>JBBPDA010000034.1:8443925-8476745 GCA_037974385.1 Arnoldichthys spilopterus | reverse complement strand
GGGTTAAATGCAGAGGTTGCATTTCGTTGTGGTGCTTGAGTGTGTTCACAATGACAAATAGTCACTTTCACAAAACATTTGAGCATCTACCTGTTCTCTATCTATCATTTATCTTCACATGGAAATTTACATCTTACCACACATGAATCCTCGGTAAATCAACAAATGTTTTTAATGTTTAAAAAAATGTTTTTCGGGTCCTAAACATGACCGTAAACCTGACTAAGCTACTGCTTATAGGACTCACTAAGTAATGTAATCCCACTCCAGGTGCTGGTACTTATACACTTTTTCCATAAGTGTATACACTTTAAAAGCGTATACGTAGAATTAAACATGTCAGGAGATCTGTCAGTTTGTTCAAATATGCTGACACCTAATCTTTATTAATGGATTAATTGTTGATCTACAGGAGCACATGCGCTTACATGATATGGAAACAATGGTTTCACTGTCAACACCTCCAAAACTACAAAAAAAAAAATTGCTTAGAACCAATGAGAAGTGTTAACACACTTATTACAGATTCCTCCACATTTTTAGGAACAGCTGAGGGCATCTGATCATCAGGAGGATCGAACTGACACTGCATTTCCTAAGACAACTGATAAAGGTTTACTTTGCAGTGATTCAGGAAAAGGTATCAAGAATCACCTCAGTCACTTCGTATTTCAGCCCTTCCCTGATGATCGACAGGCCAAATCATCCAAATGAGTCACTTTAGAAACAGGTTTTTCCCTTCAGCCATCAGAAAATGCAGCTCTCAAATTCAGTGACTGCTGCACAATCCTTGTTTCCTTTTTTTGTAATGTTTGCGTGCACTGCTCTGTCTTGCTCTGCAGTATTTGTCCAACTCTGATGTCATTATTTAAAACATACGGGGTGTTTGCCTTCCTGCTTTGCACCTGCCATGTCTTACATAGTATTGTTTACCTATTTGTTTATTGTCGATGTACACACACAGCTGTACTGAAACCAAGTGCCACCAACACTGTGGTAATAAAATAATTTTGAACTTGTGGTTCTGAGTAGGGGAGAAATATGGTGCTGTTTATCATGATGGGGATCAATTGTGCCACACTTCTCTCTTGAGTGTATCGTAGATGTCATCAGCATTTCAAGAACACTGACCAACTAAGTCTTTCATTATGGGCAGTGGGCAGTGGGCAGTGGTGGACTAGCAGTTAGGACGTTGCCCAAGTCCTGGCCTGGGCACTACTGAGGTATCCTTGAGCAAGGGGCCTTCCCACTGCACTGCTCCCTGGGCGCTGTTAATGACTGCCCGCTGCTCCACGTGTGCACATGTGGTGGGTTGAATGCAGAAGTTACAGTTCATTGTGGTGCTTGAGTGTGTTCACAATGATAAATAGTCACTTTCACTTCTAAAAAGAGTAAACTTGCCTTTTTAATTATATTTAGTGCAGTATGTGACATATTGAATAGAACTCATTATATTCATAATTTCTGGTATTTTTATTTTTTTAACGTGGCACAATTGGTTTCAACTTATCAAACCTCAGAAAAAGTCAAATTGTGTGCCATGTATCATAAAAATAAGTTTAAGTATCAAGATATTTTGTCTTTGTGTTAAAAAAACCTAATGCTGATTTTAAACATTGTTTTTTTTATTGGTTGTGCATCCACATGTGCAAATTCCAGCACTATTGTGCAATACCTTACACTACAGAGCAAACTGAACAGCAATACGAACACATTAAACGCATCCCCCTCCCACATCCTCCCCCAACCCACCCACCCGTTTTCTCTCTGCTTGCAGCCAAAACCAAAATCAATGTTGAGCATTTATCCATTTCCAGAATTCAGTGTTAACTCTGACCCATATATACAAAAGTGAAAACCACTGCAGTGAGTTTCCAATCGTTCCTCCAACTCTTTCTGCGCTTCACCCCAGCTTTGTGTCCAATCTTGAGTTGTAGAATCTCTCCCATATCTCCATCTTGTATAAAGTGGTCAAACGTTTCTTCATTCTCTCTGTAAAGATGCCTCAACTTGGTTTTCTGGTAATGACGTTTTGAAAAAACTAAAAGAATGGCAGAAGTCCACATCCCGCCTGAGGTCCTGTTCGTGGCCATGTGTTTTGTGTGCTCTGTGTTTTGGCTACACAGTCACAGTATTGCTGTGAATTTAGGAACCGTTATTTATTTTCACCTGAATCGAAAGCCAAATTCTACCCTGGAGAATTAAGCCTTTTGTATAATTTCTCTACCCAGGTTCTGCTGCCAGCAGCCAGTTTACTGCAACTAATGGACGTCAGGCAGGTTTGTTGTGAGTTCCTGCAGGCTCAGCTCCACCCCACCAACTGCCTAGGCATCCGTGCCTTTGCCGACCTGCATGCTTGCACTGACTTGCTGAACCATGCCCATGCCTATGCTGGTGAGCTTTCTATAGTGCTGTTCTGCTTAAAGCATGTGGGATTGGCAATGGAGTATAAAGCAGCTGAGTAATGTGTGTGTGTGTGCGTGTGTGTGTGTTCCTGTGCTAAACAGAGCAGCATTTCTCAGAGGTAATGCTGGGAGAGGAGTTCTTGGGTCTTTCATTGCAGCAAGTATGCAGTCTCATCTCTAGTGACAAACTGACCGTGTCCACTGAAGAGAAGGTAGCCTTTATGTTTGTACTGTAGTACATGATATTGTCAGGAAACTGTCTGTCATTCACCTCCTTGATGGTTAATTTGCAGTTTGATGATAATGCACAAATAAAATCCTCTTGTCTGTAACAGTAAATCAGAGCCTGATGAGCCTGCCCGTTTCTATTCCCCTCTCTGCGTTTTGCTATTTCAGTCTTTAAAAACTTCCTAAATATCCATTTCTCATCAAATATTTTTTACTTTTTGAAACATTGCATGATTTGTTATCATTCAGGTATATCCAATTTTATTGTTCATTCCCCTTTAAAAACTGTGATTACTCAATTAGTTATCGTAGCAAATACGTTGTAGCGCAACAAGAAGTATCAGATCACCAGGATAATAGATAGTGACAGCCCTTCTGTTGCATAGAGCTTGTGTTGGCCGTGCCGGTCACCTCAGCGCTGATGCACTTCGTCTGTTCAGTAGACGGCTGACTGAAGGCTCTGTCATAAACAGTCCATCAAAAACAGTTGCAGGTCAGTGTGATTGTCAAGCAGAAGGAGATGAGGTGTGCGTAAACCAGAGCCATTAGCAGCTCTTTGTTTCACCTCCCGAGTTTGTGCGCTCAGCTGCTGCCAGCTGTCATGTGCTATTGAAGACCGCTCAGTGACTCTGGCGTTAAGCAGCAAGGAATGTTGGAGCGTTTATCTTGTTTTTTTTAAATGTATTTTCACTTTCAGGTTTTCGAAGCTATGATTGCGTGGATAAAGCACGATAAGGAGGCTCGTTTAGAGCACATGCCAAAGCTTATGGAGCATGTTCGACTACCACTGTTGTCTAGAGATTATTTGGTTCAGGTAGGATATTTTGGGCTCTGCTTATACCGTTTTCTTTGGTAGAATTTTTGTTATATGTTATGTGTGTGTCTGAGCAGATTGTAGAGGAGGAGCCTTTGATCAAGAACAACAACACATGTAAGGACTTTCTCATTGAAGCTATGAAGTACCACCTGTTACCTGCAGATCAGCGACACCTGATAAAGACAGACAGGACGCGGCCACGCACACCAGTCAGCCTGCCGAAGGTATATGCACCTTTGCTCTTTTGGACTGGATAGACTCTCTTAAGTGCATGCATCTCATTTAGCTATATTCATTTGCATATTTGTGATACAGTTGCATATGTGTTTCCTCGTGTCTCCAGTGTGCTGACCCTTTTGCTCACAGTGCCACCAGTTTTAAGTGTTTCTGGCACTTAGAGTTATGAAGATTATTTCTCTTTTCACCCCCGCCAGGTGATGATTGTGGTGGGTGGTCAGGCCCCTAAAGCCATCCGCAGCGTCGAATGTTACGACTTCCAGGAAGATCGTTGGTACCAAGTGGCAGACCTGCCCTCTAGGCGCTGCAGAGCAGGTAAGTCTTGCCTTTGTTCCTTGTTCCTGTTATTGGTCTACACTCCTATCAGCCAATTACAATCCCTTACGACATATTGTACAGGTGTGGTGTTCATGGCTGGAAAAGTGTATGCAGTAGGCGGCTTCAACGGTTCTCTGCGTGTGAGGACCGTGGACGTGTATGATGGCATGAGGGACCAGTGGAATGCAGTTCCCAGCATGCAGGAGCGCCGCAGCACTCTTGGGGCAGCTGTGCTTGGGGACCTGCTCTATGCTGTCGGGGGCTTTGATGGCAGTACAGGTAGAGCTAGCCTTTCCCTTCTGCATTGTTATAGTCCAGCCTTTCCCAATTTTGTTATTAACATTGTTCCACAAACATCCTGTTCACTCTGTGACACTGTGATACTGTGTCCTGAGAATTTGCAGAATGCAGAGTACCAGGTGTATAGTGTTTGTTGTGTTTGAAGCCTGTGTAGGCATGGGCATTAAGATCGCTGTTTCACTCATTTATAATTGGTATCACATCAGTCACAGTTGCACGAAAGGTATTTTTTACTTGATCACTGGAGCATGGCACAGCAGTAGCATAGCAGAATGGGATTTTTTTATGACTGAGTGGGCCTGAATCAAGACATGGATTTAAATGAGCGAGAATCACCAGCATATCAAGTCGTTGGCTTTGTGTATCTTGGTTGTTTTTTGTGATAATTGGGTTAGCATTGCTACACTTGCTCACACTCATTTGCTCTGGCCTCTCCTCAGGCTTGTCCTCAGTGGAGGCATACAACCCCAAGACCAACGAGTGGGTGTTTGTGGCCCCCATGAACACCAGACGGAGCAGTGTAGGTGTAGGAGTGGTGGACGGTAGGCACTCCCTTTAAATGGCTCTTTTACTGAACAACCAGCTAAACACATTCAAGCCTTCTGTGGGGTCATAGAGCCTATTATTATTATTATTATCATTATTATTATTATTATGTAGTTTTGGACAGATGTTTGAAAGTTATTGGAAATGAATAAACTCTGAACATTCATGAATATATGTAAATAAATGTCTCTTATGCTGTGAAAATAGTTCAAGATGTAGAGGTGTGTTTCCAGGGAAGCTATATGCTGTGGGGGGTTACGATGGGGCGTCCCGGCAGTGTTTGAGCACTGTTGAGGAGTACAATCCGGTCAGCAATAAATGGGGCTATGTAGCGGACATGAGCACCAGGCGCAGTGGAGCAGGTAACTGATTAAATATGCTTCTAAAATACTAAACCAAGGTCGCATGTGCAGCAAATACCTGACCTTGTACTTGGTAGAGATAAATCCTCTCTTGTGTTCATTGGTTGTGTATATATTCTGCTGTGTATGTGTGTGCAGGAGTTGGAGTGCTGAATGGGCAGTTGTATGCTGCGGGAGGACACGATGGTCCCCTGGTGAGGAAGAGTGTGGAGGTGTATGACCCAGCCACTAACACCTGGAGGCAGGTGTGTGATATGAACATGTGCCGGAGGAATGCAGGTGAGCAACTTCACCAACGTTTTTGTATTGAGGTCAATAAGTAGAGGCAGGAAAACATTCAGATGATTTAGAATCTTAAAGCAGGAAGGAGTCGTGAATCCGAAAGCACTCTGGGCTCAGATTGAGTTTAGGAAGTGTTCTGGTAACGGCTTAAAATCATTAATAAACATCTGTAACACGTAAACAGAACATTGTACTTCTTTTGCTTTGTCTTCACCTGCCGCAAACCATTTATTAACAGAAGTCTTATTTTAAAGTGCTTCCAAAGTTCCTGATTTTGTTTACCTGAATTGTTTTGTGCATCTCTGTACAGTTCTACAGTAAAAGGGTTGAGCTAACTTTAACGTCTGCGTGTTCTGACGTGACTCCATTTGTTTGCAGGAGTGTGTGCAATAAATGGCCTGCTGTATGTGATTGGTGGAGATGATGGCTCATGTAACTTGTCGTCTGTGGAGTACTACAATCCAGCTACAGATAAATGGAGCATCATCCCAACAAACATGAGCAATGGACGCAGCTATGCAGGTCAGATTCAGTCACTGTCCATAAACCTACTTTGTTTTAAAACTTTCCTTTTCTTGAATGATCACGTGCAGATAGCAGACTGCATGAGCACATTTTTCTATAGATTTTATCAACAAAAAATGGTTGCACATGCCCTGCAGTAATTGCATATGTGCTGTGAACAGCTGCTCAATGTCACTTCACCTGCATTTGGAGGTATCCTCTTAATGGAGGAGACGCTAGAGCTGTGAAGAGCAAGGTTAAAAAAGATAAAAATACATTTTCTCTATATTTTCTTGTACAAAATCGTGCAGAGACGGTAACAAAACAAACGTTCATGGGACAATAAACACTGTGCGTGTGTTTTTTCAATGAGGCAGCGTTGCTTTGTTACAATTCTCCCCAGATAAGAGGATGTAAAGTTTATGCATCATCTGCATTTGGGTGAAGAACGTGCACAACACTATGTGGACGAATGTGATGCAAAAAATACGCAATGTTTAGTGTGAGCAATTTAGTGATTTTGAGATTTTAAACGTTTAGTTGTGTGCACCAGGCTTTAGATGAGGTAAGAAAAGAATGAGGACAGCTGGGAGAAGCTATAAAGATGGGGGACTTACTGTTGAACTGTTCAGTAATTGCTCTCAAAGACTGAGCAAGGCTGTTTGTTGATGTGTTCTCACTCGTTTTACTTCCATTTCAGGTGTGTCAGTCATTGACAAACCGTTATGACTAAGGGCGCTGGTGAGCAGGATCCCACCGACATGCGAAGAGAAGGGCTGTACTAGACATACAGTCATTTGAAGCTGGTCTGTGGGAGCAGGCGTGTTGGAGACAGGCTCACCCTGCTTTGGTCACGCTGACCCTGCGCTCACCATGAAAAACCACTTGAAGCATGCCATCATGTGAACTGACCACCAAGATGCAAGACCGGGCACCCACATGTTGAGCCTTGTGCCCTCTCGCTCGTCAGATGGTGCCATTTGCCACCACTGATTATCTGAGGGGCCACGTGCCCCCATCTTGGTTTCATAAACTCTGTCAGACAGTTAAAGGGGCCTGACTGAATGGAGCCAGTGTGTCCTAAAGGATGGTCCAAATGAAGTGAGATGGCTGGGGCTGGATTGGTGTGGCAAACTAGGCTGCAGCTACAGAGCATGCCACCTCCCCCTCTGCTCTACTACTGATTTGTAGCACACTTGAGTAAGCCACTGTCTCCCGTTCTGTCTCTCAACCAGTTCTAAAAGTGGTTGAGGGCATTTGAAGTCCGGTCCAAATGGTCAGTAGAACAGCTACAGTATTTACCCACAGTCACAACGTGTGGCCTCTCAGCCATCTGGATCACTGCATATCGTTCTCAAACGCCACCAAATGGACCAGGACTGACACACACTAATGTTCTCACACAGGGAGTTTAATTTTCCTCTGTGTGTGGCTGTGCTTGTGATAACAGGGTTTTAACAGATAGGAAGTACTGTAGAAACAGCACTGCAAAGAAACCAACTGGAGAGTGGTTGAGCTTTTTTTGTGCCATAATGTATGTAATGCATAGCATATCTGTACTGGGACTCATACACCTCGTAAATGCGGGAAATGTGCCAAATATAACATGGATGTGTCAACTCAGCTGCATTTAAGCACTTTTATGAGTGAGGCTGCCTAGGTCAGTAATCAGGAAATACTCATAATCTGGACATCACATATGATGCAGAGGTAATTGCTCAAGGAATAATGTGGTGAAAAATCTGATTTGCACAGTTTTGCACCTCAAATGCCATTGATCTACCAAGACATGTTTGGAGTCCGAATGTTGGTTTTTAATTCAGCACTGGAGCTTAGAGGAAAACATTGCTAACAAACACAAGAAGATCGTGATCACCCGAATCCTTTTCATGAATACATCCCCAGAACTTCTTTCAACCCGCTCAAACCACATCCAGCTTTTCATGAAGGTGGTGCAGACTTGGGAAACATGTAATGTGGCCTTTTTACACAACACGGTCTGTTTTCACAGACCACATCAGAAGTCGGAGTGCTGAGGTAAAATACGGTTTTTTTGTGACGTAAAGACAATTTCATCTAAGACCAATCTTTTCCAGCACTGGTGTTTAAAATTGCTGTCTGTATTAGCGGATTTGTATTCATTTTTATAGCTAATAGTAAGTCATACTGTGTCCTACACCACACCACATCCACAGGTCTGCCCCACCTTAATGAAGAGCTTCACGCGGTTTGAGGAGGTCCACAGACGTTTTGGTGATGTACAGAAATGACGGCATATTGACGTCTAGCGCTCATTAGCAATGTTAGCATGGACGCTTCAGTGCTAAGCTAAAGAAACCAACACAGTTCTTGGCTGATCGACTACATGTGGGCTAAGTGGAGATTTGTGTGAATTTGACTCACTTGTTTAAACAGACTAAACAGCAGTGACTAATGATATTGCACCATAGTTTGATGTGAATCTGAGAGTCCGTACGCTTTTGAATGGCAATACAACGTTGGTCTAGATAAGTGGGCTAATAAAACACTACAGTAAGCACAAATCCTTTTAGTTGGTGTTAGGCCTCTGTCGGGCGTTGGTTCACCATTTAATAGTCTACCAAGTTTATTTTGCTTGTAAACCGTTGCAGTTCACTAATGCGCTCTAGGCAGTTCTGCTTTTTTTTTTTACACGATAATGCAGGTCTAACTTGCATAACGGTTTTATACGTGTATAAAGTTTCTTGAACTATAGATTTTATTTGACTGAAGTCTTCGTTTATTGACGTGCACTGAAGAGCCTTATCCTTAAGCGATTACAGAACTGGAGAAAATTGGTTGCTCAAATATTTATTCAAGTGCAGTTTTTTTTTGTATCTGACCCCAGGCCATGTGCAGTGTGGTTTGCTGTAATTTCAGCAGTTATTTCTGAACCAGTGTTGATATCTCAGTGCTCACATTTGCAGCACAGCAAGACTATGCAGTTAAAATCAATCTAATGTGAGACATTTAAATAGCTTCGCTAGAGACTGCGGGGTCTGTCCAAACTAATAGTGTGACAGATGTACATGCAGTGATCAGGCCTCTCAGCTCTGTAAATGAAGTTACAGTGTATAATTCTGGTTTTTGGATTACTCTCTAAAGTGGTGTGTGCACAATAGACCTTAATGTATTTCTAAAAGAGTGTAACATTAAAGGAACCATTAAACACTGTGCTTTGCCCGGAGACTTCATTAATCAATCATTCAGTCCATTAGTTCCACAGTTAATGTTGTGTATTAAGGTGTAAACTCAGCACCAAATATCTGTCCTCACAGCGCCCACTTACCTACTGACCACTGGAGGGCAGCAGTCAGCTGTTTCATAATGAACAGAATGTTCCTGTAGCATGAAGAGAAACGGTTTATCATCGGATATCAAACAAGAACACAAGAATAGTCGATGTGTTGTGTTACTAAGAAGTAACGCTGCCGTTTTATTCACCTTTTTATAGTTTATTCACCTTTTATTCCCTTCTGCTATAAAAAAAAAAACCAGGCCGATGCTGCTACATCACTAGTACATCACTATGATGCTGCTGATGCTGCTACATCACTAACACACTAGTATATTATAAATGAAACTTAACCCTTGTGGAAACTAAAAGCATCCCAAACTATAGACCACTCTGTACCAGAAAACCATAACCTCAGTCATAGGGAAAAATGCTCACTCCTTACTGGAAAAAGCCCTTTCTCTAGCCATAACTGAGGTTATTCGATGACCCGCACACATTAATATACAAACAGAAGCAGAACAGAAGTATATATCCTATACAACAGTTATCATTGTTTAGCCATTCTCGCATTATTTTGAGTCCTAAGAAAATTAAGGAGTTCTGTATTTACAGCATTACATCGCATCTGAATCATTATGAGCTATATCTGAAAGAATGAATATGTAATCACTAGTGTTTTTGGTTTGAACTGATAAATCACTTTGTTCATCCTATTTAAAGTTAAAAAAATCAGTGAAACTACTGGTCACTAGATTTAGGTTTGGTTTGCACCGTTTTTACAGTATAGTCAGGTGAGTTGACCTCACATCACTATGCTGTTAATATAAGGAACAGTGGGTGGCAGCAGCAGGTTATGGGTAGAGAGCATGCACAGTATGCGCTTTCCACACCCTTCAGACAAACCGAGTGGCAAAATAAGCAACATGAGTTCCTTTGGACCAGCCGACCCACCCTGATACCCTCTTACTGGTTGAAGGTTTTGCAGCTTTTAACCCACGCACTCCTGCTGAGGAGCCCATATGAAACTGCTGCCACCTCTTTACACTGAGACTATTATTATATATTTATTTTATTTATTCGTGTTTGTTATTGCTATCCAGTGTCGACCAGAGGAGGATGGGTTCTCCCTTCTGAGCCTTGGTTCCTCCCGAGGTGTCTTCCTACAGCTTAGGGAGTTTTTCCTTGCCTCTGTTGCCTTTGGCTCTTTGGGGCTCGGACCCGGTTTCTGTAAAGCTGCTTTGCGACGTCGTCAGTTGTAAAAATCGCTGTAGAAATAAACTTGACTAGTAAAGAAAACCGTGGAACTGGGAGCAGAACAATTATGTGCCTTATGTGAATTAAAGACAGAATAGAAAATGGATGGATGGATGGATAGACCTCAGGGACGTAAGACAAAGCAAAGCCTGACGGCACACGCAAGCCTCAACACTTGGTTGTACATCAAGGTGAGATTTGTCGGTGATATTAAAGTAACAAGGACATCGAATATTCTCGATGGATGTGGACGGGCGTGTACATTTTTTATTACAACCTTTTTTTTTGTACAACAGTAAGCTGGTCAGGCTTAATTTGCTCATAACTAACTCACTCACTAGCTGCCACTCGACGGCTATTTGTGTACATAAAAGAGAATAAATGAGCAAGAACTGACCCCAAAGTTTGGACAGTCCATGGAACATGTCTGGCTGGACGTGTTGACATGTTGGCACACAATGGACTTCTTTGCCATGTCAGAAGTTTTCTTTAGCTTTCAGCAGTCTGTAAAAACGTAGCTCTAACTTAAAATAGAACAACTCTACATGTGTTTTGCAGCATCGGAGCAGAAACACAAAAGCTGCTCGGCTGCTTTCTGCAACTTTGTGGGGGTTAACTGCAGTGACAGCACACACACAGCCTCCAACACCTCCAAAACTCAACAAATCCAAAAAGCGGAGTTACACACTTTTGTTGGGTCTCTCACCGGTTCAGCTTCCTCTTTTCGTTCTTCTGTCGTTTTAACTTCCCTTGCACATTCTACAAGCCTGTAAGTAAGGCCCTTTTCAGTGTAGAAAATGTGTAACATTCTGTAAGAATCTTGCTATTTTGGTAGATTTAGTAACCGAGTCACTGAAGTTTACATAAAAAAATGAAGTAAATAGTAAAAGAAATGAGTCACAAGCCATTTATTGAAAATGCATATACTGGATACAGAAGGCCTCTCGTTCCATTGATAAAGACCTCAGTGCTAAGTTATTGCTTCTTTTTCATGGCACAAAAATAGAAATACAGTTGTTTTTTTTTTTTTGCCATGCACACTCACTACTGACAAGCTGTTGCAAAACAATAAGCAGATACTTAGCAAATACAGGTACTACACTGTATAGATGTATCGCTGAAAGTGAAGGTTAAAAAATGAGTACAAAACAACGCTCGTTAAAAAAAACATCCTCATATGACTATCACAAAGTGATACACGGGGCTAAGCATGCGTGAAATCACCAACACATCCTTCAGACACAAGTAGTGCTTTAATATACAAGAAACGAGTTTAACGAACAAAGAAAAAAAATGGGCTGCATTCTCAGAATGCTGTGCAAATTACGTTCATTAGCTCCCAAAGCCTTTCAGAACTCACCCTGTTTTCACATTCTGAACTCGGCTCGGGTCGTAACTGAACAGCTACAAGCCCACTAAGTGCACCTTTGAGGTATAACTCCCGAACATTTGCTTTTTTTACCCAAAGGACGTTTGAACACGCCAACGCATGTTTCCCCAGATTCTCTGCCCTTCTAAGTGCCCATCGTTTCTCCACGTAATGCCCAGAGCCTAACACAAGTTCAACAGTGCTCTTCACTTTAGAGTTGCTTTAAAAACAAGCAAGGAAAGCTTCCACACAACACACCTCTAATAATGGTTGATGATTGAACTGACAACATGATAAAAGACTGCCGTCCTGGCAGGGCTGCAAAACTGTGATTACCATCAAGCAGCAGTGTACAGCAAGACGATATAGTGGAAGGTGGAGGCTCCTCCCCTCAGCTGAACTTTTAGTGGATTTGCAGAAACTGCCTGAGCTTCGACTCGAAGTGTCCTCTGGGAGAGAGCCCAATCCCGACAGATAGTGCATTAGAAAAACAGTCCACTATGACAAACAAGTGAATCCACCAGCAGGGCATGGCATGCAGTAACTATGAAGCCTTGCGCTCTTGCTCAGCTTAAGTAATGTCGATGGAATGTAGATGCGGATGAGCCGGACGTTAGAGGCAGACGCAACTCTCGTCTTAAGGAATCTGCCGCTTTTCTTTCCCCGGCATGACTGCATGCCTTCAACATCATAGTTCTTCCAAAAGACACAACTCCGCTCTACACAGAGGGCAGCAGCGTCAACCAGCAGCAACGTTTAATGGTGGCTGATATGATGGAATATTCACGTCTTCCTTCCTGACTGTCTGTGTGAACATCCTCTCTCCCATTTATCACCTCATGCCGTCTGCACCTGTACATTTGGCTTATTCTTGCTTCCAGTCAGTCGCTTATTAAAGTTGTACACAGATTCTGAAGAGAACCGATGGCGGAACAGGACGTAAGGAGGGACAAATTAAACACACATCTAGTTACATATTGTTAACATACTACTCGACCATGCAGCCAGACAATAACAAATACTATATAATAGACCAGCTGGCTGTGAAGATGTGTCTTTTCGGTCAGTCTGATCCAACCCTCAGGTGACTGAGAATCCACATGGTTAGAAATGAGAAGAGCACCAAACTTATCCTTTTGTTAGAGAAAAGCTAGGAAAGAAAAGCACTGACATTCATTTACAGTACCGTGTCTGTCAGTAAAATCGCATTGAAGGAACGAGGACGTACACGGAAACCAATTATGCATAACTACAGTATGAATTTACATCATGAGTGTAGAGAAACACAGTTCTGTCCAAAAGAACACGCTCCGATAGCGGAAAAGCTCCTCTGTGTTCAGGGACATAGCTTAAATCCATGGCATGAGTTCGTGAAAGATGCTGACCGTTACTGTGGTCATGAGTTCTGCTCCAACCGTATAGACACACCTCTGGGCGAGTCGGGTTCCAAAGCCGAGTGTTTCCCTCTTCATTTCAAGCATTTCTCAGTATGAGAAAATAAGGTCAATGTTAAGAGCGGAACAAAAGTGAAGAGAAACTAAAGTGTAAAAATAAAATGGAGAGAGAGAGAGAGAGAGAGAGAGAGAGAGAGAGAGAGAGATACAGAGAGATACAGAGACAGAGAGATACAGAGAGAAAGAGACAGAGAAAGAGAGAGAGACAGAGAAAGAGAGAGACAGCGAGAGAGACACAGAGAGAGAGAGAGAGAGACAGCAAGAGAGACAGAGAGAGAGAGAGAGAGAGAGAGAGAGAGAATCTTAAAGGAAAGACGGGGAGGTTAAGCAGGTCAGTTGTAAGATTGTAGCCTAAAGATGTGAATGCTCCTTGTCCTCAACAGCACTGAGGGGGTTTCACTTTGATGCTGGGATGTGTGTATGTGTAAGGGGCAAAAGGCTGCCGGTTGTGGGGGTGTGGGGGTGGTGGTGGTGTTGGGGGTGGTGTGGTGGGGGGGGTGAGTGGACAAAGGCCTGGCTGATTGGTTCCCAGGTTCTAGATGGACTTGGAGGAGTCCTGCTTGCTGATGAGGACCTCAAGCAGACGTAGTTTGGCCTTGATACGTTTATACTCCTTGTACTCGTCCATCATGGGCATGCGGTCCTCCTTTTGCACGTTCCTGTGGAGACAGCAGGGTTCATCATCTGTGCTCACCTACTGTTTACATCTTTGCTCTTGAATAAACACTACACCCGTGTGCTATGCCGTAGCTGGATCAGGGATAAACCAATATCTCACTGATCTGCTGCTGACGCGGTCTGCACTGGGGCTCAGAGCTGGGGCGGTTTTGTCCCCGAGACAATTCTGTTTGTGCGGGTTAAACCTGCTGCCATGGATACTCACTTTAAAAACCCCGATTCGGCAGCAGTGAACGGTGTGAGCATCATTTGTACAGATAAGATGTGACCTACCTTCCGTTCTGTTGGTAGAATTCATCCTCAAACTCGCGGATGGTCCTCCTCAGCTTCTTCTTCTCCGCTCTGGCTTTCCACAGCTGCTCTAGGAGCTCAGGCCTGTGGGACCAACAAGGAACTAATATTACTCAATGTCTGGTGTTCATATATTTACATGCTCAGCTCCATGTTTATCAAAGTGTCTTTTTTTGGTATGGAGAGCAGGTTTTGCTAAATAAGATTTAAGATTCACGGGGACGTGTGAATTATGGCATTATAAAAGGTGCTGCTCATTTTCCAGTGTCTAAAAAGCCAAAACATATGCACACAGACAAGCGTCAACACCTCAACTTTACTGTCCATTCCCTTTTCTCAGTAACGGTGACTGTTTTGTTGGTCTAACTCTTCTTGCACAGTTGTTACGACTTCTTTTATTTACATTAACTCCTGCTTTAAAAATGTCTTCTCTCTCATGTTCCCTATACTTTTCATCTGTGTTTAAGTGCATTGCTCTCGGTCTCATCTCCCTTGTTCTCCCGCCTTCATCGTTTCTGATGCACATGAGCGCCAAATGTGTGAGGCAGTTGAGGTGTATTTGTGTAGCTGCTTGTGTGAATGTTAGAGTGTCTGAAGGGAAACAATAAGAGCATTTTGGGAGCAGCTGTTGTTGGGAGGACACAGCTGTAACTAGGTGGGTTCAAGACTAAACCGATGGAAGAGTTAAAGTGGTAGCCGAACACAAAAGTGAGTGAACAAATGAAAGAACGGACTTTTTCTGCTTTTCTAGCCACGAATAAAGACAAATATAGTAAATGTTTAATGAACCAAAAGAGCAACTCCGCACCTGATAACTGCGCAGCTGTGTAGGTGTCGTTTTGACAGTTAACGTATATCGCTTAAATGTTCAGGAGCCTGACGTTAAAGATACAGGACGTTTTGAGCCTTAAGAGATAGAGACAGCGTCGCTGAGCAGGAAGCAGTGTGACCTCCTGCCCACACAGCGACGCAAGGTGGCAAGAGAAGTCCGCAGGCGTAAGGAGTAATGCATATGCAGGATATGAAGGCTCTGTGTGGCACATGGTGTCTTTGCTGGACTCGGTCCGATCTGTCCATGTAGTCCATTTCCTTCTAAAGGGATTACTGCCTTATCCAGCTTGAAGCTTTGAGGTCAGTGACTCTTACAGACAACCAGGCCTGTGCCAGGTGCTTTAAATAGGCCGTCATATGATTTGTGCGTGAGAGGATTGCTGCTCCTTCCTCATAAACTGCCGGCCGTTGCAGTGGTGCTACGTGCCTACAAAAGCATGCACTTAAAGCACAAAGACACGCAAAGCCGATGTTAAGCAGCTTTACGAACTAACTGGCAACCTGCACTGACCATTCACAATTTTGTGATGCAGGTTGGCGAAATAATGACGGCATTGTTTATCTGTGGGTATTAAGGTTAACTGGCAGTGAAGAGCTGATCACTGCAGTTCCTCATACTTACATGGATGAGGCATTGGAGCTGGACAGACGTAGGTCGAGGGTCAGCTTGCCCGAGCTCTCCTCCATCTTGGGCCTCAGGATGCTCTCCAGCTGAGGCTGCTGAGGGCTAGGCGGGGCTGCTGGGTCCAGGGCGATGATGACCTCCGACTCCTCGCTCTGCATTCCTCGGATGTCTTGATCTCCTGAACTATCCTCCTCCTCCTCTTCCTCCTTGATCTCGTCGCAGAAGTGGGCCGTCTCACCTTCGATGATGGGCTGCAGGGTCTGGTTGCGTCTCTTGCTGGAAGGGGAGGCCTGTGGTGGGACACCGGGAGGGAGGGAGATGTGAGGCTATTCTCTTGTTAAAGACCCCAAGGCAGCGCACGTGAGATTCAAGTCACATTAGGTCATAAAACGGTCACTACTATTTCTATCTTGAGCTGATGATACTCAAAGAACAGCGGTTTTAAGAACTGCAGGACACAGGAGAGGGCCAAACTATGTCCACAGCAGCACTATACGCAACAAGATCTCTTCAATCTGTTGGATGTGATGAGAGTATGCGTGTGCAGGGAAGATACTTACGATGATGGGCGTGATGCTGACACGGGTGAGCATCTGTTTCACCAGGCGGTATCGATCATACAAAGGCTTCACTATCAGACGTTCCTCACGAGTCACCTATAGCAATGTAGACACGCCGATCAGAAATGAGAAGACTGCGGTCCTCAAACTATATGACTACATTGTGAAGTGTGTATAAGTGGTGTGTGCTGAGGGCATTTCCTGTATATAGGGTCTACCTCTGCGCACTGATGTGTGTGCAAAAAGAGAAAGACACTTACAGGACGACCATGCAGTCCCTCATAATACAGCAAATTCTTCTGCAGCACCGACTTCTCACAGGCAAGCTCCTCTTTGGTCATTTTCTGTCCAGAGAACAAATCACTATGAACACATTTTCTATATGTGTCATACGCAGATCTCGTCATCCTCTGTAACTTTGCTAAATGTGACATTTGTTTGTCTCTGCACTCGAAATACAAAAGAAAATGACCTTTTCTGTATCTTGTAAGGATAGAATGATTAAAATGTCAAAGATAAGAATTAACAGATGTTTGCTGTAAAAATGAAATTGGTCTGTTTATTATTTTTTACATTTACGATTTACATTTACTCATTGGGCTGACGCTTTCATCCAAAGCGACTTCCAAGACACAGGGACAATCGAGCATTAGAGCTGCACAGGGCAACACTGAAGTGAGTATTTGTGCTGCATGAGAAATGCACTGCACTGTATCTGAACGCTTAATGTATGTAATGGAGATTTAATCATGAGTTTAAGAATGCCAGATTGGCCAATTAAAGAGTAAACAACGCTATGACGGTTTTGGCTCATAAAAAGAACTGAACATGTGGTGGTGTGGTGCATTAAATGAAAGTTATGATGAATAAACAATAAAAAAAAAGAAAAAAAAATGAGTGGAGCTACTAAACAGTAAGGAAAGAAATGGGTATAGGCCATAAAAAGATGGGAAACGTGTGCTGGTACTCACTCTGATGTCCTCCGGCCAGCCTTCCTCCTCTCTCTTGCTTTTGATACGTCGCTGGATGAGTTCAAGCGTCTCTACCCGGGTGGGCCCGAGTCCCCTGGCCTCACCCTCCTTCTCCGCGGAGCCCTCGGGAGCCGAATGCTCCAGTGTAGAGCCAAAGCTTTTAGGCAGCGTGTTGCTGCGCGGCCGTGTTTGTGGAGTTAGCTCGCTCTCTGCCTTGTGTTTGGCATCTGCACCAGAACACACACATAGACAAAAAGAGGCCGAGAGGTGAGGGACGTTTAAAGCCGTGAGAGACGTGAGAGACCGTCGGGATACAGTAGTTTAGTAGTGCAGCTCTAGAAAATGGCTACACCAAGAAGAATACAACATTCAGTTATTAAACACATCTTAGTCGGCACTGCCATTGCTGACCTTGCGAAATTAGAGGGCACTACAATATTTTGGAAATGGTCCTAGAAAAACTCTCAAAAAATGAAAAATGTCAAAAAAAAAAAGTTTAATCACCAGGGATCCAAAGCCCATAAATCCCACCCCCTTAAAAACAGGACAAAAGCACAAAAAGCAAAACAAAAGGAATCTGTCTTCACATTAAAGAAACTGTGACACGTGGCTGAGATGGTCCCCATGCAGGGAAGGCTTCTACAAGGCCGCGGTCAGAAACACAACCAAGGAAAGAAGAGAGAAGGCCACAAAAAAAGCTCAACAAGGCAAGGTGTCAATTCTACTTACTGCTGCTTGATTGTACTTACAGAAGTGGGGTGCCTGTCTAGAGGCTGTGAGGGGGCGTGACAGTGTAAAATGGGGTGTGTTCGGGGCAGAGGAGTGACGTCTGTGTGACTGAAGCACCGCCTGGTGCCTCAAGGACCCTTTTGGTAAGAGGTGCTGTCGTCCTGCCGATGGGGGTCGTCCCAGGGGGGGGGTTTAGTTAAAGAGAGAGAGAAACTTATTCGGCAGTGCACCTCTGATGGGGCATCAAATGGAAATGGATAATGGAAAGGGTGGGGAGAGCCAATCACAATGGACCAACACATGTGTGAGCGGGTGGGTCCTGTGTGAGATGAAGCAGTGATGGGGAGACGACTCCGCTCTGTCTGAGGGACACACCGCCCACTGACAGCACACTACTGCTAATCACCAACCAGAGCACCAACCCGAGACCCAGCACCCCCTCCTCTCAAATCACACGCTCGCGCACTCACTCGCTCGGTGCTTACCTTTAAGCTGTTTGCGGATTTTGGTGAGGTCAGTCATCCACTTCAGGACCTTGGGATTAGCTGCCTTGTCAGCATGTGAAGGCTGAAAACAAAAGGTGTATGTAAGATGTAGCACTCTCGGGCCTCACGGTGTCAACATGTACAATATAAGAGGAGGCTGCTTATGATCAAACTGTGCCAACCATATAGTTCTTGTCTTTCTCAAACTGCTCCTCGAACTGCTTGATCTTTTTCTTGAGGTTCTGGAGTTTCTTGGTGAGCTGCTGAGAGATGGTGTCTCCCTTCACACTCTCTTTGGAACTGAAGGAGGCCCTACGAGGCCTGGAGGAGAACGAGGGAAAAGTCGGGGGGAGGCATATACAGAAAAACACATTAAACATTAAATTCTGTTAAAATTTGACAAAAAAATGAGTAAAAGTGGTCTATAAATCGTGTGCATCTCAGTGGTCTCTTTACCTCCCACAGGACAATGCTTTGGTGGGGGAGGTTGCATCAGAGTCCTGCTGCAGGAAGCGTTGACTGTGGCCAAAGTCCAAGAAGCGTCGGGCCAATAGTGGCTGAGCATCCTCCTCCAGAGGCAGTGACAGCATGCGACCTGCCAGTGGAGACAGTTGTGCCTCTCCAGACTCGCTCTCCTCCTGCCATGGCATGAACACTGGCACGGGGTCTATAGCACACACAGGTAGACACATACAAACAGTGTTAACAAATACTCAAAGTACTCGGCATCGCAATGAGTAAGCAGTCTCAGTCAGCAGATTCACATAATTCCAGAATACACTGGTGTGTGTGTGTGTGTGTGTGTGTGTGTGTGTGTGTGTGTGTGTGGATGTGATGAGACGCTAGGGGGCAACTTGGGGGTGGGGTCAAAGGAGGGTGAGGGAAACCACTGCTTCAGGGCATGTGTGGGGTCAGGTGGATGGAGCCTAGACGACAAAATGAGAACCACTGGGTATCACGACAGAGAATCCAGTGAGAGCAGTGGCTGGAAAAACAACCCAAACAGGCTGCCCACGGGTACGGAGTCTGGGCATGGGCTGGGAACTGAATGACATGTTATTTGGACACTGCTGAAATAACCTGTTAGAACAAAGCTTCACCCAGCTGAACTAGTTTTGATCCACCCACAAGTATGTTCTCTTTTAGTAACTGTTGTGAGTGTGGAAAAGCTTTCCTGAATGAGGACAAAACCTCAAACCTCATGAGAAACTATAGTTTATAGTATATATATATATACACACAGTATAGCACAACTCAACATCAGAATAAATACATGCATAGCACACTAAAAATGAAATTAGACTGAATATGTTTGGAAATGAACTGCTAGACTGTTCAGAAAGACTGAATGGTGTTTTGCTTGAACAGTCCTGCATGAGCCTTCAGGATTGGAACCAAGTTCTAACTTTGTGGGAATGTAAACATTTATTTGTTGAGCAGCATACTGTCTGTCTGTAATGTTGGTATGAGAACATCCCTTACAGTAAGTGTAAACACACTAGAGTAGCTTGTGGTGTAGGCTATAACGTAAGCTATCTAGTATGACTGATTTGGGGGGGGGGGTGGGGGGGTGTTCAGTGCGACTAAATCAGAGCAGGGGGCTTCAGCGGCCACGGTAATGAGTTAGAGCTGTTGTGTAGCACTGAGCGTAGCGAAGCATGCTAACACTGTCACGTTGACTTGCAGGGAGATCTAGAGCTAGATTTTCTGCCAGAGACAGAGAGGCCCCCAGAGCTTCCATGAATAGAGAGAATGTACTGGCCTGCAGCCCACCACTATGGAAACTTAGACGGTCCACTTAACAGTTTCAATGTCCAAAGGTGAGCAATTCATTAGGGGGGAGCTGACATGCTTGCTGAGGACAGACTGAAACCAGTGGGAAACAGCAGTACTAATTGGCTGTGAGGAGGCTGGAGGGGGAGGCACAGGTTAGCTGTGATCTCAGAGGGGTGATTACAGAGACGCTCATTATGAGGAGGAAATAAAAGGACAGAAAGAGGAGAGTGGCTGTGGAACTACTACTTACCATGCCCTTCCTTCTGCAGGTGCATACATGTGAAGTCTATGAGGGGAAAAGTGTTGGGGCATGATGCTGACCAGGCATGAGTGAAGGGGACAGAGAGAGAAAAAGAAAAAAGAGAGAAAAAGAGAGAAAGAGAGAGAGAGAGAGAGAGAGAGAGAAGGAGAGAGTGAGAAAGAGAAAAGAGAGAGAGGGAGAAAGAGAGAGAGAGATAGCACAGAAGACTGTGGTGAGCTTTATGCCTTGCCATCTATCACCACTAGGCCACACACACAACTACACATACACATATTTATGCAGTGATATGAAGTTATGGCTAAAATGAAAATGACAAGTTAACACACACACTAGTTCTTTTTTTTGCCAGCGGTCTTTGGGAAGCTCCTACAGCCACATATGACCACTGGGCAATGCCAATACTAAGAAACTGGGAGAATCTAAGCATGGAAACTGTATGTAAAGGTTAGTGATAACTAACCCATTAAAATGGATTTGCCCTTCTAACCTTTCATTAATAGCTGATCTATTAAACCTATTCACCTGTTTACAGTATCAGGGTCAAGGACATAGCCGCCACTTTATTTACAGGCTAAGCACAAAAACAAGCACAACAATACAAAAAAAACACATGCACAGGTCCAGTCTCATTGTGTGACCATTTCCATGAAGACAAATAACACAAATGCTACACAGTTTTTGTTCCTGGCTTCGGAGTGTTTCAACTGCTCATGTATAAATTCAATGTAAAAATGGCTCCATTCATCACAAACTTTGATTTTAGGACCACAACCCACAAAAGTCTTGTATTTATAGTGGCAAAACAGGTGAATTTCTGTCTTTTCCGGTCAGTCCCAGAAAGTGCTGGACAGTTTTTACAGTTCCAGAATATTCTGGAAGTCTTCTTACCATTTAAAGTCCATGGAATGTTCTTGAAAACAGATCAATTTCAAAATGTCATTGTCCTGATCACGGTTTTCGTGGAACAACATGTTCTATTTATTTTAGGCATAAGGGATTGGGGAAAACACCCTTTACACCCAGGAACAAAAATAAAACAGAACTCTGATCTAAACAAGGATGTTCGGTTGCGATAAAGGTCATGAGCAGCAGGCTGAGTTACCTTCCCACTCTCCTTCAGTGAGGATGGAGCTTAGCTGGAACTGGTTGGGGCTGGCTGCCTGGGCAAGCTGCTCTGCTGTCTCGGTGTTCGCGTTCATATCACAAATATCAAGAGAAGACTCCTAAGGAGAGACTGGAGTAAGTTATGGGGCCAAGTCACCTAGGACAGCTTCAGGGTTAGCCTACTGCCTAATGCTATACTCACAGAGGTGGTAACATCAGTCTGGTCCATGCGCTCATACTCCGTAGAAATGTCTTGTCTGTGTAAAGCAAAAAGAGCACATACATTCACAGTTTTAACCACATTCATGAGACTGCACTCTCTAGATCAGTCTGTGGTCACAGTCGAGCTCGTCTCTAAATATACCACTGAGGTTATCAGCAGTAATATGAACAGACAGGCGAGATGCAGACAAGCATAGAAGAATGTGTTGATATTCACATTTTCAGGTCACACTTAAAAAAACGATCAGTCAAGAGAGGCCAACTGTGGCCTTTAGGAGATGTAATGTGTGGAAATGATAAAGAGCAGACCTTCCACAACGATGTATTATATAAAATAGCCAGTTTTTTTGTGCCAGTACTATTAAAACATCTTCCATGTTTTCATCAAACACTGAACATTTTCTCAAACAAATCGGTTTTATTTATTCACTATTAAAGACCTTCTCAAAGTTGGATATTTTGGAGCTTAGCTGCCTCTAAGTCAAGCCAAACATCCTTTAGAAGAAGTAAGATCTTAATCTAAGCTTCTAAATACTAGCACAGTGCCAGTGCTCCATGCCGATAATACTTCAAAGCTGACCGCTAACCTTGCCGTTGTTTTGATATTGTTCTCAGCATCTATAAGAGCCTCCGTGTCAAGGTCCATTCTGGAACTCTCCTCAGCTGCAAGGCTGCTGGGCTGGGAACAGTGAAATTCCTGGAGAAAACCCAAGAAACAAAGATTTCGTTTCATGTATAAAGACAAAATGTACATGTATCTTTGTCTGAAAGCTTTCGCAGCAACAGGACTTAAACGGATGAGTGACTTTATGGGGGTGTCCACAAACAATGAGTGCATGGCAGAGGCAGCTCGGGGCAAACTGTTCCGCGAGTACTTTAAATACGGGGGGGATCAGACATAACTGGGCAATAGCCTTGCGATTTTCCAAGGTCTGTTAGCGATTAGAAAGTAAAAAAAAAAAAGTGTGTGTGTGTGTATGTGGTGTTGCTGTGCAGATACTGCTGTCATTCCTTGGGGTGGTCTATTAAAAGAGGGTGACCCATTTCGGGGATGTGCAGACCTGGAGGCAGGCCACAGGTTTGATGGCGGTGTGGAGAAGCAGCACTACTGTTAGGGCCAAGCTGGCGATTTGCTTGCTGAAAACAGTGCAGTGTCTGTTTAAACGACAAACTGGCCTTTGTCTTGCTTTCCTCTGGAGGACAGCATGAGGAACAACAGCTTTGTTGTGTCCTTAGACAAGGCTAAGCCTCGCTGATAGAGAACACGATTGGTGAGACATTGTGGCTACTGTGGAAATGTCATGACTTCTGTGCTGCTGTGAGAAAAGAACTTTGCCTAAGCACTAAAATCACACACACACGACAAACCTCATTGCCTTCTGCAGACTGCTCTGCCTCCGTAGCAGCTGAAGAGCTGGCTTCTGCATGATCGACTTCGTGCTCCTCTGACCTTGTCATTTTCTCACCAGCTCCATCTCTGTGGAAGCACACAGGAAACAAATATGTCCCAACACTTCGACAGAGAGCTGAGATAAGCACCTGCCAAGCAAAACAGCTTCCCTCGCATATTGCTCCCAACCCACTCAAGTGCTCGTTTCGACATAATGAGTAAACGCGTCAGGTTCGGCTGGAGTGTTCTTATCATGTGTGTATAAACACTCACCCCTGGTCAGGTTGGAAGGATGAGCCCTGGCTCTCGTAGCTGCTGAGGCCCTGGTCTATGGAACTCTGCAGATCTAGCAAGTGCTGCTCTACTGCAGCACGGATGGTCCTCTGGAGGATACTGCAGAGACAGACACACAGCCATCATAAGAGCATGGACGATGCTTGGCCAATAAATCATGAAATTTATATCTGATTACAGCTGATCAATACATTCAGAAGCATGGTGCAGCTTTTGATTCGTTGTGCTAGGCATTTTGGTCTTTGTAAAATGAGCTAAAATAGACCACAGTTAACAGCAAAAACTGTCTAAAAGTGATGAAAAAACTACAGAAAATCAATTCGCTGCCTAACACACACTTCTCAAAGTACACTCGTATGTCCCCCTTGCTATCCAGCTCTAATCTCATTAGTAAATTGTGCCACAACTGGATACGGTCGTCATTTTTCTCCTTTCAATTTGATCTAAATATGAGGAGATTGAATTGTAAACTCAGTACTGTGAATCAAATCAAATTATGCAGCGTGTAACATCACTCTCCTAAAGTCTGCAGAGTAAAAAAAAAAGAAATGATTTGACAGGTTTTGTTGTGAATAGACAAGCCTAAAAGGAAGAAATCAGAAAATGCAAGATCTTTCTGTTCACTGTGCTGACTATACAGAAACTAAGCTTGAACCCTGAGTCATCTATCAAACCAAACTGAGCGGACATGACCCCTAGTCACGACCACACAACGGTAATGAATAATCCCTACAGATTTACAAGCTTATCCCTTAATGCAACTCATATACAATTACATTTTCAGCAATTAAACATTTTAATTATTGGTTATATTTCTTGATATCGACCACAAAGGATTTGATTATTGTTATTGGGCCAGACATTCTATAATAGTGCAATCCATAATAAGTAGTGGCACAGAAAGCCCCCCCATCAGCATTGGGTTGATACTAAACAAAGAGCACAGTTAGGTTAGTTAGGTTGATGCTGTAACAAATGCAGCCTGAAAAAACAAAAATAACATTACAAAGCAGAAATGACACTGGTAGCAACAAGTAGGCTAACGTTAACTTAGAAACAAGCAATGAGCATTTCACAAGCACTCAGAAGTATTCTACTAGAATTACAACTTCTTAATTTTAATTTAATTAAAGTTTATTTTTGCACAAACCTGAAAGAAATAATAATAGGGATAAAAAAACGTTGCACCCTCTTTAAAAAGGTGCCTACAGATAGATGATTAAACTACAAAAAGATTAAAATTGACATTTTCTAATTATTTATATATTTATAATAATTTACGTAAACATAAAACAGATCGGTCACAAGAAGAAGCAATGACACCTTAAAGTCCAAAACATTAGAATCAGGTGTTCCAGATTAGGCTCCAGTGAATAGAACCTTGTGCAGGTGGAACCTTTCTTATGTGGCCACAGTGATGGTACACGTGTGGCGCAGACCAAAGACAGCTTTTCAGGAGATGAACCCCATACAAACTACTGCCTCGGAGACTGGCCAGCTTGTGGTCAATGACTCAACTAAACATTCTGCATCACATCAAAGAATGCTGAGGAGCATGTGAGGCCATCTGCCTTTCAACAAAAACAATGATCCTAAGCACACAAGCAAGTCCACCCTGGACTGGTCCAAAAAGATGAAGAGTTTTATTCGAATGTTACTGAAATGTGTGGGGATTTAAAAAGTGCGGCGCGTACAAGAAATCCCTCAAACATCTTGAATGGATCTGACAGAACTTTGCATGTAAGAGTGATAAAGCAAGCTGATGTCAGAAACTGTGGACAATTATGTAAAACACCAACAAGAAGTTATTTCTGATAAAAGGAGGCAATACCCAGCTTCTGAGGCCAAGGGTGTACTTACTTTCTCCAAAGAGGAATATTACATCTGTTGATATTTTTATATAATATTTTTGTGTAAAAGTCTTTAAAGGCTACTTATTCTTATATATTTTTTTTCAAGTATATCACCCAATATGACCTAAACTGTTTGGCTGCTCAAATGTAACACACATTTAGATTTAATATAATTAAAAAAATAATAATATAAAAAATATAAGCTGAGCTTATTTATAGATATACTGTACGTTGGAAAATGCAATGTCCAATAGTAATGCTGTGTATGACTATTAGTTTGACCAATTCAGTAAAAAAAAAATATATATATATATCACAGATTCATATTTAGGCTAAAACACAACATTGGTTTGTCATCAAGTGACGCATTAAGAGCTTCACACGCAAACTCACTAAGGCTAGACAAGTCACCCTTAACGGAAGAAAGCAGCTGTGCCAGCTTGGCCTTGACTTCTGAAAAACAAACCACCATCTTGGGCGACTGGCTCTCCTTTGCTGGGTAATGGGGGTATTTTTGGGCTTGGTACACTTTCACAGCCAAGTCTTTGGAACTCTGGAACCTGCTCATTTAGGGCAGTGGCCTGCACAGCTATGGCATGAGGCATGGACCTGGCTGCAGGACGGACACGAGGCTCCAGGTCTCTTGTGCAGAACATGCAAACCCCAACACGGCCCTCTGGCCTCACACACATACACATGTGTCCAAGTGGGCCATAAGCAGCCGCTGGGGCGTGCTGCCACTTTGCATGCCAAAAAGCCCACAGCACAAATCATTACTCATCTCTCAGAAGAGGCTTTGTTTACTGTCAGCAATGCTGCATCAATCGCTAAACGTCTGGGCCCAGGCCAGCACAGCCTGTGGTCTCCTGTGCATGTGAGAAGCACTGCCACCTTCTCAGGGTCAGATCCATAGTTTTCGCCTTAAGCTACATTGTTTACTGCAGCCAGATTGGAGATTAATGTCCAGCTAAAATAGTTACACTCCCTGCTGTGATGTTGCAATCCCTGCAATCTCGCTCTTGGAAAATCCTCCATCAGTGCATACATTCTGTTCTACGCTGTACCGATTTGTTGCTATGCACCAACCCTGCAAACAGCTCCAACCTCTAGAACCTTACACAGCACATACAATAGCAACCATCCCTTAAAATAAACACGCTGTACTTTTATGTTGTTAACTATTACCAACAGGTCATGTTTCATACTACAGCAACTCCCAGCTTTGTTCGGTCACTATGTTTATTGTGTCCTTGAACAGTATTAAAGGTCAAAAAAGTGCCTAAAATATACAGCCATACGCAAAAGTCTGTGGACCTCTAGTTAAATTAAATATGGCATTTTCTGTAAAATGTTAGGGAACAATTTCCGTTTATTATAATTATATATATAGAAGTTTAACATATAGAAACATAAAATATTATTTGCTATACATTTTGCACAGGCCATGTTTGTGAAGGTTTTTTCAGTATTTTAAACTCACCCCCCACCTCAAACCAAAAAAAACCTACTTTCACTTGGAAAGTAAAAAAAACTACATTGACCAGTGGTGCGCAAACTCTTGCATTCAGCTAAATCACTGCTAATAATTTAAAAGTGTGTGAACACTGAACTAATCCCCTTCTCTCAAATGATACCGGTTCGGCTTTTACATCACTGACAGTTTCTCCAGGTCCCTGTGTCACAGAAACAGTCCAAATTTATCTGGGTTAAGGTCAATAATTTCACATATTCACATTAATTTTGCCTTCTGTCTACTTCGCAGGAACGTTCATGTTTATTATGTCTAATAATCTGTATTTGGAGTTAAGATCCTGAAGCAGTCTGAGCATTATTAAGCATCTGAGGAAAACTGTAAGAAATGCTGTTTAGTTTTATCAGAGTTCTGTGTATTTCAGCTGCACATTATGCCGTCTTTTACAAATCTATCAGTAAACTTTTTCTCATGATGGGTTATTAGTCTCCTGACTGTGCATTTGGTAAAGATCATAATTCTAGATCAGCATAAAAAAGTATAACTGCCTGAAAACTGTGGGAAAAAGAGCTGAGACATATCCGATGTTCGTCACAGAAATGTATTTAACACCGTAACTGAAAGAGCAGAACAATGTTAATACAGTACTGTAAAAAATTATACATGAATGTGTAATGCGTATATTTTTATTTGGCTTTTGTGACATTGATGTTAATATTTAGAACTTTTCAAGGTCGTTTTGCTTTGGGTCAATGTCATAATTCTGTATTAGCATAAAGAGTAGCTGCATGAAAATTGTGGGGAAAACATTTGAGCCGTATCAGATCAGCTTTCGTCTCTTAACTGGTATCATTTAATGAGCAAAGCTGATAAAAAATGTACGATTAAAACGACGCATAACGTCATCATTGATGCAAGCAAGGTCATTTGAACAGTGTGTGTATTCTGCATTTAAATTGAGCCCTTGTGACATGATGTTAAGTTGTATGTGACACTTGGGCACCTTTGGCCAAAGAACACGCTATAAGTGCGATTAAGCTCACACCAGAGAATTTTCTTCTGTAAATTTGAATGCAACGTTACTGTTTTTGGGTTGAGTTTAACCTATTGGGAAAAACTAAAATACAATTTATTCTACTTTTCTCCTCCAATAAGTTAAAGCCAATAAATATAGCAAATATCAGTAAATATGACTGTAATAGTTTGTTCTAAAATAGAATTTATTTATGAATTTCTTCATTAAGACTTTTAAACTTTTAAATATCAAAACATCAAAAATTTGATCAAGTCTTGACCTTAAAATATGCATATTGTTAAGCTTTATACAACAAAACCCTGTTAGAACAGCTCTGTCCAATGGCCCATACACATGACCAACACTATGCACTTGGTCAAGGTCACAATTGACTATGATCATAATTAAGCTTAGTTGCATGACAATTGTGGTCAATTGTGGCCACAACGGACACTTTCAGCTCATATTAGTGTTAAACACAGTTCAGTTTTGCATTATAAGTGCTGTATATTGACACATTGAAATAGGTCATAATCTATTTACTTATAACTGGCTCTGATTCCGATGGCTGCCTTAAAGAAAAACAGGATGAATGTTAACTTACTCTGCAGATCCTGGAAGAATGCTGATGGAGGAGATGTGTGAGCTGAAAAAGAAGAAAAGAAAGCCAATGTTAAGACAATGTCGCACTTCACTGCCTTTGCATATCTGTGTTTGCAGATGCAATGGGACCTTGACCTTTTGTAGCACCAGCTCTTGACCCAGCCTTATTATATAACACCCTGGCAGGATGGAGGGTGCAGGTGGGTGTCGCTGATGGACAGTTCTCCTGAAGAAATTGAATCCACTCACTTACTTCCTAAAGTTATTCTGCTATACCCACTAATGTCACCGGGGGCAGGCTACTCAGAACACAGGATATTCTGCCCTGGTGTCATTTACATGCAAATGACACAATGAACAGTGGACAAATCAGGAAGAAGGTTTTCAAAAGGAAGTTGGGGTGTGTGTGTGTGTGTGTGTGTGTGTGTGTGTGTGTGTGGGGGTGATTCAGCAGTCCACACTATCCTATACACACGGTCTGGCATGTGAAGAATGTTGCTTACACAACTGAGCGGTTGGGCGCCCGTCGCAGCTGTTCGCACCCAGATCGGTTTCAGGGGGATCCAGTGAGAAAAACACCTCCCTCACGGACAAGACAGGACTCTTAAAACCAGCCATGACACAGTGGGCCACTGCAATTTCAAAGTCATACAAATAAACCCTGGTGTACACATAGCAGGGCTGGATATTTTGGGTTGGGTAAGAAATAAGGTTAGGCCCTGTGGTGCATTTGGGAATGCCGTTCTGCTGGGCAAAATATTCACGTTCTCAGGGTTCACGCAGAGAAGAAATTGTGTCAGTGATACTGAACTTAAGGAGCTAAAAATTCCATCAGAAAATACAAATAACATTTTATATAGTTCAAAATGTAACAGATTCCACTGGATTAATGTTCAGTAAAATAATAAAAAACTAACTACAGAAACATAGCCTCACTTGTAATAAAAAATAACCTATAACAGCAGCAACAGTTGTTTTTGTGTTAAAGGCCCGGAATATTGACAGAACAGATGTGGAGAAAACTGACATTTGACGGTCTTTCCTCTAAAACAACAGAAGGATATATATATATATATATGTGTATGTATGTATGTATGTATGTATGTATGTATGTATGTATGTATGTATGTATGACCAAGGAGATTTGGAAACATCAGCAAATTAAAATTCAGCTCCTATGTATTGAAAAAGCATCAAGGCACCGTATTACAACCTGTCCCAATAACAGAGTGAAGGAAACGGCGCTACCTTCCACTACAAAGCTGGTAACTTCTACCTTCTACCTTCTACCGCAGTTGCATAGGGTGGGTGCATAGGTAAGGGTGAGAGAACATGTACTGAAAGCAGATGAACAGCATCTGATTTAGACTGTTGAGGAGAACAATGTGGGAACGATGTGAGCAATGAGTGGAACGACATATAGATTTATTTATTCAATACAAATTTAGTCACAGTAAACATGAGAAAAACTAAACGCAAACTCAGAGAAACAGTACCAACAAAGGCAACGAAGATCAAGGAAAGATGATGAGGAATGGAAAACATCTTTGTGGGGGAACTTCTTGGTCAGCTTTAGCTACATCACCTTTTCTGTCATTTGTTATAATGAAGAGTTGGCAAAGCCTGATAAATATATGTAGTAGTCGCTCTCCCTCTGGAGCACAGGAAGACGGGTTATTGGAGCACATTTCTGGAAGTTACTCAGCAAGACTTGGACTTTTATAGAGCAAGAGAACAGAAGAGAAGACTTAGGATCGTTGTGTTTTTTAAATGAAAATGGCCATGTTTTCATTCATACGATGCCTCAACAACAGTATTACTTCACTGGTTTGGATTCGTACTGATCTGTTCTCTAGTAGGGCTTTAAATCCTGACTTTCATCACGGTTCGATCTGACCCGACGGTAAAATCATGGGTTGCATCGATACATCGGATCGTGCGCTATTTTGGTCAGATCCGGTTCCTTTTCACACCCCTATTCTCTATGAGGAAAAAACCTTGACCTGTACAACTCCACCCAGCTCACTGACTATGACAGTGCTTCCCTCAAAGGCTGGTAAAGTGATTCTGTGCCGTTGCAGAAACTGAAAAGTACACAACTTTATGAAGGACTTATGTTCGTAAATGCTTGGTTGTGATTATGTACCTGTAAAAGGTTGTGATCCACCTTAAGGTATTAATAACAACACACTGTCAATATACACTACTTGTAAGCACTCGCCCGAACAAAACCCTGTGTGTGAAAAACACTTGGCAAATAAAAAAAATCGGATGTTCTGGGTCTTACAGAAAGCTGCTGTTTCATCATTACAAGCAGAAGAGGAAGGAAGACCAGGCTTCCTCTGACTGTGCACTTTAGCTTATCAGGAACACACCTTGTTAAATACACACGGTCAACCTAATTCCGTGTGTGTGTGGGGCATAAAGCCGTCATATTCAGATGCAGTTAATGATTCAGCAGTTTCACACTTCCTAGCAGTGCTTTCTTTGCAGTAGCCTAACAACACTGCAATGGGCAGCCATTCCCTGCAATACACACGCAGAGGAAACTCATGCTCATGTGCTGTCGCTCCAGAATCATGTTAAATATAAACATGGATGTAATTCACTGAGAAGCTACACTGGTGGGTGACAGCACATCAGATCCGAAAGTCTCCTGAAACCCTGCCCAGAACAGAAATATCAGTATGTCACGGCCTAGAGATCCAGAGAGGAAAAAGCTATAAATCAACACACTTGAGAGAGCCGTGCTCTGAATGAGCCGCTCTATTTCAATATCCCTAGCACTCGCAAGTAATTTAGCACCATTATGTAAGCCCGTCTCTCCAGAGAATCCCCCCCACCCCCACCCCCATCCAGCTCTGTAGATACAATACCTGTGCAGGAGGACTTCACAAGCCATTTTCACTGCTTTGCTGTGTGCGGGTGAGCCGCCTTTGTTGACGCGTTTGTAGCCGTTTTCGTAGCCGTTTCAGCCTGGGCATCCGGTTATCCGGACTGCGCACTCTGCGGAGCTAGAGTCTGTATGAGCAGGTCAAATAGTAAACGCAGGCTGCCGGCGCTCATCCTGCGGACTCACGTCTGTGCTGGCTGCCTGTGTGTGGTGCTCGGCACTTCGGCTGGGAGAGTGCTGCAGTAAACAAGCCGGACCCTCGCTCAAATACAGGGCTGTGTGACGCAGCCCCATTAGCAACCCTCAGGGCCAATAGTCACGCCCTTGGGGAGGGCCCTATTGCAAGCCTTGTCCACTCACAATGGACCCCCACACTGCAGAGCGCACACAACACACACAGACCAGCACCTGTCAGGCTGCCTCATTTATATAACCTGCTCATCACCCATCGATATGCCTGGCACCTGGAGAACACTCATTCTTAACCCCTTACTGGAACACACGCGTGGCTGAGACACTCAGCCGTACAGACACAGTCGTAGACACATGAGCACACATGCTGATACCGTCCATTACTTTAGAAAAAGATTCATTCATTCTGAAACAGGTCACATGACACCATTCCTCCTGCCCTCCCCTAGACTCTGAAAACATTTCATTACTGGTCTGTCTGAATATTTGGCCTAAACTGTGAATAGCAGGTTAAAATGACCAAACTGAGCAGAAACCTGTGTTTTACAAGTTAACTTGAAGTGCATCCACATGGAAACGAGTGCAAATCTCCTTGAACTTGCTACGATCCACTTATCAGTGCCACAGTAGCTTCCCGGAGATAAACTGAATCTTATTGCAAGAGTAACATCTTTGTTACCTTAAGGAAAAGAGATAAGGGAGTAATTGGCAAAGAAGACACTATTCAGAGACCAGTGATAATGCTTTCACTGATGAAGGTACGCTATGTAGGTCACATGAAACGCACAATATGGTTATGCACTAGTGCAAAGTTACATGAGAAGTGTGTGGGATACATGCGCAGGACATGTAAAAGCGATGAGTAGACAGTCACTCCATTTTCGATGTCCATATAAGTCAGAGGAACGAATGTTGAGTCAACAGAGAGCATGTTTTTATGACCCAGCACATGATCAGGTGGCCAAACTGTGAGCTGTTCGGGAACACATCAGCTGGAGGAGAGGGGGAGCAGGCTGGAGGTTGGGTGTCTTGTTTTGAGAGAGCGGTATTATGTTGGCACTGATAAGAGAAGGAAGTTAATTCTGCCTGCACTTAGCCACTTCATGAATAAAGCCATAAACTCATTTAGCCTCTAGTTTATGGACTGAAGGACAAGCGAATGAAACCAACAGCAGTGACAGCAGACAAGTTTCCATTCTGTAAGCACACGAATCAAATATTTCTATATATTCTACAGTGTATA
>JBBPDA010000034.1:8381678-8428808 GCA_037974385.1 Arnoldichthys spilopterus | reverse complement strand
TATATATATATATACACACACACACACTAAAGCATTACAACTCTTACAACTCCTCAACCTGGTCACCTTTTTCTAAGTCACTTCTCATGGCCATTATCCTGTTCTGGAGGGACAATCCACAGCATATGAGCAAACTGGACAAAAGAACTGTGCCACTTTTCTGTAGTGTTGCTGGCCTTGGCTGTTATACGTTTGTTTTTACATGGCCGAGGGATGTCGGCGTTGACATTTAGGAGTAATGCTGATATGCAAAGTCAAGCCAAAGTGCAGGGCTGTTGCTATGGAGTGTGCGTGCGGAACTAAAGGATTTTGATCTTGTGCAATGCCTAGTAACATGACCAAACACTCTCCCTGAATCGCTCATTGTCATAACAGCAGAAACAAAGCCATTTTGTATTCATTTATATTTCAGTTCTCCTGTCAATCGTGGTATTAGACTCTTTAATTTGCTGTTAGTGAATTTATTTTTTTGGCAAACCACCAGACACTTTGGCCACTGATTTTTTATCTGCTGGACAAGAAAATGTCATAGCGACTAAAGCGCATATGCCGGGCTAACGTAAACCCTGGCTCAGACGTAGATGTCTGGCCCCAAGAGACTACAGAGTAGGTAACTGTTTTCACAACTACATTTCCCATCGGACAGATTAGAACCAGTGCACGGACATGCACACAGGTACAGAGAGATCATGAAAGTGTGTGCATGAGTGTGAAGAGCCAATTAGAGTGTAACAAAACAAAATCCTAATAAATCCTGTGGCCAGATTAGCATGCAGATCTCATTCACTCGGCGTACGTGTGAGTGGATTAAACACCACAATTTGATTATGTTCAAAAATAAAATATCAAACTGCTTTTGTACGGTTTTTTAGATTCAGTTTTCAACGCACAGTGTCTGACAGTGAGATTATTTAGGAAGTCCCATTTGAATAGTTTGAATAGTGAAGGCTGAGTCACACTACTCTACAAGACGTGTTGGGCAGACAGATCACACGACCACATTCGCTGTCGTCTTCGTGCAGCGCCCACCGCTCTGAACATATACTGGCAGTTCGAAGCAGAAGATGCCCATGATGTACATGATCTTACAGCTCTAGTGAAGGCGTAATACTGACACAGGTTTCTTTGTTTTATCTCCTGAATACTAAACACAAAGAAGATTTGATGACTTTGGCTTCTGTTTGCGCTCGTATGCCAACAAGCTGAGTCAAACGCTCCTCGTTTCTGATTTGTTCTCTTGGCAGTGGGTCTCCGCTTAATGTCTCGAGACAACAAACCATGCTCTCCCAAGCACAACAGGAAGTACGGTCATATTTCACTTTCGTTATCTGAAAAATCTGCCAAGTTTCACGTGATGGTTAACACCCACCGCTGTGTGCAGCAATAAAAACAGGTTTTACTGCAATATCTAAATGGTACTAGTCAACCTAGTGTTTCTTTGAATGCAGTTACCACATGTAAGTGCTAACCCTTATCTAGTACACATCCATATGGTGGTCCAACTGTTTCCATGGCAGACGGCAGAATGAGTCTGAGGAGAATCTGTCAGTCAGTGAGGAGGCCAGCATCTGAGCCAAGTAACGGCAAAGAAATCTTCTCAAGGACAGCTGGCTTTAGCTGTAATCTGTATGAGACACATTCAGCATGTTTTAAAGGGCAGGACACATTTGCCCAGCATCTGTTACAGGTATCAGGGAGGGCAGTGCCCCCCTCCTCGCACCCATGGGCTACAAGAAGAAGTTATTCTAGCATCCGCTTTTCTGTTTTGGGAAGCGAGCTGGTTTCACGCTGGTGTGAACGCAAGGGTTTGTCTAGGCTTTCAGACATTCTGTCCTTGGCACAACAGGGGATTTTGGCTTTGCTTGGCTTCACTGTATTAGAAAACAACCATTTTTCACAAGAAATGAGCACTGGAGTGAGCTCTGGGAGTGCGAATTTAATGGAAAATATAGAATTTGTTTAGTTTGTTCATCGCTAAACTACTTTGCCTTATTTCAAAGCACATAACATGGAGGAAAATGAAGCCAAGTGCTTCTACATTATAGATGTTTAACAGTGTTCCCCAAAAGGAGACTTCTATACCAGTACAAAAATATATATATTTATTGTAACTAGAAGAAATGTTCAGCAATGTTTAGCTGCAGGATTCCACAATGTTTATTATGAAGTACTGCAGAACTACAGGGAGTTTACCTGTATAATATAGGTCAATATAGCTGTCTTTCCTAGAATTTAGAGTAAATAATGATTCAATGAAAAGTCTAATTTAACCCTTTAATGGCCACACAAAGAAAAAAAAACAATTAAAAAATTATTTACATTTTAGATTTCTTTGGGGCAATAAAAACAATAAGGTTTAATTTTTTATTTAAATAACTCAATAGTTTTTTTTATAAATTTAGGCCTTCATCAAGCTGTCAATATTTCTTTTTATTGTAAATCTCTGAATACATAAATTAGCAAAAATCATAAGTCTTGTATTCTCCTAAAACATCTGTGAAAAATTTTTTAAATTTCTGGATGTTACTGCAACAGAACCACCTGCGTGCCCATGTCTAATGTCTGGTGAGGAAACTCACTGAAAATGTCTGATTTTTTTTTTTTTCCACAACTGCCCTAAACCAAGTGGTAGAGATGGTACAGTCAGATTGAGTAAAGTTCAGTGCACATTTCAGCTAGATATAGGAACTCAAATTACACTCAACCAAATAACTTCCCAGAAGGCTAAAGGGTTAAACAACTGTCCCCTAGCCTTAACATGATTGACAGACCAAGATATTTAGTGTCCAGATATTTTGTAATGTAAACAAGCAAACTCCCTAAGAAGACACTAAGGGCCAGTTCCCCAGACCAGGATCCAGCCCTGACTACACTGCACACTGAATGGAAACTAGACACTAAAACTAGATATAACCCCAGGTTGGGAAACCAAGCCGAAGAGCCTTAGGGTCTTTGAGGCCTAGACTAAAACTAAACATTAGCTCAGCATCTGCACTTTAATTTAGGCTTAATCCATGTTTGAGAATTTAGTGTGGGCAGGGTATGGTGAATCATTCCTTTAAGCTTGGCTGAAACTGAAATGTGACCTTTGATACTTCTGACAATACACAGAGAAAAGGTCCAACCAAGGGTGTTTCAGGGTGCAGATATGAGATTTTCGACTATTGTTGGAAACAAGGGATCTTGAGAAAAAGAGAAAACACTGAAAGGCAATATTTCAGCCTAGGAGAAAACGTATGAAGCATACAGTTGGGGTGAAACAGCGTGTGGCTTAGCGCATCCTAATCAAAGCAGGCTGGCAGTTCATTCAGATAATGACAGGATTCTCTACTCGAGCACAGCAGCGCAGGCTCAGACGCAGCTAACTGCATATCTGACATTTCCTACTAATCCACTTATGTTCGCTAAATTTGACAGTTAACATGTTTAGCACATACAAGCATGAACCAGCGCCATATGAACAACAAAAAAGCCCCTCCATCGTTTTACTATCGTGCATAATATTAGCTAGCTAGCTCCATTTGCACTCAGCTCCAGTAAAACGGAACTTTCTGTTGGTCTCAAGAGGCAAAAGATACATTTCAGTTCAGGCACATCCACAAACAGACATCTACTGCCCTGCTAGCACGTTATATAATCACCAAAGCCCGTTAGTACCGCAGTTAACGTTAAAACACAACAGCGACTCGGGAACTCCTCAATAATCATGGAGCTATATGTATTACTAACATCCGCAGAATTAAAGCAGGATTAGCTTACAGGTCTGGACTGATACTGGAAATATGCCATCTCTGCTAGCTGGCAGATGCCAAGCACAAAGAAATGATAATTCTGCATTATCAAGAAACGTCTGAAATAATAACGGGAAAGTTAATAGCACCATGTATTAAATTGGCAGCTTTTAGAAAAAAAGAACAACCAAAAAGCTAGACATAGTGCACTGGCCATTCAAGTCGCAAACTAGCATGCTAGCTACAGACGGCACAAGCCAGCTAACGTTAGCTCGACGGCTAGCTAGTCAGTCCGACTGAGCATCGAATAAGCGAGCTGTGCACTTACCAGGTCAAATCCAACTACAACCGAGAGCAATAAACTGTTTCGGTGATTTTTCTTCCCCAGTAGCCTCCTTTAGAGAACACAGGCGAAAATACTAGCTGAGATATTCAGATGGCATGGTAAGCTTCTCTGTCTGGCTCCTTGTTTGCTCAAAAATGGAGATAACGCTTGTGAGCCCGTCGCGGAACCGTGTACAGTAGAGCACACACACCCACAGCGGACACTGAGATGCCAAAAAACTCAGTCCCCGCCTCTTCCTCCTCCTCCTTCAGCAACAGCATCTGTCTTCTCAGCTCAATGGCAGCCTGTTCTTTCGTTCTTTCTAGAATTACGTGTGTGTGTGTGTGTGTGTGTGTGTGTGTGTGTGTGTGTGTGTGTGTGTGTGAAACAACTGACGAACAAAAACATCACTTCTAAGGGTTTAACTGTTGTAAATGTAAATAAATTTTTAAATTTGGTGTTTGTAACATTAGAAACAGAAAACAAAACGAGTTGAATATTTAAGTTGCCCTGTTTGGCTTTCCACACTAAGAAAGTGAGCTGGTAACGGGTGAAGGGATCATGGTTGGATGTAAAAGAAGCATCCACTAAAAACTTAGAAAGATGGGTTTTGACTCACTGTTGAATGTGTGAGTTTGTTCAGGATGGCTCTGGAAAACTGTTGTCAATTAATACAGTCTGCTTTAGCATTAAGAAATGCAACATGGACACGAAGAGAAAGACAAACTTCAATTTTATACAGAAACACCACACAGTTCTCTGCACTGAAGCTCATCTAAGATACACTGAAAGGCAGTGGAAATGTGTGCTGAGGCCAGCTGAGTCCAGGGTTTTAGTTTGTTAAAAAAAAAAACAGCTGAGTTCTCTGTCCCAAAGACAAAATGGACCATCCACACTGATGTGCATTGGGATCTTTCCATCATGGAAAGTCCATAGTTATTTCAGCAGTACAATCACAGGCCTCATGCTGCTTGCACTACAACAGTGCGGCTTTGTACACACAGAGTGAGTTTGCTTATTGAAAATGTATGGTGTATCATAAAGAAAACAAACTTCAGGTGAGTCCGGACTGTAGAGCAGGAAAGTATCAAGAAAAATTCCACTTACAGAACTGCAGCAGTTAGTCTCCTCAGTTCCCAAATGATATTTTCTTTATATTATTCCTTACATTTAAATATTTTCTTTAAACTTTTGTCAGTGAAATAAAGTTTTAAAATAATTAACAAATCACAAAATATTTCAAATAAAAAACTTAAAAAAAAAAAAGGAATGTACCCAGTAATGCTGCTCCATTCACACATGCACACTCAAGCTATTGCCTTTGGACAGTGGGAGGATACCCACATGAAGTGGACAGTGGTGGCCTAGTGGTTAGGACACTACCTTTGGGACCTGAAGATCGTAGATTGGAGTCCCGGCCCGAGCACTACTGAGGTTCCCTTGAGCAAGGTACCATCCCACTACACTCCCCGGGCGCTGTTGGTGTGTAATGGGTTAAATGCAGAGGTCACATTACTTTGTGGTGCTTGAGTGTGTTCACAATGACAAATAGTCACTTTCACTTCACAGGGAGAGCTTGCAAACTCTGCACAGAAACATGACGTTTTTTTGCTGTGGGGCGACAACACTAACCATTGCACCAACATAATCTTATATGAATTAATTCCAAACAAAATAGCAAGATCTGAAAATACTGTAAGTATAATTTATTATGACAGTATATATTCACACAGAGACTTAATTGCTTTGCCTTGTCTATTTTGCAGGTTCTGCTCAGTAAAGACGTCCACTAACATAATTTATCACGGACAGAAAATATTCCAGGTCCTCTCCTGGGGTCCTGTCGGGTTTAGTGTTTAACGTGGGTGGGTCTGGAGCTGGCACTGAGTTTAATGTGGAGAAAATTCGAGCAAAAGCTTTGACTATTGCCAACGTTGAACGGGAGCGCCACCCAAAGGTGAACACTCAGCATTACAAACAAACCGCCTCTTCCTCTATGCTAGGAGTACCCGACATTTTTTTCTGCAATAACAATTTCACTTTAGGTCTTTAAGGAATTTCCCCCTGGTGTGTGTTAAGATAGGCTGCGTAAACAGAAGTACAGCACTGTGGTGCACTGTTTTCATGTACTATTTAGTACGTTAGGACGGAGTTTTGGACGCCGAACACTGGAAATTCACAACAGAAGCGCAGTCAACACCCCAAACACTGCACTACTGGCACCTGCTGTCGTTTCTCATTAATAACACTTATTGGTATGTTAAAGAGAAATTCCAGTTGTCAAATTTCTCCACGATCGGTCAAGTAATTAAGACTGGTTTAATGTGAAATACTCTTGTTCTAAAGAAACATCTATTCACAGTAATAGTGAGGGAACATGACGCCCAAAGCCCTTAATTCCTAAACGAAAAACTGCCTCAAATAAAGCCACTGATGCATGTAAATGTTGTTTTATTAAAGTTTTGAGGTTTTAGGCCTAAAATGTATTTTAATCCAGTCATAGCATAGAAAATCTCACATTTGTCAATATTTTCAAAGTGAAATGAAGTGAAAGTGACTATTTGTCATTGTGAACACACTCAATTACACAGAAAGCGAACCACAACAATATGTGAGCAGCGTTTAACCAATTACATGTGCACACATGGAGCAGCAGGTAGTTATCAACAGCGCCTGGGGAGCTGTGTAGTAGGATGGTACCTTGCTCCAGGGAACCTCAGTGGCACCTGGGTCAGGACTTGACCCTGCGAACTTCTGTTCACCACTGTCTAATGTATTATCAACATGACATGCAAAAATGTATATTGTAGAGTAAATGACCATAGTTGCTGTAGACATCACAACCCCTGGTTCCTATCAGCAGCACTGTGAAGAAATGTGAATTGGGAAGTTTCTCTACAATGAACTGATGATCTCACATCAAATCAGTGTAAACGGCTTTGTCGTTGCCTCGACTACTGAACTATTCAGAAATGTAGATGACTGGAGTTCTTCTTTAACACTACAGTTAATCCCAAATTCATCGCAATCTACACCTTGCAGAAACGCACGAGCACAGTACGCAGTGAATATAGATCCAGAGTTATTGAAATAGTTTTATTGCTTCGCTTGTAGTGTACACTCCTTGGAACGCAACTGAAGCAGTGTTTGGTGGGTAAATCCAAACACAAAGATTTAAACATTACTGTTATTGAATATTTAAATAGTGAAACAACAACTCTGTAATACAATACATAGCTCCACTATGAAATCCTAAATGAACTCATCTAATCAAAAATCTTCTATATTTACAAGATATTTATTTGCTTATGCCAGTTTCCCAACCCCGGTGCTGGAGAACCCCCTCCCTGCACATTTTAGTGTTTTTTACTCTGTTCAGGTGTTTCAGGAGCTAGGAAAACACTAAAATGTGCAGGGTAGTGAACCACTGGTTTATCCATATGGTTTACATGGCAGAAAACAACATAGTGGAAAATGACACACTTGTCATACTAAATATGCCAAAAATATATATCACCTCATATAAAAGGGCCATGGAGTGACGGTGGAAGAGCTATTATTTAATACAGTTTGAAGGTAAACAAACTGACTGTAGGCCTCACAGTTCACTTGCTGTCATTTCAGAACCTGCTTGCAAGGAAAAAAACATGGCAGTGTTTCTAGGAATAGTCGGAGTGGCATCAACACATGTTGCCTCTGCAGCTAAACCATCTGAGATGTTAACTAACACTCAAGTGTGCATAACTGTATAGAGTATCAGAGATATTTAAGTTCATCGAGAGAAGATGAAGAGATCATAGATCAGACCAGTTATGTGTGTGAAACAGAGAGAGTTAATAAATCTGCCTAGATGGAAACGCTCTTAAACCAAAATGAAAAACAGAAAATCGCCTTGTAACTCTTTCTACAGGCTGTTGGTTGGCATGGCACATGGTAAACCTTTACAAGAGAATTATGTACATAGAATGCTATAATAACATTTTGTGCTGTGTATTACTATGTATGAAAGTGGCTTTTCTCAAATATGAAAATAATATATGATCTGTTTTCATTTATGGAAAACATGAATGGAAAAAAATCCCTTTTGATCAGTTCCTCTACACTGTTTGAACAAAGTGGACAGCACACTACTATATAGCCCCTCACTGGTATGTGACATAATGGTGGTAGATCCCTCTTACATACCACAATACAACAAGAACAGATAGACACATCAGGGGATGACTTTCCCCATCGGAAAATGCAGTGATCACTCTTTGCATCTAAATCTGATTCACGCAGACTTTCTCACTCCAGCTTCTTTGCAAGTCTAACACTTGGAATAAATACATAGCGCTTGTTTTGGACCACAATTATGTTTGAAATATAAGTGATGATATTTTGTACAGATGTCTTTCTAGACATTGTTCCTGAAGAAAAGGTCTCTTGTGCTTGTTAAGCTTGTCTGAGCAAATGCTTCGTCATTCTCTAAAAACTGGTCCTCCGCTGATCCACTGTTCCACTGGTGGTGTTGCACATTCCACAGAGTTTTCAGCCACTAGCTCTTCACTTTGTGACATTTTAGGCCTCATATACCCTTTAAAACAGAAGAGGGAACAGGTGACATGATGGATTACAAAGCCAAGCTTAATCCAAGTAATATTTACAGTATTTTCCCACTGATTCACCATTTTGTTTTAGATACATCACTTTTTAGCAATACATCACCACAAATTAGGACTTCAGTATAAATTCTAAAATTCAGGTTGAGGTGCTAGGATATTATGTTTTTTCTCTTGTGAAACTACAGATATTGAGCCAAAACAGACAGATCATCCTACTGTGTTGCTTCCTCTATAGGTTATACTATGAGGAAAATATGTAAAAATGCAAGTTAATCACGTTCATGCTACATATAAAGATGAAGCTATTAGATTTGTATCTGTCCATAATGACAACAAGATCATGCAAAACATGTAGGTCTGCAATTGCTGAAGGCCCTTAATGAACGTCTGAAAGGGTTCACATGGTAGACATAAATGCAACACAAGAGGTTTTGTTCTTTGGAGACAGAGGAAATGCAGTTCAGCCAAAAAGCAAATGCATTGTACCTCTGACATTCTCCTGTTGCTTGGTGTACCTTACCTGTGCTTGTCCTTCCAGATTCTGAACCACTTGACCAGGTTTTTAGTGCTCTGCAGTCTGGGATGCAGGCAATATTCCTGACCTTTGAAACGGGACACATTCTCCATGGTGACACTGAGTAAGAGACAAAGTAAGAAAGGGAAGAAGGGATGAAAAAGAGAAAGTTTTATCTGACACAGGAGTGATAAATTCATGTTTTAATATTAGCTCTATATATGTTTGCCATTATATCAAAACAATGTAACTCACTGCCCTTTATACTGTGTAGGGCATTTCAGGATAAATGCTGCAGCAGAAACATGAATTTAAATAAAATCATATTACAAGTTAAAATGTCTTTTCTTCTCTTGTGAAGTTTCCTTATTAAAGATACAATGTTGTTCAGGCAAGAGAAGAAGAAGAAGAAGAAGAGAAGTTTTCTGTCTGTTAATGAAGTGTCTAGTGATGTGAGATTTTTTTGCTGTATGATTTATGGTGTGCAGTGTAGGGTCTTAGCAGGACATCCTAAACAGGCCAATGGGGGCCTGCAAAGAATGTAGTTAAAGTTGGCTTTTTTCCAAGTAGCACAAAGGTACTGCACTATGTCTTCAGACTGGTACAGTAAACACTTGCTGCTAAACAGTGAGTATCCAAGTCACCGGCCAATCCTTGGTTTTTCCAAAGTACTCCAAAAAAAAAGCAATGCAAACAACAGACTTTAATAAGGGTTATGTAACTGTGAACCTTTTTCAGGGGATGTGTGTTGCTGCATCTGCTACTTAAATTATACACCTGTAAAGCCAGTAGAGCATTTTGTTAACTCCAAAATCATGCCTAGATTTGGAGAGCACAGAGGGAACTAATATGGGGCTGCGGAGGCTTCCAGAATGCTAAACTTTGCGACAGAGCCTGCTGCCAGACACACACAGAGAGAAAGGCACTCTTTCTGCAGTCTACAGGGTTGTTTTTCACTGAAACCAGGACCTATCATCTCTGACAAATAAACATCTATTACTGAGTCACAAACCATGAGAGAAACTACATTAAACCTTAATGTTTAGTAGCAGATGTCCAGTTTAATATAATGTGAGTCTCTGGTTTAATATGTTAGCTTCATCTGTATCATCACAATATAACAATAAGCTCATAATCAAATACGTGCTTCCTTACCATTAGAACATCTGCAGTGTGGTTGTAAAATGAATATTTGCACCAAAACAGTCCCACGTAGCACTTAAAATTCCATATCAGCAACAAACTCATGCTGGCATTTCAACAATAATCTTTTTTTCACTCATGAAAACAATAACACCATAAACCATTTATTAAATCCTCATATATTTGGATGTTTCCCACCAACCTGCATTATTACAATTGCTTATACCCACAGCAGATGGCAGCAGTGTGCACATCCATCTAAACAAGCACTTTCCACCACTGACATCCTTTGGTATACATCCAGGTTTTTAACTTCAGCTGAGTGTAAAAGCAAAACACCCTTCCAGTCTTCGTGAACAAGCAGTCTGTGTATTCCTATGTATCAGTTCAAATGACAACACTTAATCTAATACCGAACAATGACGTACTGATACATTTTCACATTAGAAATAAAAATCTTGGGTTTATTGCCAATTTGTTGTACAGTTTACACTATTTTGGCATGACCTGAGCCTGAAACACTTTGAGTCCACAATATAATATTTCATTATCAGGAGAAAAGCTATTCATTTCTGCATCCAGGACTGTAAATCCGAAGCGCCTGAGACAAGACGTCCTAATGGAGATCCCATCTGGAGTCTCAGTGGCTTCACTCCTGTACTGCAATATCAATAATGAATAAGGTAAGCAGCACCTCGCAGCATTTCACAGCTCTGTGTGACAGACGGAGCCATCGTGTTACCGTTTACAGCAAGCACGCAAACACGCCGGTGTTACTGTCTGTACTGTAAATGTTGTTTTAGTGTAATATGTGCTGTGGTCTGTTGGCAGAGGAGTGGTAAAAGAAAGAGGGGAATACAGTTGGGGACATAGACAGAGTCGTAAAAACTTACAATATCATTTTCTCCTGACAGAACGGATGCTTAGGTTTAATCTCAAGTTTTTGCACGTCCTTGTACCGTATCTTGGGGCCTTTCCTTGTGCATCTGCACTTGTATGCTGCAAGAAAGAAAATGCAAACTGTTATTTTGACCCACAATCATATGCAATTAGCCAAAAGTGACACTTAAAACTTCTGCAACCATAGGTTTCATTTCATCAGTTTCTTCTGCAATGGGACAGCAACAAATACTGAATGTTTTCAGGCTGGTTGAGGCTCCAAGCTGCAGCCCATGATATGTCAGATTAACACCTTCCAGCACCTTCCCCTCGACAGGCTGAGCAGAAGGTGAGCGGCTGTTTGTACTGCTCGCAATAAAGGAGGTGAAGTGTGACCTACATCTTATACTTCATCAATCTTCGCCTGTTGCATTCAGCATCAGCCCTCTCCAGCCTCTCAGGCCCGGGGCCAAAACAGACCCGTCTGAAAAAGTGCCACTGCACACAATCAGCAAACTTCTCCAGGACCGAGAGTTTTCACAGTGTAACAAAACAGCGGTGTTGCTAAACAGCGCCTACACTGACTAAAATAAATCAATATTTTTGACTGTTATTCTAAAGCATTTTAGTCATTTAAATGTTTATCAGCACAGTTGTTACACTTGTTACACTATTTATCTATCTCTCTGGCATGCTGCCATTTCTCTTCTTCACACCGTAAATCGTGTAAACAGTTCCCCAAAGTGAAGAACCTGCGGCAAACTCCTCCACTTCAGCCCAGTCTGATTAAGAAGCAAAGGAAAAAGACGGAAAACGGAAAAGAAACCGTTTACCTTCTGTGTTCAGCGAATATATGGCAATGACCAACAAAAGTAACGCGGCTGTGCAGCGATTCATCCCAGTAGGGTTCGGTGTTGAGCGACTTCCTCAGAAGTGGCCGCTGCTTTCTCCTCCCGCTGTAAAACGCCGATATCCCTTCGCCGAGTCAATCTCTCACCACACGAGCCGTTTAAAAATTGTCGGGTTTCACTCTCTACTCAAGGTTATACCTGCTCCCACGGGCTTGCGGGGAAGGTAGAAGGCGCTGTGCTGGCACTCAGCGGTCAGTCAGTCAGTGAGTGAGGCAGGCAGTGTGCAGTGTGAGGAAACGCCGCCGCGCGGCTGCCTTTTAAAAACGCGCCCTCGCGCCTCATTAATATGCACAGCTAGCCAAACAGCGCAGCGGCTATATTTCTCACACAGACGTCCGCGGCAAGAGGAGGAAGAAAAGCAGTGAAATTCAATTAAAAAAGTGCATTGAATGTGTTGGCTGGTTGTTAGGGGAGATAATTAGACAGGATTTTACGCCTTTTGTCGCCTCGCACTTATTTCACTCCGCTCGATTCACACAACATTATGTCCGCTGGTGGTTTGGCACAGGAGACGTTAATGTAGGCTGCTGACGGCTGGACACCGAGGCTAACTCATGAAGTTAAACTTCATTTAATCTCTATAGATATCTAAACAAAGTGTTTTTAAAACATATATTTTATTTATTACTTTATTTGTATTTATATTTATTATTTTAACATTTAAAGCACATATTTACTTATTTACCACCTAAAATCCATAACATTAACGCCAGGTCAAGTGAATAACATTGACTATCTACTTATTTCATTACACTGGCACCTGTCAGGGGGTGGGAAGTATCAGGCAGCAAGTGAACAGTCAGTTCTTAAAGTTGACGCGCTCTATGAATAATGGGCGAGCGTTAGGATCTGAACCACTTTCACAAGGGCCTTGTTGTGATGGTTAGACGTCTGAGTCAGAGCAAAACAACAGGTCTTGTGTTCCAGGTATGCAGTAGTTGGTGCCTTACCAAAAGTGATCCAAGGACGGACAACTGATGAATCAGCAACAAGGTCAAGGGTCATTTATGCATGTAGGTAGTGAAGGCTAGTGAAGGACCTACTCAATATCAAGTATACACACACACACACACACACACACACATTTTACTCTTACTTCCACTGATCACATGATTCAACCATAGGTGGAAATTTAGAGTCACTGTCACGGGTTTATGAGCACATTCTTTCCTTCTAATCCACTGTTATAGCGTTCTTATAGCTTAGACTGTTGACACCAATCCAAGTTTTATTCCAAACTTTTAGTATCTAACGGTCAACATTTCACTCTTTCACACTTCATCACTATGATACTTATGATAGCAGAGTTCTTGCCTAACCACTAGTACCTTTGGAATGTCTCTTATGTAACTAACCGAAGTGTGATTTCTAAACAAATTTAGCTACAAAAAAATCCACCTGTTGTTGCAGTCGATTGATTTCTAATTGGTCTCTGATTGGTCTCTGTCTGTTACACTGTACAGTTGACTGCTGTAAATATAAAACTGCCAGCCTACACACTGGCGCCTTGGTGACTGTTGTGCAGAGTTGACAGTAATCTTTCCACCCTCCCACTGAGTCACCACTGGCATTTGTCATACAGAATGTTTGAATTGCTATAATGATTAGGAAGCAGCAATGTGTAGCCAATGCACAGCTTTCATAACAGGCCTGTATTTCAAGAGCATAAGCACCTGGTGCTAGCTTGAGATAGGCTAGCATATCATGGGGTGGAGCAGTTAAGTTCACTTGAGTTCATACCTATTAATGGATTAAGAAACCCAGTCTGCAGTAAACAAGAACCATGGAAAGGCCAAAGGGTTTAGATCAGAATATTGTTCACTGATGAGAGTGGGCAAATAGTTGAATGGCACAATTGCAGGGGGAAATTGATCTAAGTGTAGGAAGTGCAGATTAGCAAAGAGATCCGTCACTAGTTTTTATCTTTTAATCAGTATTTAAGTGTTTGCAGTAATCTAGAGATGGGAGAAGTTGACCAGCTTTAAGGTCTGCTGATATAAAAGTAAATTATGCCTAAGCAATCTGTTTTTACAGCAGCACAGATTTACTGCATCTGTAATATTGCCCTCATTCCACTTGCAGTATTTCCCATTCTTGAAGAAATAAAACAACTATAGGTAATCATTGGAACCATTGTGTTTTTTATGCCTCAGTTTTGCCCTGTAAATGATAGCACTGAGAAGAGCAGTACCTCACTCCTTCTGCTTTGATGATAGGAGGCACCAGAGTGAATCATTCGGGTGCACCATTCCCTTGCCTGGGTCTCCAGCCAAGCCCTCAGCCCAGCTGTCCACAACCATGCCACAGCCCATCAGACACCTGTCTGTGGCTAGATACAGGCTCAGGGAGAAATCAAAAGCATGACAGTTCAATGTGAAACTCCCTGCAATTCACCATCTGACCCTTGTGATGGGTGCCCTTTTGGGCAGGAGGATTTTGGAGATGTGATTGTAAAAGACAGCAACACTACTTCAGCAAAACCCAATCAACCTGAACTGTCGGTTATAGTCAATTTTGTGTGTTTGTTCAAAGCACAAAGGCAATTTACTGTGACTGATTCAGTGGTGAGGTCATTGTTGAGATTTTGGAAGTGAAGCAAGGTTAAACAGATATATTTTCAGAACATTTAGTTTCAGAGTTACATGCATGGCATATGCTTTTGCCACTAAAGGTTCCTACATAGCTTGGACATAAAAGTTTAGTGAAAAAAAGATAATGTTTTCACATTTAAATTAAAATCTCATTGACAAAAATGGTCCTTAAAAGAACCATTTTAAAATGTTCTGGGAAAGGTTCTAGGAAATGTGGTTCTACTGTGACAACACTGTAAATAGCACTTTTTCTCACCACGTTTTATCATTTGTAAGTGTTTGATTTGATCATGGACATGCTTATCAATAAAGCAACTCAGAAAAGCCTTAGAGGCAGCTGTCAGTGTCAGTGCTGTGGCCTTTTGTAGGCCTCCATTGTAGTCCAGCATTTCAGAGATTATCTACATACAGAGGCTGTCTTCTGGTCCAAAGGCTTAATGAAACTGAAGAGGGGATATATGGTATCAGAGAGTTGTTCCCACATCCATGGTAGGCGTTGACAAATCAAATGCACAATTTCTGTTCACTTGATCGCTGCCACTCTTTCCTGTGGTTATAAGGCCTTTGCTTGACCCCTTGTCTATGCTGGCAAACGACTGAGGAAATGCCACAGACTCCCACTCTGTCCCACGAGATGCAAATCATTTTGACTCAGCTGGTGTCCATGAGTAAGAATTAGCCTGTCCACAGGTTCCGAGCAATCAGAGTGAGACAGTTTTAATCAGGTTTTCTCTGGACATTACTTAAGTCTGTTTTGGCATACACGTTCAGTGAGCCGGTGCTTCGAGATATCGGCAAAATCGGCCATGAGCCACACCAGTGTTGATATTGGCAGGAAAGTAAAGCCATTCATGTGGCCTCCTAATTGGTCTGAGCAGGGGGAGCCATAGATCATCCTGTCTGGTAATTAGGCCTTTTACCATTTCACTGTGTGGAACGGTGGTTTTCTCATCAGCAGTGCTGAGCTGTCCCTATAATGTCTAATATGACCGAGCGATAGTGTCACCCTCTGATAAACGGAATAATGCAGCAGAACAGACAAGGTCATTCTGATCGTCAACAGTAGTCCTGGCTATTCAGAGTTAAACAGTCCTAACACAGCGCAATATAATGTTTTGTGGGATCTATGTTTTTAGGTTCTGTGCTCACACCTGATTCGTCATGGGGCAAAACAGAGAGAAGAAAGGTATGGAATATCAACAAACATTGGATCCTGGAAGAAGAAAAGAGGTTGGAACATTACATCAGTACAATGATGGAAACATAAAAAAATAATAATAATCTAAATCAACCTTCATGAAAAAAAATCCCCCAAATGAGTTCTGCAAGGAAAAAATTAAAAAATTCCTAAACAAAGAAAAAGACTGATACCTGGCTACAATAAATGTTTAGTGGCTGTGATTTCTCAAAGAGTGGCGAAACTTCAGTCAGATAGCATGTTTTATTGTTTCTTTTTTCCATTATGTTTAATTAAGCCAGTAAAAAATGACTGTGCATTAATGTGAAGAAATTTGGCATATTTTTACTTTGAAAATCATGAAAAAGAGCAATTTAACCAGGGGTGCCCTAACTTTCACATACAACAGTGTATATTGCTCTCAGTCAAATGACATAGCTCCCTCTAAACAACATTGCATAGCTAAGTTCATTCCCATCAAACATGTCTGTGCAGAGCACCTGTAGTAAGCAGGTGATCAGAGTTAATTGCACATAATGGTTTTAGCTATGGCGAGGCAGTAGCCCATGGGGTGTGAGGTTCTTTGTGTTTACTTGTTTGTGTTTGCCAGCACCTGCCAGTGAGGAATTTTTGAGCCGGAACGAAATGGAGATGACATGCACTGGAAATGAGATTCTTCAAGACGTGCAAACACCTACTTTAAAACAGCAGTCTGTTCCTTCTGGTTCCTTCAGGGTATTATATGTATGGGTGCACTTGCCGAGTGAAGACTGGCTTTTGTCAAAGACTCGTTGGGACCTTAGCCTTCACTTGCAAAGCTTTTATTATGAATGTCAATATATTTCTGTCTTCATAACAGTTTATTTCAAAGATCATCATTTAGATTTTGCTCCTAAGCAAACTGTTCCTACAACTAATTTGTCACATAAACAGAAAGAGCATTAGCACATACCAGAAAGCCACAGAACTGATCTGCGCTTCACTTGCTCAGAGCCCTGGCCAATTTTCCATATGTCTTGTTCATCTCTATATTTCTAATATCGCAGAGAGTTGTCTTGCTGCTGAGTGGGGTAATGTGTGATGAAGACACTTATCACTGATAATGTTATGTAACCACGGCTTTAGCTACCACGGAACTAATCATCATGTCTCAGCTCATATATCTGAGAAGGTATTTCCATGTTTTTCAGCACAGGTTCACTGTTGTTGTTGTTACGTAAGTTAGCTCAACCCAGAGCACATCTAAAAATGGACCCAGAGAATGTGGGAATTTAAGGCTCATCTGGGACAAGAAGATAAACCAGGTATTTGATCCTTTTATATCAGTTGATGTTCGCAAAGGAAAGGAAATGATACCAAAAAAGTACCTTTGACGACAGGTCTTGTATTATTACTGACGACAACCGGGTTTCATTAATCATGTAAGGAGGGTGCGGGTGGGGGGGCAACAATGGAAGCTTTCATGTGAAACCTGGAGTGGGTAACTTCTCCCATGACAATTCTCTCCCCCAGTCCCCCCATTGTGATATCATATCCCTGCCATCCTGTCAGCAGTCACCCAGAGAGCAGTAATAAGTCTCAGGAGGAGGCTGTAGTGCTCTGGGACTGCAGATAACACTCTGCTACAGCTGCAAAGGAGTGTTAGGTTCATGCCATTACACACAGCGCTAATGTAACCTCACTGCACAATGTTTTTGTCAGAGGAGGTATGAGCCGAGGGGAAACTTTGTGCACTTTGTATAAATTTGGCACATTAAAGCACGCAAGAAAGGACATTTCTCTGTTTGTCTCCAAAAGAAGACAGTTGTGAGATGTTTGAGCCAAAAGACATTTATTGGAGGAAAGTGGGGATGACGTAATCTATTGGTGTGATGCGATAAAGTCCTCTGTGTTTAAAACCCTTGGTCCAAACTTCACTCTCGTCAAAAGCGGTGGAACACCGTGTTAGTGCACTAGCATCTTGGCCAGTGTGGGGCCTGAAGGCAGAGTGCCCCATGCAGGCCTGGGCTTTATTGGAGAAGGGCCCACAATAATCCAGCCTGCATGTGTCAGGAGCTTAGTGAGACTCGTGGGAAAAGAAAGCCCTGCAGGTTTTAGCTGTCAGAGAGGCAGCCCAGAACATCATCACACTACAGTGTAAATAAACAGCAGTTAAATAACCTGATTAATCCCACTAGGCCCAGCCCCCCTATACACACTCTCTCTCTCTCTCTCTCTCTCTCTCTCTCTCTCACACACACATACACATACACACAACTCTGTCGCTGGGAGACCAATTCAAAAGGCTTGTTTTATTTGGTTAGCACTTCATTTGTGACAGCATGCTCAATTAGTGGCATGAACCAAACTTCAAATGTTAAGGAATTTGATTCACACTTTCCTTAAACCCTGCTACATAACACTGGCATACAACAAGGGAAATAAGTGCGCAGGCATTCTTTTTGTATTTAATGTGCATAGATCCACTTCAAATTTGCACACATGTCTTTTATATGAACAAAGAGTAAAATATGAATAAAGAAAACACTATGTATAAGTTTAGGCAAATATTTATTTAAAACATGCAGTTAGTGGGTAAAAAGTTATTAAACAGTACAAATTATAACTTTAGTACTTTGCTGCAAAATCATTGTTAGTAATTACAGCTTTGAGTCATCTATGGTAAGAAGTACTTTGCTTTGTCAGCATTGTGGTTCAGTTTTGGTCCATTCTTCTAGGCAAAAACTCTTTAGTTGCCCAATGTTGCAGTGTCTTTTTCAGAGGCCACTCTTGAGTTATTCGGGCTGCAGCGTTACAGCTCAGTGTTGTTGTTTTGCTGAAATGTCCATCTTCTTCAATTTGACACATTACTTCTTCCTCTAATGTCTCAAAATTCATTGCTCGCTGCATGTTTCTTTTGATGATGTGTAGTGTCTCAGTACTATTTGCAGAGAAGCAGCCCCATATCACAATCCTCCCATTTCTGCATTTCACTGTGGTGATATTGTTCTTGGGATCATTCACACAACCTCTCTCTCTAAACATGACAAGCTAAGTTTTTACTGAAGTGTTTTGTCTGTTCAGAGTACATTGTTTCAGTTGTAAACAGTCTGGATTTTTCTAAATGCTAGAGGTGCTTTAGACATGCATCTGTGTGCTACGTGTTAGTCGGAGAAGTCTGAGAGAAATCTTGCATGGCACACATGTCCCGAGGTGATTAGTTGTAGTTCCATGAACCTTCCAGGTGCATATTATTAATAAATTGTACTGACAAGGAATGTTTAAGATCTTTGCAGGGTCTTGCTGATTTTTCCATCTGAGTGATATTCAATAATGTAATTCCTCAGAACCTAATGAAGAATCTTCATCTTCAAAATCACCTCTACTTGCACAAAATGTTCACAAACAATGACAGATTTATATGTTGACACTTATATACAAACCCCATTTCCAGAAATATATATAAAACATTTTCAAAATGCCATAAAAACCAAAATCTGTGATAAATTAATTCCTGCAAACCGTTATTTAAATGACAGAAGTACAAAGTAAAGATTTTTAGTAGTTTTGCAGACCAACTTAATTGTATTTTGTAAATATACTCAAATTTAGAATTTGATGGAAACACTCAACACAAGTTGGGAAACATTTCCTTTTTTAAATGCTTCGGTACTGAGCATGAACTTGATATTTTCCCATTCTTGCTCGATACAAAACTTCAGCTGCTCAACAATCTGTGGTCGCTGTTGTCTGATTCTCCTCTTCATGATGTGCCATACATTTTCATGTAGGAGGCCAGTCAAGCACACACACTCTGTGTCTATAAAGCTACTCTGTTGTAGCCCATTCAGAATGTGGTCTGGCATTGTTCTGCTGAAATAAGCATAAACGTCCTGGGTAGAGACGTCCCCTTGATGGCCAAATATGTCTCTCTAAAATCCTAATGTATGCCTCAGAGTCAATGGCACCTTCACATCCATGCAACTCACCCATGCTGTGGGCACTGATGCACCCCTATACCATCACAGATGCTGGCTTTTAAACCTTTCACGATAACAATCTAATACAGATTCAAGTTGCAGTTCTTGATGTGAGAACAGCAGACTGTGTTAAGTGACACTGCATGGCAGATACAGGCAGGGTCGCATAAGCGCTGAAAATCTTGCACATTCAACAGTGGTGTCTGATCTTGCCCTTTACACACTGAGATCTCTCTGAATTCTCAAAATCTTTTCACAATATTATGTACTGTAAATGTTGAAAGATTTACATTCTCTGCAAACTTGTGCTGAGAAAATACTCCTTTTGAACTGACAATCGTTCACTAATTTTGGCACAAAAGGCTGAGCCATTACTCATCCTTGCTGGCAAAGACTGAGCCTTTGATAGATGCTGCATTTAGACCAATCATGATACCTGCCCTGCTATCAGTTAGCCTGTTTAATGTGTAGTCTTACAAACTGCTTTTACTTGAATGTTGCAACCATCAAATTCAACCAAAAAATTTGTTCAGTAAAACTACTGAAAATCTTCTTCTTGTACTTGTGTCAGTTACATAAAATGTCATGTGAATTAACATCACAGATATTTGTTTTTGTTGCATTTTTGAAAATATCCCAAATTTTCTGGAAATGGGGTCTGTATTTTATTTTGACCAGTTTCTTATATGTATACATATTACACTTGTACAGGCCATCTTAACTTCTTCAGTTTTCAAAAACGAGTTAACTGCAGTGAGTGAAATGCAATACTGAAAACTACTGAAGCTAAAGTTCTGTTACCTATGAATAGGAAATAGGTCAACAAGGCATTTTCTTTTCCAGCTCTGCACGAGACAACACAAGTGTAATGTGACTAAAGTCTTAAATAGTTAACGTGACATGTAAAAGGATATCCCTAAGAGGTCTGGGGCAGCATGGGGATTGCCTGAGTAAGGTATACAACCCAAAGAAAATGTGCTGCCATCCAAATAAATTGCTCTTGGCTGTGCATTCACTTCGTTGTTCATTGGCTATTCATGAGAGTGGTGAATTTTTAAAGTCTTTCTTCTTGTCCAACCTCCCTCGCCCAGAGCTATTTTTGACAACACTGCAGTCTGAAAGACACCGCTTTTTATGGTCTTTTGTCACTTGACTCTGCTATACCATTACCAGTTTCACATGATGCCATGCATCTCTGAAGTTCTAGTCACGTGCATCTCCTGTTTCCTGCTTGCATTGTTCCTTTCACTTGCCAAGAGATTAATGTATGTCTCTACTGTAATAAATGGCCGCAATGCAGTTATCCTGAGTGCAGGTAAAAACTTGATTTTTGTGATGAAAAGATTTCTGTGGCAGCAATACACCTTTTTTTTCACACGGCGACCTTGGCCAGGACGTGGCAGTGCTAACAGGCAGCCAGACCAGGAGCTTAGCAACTGCCATTGACCTGCTGCGGAAACTATTTGTGAATGAGACACAAGTCCAAAGACAAGTTTGCGCCCAGGGTGGAGGGCCATTTCTTCGTAGGCCATAATGGTGGCTTTGTGCAGTCATTATCTCCAGGCATCGGGAAGCCTACTTGGAATGGGTGGCACGGGGGAGAAAGCAGATGCCAATTGGTGTAATTGCACCAACGGCAGCATGCCACTCTCATACACTTAGCCACAACTATTGCATAAGGTATGTGTGATTTTTGTCAGTGTTTTGCAGGCCCTTCCTCATACTTACAGCTAATGAATTATTTTATGCTAATGTAGCAAACGTTTATTACTGTTATTACGAAAAAGTCATATGGACATAAAAAATGACCCTCTTTTAACCTCCCTGATTGTGACTCAGTCATGAGGCATCAGCCTAATCATCCAGAGATGCAGCCCCTTCCACTGTGTAATCACAGCTATTTTATGAAAGGAAAATTATAGGAAACATAACTACAAGACAAAGGCCCTTTTATTATAACTGAGAGGGAGGTTCTGACGTCTTTAACATCACAAAATATTCCCCTTATTATGCACAAAGCTGCATGACACATTTAGATTACAGAAAAAGAATGAGACACGTGAATACAGATTATCATGATAAATGCAGAAATACAGTGTCCGGAAAAGTTGGATTTCAATATCATATCTTTTTTATGGTAAGTTGTATATTTGGTTTAGAATTATAGATTGTTGTTTTTGAAGTTGTTTTTGTAAAAAAAAAATTGATAAAAGTTTAAATTATAGCTAAAAACATCATTAGCAGCCATCCTCAAGCCAGAATACTATCCACACCTTTGACAGTGCTTGTATATAACAGTGAAGTGGTGCTTGAAAGTTTGCAAACCCTTAAGAATGACCTGTTTTCTACATATTAACTTCAAGATCTATAGATTTCCTAAAAGTCCTAAAAGTAGATAAAGTGAACCCAATTATACAAATTAAACAAAAATATTTTACTTGGTAATTTATTCATTGAGGACAATTACATTTACTTTGCCATTTTAATACATTTTTAACCATTCTTATTAGAATAACTATGATTCTTGTTTTTGTCATTGTCTTCCTAAAGTTCCCATTTTATTTTGAGACAGATGTTCTGACATTTTGCTTTAGAATTTGCTGCTATAATGGCAGGCTGTCCTGTCCCCAGACTCAGCAAAACAGGCCCAAACCATGCTACTATCACATCAAAGCTTTACAAAACCAGGCTCTTATGATGGAATAGAGACCTTTCCTTTCCTTTCTCCAAACATTGCACTTCTCATTTAAACCAACATGTTCTACAAATCAGTTCCTTCTGGCTTGTCCATATGATCTTTAACAAACTGTAGATATGTTCTTTCTGGAGAGCTGTGGCTTACTTTTTGCAACCCTGCTATGCACACCATTGTTGTTGGATGTTCTCCTGGTGGTGGTCTCATCAACATAAGCATTAGTCAATGTGAGAGAGGCTGCTGTTTGCTTAGAAGTTACCCTGAGTTCCTTTGTGACCTCACATACAAGTTAATGCTTTCTCTGGAGTGATTTTTGGTGGTCGACCAGTCCTGGAGAAGACAACAATGGTCTTGAACTAACTGTATTTATACAAAATCTGTCTGCCTGTTAAGGTCACGCTTTAACAGATTCTACCTTTTTTCTTTATTAATTTTAGAAAGTAAACATGACAGATTTAATTGTCAACCCACTGATTAAAAACATCTGGCTCTAATGTCACCTTCTGATTAAAGAACTGCTGATCCTAGAGGTTGACATACTTTTGTTGTTCACACATATTACTGGATCATTATTCTAAATAAATAAATCACCAAGTATAATATTTTTTATTTATTTATTAAGTATTTTTAGTTTAATTTTTAGTTTATTTGGTACCTCTTTACCTTCTTTTAGGGCTTGTGTGAAAATCAGCTGTTTTAGGTCATATTTATGTAGAACTATTGAAATTTCACAGAAATTAAGAAAAAGTGTTTACAGACCTTCCAGTGCCACTGTAAACCTTAGCATTTCAGAAATCACATAAGCAGATGCATTTGGGGCAAGATGATATTGAGATACAGTTTAAAAAGTGCTATTGGGTGGTATGTACTCTTCTGTAACTTAGCGACTTATAGCTGCAGTGCAAAACTAAAGAAGCAAATTTCAGACAACATGACTACACATGGTGCACACAGAATACTGTGTTAGCTTGATTGAACTATCGCTTTAAAAGAAGAAAATCATCTTGACTGAATCAGTGTACTTTGGGCAGGGACAGATTAAGGAGGGGGGGGGGGGGCTGGGCAAATAAATTTTTTTGGGGCCCAGTTCACAAAAAATAATGGTGAATGATTCTGTGGCACATGCGCAGTTAACTTTGGTAGGACGTTTTCATTAGTAGGAAAAATTTTCAGAATACCAGAAATGTTAAACTTGTGCACTCTGGTTTAGATTTTGAGCAAGTCTCAGTTAAACATTGTGGCTTTATGTTTGCGTTAGAATTACGAATAACGCAGAGCCATTGAATTTGTCTCAGATTCAGAACATTAGTTTGTGCCTGTGAGAAAGACGGTGGTCCTGGTACTGCATCATCACTCACTGGTTTCAAGTCCTCACGGGCTCCAGTTTAATCCCGCCTCTCTCTCACCCATCACACACAACTGACAAACATCTAAACCAATCATTAATAAGCAGGCGTGACAGATGTTCACCTGAACAAATAAAAAGCACAATCTGACCACACGTTCATTTTTACTCTGGAGTTTCTATGTTTTTTTTGCTTGAACAAATGCTTATTAAGATTATTTTGGAGCCCCCTACAGGTCGAGGCCCTGGGCTACAGCCCCGGTAAGCCCTTTCTAAAGCCTGGCCATGACTGTGGGATAGTCACAGGGGTTTAGCCAGTAATTACCTTTACTAGCTGTAATCCTCTTCAATTGAATGACTCCGGATTAATTTCCTGGAGATTATGAGAAATATGTTGATTTTTTTGTGTGCTTTCAAGGAAGCAGTAAGGCAAAAAAGAAAGGAAATGATTAGATAACTACTATCTGAGGCTCTTCATAGCCTGTGAAAAGACACCGTGCAAAAACAATGGAGATTTATTCCGGTTTGAAGAGCCGCATAATCCGCGCTACTGCTTTGAGAACAATAAGGGGCTGAGATGCTGCATGCCATGAGTCACTGCTAGAGACTCGTTGAAAGAGTGCGTCACAGCTTGCCTAAAGCTAGACAACAGAGAACTTCAAAGGCAAACCGAATGAATGTTGTCCAGGCTTAATGCAGGAATTCAAGAGGGCCTCACCGGCTTGGCGTCATGAAAAAAAATACTTATAGACATTCGAAACTCTGACATATGTATAGAGATGATGCAATGTTTTACTTAGTCATCACAGCAGTTTCCACATTCACTTCACATGAATTCAGCGGATTCAGGCGGCTGTATAATTTATCTTCTGTGTAATAGGTGTGGACTGTAGAAACAAATTGTTCTTCTCATGAAATGCAGTGGCCACACCTGGTACAGTGTTTTGTGTGTGCGTGTGTGTTGGGGTGGGGGTGGGGGGTGGGGGTATTTGTGAGAAGGGGGGCAGTTCTTTCATTGAATTAAACTGCTGCATCCCTCAACAAAAAGTCAAGGCCCACAGTAATCCCTCTCTTCAGCGGTATCTCCTTACAGCAGTCAGGAGGGATATTGTTCCTAGTTTCTCTGGCAAAGAGGGAACAATTTTCCATAGGCAAACAGAAAGTCGCAGGTGGAGGAGACACAGACAAAGGTGCAGACAGTTTACCTCACAGCAAGAGGGATATAACAGTGTAGCAGTAGCAGCATTGTTTGGTTGAAAGCTCTCCAGAAGGTTAATTCTTTCTGAAACATCAAAAGGACGCCAAGATCTCACAATAAGGAATCTTTGCTGTTGTTTAACAACTATTCATCAGTTTAAGATCAACATTTCTCAAACAAAGTACGTGTAAATGAAGCCAAGAGCACTGACCTTCTGTACACAAACATGTTTAATTGACTCCAGCAATAAAGAAGATGATGCAATGTGGGCCAAACAGAAGGAGACTGATGCAATAGAGACACAGTTTGAACTTAAAGTGGAGAGGTGATGGTAGAGGCAGAGAGTTCATACCCTCCTGCACACAGCAGGGGAGGCTCCCGCAAAGCCAGCGTCCACAGTAGGAAGCTAATTACTCCTTCCACGCATGGCACGAATGCACAGGAGCCTCAGCATCCGCACTGAAGATACGGTGGAAAAGTAGAGCAGCAGCAATAGTGTGGCTTCTCATATTAGCATGGAAGCATGGCCCATGTACACACACTCATCATGCTTTCTCAGGTCTCTGCACTGTCAGAAAAACAGTACTGTTAAAGCAATTTTAGTCCCCCAAGGGTAATGTAAAGGTACCCTTTAAGGTACAACTGGGTATTTATGATCTACCTTATGAACCTTAAATTAGGGAACATAGGTAGATGGATTTAGTCAGAATTTTGATATAACAGTAACAACTTGTGGAGTTTTTAGAATCCACATAGAAAAATCTGTTAGAGATCATGAGAACCCAAAGTTCGAATAGAAGCAAACCGCAGACACAACACACATCTTTAATTGATGCCATTCAGTGTAAATAGAAAGTGTGTAAATTTGTGTTGCCAAAGAATTTCTTTAATATGCTACACTTGTACAAAAATCTTTCTGCAAAGGCTTTTTGGTTTAAAGATTGAGAAGAGCCTTGTTGGTTCCCTGAAGAACTATTTTGTGGTAGCTCAGATGTATGACATAAAGAAGGTTTTTAACATTTAAAGAACCACTGCACAATGAAAAGATTCATTTTTTTCCTTTTCTACATACACTGAAGCAAATAACTATATAGAACTTTTTTATTATTATTATTACTGCAGGTTCTATGAGGAAAGGGGTTTCTAATAAAGGACCTGTGTGTGTTGAGGATGCAGCACATTACACTGGACTTTACAAGTTTAAAAGTAATTGTATGCAAACTGAGCACATAGCTTATAATTCAAAACCCTTTCAAACCATTAGCACTAACAATTGTACAAACTATAAGTACAATCAGCCAATATACTAACTTCACCTAAAACAAGCAAACAACAAAACAAAAGAATACAAAACAAGGTAAAACAACAACACCGCCAACAAAAACAACAACAGTATATTAGAAGTGGGTTGCAGTAATGTAAAAGTAGTGTGAAAGAACTGGAATCAGGATCCATCGGTATGGCTTTACATATGGCTTAACTAGGAGGTTATGTAGCAAGAGATGATGTTACATAATCTATCCTGGGAGTTGAGGTGCTGAGTCAGAAGACAGTGCTGAAGAATGCAGTGTGTGGGACAGCAGTGAAATTAATGAGTGTTTGGGAGTATACAGGTTTGTTTTAAGTAAATGCTGGGCTAATTGTATTAATACATTTATATATAATGTTGGGCTTCTATCAAGCCAGAGGCAATCTCCTCACCACCTGGAACCCAGAAGGAAATGCAGCTTGTTTCTCCAGTGTGAAAAGTCACTGACTTCCATGTGTATTGGAAAGTACATGAAAAACCATTAATATTGCAGGATGCTCTTTATTCAGTCAGTGCATTCTGAGGAAGACCAGAAGACCCATCCCATCTATGGGGATACCAAACCTACAAATGTGAATCTAGGAAAAACGAGGGTGGACCATATAGAAGATGTTCGGCTAATATAACATACCTTGATCCTCAACAGGAAAGTCAATTTCTTAAAATTAAGACAGATGCTCAGTGTTGTAGGAACATTTGAACATGGATAATTGCTAATCTAAAGTTCATGGAACGCCCTGTGCTTTGAAAGACACATTAGTGGGTGTTAGGGGGTAAAGGTCAGTATTTCTGAGTCTTCCTCTGAACTGAGATCAGTCTCAGCTCATTAAAGGTAGAACTGAGCTTCTCTTAGGTAACACTGACATTTAGCATGATGCACCACATGCTAGCTTCAACTGGCACATTCCTACCAAGGTCGCTCTGCAGGTAAAGCTTTTTGCCCTGATCTAGTTCCCATGATTTAATCATAGCTGTTATAAAATAACCACAAAACCAAGCTTATGTAGTAGAACAGGATTGTTTGGCCTTCAGCCTCCATGTGGTTAGCATAACTGTGCATAACTGTGGGACAACAAACCCCAGTGCCTTCTTAAATGAGAAAAATAAACTCTTTCTGCAATTGAAAGCAATTATTAGCCAGGTCTTTCTCATGGAGTTTCAGAACCACAGGGAATGTTTAATTAGAAAGGGTTGTGGGGATAATTGTGCTCCAGGAATGTTAGTAGAACCTCAGTCAGCTGCTCTGAACTATTGTCTCGATATCTAATCTCATTGCATATCTTTGACTACAATAAAAAACAATACATGTTATATACTGATTTTTTGGCAACTGTACCAGCAATATTTGACATATAAAACAAATAGTATTAATCAACTGATTATTTTCAGTGATTCAATTGAACTGTTTCTATTCCAAACTTTTGTGTGACATCTAAGCATGTTTACTCTCATAATGTAGGCTAATGAATTTACACAACATCAGTACAGTCGTTCACAAATTAATCTTAAAAAGCACCTAATTGAGAGATGGCCCCATTGCTGAGTGAAAGAAATGGTCATCATACTTGCTGAAACTAAAGCCAGTGTACATGAAGATGAGAATAAAGCTGACTTGTCAAAACAGATGCTTAATAAATGCTTGAAATGTACAGTTTGAAGGAATCAGTTCTGGAAACTAAACTGAACTTGCCATCACTATACATTAAAGTACCACTTTTTCATGTGAGAGGTTGTTTAAATGCTTTTGAAGTCTTCACATTCATAGTCAGTTCACAGCATATAGTTGCTGTGTTGCAGTAGTTGCTGACACAGTGGTTCTATGCTGCAGACTTATCACATACACTCCATGTCCAAATGTGCATAGACACCTTCTGAAATCAGGGATATTAATAAGGATTTTTTCCCTTGTTGCTGCAGTAACTGTCTCTATTCTTCTGAAAAGGCTTTACCATAGATATTGGAAGAGTTTTGTGAGGATTCTGTTGCATTTAGCTATTATTGAGGTCAGGTACTAATGTCAGATGATTCGTTCTGGATCACCACCCTGTATTGGATAGTGCACCATCACTTCAGTGAAGGTACTTCCACTGCTTTACAGCCCAATGCTAAGTGGCTTTATACCCCTCTCACTTGATGCTTGACAATGGGCATTGTGACCTTAGGCTCATGTGTGGCCGCTCCAGCATATAATAATTTACTGGCAGTTCTTTTTATGTGCAGTATACAGTACAGTACAAATGAATGTCTGTGCCCATGAACCCATCACAACTTCTGCAACACATGAGTGGGTAGCAGTATTCACTGCCAGACAATTGCATTCTGGCCTGTATGTGTGACTGTTAAGATACCAAATAAGAACTTGACATTTTGCTGACCCAGATGAAGAAGAACACAACACTATGCAGAGACTAAAAAAGTAAATATTTGCTTGTGTGTTTGAGGAGGACACAATGTGTAGCATCTTAAAGCTCAGTCTCGGGACAGGAGATATGTAGGGCAAGCAGCAAGCCAAGGCAGGAGATCAGAGAGTTATGCAATCACTCTGTGTAATAATAAAATCATGGAAAAGATCCAACCCAGCTGTTACACACACGCGCACAGTAGTTCCATCTTTTTATGTACACAACCTCTGGCCTTATACACAGCATGCTACACGACAGGACTCTTCACGTTCACACACATACACAGCAGAGTTACACAATCTGCTGCTAAAAAAAGAAATAGTTTATTCTCAGTTCAGCTCAGATTAGATAATTGATGATTCATAAAGCTGCATGGTAAAACGTCTAAGAAACTGTGAATCCTTTGTGAGTAGGATGTGGCAGATCTCTATGGTCTGGGAGCAGAGGAGGTGGAAAACTCATAATGCATTTACACCTTGCTAAATATCCCCTAAATAAATGTTATTTGTTCTGTGATAAAGGAGGAGAGAAAAAAAGTAGATTTTTTCATGATTTTGTTTTTTTTCAGTGGTTCAAAGTAAGAGTGGGCAAAATTATGCTAAATGGCAATATGGCATGCTTTTCTGAGTATGTTGAGAGTATTGTGAATCTTTAACAACACTGCATTGATTGCCCATCTTACCCAAATATGTATATATATATATGGGTAAGATGGGTAATATGAAAAAATACAATATCACAATACAAAGATATTGTCAGAAGTTATCAAAAACTAATTTTCATTTAACATTTCCCTTATTTGAAATGCAGTTAAATCCAATTAAAAAAGAATAATTATTCTTGATTTGTAATGAAACATACAGTTGATGTGTATTCTTAAAGTACTGACAGTATTCACAATATACTCAGAAAACCATAATGAGATATTTAATGTATCAGCATTATGGTAAATATGATCATATTGCTCAGATGTAGAACAACATTAGAAAGCTTGTAAAAAGTGTATAGTTACTGCTTAAACTGTAAAATCACATATGGCAGATCATAATTTATTAATGTGTTTTAACAGTTGTTTGATTTTTTTTTTCTTAAACAGTTTATCATTGCAAACGCTTCATAAAAAAAGTCATTCAATTCGTAGTTTTGTTCACTACAACTTATCCAATAACCCAATTTTCAGTTTTATGTCCATCCATGTCCTTAGTTACAAATCGTTTTGTGCAAGTTACTTAAAATGAGTAATTAATTGCAATTACAAATTACCAAAAAAACTTACTTTACCAAGTACTAATTATAAAAATTAGTTACTATGGGAAGTAACTTTTACCACTTTACACAGTTACTATATCTTATGTATTTAAATTCCACTGCACATTCTGTACCTACCTGTATCACTTATTTCTATATCTTCCCCTGCAAACTGATTCAGTTTAAACTACAGATTCAGTTTAGTGTGTTTAAAGTTGTAAGAAAGCTATGTAAGCTACAGTTAGTCTAGCATTCCTCCTATGGACATAATGTGCAAAAACATATTTGAATGGTTAGACGGAATAACTCAATGCCTTTTTAGACAATATTGACAGCGCTTTTGTTTTTTAATGTTTTCATGCATGACAAAAGTAAAGAGTAATGAGCCCATTTGAATTTGTAATGAAATAATGCAATTGCATTATTTCATTTCAAAAGGTAATTACATTACTAGCTACTACTGAAAATAGTGGAATTACTGTGTCTTACTTCCAACATTGGTTACAAATACATCCTCATGTGCTTTGAAATGATGAGACAGATGGCATAAATGGCAAAAACCACCCAGACAGAAGGCCAGTATAAACCAATATGGGGGGGAGGATGAGATAAAATGAGTGGGCTAAGATATGTCCATACACTCAAGCACAGAGCATTTGAGTAAGCATGGATGTTGATATGAGCCTTACCCAAAAGCATGATGTTAGATAGATCCCCCGTTTTTTTCATCCACTGTTTTCACAATTTGAATCTCGAATAATTTCCTAACACCCATGCAGCTCCTGTTGTGTAAAGCTAAGCTAGTAAAGCTAATGGCACTTTCCTGACATTAATCTGCACTTTTTTGGCTCTTGCCCTGCTAATTATCTTCTGGTACAGAGTTTATGAGGTACTTAGTGTTATTTCATAGATAAATGTGCTGGATTGGGTTTGGGTGGCTGGGCCAGATGGCTGAGCCTGGAGGGCGATGTGGGAGTGTGTGGCGTCTCACACTTCAGCCTCTGCTCCAAACAAGCAGCCACAACCACACAAGCACATACACACACACACACACACACACACACACACACACACACACATGCATGCACGTATGCACACAGGCAAATTGAAGCACACGCATTGTGCAGCTCTTTTTACCATGTTGTTGATTTCAGATTAACTTCTGTGAGTGACTCTTGTAAATAATGCTGTGGTTTTACTTGGACATGTCTGCTTACATTGCAAAATGCTGAACCTTTCTGGAACCGTTTCATGTTAAGATCAAGAGACCCAACGGCACATTCCTCAAGCAGAGGCAAGGCACGTGCTGGGAAAGTGAATAATGAATAAATAATAAACAGCTTAAGGACCCGAGAGTATAAATAACATTAAAGCACTGGAAGCTTTTGAAATTAGTTCATCCAAAAATCCTACCATTGCTAATTCCAAAAACATCTGAAAATTCTAGCACACAAGCTGGCTGCTAACTTTGTTCACATCTTAAGGTCATTCTTTACTGTATGTCACTGGAATATCAGTTAGCAAAAATAAGATGTCTCCAATGGCCTTTGAAGGGGTTAGCCTGCTAGCTAGCTCTTTCTGATGTAAAAAAAAAGTGATGACATATTGTACCATATGTAAAATGAAAAAAAAAATAGAATGTGATAATTTTAGAGTCATGGTAACTCATATTTTATTGACATAATAAATCCACTTACTTAGAGTTGTACCACCTCTTCTTTACTGGATTTTTGAAAGGTCAATTGTTGCCTTATATAGAATTTTAGCTGCTCAGTTTTTGTTTTTATTTTCCAAATGTTTTAAATGGGTGGTGGTTCTGAACTGCAATCAGGTCACCAGTTTAGCCCCTAGACCCTTGTACTACAGAGTTCATGCAGAATGTGTTCTTTGCATTGTCTTGTTGAAATAAGCCTGAAAAAGACATCATCTGGATTGCAGCTTATGTTGCTCCAAAATCTGTATATATAGTTCAGCATTAATGCTACCCTTGCCGTGTATACTGTTGTGCCCCCATATATGATAGATGTTGACTTTTGAACTGTGCATTTATAACAAGCTTGGTGGCCTCTTTCCTCTTAACGCTGGAGTATGTGGCATCCATGGTTTTCAAAACTTTTGATTATTCAGACCACAAGTCAGTTTTGCAGTTTGCTATAGTCTATTGTAAATTAGCTTGGGTTCAGAGAAGCCGGCTGTGTTTTTGGAACATGTGTAATAAATGGTTACTTCTTTGAATGGCAGAGGATAAACTTGCATTTGTGGTTGCAGGGATGAGCAGTGTTTTTGTGTATGTGACATTGGTTTTCAGAAGTGTTCCTGAGCCACAAGCAGAAGTATGTGTTAGGGCCCAACTCAGAAAAAAAGTTGTTTACAATACAGTGTTTACACTGTAGTGCTTCTTACTGCAGCCAGAAGTAAACTATTTTAGCTTTAGCTTTAGCATTATGTTTTCTACGCTGATCTATGTGTCCAGTCAAAAAGTCACCACAAAACCATCTAATCTAGCATTAATTGCTGTGATTGCTTAATCTCAGGAAAATGACAGCAACTTCAGATGCGGGTCACTTTAGTCGACTGGTCCCTTTAGTCACTTCTTTTGATCACTTCTTTCAGTAGCTGTGTTCAGTGCCTCCTCATCACCAGACTTTTAATACTGCTGTTGTTGTAAAGGAACTGGTGTACTTTGCTTCACCGACATTGCTCTCCTATAACTTGCTGGCAGGGAATACAGTGAATCTGTATCTCCACTGCCACATTCCCTTTCCCTTAGTGACCAGCCAACCACCATCATAAGTAAAGCTTGATTCAGTGCCTGGGTCATTACCAAGGAGGCAGCATAGAAGGGCCGTGAGTTTACTGATGGCAGGGGCCACTTCTGTGTAGCTATGCAGAGTTTGATGCCAGATTGCTGTTATTCCCCAAAACACCAGGAGTTTTAAGACTTTCATTGGCTTGGACACACTATCCAGAACATGGGAATGCCAAGGCATTGAGCTGTTGCGCCATTCCAGTCAGGGGAAGTTCTTGTCTTCCTCCAAGGGCACATACACCTCTGGCTAACGTCCTCAATCTGGCAAACCTGGCCTAGTGAGAACCAGCCATGCTCAAGGTCAAGGTCAGGTGCAAGCCAATCATGATGTGTAAGGTGGTGGAACACCAGCAACTCTGGCTCATCCAGCCAAACAGGGGTAGAGAAAGGCAGAGAAAGAAACGAAAAACCAGGTCCAGGCACAAAGCAGAAAGAGTAGAAGAAACCAAGTCATTGCAGTGGGAAGTGGGCTACCCTCATGCCAGATTCCACTTCCACCACCTGGAGGTGTTACCAAGAATTGAGAGACAGTGGGCGGGTCAGGGGTAAGGGATATCTTGTCTCACATGTTCCAGCTGCACTTGTGCAGGTCATCACAGGTTCTGGACTCTCATGGTGAGAGGATAGCACTCATCATCATCTTCAAAGTCCTCTGGACACAAAATTAGACAAGGCAAGTTTATTTATATAGCACATTATCATACACAACGGTTATTAAATGTGCTTTACAGAGATGGGGATTAAAATAAAAGGCAAGAAAAGCATGAAAAGTACAAGATGAAAGTAAAAATTTAAAGCAACAAAATTAAGCAATAACTCTCTGTGTTAGATTGATTGATGTGTAGAACTACTCTAGTAGTCAAATATGTGAACGAATGTTTTGGCTGGCACCCAAGATGCATAGAGACATACTGGGCCAAACAGACCAACACAGGCATGTTCTGTAGGCATAAATCAGGGGTTGAGTTGGTGAGGTGGTATGTTGTGCAATCAGACAGGTTCAGTGTGTCACAGGTATCACACAGTGGGCATGCATAGCTGCTATCACTGTAACAGAAGGAGACAATAGCAACTTGAGCGCAACATGCTTATCAGTGGCGGTCTTGCAGATGGTAGATAAATCTGGCACCGAAGGTCATGGAATTTTCCAGTAAAACAGCTTCCTTTGAAAATCTTCTGGAAGTTAGTGATTATGTCTGTGTCCTAAGGGCAGTGTGGTTGTAAAGAAAAACAAGTTTTGTTTTGTTGAAGGTAAGTACACAAGTCTTTCGGCATCCTAACATTAGTGTCCACAGACTGTAAGAGTGGCACCACGCCTTACACTGCGTTTCCAAAGCAATAACCACTTTCTTAACAGTATTTATGCAATAAGAAACCAACACAACAGAATATTCAAATATGTATGTCTGTAATGTTTGTTTGTATTTGTAAATTATTTTAAGGTCTACTGTTTACATGAATGACAAGTACAGATAATACTGAAGGCAGCACAAAAACAAGCTGTTAAAATGGACTGTTTAGGGAAATTATGGACAAGGAGGGAAGCCAAGTGATTTTCCCCTAGTAGTTGAAATGTTGGAAGCTTCCACTGATAAACAAGGAAGTTGTGACAGAGTTTGCCCATATGTGTTTAGAGAAGTCCGCAGTAGGAAGTTTTTGAGGGCAGGATTTGCCACTAGCGCAGGTGGCAGCTGAGCTAGCTAATGGAGAACTTTGCTGGGTCACTGGAGCCTGTCTGCTTCACCACAGGGCAATTTAGAGGGCAAGCAAACTAAGCAGTTGCTGGAACCTTGCACTCTGATTGGCTACTGGGATATTATGTTCTAATAGGCTATCTGAACTATGTAAACTGATTGAAAAGTTGCATCCTGTGATCTGATTGGCCTAGAGAATTTTGCACCCTTATTGGCCATTAGTCCTGAGCACTGAATGCTTAAATCTTGCAACCTGAAAAATGATATTAATTGTACAATTAAGTTAGGACTTTGTTTTATATCTCAAAAGAAAAGGTGCAAGGAATAATTACTTTCTTAATTGAGTAATATGCTAAGTGTCATCTTCAGTCAGAATGTCTTTAGTAGCAACTGTTATTATACATTAGAAATACATGCATTAGTACCTCATTATCCATGGACATAGGGTGTTTGGTGGTGGGTTCACAAGTGTTGCTTAAGGCCATTAAAAATCCAGAAATTCCTCACTGGTATAATTAAAAAGAAAGAAATTGGTATCCGCTTGTAGTTTATGGTGTCTGTCCTGCCATAAACCACTTGCCCTGTGTCATTTGTCAGAGGTGGTAACTACTGACCACAGTTTAGTGCTACATTACAGGCTGCTTAGTGCTGTTTTATGACCTCAACTTTCTAAATCAGTGGACAAACAGAAGAATAAATAGAATATTCCATGTTTATCCAAACATTGTTTAATAGTCTAGTGTGCTTGCGTAGCCTCTTTTATTAAATGTTGTAAATGTGCAATTTTAAATTTTAAATTTGTGTAGTTTACTTCCACTTGGCAGTAAGAGCACTTTTCTTTATGCAGGTATGACCTGCAATGTTTTGTACTACAGGGCTTGAATAGACAGGCCCACATCTTTCTCTCTGGGTGTTGCCATTGCTGACAGAGAGAGAGGCTTCAGGTCCTCAGGCTAAATGCGGCACAGCACTTAAGTAGTTACTGACATGACTGAAAGATAGAAAGTGTCAAAGTGTTCTGTGATAATGTGACAAACAGCCTGGTTCAAACAGCTTGGTTTTCATGAAAGAAATTAGTCACAGTAGCTGCTGAGTTGATTGACAACCCTTTAAAAGGCTTATCTGAATGCACATGTCCACTCTCACACCCTGCTATCACTGCATTTTAGGCCATCACTCTCTGCACGCATCATCACCGTAAGATGCATTAAGGTGCCTATAAGGGTGTGCCTCCCTTGTAGTGGCAAAGTAATATTAAACACCAGGGCTTATATCAATGGACTCCCTTATTTTGTTAAGGGGGTTCAGAGTGCACAGTGACTTTAAGCAGATGCTCAGATTGTATAGGAATAAGGTAGTGAAGTGGTTTTGGCATGATAATGGGTAAAAGCTCAGTGTAGTGTAATAGTGTCAACATGTCAATGCCTTTTCTATTGATATGACTGTAATGCTGTTCACTGGTTAGTAAGGCAGAACCACATGGGCAAAACATTGGTAGGGCACCAAAATCTGATATGTTTATGACAATGTATAATAAATTAGGATTAAAATATACCATTTCATTGTGTCTTGCAGGATGTGCAACAGGTACAGACCCTGAAAAAAAGTTTTTATGGTGTAATTCAACCAAAATCATTTTGTTTATTTGACAGTAAAAAACAATATCCTTCTTATGAATGTACATTTGTCTTGCTGCTTGACTAAAAACAGCATCAATGTACCCTTTTAGTAAATAGAAACATTTTACATATCAAACTCTTAGCTCTCATGCAAAAACAATGAAATACTTACAGCACAACCATAAACATACTTTTGAGTATCGTGAGACTATTTGAAAATAAAAAAAACTGTCTATATGTGTTCAGCTGTTCCAGGTATTTACTCAATAAGCAGTTAGATTACACATGCATATATTAGTCCAGGGTTCATTTCCCTACTCAGGTAGAACTGCCCTTGCTCTAATGTTAGGAAATTGGCCTAGTTATTCCTAATGTATGTATGTTTCTCCAACATTATAAGCAGATAATGTTAAGTGACCTTTGGATTGTGAAAAGCTCTATATAAATGTAACTTATTATTACATTATTTGAGCCATCTTTTATTGTAAAGCTCTATTGCAGCTATTTTTGGTGACTGATATCCTAGTGATAAAAAAGGAGAGCAAGCATTTAGAAGGTAAAGAGTTTAACTGCCCAAGCTCTCACTGCCCCAGGCAGAATCACTTTAGTGGCAATTCTCTGTTCTCAGTCTGGGCATAGTTAGGTGGCAAAATGACTAATTCTGCTGCTAAGTGGATCAATAAAATATAACTTAACTGTTATTGTTCAGCCCTACTGGGAAAATTATATGGACATGGACATAATGATGTACTGCTTTAACTATTTTTTGAATAAAGCTTTGCGATACATGTGATTTCATTCGTCTTACACTAAAATTCCTTTATTGTCTCACTGCTAGTGAGAACTCACCATCCCTTCAGTCTGCACACTTGGAACAGCTGCCTGAAAAGCAAGCGCCTGTTGTTGTGGAAGATTAGAGGATAAATCAGAGACACACTGAGGGTGAACCAATGATCTATCAAGGGGCGTGTCGAGCGGTCGCACTTACATAGGGCATACTGTCCTTGACTGAGGGCTGCACGTGTCAACTGTCACATTCACAGTTCAGTGGGGGACTGCTGTACTGTAAGAGAGATCCTGTGGCCAGTAGGAGATCATTGGCTAATTAGAAAAAAAGAGAAAAGCTAAAGAACATAAAGAATTCAGATCTTCTTGCACTTTAAACACTTCCTGTCTCTAAAAGTGTGGGGTGTTTTGAAATATTAAATACATATGCAAACGCACTGTGCAAGACTTGCAGCAAATGATACGATGAAATATTCACACACCGCTGTCTATAGTCTGACTGATGTTCTCTACTTTACACTTCAATGGACAGATCTTCACACAGGACATGACACGGCTGAGCCCCTGACAAATTCTACCGAATAAGTCGCAGCTTCTATCTCAAGCCACAGATTCAGACTTGGCACGTTATATGGTCTCTAATGTATTGCTATAGATGTCTGAAGTTGTGTTGGTAGTCTGTAGTCAGCATCATAATATGCTAGGAGCCTTTATTGGTTTTTTGTATGAGAAAAATTAATGGATATTTTAGAAAATCACATCTGTCTTGGCCTGTGGTAAATAAAAAGCCCCAAACTCGTTATGTTTTGTCCTGTGTACATTTTTTTCCAGAGTTTCACTGGATCCTCTGAATTATGAGGTCATTAGGCGGCTGAAATATGAATATTACTACAGTCATGCTGCAATCATACTAACTGTCTGGTGGATCAAAATGACTTTTCATGAAAATGCAATGCAGTTTTGGTCTAGTGGTTAGGACATTGGGCACGTGAACAGAAGGTTGCAGGTTCAAGTCCCAGCCCAGGCACCACTGAGGAACCCTTGAGCAAGGTACTGTCCCACTACACTGCTCCACATCTTGGAAGTTGCTTTGGATAAGAGCATCAGTCAAATGAGTAAATGTAAATGTAAAAAAAGTCTATTAAACTGCAACACTATGATAATCCAACCCTGTCTACTCTACCTGTTAACTAAAACTGTGAAGCAGCATAACACAAACACACAGCCATAACATGCTCCCCCATTTTTCCTGCTTCCAGCATATCAATTTCAAGACCTGACTGTTAACTTGCTGTCTAATATATCCCACTGGGGGTCCCCAGTTAATCTAGGGTAAAGAAAGGCACTGTCATTAAGACTGACAATGGGAAAGAAGAAGATGACATAAATCACACGAAGGAGGAAGAATGTAGAAGAGGTGTGATATAGCATGATTAGTGCAGTCACACTGGCAATTTAATTACTGTTAAGGTCATAAAACTCACCATGACAGCCAGCTGATGTCTGCACACTCTGTGCTGTGGAGATATCAAGATTGATGATGCAGATGCTTCTCAGTGCTGCATTCATTAGGAGAGATCATCAGACCCTAGGCCAAGAGGTCCCCAATGCCAATGGTATAAATATTTGACCTCACAGTGGTTCAGTTCAGTTGCAGTGCAAATCAGTTACAGTTCCCTGCACGCAAGACATCACATCTAAAATCAGTTAAAGCTTAAATGAATTAAGTACAATAAAGCAGTGTAATATCGCCCGTTAAACAAATACACCACAAATGTTTTTAGGTATTTCTACACATGAACATAGGATGAGAATTTTCTGTCGTTTATTATCAAAGGGCATTATCTCTCATAGCAACTGGGAATTCCCTCCAGTGCCATTTAGAAATGCACAGATGCATAAAGACAAGATATTATCCTAGCACTGATATTAGCTATCCTGCTAGCTTTAAAACGTTTCTCCCACCTCCAAAATATCTTCTGAAAGAGATTTTCTTAGACATTTTTTCTCTTGGGACTGTAGTTTTGAAGCTGTGCTATTATTTTGTTGTTGGCATCATGCCCATATTTGGAACTACAGGTGTAAGCAGTTTTTATCTATTAGAAAAATAAATGACTTTTTTAATTAAATCCTTGCTATCACAAAAGTGGTTCAAAGTTTTTCCATGTGGACATTTTTCCTCCTGTTATTGCCAGATCTGCCAGTACAAATATTATAACTACATGGACGCTGATGCTGCTGTACACTTACCTGAGGCAGCCTCACCACAGCACCCCATGAAAACGGCCATTTCTATACTCATCAGTCACACCTTTTGAGTTCACTTCCTCACTGCTCTTACTCATAACATGATTAAGAATAGTGGTGATAGATATACAGAAATGTCAGTCATCAAGCCTTTCGGGATGCAGGGATAGCACAGACAGGTACAGACAGGCATTGTGTGATATGCTGGGTAGTGCCATGGCCCTAGTTCCTGATTGGTGGCCTCTGCAGTGAATGATTGATGAGTTTTACTAACCAGGCTGGTAAGATGATTATTAAGTTCAATTGCTCCCACTGGGCGCCACCCAGTAATGTAGGTGTGCTTTATGGTACGTGACTATAATTTAGCATGGTTGAGTATCTAGGTCAAGCAATACACACACAAACACAAACCCACACAAACACAACACTCTACATAATAGATGTTTCTGGACTCCATCAATAATGACCTTGTTTCTGAGCACCAACTCTTCTATCAACATAAATAGCATGATTACAAGGTTAAAAGTTAATTACGGCAAAACACTTTTCTGATAGAGCAGCTTTAGGGAATAAAACCATACACGAACATTTTCACAAAAGCATCACGTTTGTGTTTGCTGTATGAGAAACCTGAAACCAACCAGCTGTGGTTACAAAAGCGATTGTACCCAAAGTGCTCCATCTCTGCTTGTAAAGAGCTTTCTTATCCTGCGGTTCATTGCAGGTTAAGAGCAGGACAGACTCTTCTACAATGACATCAAAAGGCCTTCGTGTTCATATTGTCTATTATATCACTGTGGGATTTCCTTCCGAAACAAAGCATTCCCCCCTCTGACCTCCATCTGCCTTTGAACACCAACTCATGAGTGGGAGCTGTGAATGAATGATGAATTACCCCAGAAACGGTGCTGTCATCCAGAACAATCTGACTGCTGCAAAAAGTTCTTTTCTGCCACCGTGTTTACTCTACAGCCAAGGACATTACAGTTTTCAGGCCAGGGTCTTCAGGATTAATGAGGCATGCGTGGTGTGGCAATGCCCTAGCGTTGTGTGCTAGACTGTGAGATTGGCTGGTTCTGAGTGGATGAGGAGCAGGATTTGAGCAGATGGTGGCTAGCGGAGGTGTGATTAGCTTCCTTCACACTGGACCACGCGCAGGCAGGTGAGCACGACTCTTGCTGAGGCTGCTCTGCCACAGTGGGCTTTTGCAATTTCAAACTTTCAGCTTGACTTCAAGAAGATGCAAGCATTTCCATTAAAGCAGTGCTGCAAAGGGGCTTCGTATGCTGTGTTATTATTTTCTAATCAGTGGTGAATATTAATGAGTCAAGTGATAAGTCATGTATTGCATATTTGCAATGATTTCTCTTTTTGAAGATACAAAATTAGACATCCAGAATATGGCAATGATCTTAATGTGCAAAATTTTTTTGGACAGTTGAATTTCTTCAAGGCTGTGTAAGTCACACAAAACTGCACCCTTGCCTCTCAAGTATTAGTATGTTACGCATTATTAGGTAATTTGATGCAGTTGGAGCACTAAGTGGATAACATCACCACCCACACATATACTAATGCTGCTTTTGTCTGCCATATATAAGCTTTCTAGATTGGAGCAGATGAGCTGTAAATCAAAGTGTGTATAAACATTTTCTACCTAAAACGAACCTTTTTCATAGCCTTAAACAGCATGTTCTGCTGTGCCAAAGAAATATGGCTGATTCTTCCTTTAGTGTTCATTCAGTAAAAACCAAACCTGCAACCTGACAACAATATGTTTGCTTCCAGTGAACTTATCCTGTGATTCTCCAAGTTATAATTCCTCCAAATTAAATCTATTTCAGAGGTGTATAAATGTTGTAGGCAGTGGTTAGGACATTGGCCCTGTGAACTGAAGATTGCAGGTTCAAGTTCTGGCCTGGGCACTTCTGAGGAACCCTTAAGGCAAAGTATCGTTCTGTTGATAGCTGTCCATTGTGCACATGTGCACGTGTGATGGGTTAAATGGAGAGGTCACATTTCATTGTGGTGCTTGAGTGTTTTCATAATGACAAATAGTCACTTTCACTTTTTTTGTTAAGATTTGTTTTAGATACAATACTATATAAGTCTTAGACATGGAAATTGCTTTTATATATTTATTTCTATTTATCTATCTATTTAAAATCTTAAAATCTGAAGATGAAACATTATGTATTATTACTGTATTTGGATCTTCAGTCAAAGACCATCACTGGACTGATTAGATTACTACAGAAGGTAAGTTCTTCAGAACAGCACTCTTGGTTTGGCAGTGCTAGGTGTAATATTAAAGCTCCTCCAGATGTTAAAAATGTGGGAGAAGAATAGCCTAACTATCCTCAAGTAAAAGTGTTTTTACTCCTGAAGTACAATTAAAAAAGCATCTTAATACCGATAAAACGTGTAAATGTATGAGGTGTTACATCTCAAGTTTTTATGACATCCAGCATCTGTCAGTACTGGAAAAGTGTGAGGTGTGAGCAACAGTACAGCATTCCAAGAGCTGAACCAACAGAATAGAATGAATTTAAACCCAGAAAAGAAAATATGAGCTGTTGTTGAAGTGTTAATGATTAAAATGGAAATGAACACTCAGTAGATTTCCACACAAGTGTACTTCACCCTCCGTAACTATTGAAAAATATACATTGCAGACAGTCTGTCCCAAATAGTGCTTCAATGGTTTAACCGTGTGCACTTTGGACAGATTTTTGTAATATACATGGTCTTCATTTGCCGTATCTGGGAGGCCTTATGTTACTGGGTGTATTTGTTGTACTTAAATGATAATTTGCTTATTTACACTAGCTTACTTCAAGTGACAAGCATAATACAGCAAAATGACAAGTTGTGAAAGTGAAGTGAAAGTGACTATTTGTCAAAACACTCAATCACACACAAAGTGCACCACAACAAAATGTGACCGCTGGAGTAGGCAGCTGTAAGAAGCAACTGGGGAGCAGTGTAGCAGGATGGTACCTTGCTCAGTGGTACTTGGGACAGGTCTTCAACCTGCAACCTTCTGTTTATAGGGGCAACGCCCTAACCACCAGGCCACAACTGCCCAGTTCATTTATACATTAAAGTTAATTTTGCTCATATCTATAAACCCTCTACCAAGCTGGTTAGGCAGTTTTTTTTGTTTATGGTTAGACATCTTTTTTATTTGTTAAAAAGACATCACTTGTAAATGTAGCGGCAATTTATTTGTGTAGCCATTTTTAGTCATGGACTTACACTGTAGCTCCATTTATGCATGTAGAAAGTAATCACTTATAGGTGTGGTGAAACTGTAGGAATACTGCATACATTGTAATCCTTTATAATAATGTTAAAATCAATGTATATTAAAGACAAAATATTTCATAATCCAACAAGCACACCCTTCAATAAGTTCAACTACTATGTGAATGTAATAAAACTATTTTAATTAAAGCAAAATAGCCTTGTTCATATTTCTTTTAATGAGTTTCATCAGGCAAAATCAACAAGCCTTTGTCTTCTAAATCTGATTTTTAGATCGGAGTGTTCAGATTTTTAGGTACAAGTACTAACATATCCACATGAATTGCCGTAGTCGTGACGCATGCATGAGTACACTGATTAGGGAGGGGGGAAACCCTGGTGATCCGGTGGCATTTATTATCTAGGATCTTGAATCATAATGCTATAGTTCACGACAGCACTGCTGTTATGAAAATGACTTCTTTGCTACTATAACTCGAACCAGTCATGACATTAGAATAGGGCGACCCGGTCATCAGATAACATTAGCTACAAGGCTAATAGTCAGAGACAAGCTTTAAGGTCAAATCTTTGCTGTAATGTAAAATTAAAGATCCCAAAATGTATAGGAAAAAATGTACACAAAGTAAGACTTCAGATTTCATCTGGCTTTTAGCACTCAGACTGCACAAAACCTGTCCTACTCAATATTTGGGTGACTGAGGGGGCATGGTATAACCCACATGTAAACAAACCCCAGTTTGGTCCTCAGGTTTTGGTTAAAATCCTGCTGTTGAGTCCACATTGCAGCTGTTCAAAGGTGCATAGAGGGCACCTGTGAACACCTCTTTGAATGCTAAAGTAAGGAATGGGACATCCTATGGCCTTAAGGTCCTGGCATGCATTAAGACTTTTGTCTATTGGGACAGGGTTAGAAACCTCTGTGATGACCCGGGGTGTGACAAACTGCTTCCTGCACCAAATGATTACCCATCTGCACAGCAGTCAACAAAGACAGGGAAGCGAGAGAGATACTGACCCTGCTGCTCCAAGTGATTACCAAAATGCCTCTGTCGCACATCTCCCAGAAATATGCCATGTGCCAAACTTCCCCACTGTGCTCTCACATTCAGCATACAGGGCCGGACATCCACATCTACTTCATCGACTCAGTTTTGCCATGAACTTGGATGGGAAAGTATGTCACCGCTGCTGTGCTTTTGCCTCCCCTCGTTACTCGCTTTGCTCAGCCTCAACAAAATGTGGCGTTTTACAGCACAGGCCCATGCTAGAGCACTTTGTATTACCATTTAAATCATGAATGTTCTCTCCATGTTTCACAAGGCCAAAAGCAATAAACACAGCTTAGAAGTGGTTATGGAGAAATAAATAGTTCTGAGCAGAGCATTTTATAGGTCTTTAATTCTGCAAACAAAACAAACAAAATGAGCACAAAATCTCAATGGTGGTCTGGCTTTTAAAGAGCCTTAGAACACATCCAGTCATGAAAGTCTTCATTTTTGCAAGACGTTTCTGAGAAACGGGGTGAAGGCTTCCAAAGGGCTGATTGTGATGTCCTTTTCTCCGGAGCCAAAAGCAGAGGAAAAAAAATGAAGCAGATGGACTTCAGTGTCTAAATAAAATCTGGCACCTCCATTCTCACCTCATCAGACTTGCCTGCTATACTACATGATCCCTGCTGAAAGAAATACTATAAATATTGTTTTATCCAAACATATTTCTGCACCAGAGTCAACAGCCTGAACTATAAACACTTAAGCAGTATTTAAAGGTCCCATTTCAACAGCCTGTTCTGAATTCACTGCGTTTGTGACGTCACAAAAACCAGCTCATTCATGTATATCTGCTTTTTTAGCTTGTACAGCTATACAGCTCTGTAAAGACTGGGTGAAATTTCACATTTCGTATGTACTGAGTAAAATTTCATATTTTGCTGAGGTGAAGATAAGTAAACACACTGCATTTATATAAAAAAGATAAACAATCACTTTTTTTTTAACATTCATAAAACATGTAAGTTGACCTATGTTGTTTTATACTGTTTTGGGTTAAATTCTATTAATAATGTTTAATTAATTTGATCAGCTTTTGTTTCTTCCTTTATTGTAATTTCTTTATACTGTGTTTGTCTCTTGTTTGTAAGGTGACCTCGAGTGCTGTAAAAGTAAAATTTTTATTTGTTTATTTATTATGTATTACCTGGATGGCATTCACAGTTTTAAGAGAAATTGTTGTGCACATTGGATTTTTCTGTACATTTTAGTGCAGAATTCCTATTCTTCCTGTCCTAGTATAATTCTTATGTTTAATTCCATTGGAATTCTTATTCTTATTCTTCTAAATCTCTCTCTCTCTCTCTCTCTCTCTCTCACACACACACACTCTTACTGTCCCTTAGAACATGTAAATGAACTTGACTGGGGGCCTAAACTTCTGCACATAACTGCTTATCAGCCCCAAAGGCACCTGTTTAATGCTAAGTGATAAGAAAAGGTTGGAAATGGTCTTAATACACTTTTGTTCTGGCTCTAAACATGAAGTGGACTTTGGAAGAATGAAAACATGTAGGGAATGAACCTTAACAGACAGCTTGCATCTTCGTCCTGTGCTGAAACTTTTCACAGCTGAGCGACTGTTGCTGTACTTGACTCTATGTAGTTGAGAAAACGGCATAAAACCCGAATTTAGTGTGGAGCGAGGTCTGTTTGCCATATTGCGGGCCTCTCTGTGCGGGTGGCTGCTCTGGCAGTTGGGCGCCATCTGCCCATTGTGTGTGTGTGCCCGCAGCCAGCTGTGCAGTGGGAACGAAGCTTTCACTCAGTGACAGGCTGTCTGTCTATCAGTGCCATGGTTCACCCTCACTCACAGCCTCATCAAGTGGCCCTCTCCCCTGCGAAGCTCATGCTAATGGCAAAGAAAATGACATGCAGGCATAGCACGGCAGAAGCAGGATGTTAGGCACTGAACATTGTATTCAGTGCATATAATTTTTATAGAAATAAAAATGTTTTCTGTGGGAATGTACACCGATCAGCCATAACATTAACACCACCTGCCTAATATTGAGTAGACCCCCTTCATGCTGCCAAAACAGCTCTGACCATGGTGCATTGTGTGTTCTGACCCCTTGTGTTCTGGGCCTTGGGTGCCCATGAGCCTCTAGCTAATTCACCAGTTGTCCTTCCTTGGATCACTTTTGGTTGGCACTAACCACTGCACTATACCAACACCTGCCATTTTGGAGATGCTCTGAGTCGTCTAGCCATCACAGTAAAGCCCTTGCCCAAAGTGGCTCATCCTTGCTCTCACCCATTTTTCCTGCTTCCAGCATTTCAGCTTCAAAAACTGATTGTTTACTTTCTGCTTAATATGTGCCACCCCCAAGAGGAGCCATTGTAATAAAATAACTAGACAACGTTATTCATTTTGGTGTTACTGTTACGGTTGATTGGTGTACATTCTACACTGTTTTCAGACACCACAACAAAACATTCAACAAGGGGCAGGTTCAAGTGGATCGCACATGTTTTCTTTCTGTTTTGACCTCTGTCTGAGCTCCTATGACCTTTCCTAGTCACGAGAACACCAGCCATGACTGTAACGCCCATTTGTTAGGAATTATAAGTACGGTGTGTCTTTAGTAACCTGGCATGCTATGGCAGTGCTCAGCCCGCTTCCCACCCTGCAGGGCGAAGAGGTGCATCAGAGGGGAATGGCAGGCTTTAGAGGCCAGCCGCTCAACATAATGAGAGAGGACTTGAAAGGATTTGAAAAGCATGAAAGAGAGAGAGCCTTCCCTTCGTAAACACCAACTCTCAGTGGGACCGAACTCATGCAAAGATTAGCTCTCTTAATTAACAAGTAGATGCGCCACGGGCCAAACCTCCAATACAGCTGGGTATTATAGTGCCATTGTTGTGGGCACTCTCATTACTTCATCTGAATGGCATTTACATCTCATCTTCTTCCAGAGGATTACCAGACAAGATAATGTGCTGAATACAACATCAGCAAGTCATAGTGACCTTCCCATTAACTGATGTTTACTTCGCTCTCAGAAGTCACCATGCTGTTCCTGTCAGGGACCGTACAAAGCGTGTGATTGAAGCGCCACTTGCTGTATCTGACTCCTGCATGAGTGCGGAACAGAAGTTAGCAAGATGTTTCTCTCCTGGAGACTCAGCATGAAGAGTGAAGTGGCCTAACACTGCAGAAGTGCTGCGGCCCAGCAAGTGAGCTGTGCCACCTAGTGGAAGAGAGAAAGTACTACAGCCAGCAGCAGATTAGAGATTACAGTTAACCCAATATTGCACAAGGGATGTGAAATGGTCTTTGACTGTTAAAGCATTTTTACAACCCCAAATCAGAAAAGGTTGGGATGGTATGGAAAACGCAAATAAAAAAAAGACAATAGTGATTTCTAAATTTACTTTGAATTGTATTTCATTGCAGACAATATGAACACAAAATATGTCACATTTTGTCTCATCAACTTCATTTCATTTGTAAATATACATCCTACACATCCTATACACAGTAAAGCATTTACTACTTTGAAATGTTGCCATTCCTTTTCACAACACTTAAGAGAAGCTTAGGTACTGAAGACACCAAGTGATGAAGTGTTTTAGGTGTAATTTTGTCCCATTCTTCCTGCAAACAAGTCTTAAGGTGGGC
>JBBPDA010000034.1:8356424-8366653 GCA_037974385.1 Arnoldichthys spilopterus | reverse complement strand
AGAGAGAGAGAGAGAGAGAGAGAGAGAGAGAGAGAGAGAGGGAGAGAGAGAGAGGGAGAGAGAGAGAGAGAGAGAGAGAGAGAGAGAAAGAGAGAGGGAGAAAGAGAGAGAGAGATGTCTGATCAGGGGCAGAAGGGGGTCATGTCAACCCTGGCTTTAGGGATTAGGCTTTTCTTTATGGGACTGAGGGCAAAGGTAGCAATTACATGTGTTTTGCCTGAAGCTATTCTCCAAGAGTCTGAATGTGTGTGGTATGGCCTGCCTTGTATGAGCTGTCTTTCTGCCAGATTAATGAATGTGTTTGTGTTTTATGTAATAAAATACTCTGAAATGGAATGTGTATGTTTAGTTTCAGTACAAGTATGTAATCGCTGCTGACTGTATATGTGTCCTAATGGTGTGTGTGTGCTTGTAGTATAGGGGTAGTGTTCAAAATGTAGGAATCACACATTAATAATATTGTTATCTTATCTACACTAAAAACATATGGGACAGGCATTGATTGATAAAAAAATATGGGAAGGTTCACTGATGCATGTGGAGGGTGAAGGTTAGCCTGTCTGGTCCGATCCCACAGAAGAGCTACTGTGGTTTATAAATTGAATGCTGACTCTGATAGAAAGGGGTCCGAACACTCAGTGCACCACAGTAGTTGGTATATGCTCAGAACTCCCAAATCAGTGCCTCCCTATTATGTAATTGACATAGAATACATATTATAAATGAATATATTGTATTTTGTTTAAGTATTTTGTTTTTGTCATGTTTGCTGGATGGTATGTGGGCTTGTGTGTATGTGCATCTCTTTCATTCTTACCTGTACACAGTGGTAGGAGGATATTTGGCAATATCATACATCAGCCGGATGTGGCCTTGATAGAGCTCTAGAGCTAGAGGGTCATGATCCTCCTTATACAGCAGCATGCCATTGTCCTTATCAGTAGCAACCTATAGAGAGACACAGACAGAGAGAGAGAAAGAGAGAAAGAGAGAGAGAGAGAGAGAGAGAGAGAGAGAGAGAGCACAGTAAGCTTCCAATTGACATCGACACTGAACTGGAGAAGGGCTGCAGGGCTTAGCTCTTAAAAACTCGCAGCTCAGTCAATCATATCAAACAGGACACCTGCAAACAACCTGAGGCTGCTACTACTGCTCCAATCACACATGGGGGGAGAGAGAGAGGGAGATAGAGAGAGAGAGAGAAAGAGAGAGAAAGAGAGTGAACAAGTGAGAGAGAGTCAAACGGGGTTTATGAAGTGTGGAAGCCCCACTCTACATCAAATGAGCCCCAGCAGAGCCCTTTCACTCTCGCCCAGTAGCCTGGAGCCACAGAAGCAGCTAGCGTGACCACATGCCAGACAAGCACTGAATTTCAACTAAAAGACATTTCACAAGCATGAAAAAAAAACCATACTGCATGACCAAAAGCCTTGAAAAGCATCATTTGGTCACTTTACTACACGACTGCAGAGCACAAGCCATGCACTCTCCACTTCCCGGAGGACTGAAAACGATCTCCTTTCAAATCTTATTTGGAAAATTTTAACCAATAAAAAAAAACAAAAAAAAAACAAGCTGCACCTTTACATGAATTATTTATTGCTCATAGTTTAATTAAACACATGGAGTTTTTTTTTCTAGGTGTGGATAACATTCAGGTGCTTATATATGTTTTTAATATGAGTTATTTTATCATGATCAAAACATAATGAAAAGTTGCTATTGTGTGTATAGTGTTGTGCATTCTGTAGATTTTTACATTTTCTTCTCCATTTTTCATTACTTTTCATCATGTAAATCACATGCAAATGTACACAATAACTTCTGTAATGGTTAATTAACTTCATATTTACTGTTTTGTGAAATATTTCACAAATATTGCTGCATGTGAATTTCTACCTCTATTCTGTCTCTGCCTGTATGTGTCTGTCTGTATGTCTGTCTGCCTGCCTGTCTGTGTGTCAGTTTGTTTTAGCCAGATAGCTCTGTCGGGAGGTGTTATTCTCTCCAGTTGTTTGCCTACAGCAATTATAACATGATCAAAACACACAATGCAAATATAAATAAATGTAAATAAACGAAATAAAAAGATAAATAAGAAAAAGTAGCATTTACAAACTAACAGTTTTTTTTAAAAGCATCCTGTCTTGTTGCACCCTGGAGCACTAACCCCTTTCTTGCAGGTGTTGCTGGCGCTTCTGTACAACTCAAAGTTGCCGGTTTTCAGTTCTGCAGTGAGGCTATTTTTAGCTCCTCCTCCTTTAATTAACATTAGACTGCCCTGTCGGAGAGCAGCTCATTTATAGCGGAGATGCGATCCGGCCGTGACGCGGGCACTCCTGATTGCGGCCGATAACAGACCTGGCTCAACTTCCATTACCATAATATATGTCCTCCAGGGAGGCATTATTCATGCGGGTGGACAAAGGGTGACATTCTAATAATGTCACAGGGGCCGGATCGAGGGCTGCAACCGATGAAAGGCCGGGAACAGATGTTAGGAAGGCAGATCACTTTCTGAGCAGCGTTTATGGAGAGGGTTGTCCATCAGAAAGCAGACCCGAGAAGGCTGCCCACATTTAAGTGTGTTTATAGGGGCTTGGGAGGAGGATGTTGCAGATCGTTCGTCTGGGGGATGTTTGACGTTATCTGTCTGCATGACAATTCAGTAGGCTGTGGGCTCAGATTGTGTTTGAAACATTGGCCGCTGATGTATTAGGCCTACAGCAATGTCTGTTATTCCCAGACCCTTGAGTACATTGCACAGTTCAACACTCGCTTCAACTCATTTGCTAATTACAGAGAGCTGGATGGGTGTAAGAGTGCACAATAGACTACGAAAAGGACTCAACACACATTTTCTTCCCAAATTCCATAAAGAGTTAAAGTTGACATCACAGGGTTAAAGTAGTAGAAGTCGGACTTTCAGCCTGAATGTGACACATCTGATATATTCAGAGCTTCTAATTTCTCCAAATCACTTTTAAGACGCTTTCAGATGGTCCCATGTCACACACATTTCAAAATGTGGCCATAATGAGAACAGTCAGCGCTGTGCATATCATAGTTTGTGAACTAATCATTGGTTTGTGTGCATTTCTTATTATTATCTTTATTTCCTATCTGTCTCTGGCACTTTCCTCTAAAAACTCAATCACAATCTGACCTTAATAACCATGTTGTAAAAACACCAACTATGCATATAACCTTAGACCTCCAGGGGATGGGATGGTCTGGGAAAGAACTGATACGGAACAGCCCTGAGATGTGCTGATGATGTAATGTGTGTGCTGTACCTGGAGGGATATATGAGTAATAGGCTGGATCGTTGGCCCAGGGAGCTCTATGTATGCATCCTTCCCCAGGAAGTGCGCAGTGTACATTTTTTGGCATTTGTTCCCAAAGAAGCCAGGCAGACAGCGGCACACGGGCTCACCCTCCACCAGCACACACTGAGCTCCATTCTGACAGTCTGACTGGTCACATGGACTCGTCTTCTGCAGCAGGATCATAGGAGGGGGGTGCTCGCAGAACAGGCCGCTGAGAGAGAGGGAAACACACAGAGACTAGAATTCAGATTCTAAACACTTGCTGCAGTGGAAGCGCAGTTTAAAAAGGGTGCAGTTCTAATCAATGCCACATTTGTGTCTGTACGTACAACAGAAGATCTTTCATTATGATTTGAATTTGATGGTCACTGTTGTGTATACAGTCTTACATTCTGTACACTTCTGCCATGTTGCTGTCTATTCTGACACTGACAAAAGGGCAAAACACTTGCAAGAGCAGACTCCAGGCCCTTTCACACAGGCTACCTCTATGTGGCATGAGTGTTGTGTGACATCTTGCTTTTAAATTCATGTTAACAGGTTAGAGTAATCACACTGGCTATGTGAGCAAACTGTCCCACATGCAGCACAGCACTTAGGACAATAGGCTTCGATTCTGTTTTTTACTGCATGCAAAACAAATAAACTAATAAAAACACTAAACTGTGAATTCTGTGTTTAATGTTTGGCTACATACATGTTATTTGGTAGATCTACAGGTTTAAAGCAGTAGCCTGAGACAGAAAACTATAGAGGGTTGAAAAAAGCAATGGGCACATTAATTAATTAACTTTTTGTATTAAAAGAAATAACATTTACACTTTCCACTTATCTGAGAGGAATCAGACAAGCAAAGACATGTCTGTTGTACAAATCTTGCTTCCTTAGTTTAGCTATAGATATACCAGGCCAATGATGCAAACACTCTTTTCTTCATATTTATTATCAAAACTTCTCTCAAGCTGCTCAAACTACATACAGCTCTTCATTGTGCTAATGAGACACAGTAGGACTTACATTGAATTACCCTTTAAATTTATAAACCTTATAAATGCTGTGGGCAGACTTTATACACAATAGGGTCTGTCGTCAAGAACCACCTCAAGAGTAAAAACACTGATCCAGAAGCAGTTTTTATGACAATGACCATAATAAATACAGAGAAATTTAATCCAAGATCTGCTGTCTTCACCCCTGGCGTTGTCTAAAATGGCTCTGGGTAGTGACATTTTTTTAATTTTTACAGCTCACAGTCAAAGTCATACTGCGCTCTAAACCACAGTCTGTCTTCTTAATGAAGAGCCAGATGTGGTTTAACGAGAGATGTTTTGTTTTGAATTTGGCTTCTAGTGTTTGTTAGCATCAATAGCCTCATAGCTCCAGCACTAAAAAAAGCACAATTTGGTCTTTAAATATGTCTTGGCTGATCATCTACATCTTGGAGAAGTGGAAAAGTATGAACGTTTTCCTATTATATCGGTACGTTTTGTTTACAAGCAGTGACAAATAGCCAGTTGTACTGTTCCTCAGCAAAAGTGCTGTAGCAGTCACACTGCTTCACTGGTCACACCACACTGCGATATATGAATACACCTTCAAACTTGTTGGAAATATGCATCAAAAGTATATCTAGAATTACGAATTATTATGAAATTCTGCAATTATTTAAGTACAGTAGAATTACAGTAACAACCTTAGACTTCAAAGGGTTAAATTAAGCTGTTGATCCGATTGCTAAACGAGCCTTTTCCCCCCTGATCCGCGCTTGAACATCAAAGCGACGTTTCTGTAGGCCTCTGATTCACATCTCTCCTTCCTCGCTCTAATTTCTTTCACAGATTAACACGACTATTTTGTTGTTGTTACGAAGATGAAAATCGTGTTACACACTGATAGAGTGCCAGGGTGGGTGGGAAGCCAAATTAATGCAGAGCTCAAGCCACTAACACTTAATTAGCAGCCGTGGCTGGGTGAGGAGCTGAGCGCTGCAGAGAGAGCTATTGTTCATCTGGTGGCTGCAGCCACACAGACACACAAACATACCCACACAGACACACACAGGCACACGCACGCACGTACGTACGCACACACATACACGCACAGGAGATCAAGCCTCTCTGAAGCTGATGTGTTGTGCCATCCTGCTGCTGGTTGGCACTGATTGCGGCAAACACACATATGCACGTATACACCCACACATAAACACACTCACTCTGATCCACAGGGCAGTGCTGCACTTATAGCATTATAATTAGCCACATGGAGATTCATCTGCTATTTGCCTCAGCTGAGACAGCCCAGCGCTGTATAATAAAGCACCATCTGTAGCTCAGGAACCTGGTGTGTGTGCTCTGTATGTATCTGTGAGCTTGACTCAATGAATAGAGTAATACTTATCTGCTCTTGGCACGAGTACTGCGTGCAAATGTGTATGAACCTAAAAAGATTTGTGAAATAGTAACTTTATAGAGTAAAGAGCATTCTTAACTCCAGTGTTATAGAGGTATTAATAAGGTCTACTGTACACTTCTTATTAAGTAATGAGTAAAATGTACTCTTCCATTTCCAACTGAATGCACTGAGTAAGTCAGATAACGCTAACTGGGGTCACACAATGCTAATTTGACTTTTAAACTAAAATGAGCAAATAACTCAACACCAACCATGTGGTAATAATGGCTGATGCTTTACAACACAACTGGGCTGCATAGAGAGGGATTTGCATTATGGATTTTGTTAGTTTAGTCCACAAAATTATGGAACCTTAAGATAAAGTTGTAAGTAAGCTCTGGAAGCTAAGGTTTGCTAACAATTCAATAACAACAATAACAACAAAATGGACATAATGGGCAGAAACAGATATTCAAATGGGTGAAACCTGTGTGTTGCCCATTCACATTGTTACACAAGACAAAAGTAACAAACCTATTTACATTTCAGTAACTGTATTTGTAATTTGAATGAACAAAACAGAAATGTGAAACGTAGTGTAGTGTAATTACACTAAGGAATTACATGCAACACTGATCTTACCTGAAGCCATCCTTGCACACACAAGTGTAACCATTGATGGCATCCACACACTCAGCCCCGTGTTGACACTTGTTCTCTAGACAGTCGTTGTAGTCTTGCTCACAGTGCTGTCCCACGTACCCCGGCAAGCACTCACATCTACAACACACACACACATTGAACATACACCTTTTAAAAAGCTCAGTTTAAGAGGAATATTTATAAGCAAGCCTAAAACGTCAGTACTGAATAGCTAAGACATTCACTGGTTTGAAAGACGCACTGTACCAGAACTACAAATGATCACTGCATATTATCACTGCTGGATGAAAGCATAGCAGCAGGCAGAACAGTCCAGTTCCACATGCTGATCCATTTTACTATGACCTGTATGCAGCCCAATGACACTCCTGTCAGATTTTAATGAGTTAAAGGGAAAATGTCTCTGAAAGTATTGCCATTGATACATTAGGTGAGACTTGATACCTTTACATCTGTTAATGTGAATAAACCTGAATGGTTTGCTATTTAACTTTTGGTCCATTCATAATGCAGTCATACAATGAACAGGGCAGCTGCCTTTCTCATATGGTGTAAAAAATAAACAAAAATGTAATACAACTGAGTGCAGAGAGATCAGATCTCATGACAGTAGTGGAATGTATATGGTGTGTGTATAGGATGGCTAATGCTATCTGAACTCTGATCTTTCACCTAGACGTCACACACGAGGGGTCTCTTTGGAGCCAACACACTCACCTGTACCCTTTGCTGAGGGGCACACACTTGGAGTCATGCTGGCAGGGGTCAAAACCAGGCAGGCAGGGGTCCACCACCTCGTCACACAGGTCCCCTAACACACACACATACACACACACACACACACACACACACACACATAAATATATATATTCAGACTTCTCAGGCATCTGCATTACACCAAAGCGCCACAATATGGACAAAGTAGTAGTTTTGTGATTTTAGTCACATGTATTACATATTACAATATACTTTTTAATATATTAATGAATACAATGTAATATAATAAATGAATAAATTAATTTAAACAATTACTGCTAAAGTGTTGTTTTATATTTGGAATAGTTTATCTTGTCAAAAGTGTATTTGGCAAAATTATTGGCACCCTTGAAAAAACTATAAATAAAACCAAATACATTTGTGTCTTTGGGGAAACGATGTCTCTTGATGTAGTTTTTAGTATCTATGAACTTTTGTTGTCTAGAAATTGTTGTCTATGGCCATCTCCTGTTTCTCTGGGGTATACAAACAAGGTGAAATGCTTTTGTGATCCATCAACATGGGTAAAACCAATGAGCACTCAACTCAAATGAAAAAAAGCTGCACAGATTGGGAAACTCCTACAAAAATATTTATTGAATTGAAATGACCAATAAGCAACAATCAGCAGCATAATCAAAAAGACTAAAAAGCATGAATCTGATGAAACTTTGCCAGGGAGGGGACACGTCTGCATACAGAGTGAGGATGATGCTAAGAGAGGCAAAGAGGAGCCCAAAGATTTCACAACCTCAAATTTTAGTAAAGCCGTGGGTATTCACTGTTTCAAAGTCAACTGTGAGATAATAATTCCATTACCATAAGCTTCCCTTAGTCCAAGACATAAATCCCAGCAGCTCAACTTTAAAAAACAACATTGGTGTTACAACTGGTATTGTGTGTTTATGGTCAGATAAGAATGTAGCTTTTTGGCCACGCACACCATTGCTATATTTGGCAAAAAAAGGAAATGCATACAAAGCAGGGCAGCTCATACCCATGGTTAAATATGGTGATGGCTCTGTGATGCTTTGGGGCTGTTTGGCTGCCAGCAGTCCAGGGGCGGTTCAGTGGCATACTGAATTCCAATAAATACTGAAACACTTAAGGGCTGAATAGTTCAAACTTGTCCGTGGTTGGGCCTTACAACAATGACCTGAATGATCGGACAATGATTTGAGGCACACATCAAAATCGACAAGCAACTGGATGCAGAAACATAAAATCAAGGTTTTGCAAAGTCCTTCTCGGTCCTCAGACCTGAACCCAATTGAAAACCTGTGGTAATAAATGAAGTGTGTTTATTTTTACAAAGACAATTAATAAAAAGGTTGTATCATAAGGGACCTTTAATGACTGGATTATTTTTTTCCCAAATTATTTAATAAAATACAATAAATTATGTGGAATTATGCTTGGTTGCTGGTCAATAGGCTCAAGTATATTGTACACATTGTGATTGTGGTTAAATGGCTTATTTGGTTATTGCAGCTTTCTGTGATAGCAGTATTGCAAAGTCTGTACTGCTAAATTGATCAACAAACGATACATTGTGTAGCACTGCTTTACACACTTGTCACAGGATTAGCACATGCTAAAGAGCTCAAGTGTGTACTGTGTGGCTAGGAAATGGATGAAGACTGTGTCTGCTCTGACGGAACACAGTCTGCATTTGATGACTCCTCTGAGATCCATTGATGTTTTCATTCGTCACACTGTTAGCTGGTGTTTGGATTTGGGGGTGTTGGGTAGGGGGTGGGGTGTCGCTCTTCCTTGTCCGGTGGCGAGAGAGTGAAAACACGTGTGGTGTGCTGGCAAAAGACAGAATTTGGCCACAGAACTCAGCAGGATCTATCAAAGTCATCTAGAGGCTTCAATACAGTCTGTGTCCCTGTCCACCTGCTGCTGGACACCCCCCTATGCACACACAGACACACACACACACACACACACACACACCTCTTCTGTTCCAGCACTTTCTGTGTGAAAGACCTCACATCACACTGCTCAAGTGTATAGTACTCCACAATGCAACAGTGCCACTCAGACACACAAAAAGCAGATGCAGTCTCTCCAGGCCTTGAACAAGGTTGCCAGGTTTTGCTTCCTCAAACCCACCCCACTGCCAGAGCCCACGCTGAGCCTGTCGGCTCGGCAGCTGTGGGGGTTTGGCTAGATGTCTTTGGGCTGGATGTGGCTGGGTGGCTACAGCCCTCAGCGGGCTGCTGCCATTTCCTCCATACACCTCAGCATCTGTGTCTGCAGCCAGGCAAAGGGCTGTGGCTTTTTAATCAACTCTAGATGTCAGTTGGAAAACTGAAGGAAACTTAAGGCGATGGCTCACCCAAAAATCTAATTTACACAACTTTATCCCCTACCTCAAGTATAGTCAATACAACAGATCGGCCAAGATATGTCTGGTGTCCCAAACCCGAGTAAAGGGAGCTGAAAGCCACACCAGTTAGCACCACGCAAAGAATGAACACAAGTAAGCTGCTACGCTCAAAACAGCAGCAGCAGTTATTCTGAAGCCTAAACTGTATCTATTTTTATCATTCAGTGTAAAGTACTATTGGCCTGTGATTAGTTCTCCATGGGGAGGCGAAGTTATGTAAATTACACCAATTCACATGAGATGAGAAATCCTGAATGAATTTCTTGCTGTTAGGACAAGTGGCTCTTTGTTATAACCATTATGCTTAAATAGCACTAGACTCCTAAGGGTTAATAATGGGAATGGGAAGACGTCTGAGGAAGTGTTAAATGAGTTTGTTTAGGAGTTGTAATTGGTGGTCTGCTCTGGGGCTTTCCCTCTTCATCTGCCTCTCAGCGCAGCTTCACAGGGCCAGCCAGCAGCTGCGCAGAGGGCAAGCCTACAGCTTTAGCTTCTAGGTCAAAGCTGGTACCAAAGTGGGAAAAAACACACATGCACACACACTACACACCCGTTCCCAGGGGAGACTGCAATTAAACTTGTTGCAGTAATAACAGGGCTGGCTGAAACAGATGCAGCCTTTCTCTTCTCTTCTCTTCTCTTCTCTTCTCTTCTCTTCTCTTCTCTTCTCTTCTCTTCTCTTCTCTTCTCTTCTC
>JBBPDA010000034.1:8268089-8279711 GCA_037974385.1 Arnoldichthys spilopterus | reverse complement strand
CAAGATCCTAAAACTACTGCAGTAAAGAACCACACCAAGATCCTAAACTACTGCAGTAAAGAACCACACCAAGATCCACTTTCAAAGGTTTTTCACACTCACAATCTGACAGTTTGCCATAGGCAGTAGTGACACAAGGGTAAGGGTTTTTAAATAACCGCCTGAGCCGTCATAAGAGCCAACCTGACCCGACTCGAACGTGTTTATAACCTAGTTACAACATTGCTTCGTCACTTTTTGACCTGCCTCACCCACACCCAAAAATTTTGTAATAAGCTCACCAGAACCCACACAACGGGCGGGTTATGAGTTGACCTGTGCATCATTAATAAACATAATTGGCGTTTTATACCCAGGCAGTTTACTGGCAGTTAATGTGTTTAGGAGAAACCATGTGCAAATCCTCACCTTCCCAAGGTGGGTAGTATTATGTGATTGGTGGAGTCACCTGGAGATGGTTGGGGTTGGTCTTCATTCAGATATCGCAAAGGTCCATATTATTCTAAAACTCCGTTTCTTTGCACTTTTTTTACAAGCACTTTTGAGGGGTAGTGATGAGGCCAGAGACCCTTGACAAATGTCAGTAGTGTGATGTGACCCTGTACAGCTAGACAGCAATACACATCACCAGCCAGAGCACAAAGAAAAAACAATCACAGACCTGTACAAATAGACCTCGCAGGCCTCCAGTGACTTTTACAAGCTTGTGGTCTTGGGGTTTGCTTTGTGCTGCAGGCGAAGCTTAATGGGGTCCTCAGCGTGAGAAAACTAATTGCTTCCGGCATTGTGGTGTGTGATGCAATTGGTTCATTTTGTCTCGCTGCTGCCTGTTTCTTCAATTGTATTGGCAGGAAAGGAGACTGGACTTGTGCCCTTCAACATGGCTATAAGTGTGACAACAGCTTCTAGTTTCCAGCTTCATACACAAAGACATGCTGCGTATCCTACAACTGTTGAGTGCCAGACGACCGTTAAGTGCGACTACTTAGACTAAGTGACATACAGAAAAACAAAGATTGACCTACGATCAGCCAGGTAAAGTGCTGAAAGCAGAAACAGGTCAGTAACAGGTCACAAACTCAGGGACTATTTCTGAACTCCATGACTTTCTCGCACAACTTTTGCGATTTATTTCCAATCGCTCCATTAGCACGAGAAGGCGACATGAGTCACAGAGAGGTTACACACTCACTACACATTGCTCTGTGCAAACAGCCCGTGTGTGCAAAGGGCAGTGGCCCTCGCCGGGACTTTCTCTTTCTCTCTTGCTCATTCTTTCGCTCATGCTCTCACCGCACTGTGAGGAACCGCTGCAGCATTGTGAGAAAGAAAGGACATCCTGTTCCTGTCTGACCCCAAAAACCACTCAAATACCCTCCATCACTTCCTCCTCTCTCGCTCTCTCTCTCTTTGCTACAGGGTGGCTGCAACAGAGGTGTGTAGAGTAACCTAAACATAGTAGTAACTTTTAACTCTACTGGAAAGTTTGACTCGGGTAAAAAAAAAAAAAAAAAAAAAAAAAAAAAAACAACTTGAGCAGAACCTCAAAAAGCGACTTAAGTACCAAGTAACTTCTCATAGTGCAATCAGCAAACATCTGCATAAGAGCTGAAATCTTAGCATCTATTCTTCTGCTTTTAGTGCACTTTGGGTCTGAAGTAAAATGTAATGCAGCCCTTCCCAGATCAACAATGTTGTTTACGACTACATATCTTGGGAACACAGCATGCTAGAGAGCAGAAGAATAGCGAATGTGATGCTCAATAAGGGCTCTTGTGCTTTTACAGAAGCTTCATACTCAGGCCGTGAACTGTACTGGTGAACGTTTGATGTTATTAGCCGTCTGCTGGCAATGCGGTCTTGGGCTGAGTCTGTCAATTGTGTTTTGGCAATTCTGCTCTCAAAAGCATTGCAAAATGAAATATCTAGAGACTGAACCTGTCCCTCTCTCCACAGATGTATGCTATTAGGGCAGCACCCAGAATTATACTGCCAATGTAATAAATAACAAGCTTAGACCCAGGGGCAGCCTGTGGCATAGGCGACATGAACAGTTGCCTAGGGCACAAAATGCCTGGGTGAGGTGCCGAAAAAAAAGTTTAGGTTTTTTTTTTTTGCTCCCCTAGCGCAAGTAGATGAAATTGAACTCATGAGCATTCTATGTTTCCCCACCTACATTCATACAAGGCCCGCCCCTTGTGCCAGGATTGGCTAATGTTCAGACACAGAAGCAGCTTGCCGAACGTCGATTGATTAGCCAATCCAAGCACAGTTACAGGGAGGGTGCTAACCAATCATAGCGTAAGAGCCAAGATTTCTCAGAATACGGGAAAACACTCGTTCGACAGGAAACCAGGTCATTAAAAATAAGCGTTTTTGAGAGAAAGATTAGTCATCAGCTTCTGTCTACGATCATATAATTTTAGCAGAAATTTTCTATTTACTTAAAAATTTTCCGAAGGTGTTCTGGTGGGTGTTAGCTTCTGGAAAGCTCGCCTAGGGCTCCAACGTTGTCAGGGCCGGCCCTGCTTAGACCCCAGAGGGCTACAGGACCAGAATCACAAAGAAATCCATATACTTTTACCAATGTGACAGAACCAGTTTGAACAAACAGAAATGAGTGGAAGAGATTAGCTTCCTCACAAATTTACCACTGGAGAAGTAAAAGTATTATTTCTGACTGTTTAGGAAAGTATGATTCAATCTATATTTTGGGAAATACAATCATTTCTCCCCAGAAGGAAGAAGGACGTCGCAGGCTGGGGAAAAGCCAGAAAATTTACTATTTCTTTACTTATTCACGATCCACCAGAACAAAAACCCAGAGTCTAAACGGCAGGCCAGTAAGGCACTTTTTACACCTCTGGCACAATAAAACAGCCTAGCCAAACACAGACCAAGATCTTCTCTCTTGGCTGCTCTCTTGAGTGCTGCCCTTCCTTGCTCTCTATTCTAAATAGACCCTCACCTTAGACCTGCTCCAGCTGGGTCTGGTTAGGTAAGTACAAGCCTATGATTGAGAGATGTGCTGCTAGATCGAGAGGGGGCAAAACCCAGTGGACTCCACCCCTCTGCCCTCTTTCCAAGGCCCATGGCTCTTTTGCTTGATCTGCATGATCTGCAGGGCCATGCGGCCCTTGAATGCACGTTTAACTGTATGGGGTCATCATGGATGTTGTTTATTGGTGCAAGGTGGGTTCACCTATGGATCCCATGTGATCTGCAAAACATTATGCAGGTGGGATTAATTTTGAGGTGATGTGCGTGTAGCGAGTAAACAGCCAGTGGGCAGGTGGGCTTGGGCAGTTGTTAGCTGTTTGTGGAAGCCAATGGGCAGGAAATAAACATGTTGCAAGTGTTTATAGTGATGTCATGGGGTGTGGGGCTTATTGTGTGGTACCATGCCTGATTAGCCTAAAAATACACACAGTATGTGCTGTTCTTTTACTACAAATCACAGTTATTTCTGCATCTGGGTGTGTGGAGGTATGATGGGTCTGGAGGCTGTTCTGTCGCATCACATGGGTCGTGTGGGCCAACTGTGTGCCAGTGGCGTGGATTACCAAGACGAAGAAATGTGGGTGAGTGTGGACAAGGACCGTAGCTCAAAGCAGGTAGATGCGGGCGGGCATGACGTGGTTGAAGCAGGTGGGTGCAGAAAGGAAAGAAACTAGATTTGATGTGGATGCAGCGGGCGGGTGCTGGTAGACCTTTACATCTTAATATGGCACAACAGGCTTTTCTCAGCTTATGTTGGATATTGTCAGTACTTAAAGAACACTGCTCTACTGCGTGTTTCATTACAACGCGGCATAATTAGTCCTGTTTAGCTGGATTTACAGCAGCGCAGTGTGTGAAATGCTGACCGGCCTCATTAAGTGTGCTAAAATCGGCCCTTGGTGTGTTACACATAGGCCATAGTAAAACAGATTAGCATGCATGTGCAACCATGTTTTCCATCACCGCAGGAAGTTCCTATGCTGCCCTTATTGTTGGATGTGCTTCGTTTCTGAGCATGTGCATGCCATGAACATGGTTACTATTCGTTTGTTTCATCAGAGGATTTATTAGGTACCAGTACCACTGGGGTACACATGAGCCCAAGCACTCACAGATGATTAAAGGTCTTGGTTTTGGAGTGATCTTTATAGATCAAGCACTCCTGGATAAAGTAGCAATCATTCTAAATTTCCTCTATTTGTACACAGTCTGTCTGACTTTGAATTGGGGGAGCCCATCTCTTTAGAGATGGTTTAGTAATCTTTACCCTGATGAGCATCAACAGTTCTTTTTCTGACGTCCAATAAAATCTCCTTTGTTTGTGTCAATAACATATCCACAAACACCTGACTCTTTCAAATTCAAATAACTACTAATCTCAGAGGTTCACATACTTTTGCTATTCACAGATTTCTATATCTATATATATCTAGATTATTTTCCTCCAGAAATAAATGGCCAAATATAATTTTTAAACACTTAAATACGACATTCTGTGCAACTCTTAGTGCAATTTTTATTCGAAGAGTTTAACATACCAAAAAAAAACATAAAATAAAAAGATGGCCAAAAAATTTGAACATCTCAGATTTACATTTTTCCCCCCAAATATGTGAAATAAAGCAAAAAAAACCACCAGAAATTATGAATTAAAATAAGCAGAATCATGTCATCTCTAGTGGATGTTTCTGTTCAAAAATAGTCAACTGGATGTGACAAAATGTCATCGGATTAGGAGCAGTCAAACTTTTGCATATAACAGTATCTGCCATATCATCCACCCACATACCTACAGGGGAAAATAATGAAAACAAAAAAATAATAATAATTAAGCATATAGAGGATGAGTACTTATATTCACTTAGACGATCAACAAAACTGGACACACACACTTTCAGTTCCAACACAGCTCTGCCAACATGAGAAACACTGCACTTTCCCTTTTAATACACACACACACACACGCGCCCGTGCCCGCGCGCACACACGTGTTGATGACAGTAGACAGATGCTGTGACCTGTTCTTTTCTTCCTTATTTAAACAGGCTCCCACTGTTAAAGCCCAGAATGATGAAACTCTGGAGAAAGGCTTGTTCTCTCTCTCTCACACACACACATACACACACAGAGAGGGAGAGAGAGAAAATGAAGGAGAAGAAAGAGGAGAGAAAGGCAGAACAGCGAGAGAAGACATACGAGCCCTTACCCGTCTGCAGGAGGATTGATTATGATTGTCTGCTACATTCATTCACTTTCACATTCTCTCTCTCCTGTTTCCCTGTCTCCCTCTCGCTTTACCTCTCTCCCTTTACCTCTCTCGCTTTACCTCTCTCGCTTTACCTCTCTCGCTTTACCTCTCTCCCTTTACCTCTCTCCCTTTACCTCTCTCCCTTTACCTCTCTCCCTTTACCTCTCTCCCCCTTGCTTCTGCCTTACTGTTTCTCGCACTCCCTCTGTCCCTCTCCTTCTTCAGTTCTCTCTCTTCCTATCCTTCACCAATTCTCTGTCCCTCTCTTTCTCACCATCGTTCTCCAGCACACACACACACACACACACACACACACACACACACACACACACACACACACACACACACACACACACACACACTGCTGGCTCACTTGCTCTGAATCAGGTGGAGTGTGTGGTGGGTAATAGTAGCAGACTTCACACACTTACAGCTGTCAGGTTCCATCTGCATACAGGCACACACACACGCACACACACGCATCAGTGTGGCCATCTGTGTGTGTGCATGCGTGTGTGTGTGCGTGAGAGAGAGAGGGAGAGAGAGAGGGAGAGAGAGAGAGAGAGAGAGAGAGAGAGAGAGAGAGAGAGAGAGAGAAAGAATCTTTAATCAGGTACAGAGAGACTAGTAACAGCACAAGCAGCAAGATCTACTAGTATTTTTCTCTGTGACACACACGCACACACACTTATATGTACTTTAACATGTGGAGTCACTGAACAGAAGGTGCTAATACTGTGCATAAGTGTGAGAGAAGTCATGTCTGTTCTGTAACTTCTGAGTCAGCATGCACATACGCACGCATGCACACAAGTGGTAGGTTTCCACAGCCCCATGCCCTACTAGAGCTAATAGTAGCTGTTATTAATCAGTAATAGTGCTGTTTATCATTTCACATTTCATTTCTCATCATTTCAGACGGGCTGTGCTGCTGAATGTCTCCGAATTCGATTAATCTTTGGTTTGTCACTTGTGACCTGCCTGATACAGATTTCAGCTGAATTCTAACATTTTCATCTTTTTAATATTTACAACAAAAAAAAAAATCTCATGTTTGAGAAGCCACGTTTCCAGTTTAATATCTCCAAAGTCGGATTCCCAGCAACTTTTTCTTTTATTTGGCAGACGTAAATATTTTTTTCTTTTCCCCGACTCAATGCCCAGATGCTGGGGAAGTGCCAAATACTAGCAGTGCAACTAAACAGCCAATAAGTAAACACATAAATAAATAAAAATATCATGAACAACTGTGTCAAAAGTCAATGAACCATTGCAGTGTGTGGCTATTAGCATTACATTAAAGGATTGTCTAAATATCATACACCTTTTGGAAATGCGGAATTTTTTCCTTGTGTTTGAACATAAGAACAAAATTAGCCTAGTGTGGTGATGTCTTGGCATTTAACAGGAAAACACGTTTGTCTTCATATCTGCCAAAGTTTAAGCGGATGGGGACTATATTTCTGGAGCAACTCACACTTAAACATGGCTTCTCAGATAAAAGTGTTTTTAAATTAGGAAGTTTTTAGGATAAACTAATGGTTTTGGTAATTATAGCATTTAGCTAAAATACCCCAGACACAGGTTTACAGGTCGCAAGAAGCAAATAAACAAACAAACAAACAAACAAACAAATAAATAAATAAATGAATAAAAACAAAAGAAAATTCCGAGAATGATCAAAAGCTGATGCATGTAGCAACACATCTTCAGGTACCTGTCTGATTTGCAGGAGATGAAAATAATAAAATACTAAAAAGGTTACACCCTTATATCTTTTCACCACAGGTACTGTATTAATCTTTTATTGATCATCATCTTTCTATTTTGTATTTATTTATAACCACAAAAAAAAAATCTAATCTCACATTTTTTTTTACATTTTTTGTAACATTATTTTTTTAAATATTTAAAAACGCCTGGGTCCAACAGACGTGCACCAAAATGACAAATGCATATTGTCCATTTACCTTAAGCTACTTTAACACAAGCGCTCTAGAAATGTCTAGAGGATCAGGTTAGGACATTGTGCAGAGTTGCCTTACACACATGTAGCGACAACAGGAGATTTTGTCTGTTGAAGGTGTTCACACCTACTGGGAATATTCTGTGTGGTTAAAGTGAAGGGTCATGTGGCCGGTATGTAATAGACAACCAAGGTTCTTGTAAATGATTCTTCGTCAACACGCTTTGATATTTTTCTACCTGAACTGAGCCAGTCACTTAGAAAACCATCAACACATCCACTAGCTTTCTATGAATTCTCCAGAAAATGACTTGCTCTGTTCATACATACAAAGATGCAGTCTGACCTTATACAAGACCTTGTACTAGGAGACTGGAAGTGTAAAGTGTGTTTACTGTAATGAATGATTTAGACATTTGTGTTCATGTCTAAATCATCTGATTTAGGCAATGTCTAGAAAATTTCCAGGTTTCAGTGTCTGTATGAAAGGGGTTTTAATTTGCCCTAAACTTAATTACATTTACCGTCCTTTGCCATAAAACAAATATTAACCTTTACGTGGTCTTAATCCTAATCCTTAAATTGAAATGAGCATCTAAAAATATGCTAAACTACAAACTGAATTAACGCCTAAATAACTCAAACACTGCTCCATCTATTAGAGAAAGAAACACACAGCTTATTACTCAACCTCACATCACGTGAGTGTGTGCTGTTTTAAGCTACATTTGGAACAATTTCTTTCAATATCTGATCTAGCGGTTTCTGCTGATATCAGCAAAATATCATTGTCTAGTATAGAATCAGTGGAATCTTTGTTTACTGTTTTAGAGATATGAGATTTCATTTTGACAGTGATATGTATTTTAATAGCAAAACAAAAACACTGACAATCCATGTCATGTTGGTAGGAAACATAAGATAACCCCCCCCACACACACACACACAGAGCTGAGGTTATGGTTCAGTGCTGTTTTGATGTCAAATGTTTATAATTAGAATGCGATTTACCTGAAAACACTTTCTGACAGCTTAAAGACTTAATGCCAGACCAAAATTCCTAATTTCATTTCAGGTGGAAGTAATCATTTTAGTGAGCATGCAATGGGTTGGAGCACCATCGCATACACAGATGGGTGGAATCATCAGCTGATGAAATGCAGCCATGTAATACATTCTGATACACACTAATAATCCTGCCTTATTTATAACACTTCTGCACACAAACATCACTGAGTGCACACACAGACAGAGCTCGCCCTGTAATAACATACAACACCTCAGAGAGAGAGAGAGAGAGAGAGAGAGAGAGAGAGAGAGAGAGAGCGAGAGAGAGAGCAAGAGAGAGAGACCCTTAACTCTGTGATAGCAGGCATAGGCACACCCTCAGCAGTAGCAGGCATAGGCACTCCCTCAGCAGTACTACACACATATTACACTTGTAATACATGAAGATACATTAAAGTTCTGATTGTTGTACTATAAGCTTATTGCTGGTGAAATATGAAAATTTGTTATAACAGATGCTACATATATGTTAACATCAAAGAGTACTTCTCCTCCAGCCCCTCAGGCCACAGCAAGACATGGCAGCGTAGACTAAGAGCATGGATAGATGGCAGCATGGATAGATAGAGCATGCATAACCGTGTGTGTGTGTGTGTGTGTGTGAGTGTGTGAGAGAGAGAGAGAGAGAGAGAGAGAGAGAGAGAGAGAGAGAGAGAGAGAGAGAGAGAGAGAGAGAGAGAGAGAGAGAATATAGTTTGGATTAGATTAGAAGCACATCTGCTTGTATAAATCAGGAAGGTTCTCCAGAGTGTATCCATGCTCTTGGGTGCACAGATGTTACATCGCCTTCTGTAGATGAAGGCGCGTCTGTGGCTGACTGTGTAAGTGTGTGCATTAACTTGCCCTTTTGTGGAAATAAAAAAAAGTGGCTCTGCACTACCTGGATATGTATGTGTATGTGTGTGTGTGTGTGTGTGTGTGTGTTACTTTACATTACTTTACAAAGATAACAATAGAAAGCATGAGTCACAAATATAAGCCCACAAACATAGCCAGCTTCTTTATCCTAAATGGCCAGTGAAACATACGTCTCTGATGTTGGTAATGCACTGATACATGAGTTTTGATGCTGATAATGATAAAACTTGCCAGCATGTACTTTTCTATTTTTAACATATTTAAATATATAAGATTCAAAAATACAATTTAAATTTTATGGCCAAAACCTCTCAAAACTATATAATAATAATATCTCTGACATCAGGTGGAGCATTCATAACTGTTTAATTGAACAGTTTTCTGTGAGGGAGCCTTTAGAGGCATTTAACGCTTTCGACACTTGGTTCTTATCACCGCCACTGTGAAATATTTGGACACTGTAAGTTTCTCTAGAAGAGCGGATTTAACATCAAACCTCTGTGTGACTTTGCTTACATTTCAACCATTAAATTCTGAAAATAAAGAAAAATAATTAACCTGCAATTCTGTATTGTAGCAATGCTCTTTATGAATGTGTGTGTGGGGGTGTGTGCATGTGTGCACACTCTGTTACTTGCTGTTTTAGCATGCGCTGCACATGTAGCCAGTCTGACTCCCAACATGTGTGCAAAAAGCAGCATGTGGTGTGTGTGTATAAGCACTGAGAGTCACCTTTCTCTCTCTTCATAGTCTGCAGAGTATATAGCTAGTAACTGTGTGTGACCTGCATGCTCCTTCACATGCAGTAGTTACTAATCTCCTACTATTTCTATTGAAAAAAAACCCTCCAGGTGCAGGCATGCAATGAGCACGTGTAATGCATGTGCATGTGCATAAGCATTTGTGTGTGTGTGTGTTTTGCATGTCCACACTGACCTGGTCTTGTGACAGGCGGTGCAGATGTATCCCCTCTCCTGCTGGTTGTAGCTGCAGCAGGCTTTGCAGACGTTGTAGGTGCAGTCGAGGCAGGCGCGGCGCGGATTGAGCAGGAAGCTGAAGGGCTGACAGCAGCGGATGCAGCACTGCTCATTAAACCTGTGCTGCTTCACCAACAACAAACACCGACTGCCCTCCTCCTCCAACTCCTGCTTCAGATCACTATAGACATGCAGAGAGAGAGAGAGAGAGAGAGAGAGAGAGAGAGAGAGAGAGAGAGAGAGAGAGAAAGAAAGAGAGAGAGAGGGAGAGAGAGAGAGAGAGAGAGAGAGAGAGAGAGAGAGAGAGAGAGAGAGAGAGAGAGAGAGAGAGAGAGAGAGAACAACACGCATTAGTTCTCTTTTGTCCCGATCAAAGCTTGGCGGCATTTGGCTTTGTATTCCGCTAGAGCCATTTAACTTTGTGCCCTTGCTTAGTGTCTTACATCCAGCCCAAAGACTCCTTGATTTAATTAACTCAGTGCTTTATGAATAAAAATATTCCAGTATTGATCATCCTGAGAGCTGACGCAGGCTAAACTGGGACAGTCATTCGCTTCATTACGCTGCCCTGCATTTTTTTTCTGCTGGTAGCAGAGGGCAAGGAAAAAAAGGAAAGAGGCAGCTTCTAAATCATGGTAAATGGGCTCAAATGCTCCCTTGGGTGCTTAAAGCTCTCTACTCCAGCTTCAGCATTCCTCTACCACTCCCAAGAAAGCGTCCGTGTATGGAAATTATAAATGGAAATAGTTTTTTCCCCGTGTAAGTATCTATTATGTTTTGTCGATACTTTAATTAAATTGGACAGCTTAATGTGATTTACCCTGATCCATACCCTTTATGGTTATAAAAGCCTTTTTGGCTCGCGGCCCGAGAAATGTCAAACAAATTTAGATGAGTTGGAGGCAAGGGGGGAAAAAAGAGGAATAGTTGGAGAGGTTGGGCACACAGGGTGATTTGTTATTGGTTAATTCACTTTTATTCCTCTTCTGTCATTTGGTTTAATTCTCTTTCTTCTGCGGCATCCTTTCCCCTGGACGAGGCCTGAGCAGCAGAGTGGGCTTTTAGGAACATTTATAGTGGCAATAAAATGTCAGTTATAAGGCACGACAAGAGCGCATGCGGGCAGAGGATCCGTCGGCCTGTCTGATACGCCAGAGTGCCTTCCAGATAGGAGCGCTTCAGAAAGATGGGAGCAGAGAGATTGTGTCCGATGTCTCGTATCAGTCTTCACGAGAAAAGCTCATACAAAGCAAAAGCCCCCTGAAAACGGGGGGGAAATGTGGTTGAAAGGATGAACCAGCTAATCAGACAATGGGATTGGAGGGGCTTTTAAAAGGAGTGGGCCGGACGCCTGAGCCCAACTCACTCTCCGTCTCTACGTCTCTCCGTTCACATCTGGGCCCCCTCAGCAGCCATAAATAATACTGAAGAGATTAAGAGATTGGCTGGGGGGGGGGGGGGGGAAGCTGGGAAGGGGAGGGGGGTGGGGGGTCGAGATGGGGTGT
>JBBPDA010000034.1:8257297-8267989 GCA_037974385.1 Arnoldichthys spilopterus | reverse complement strand
CCCCCCCCCCCCCCCCCCCCCCCCCCCCCCCCCCCCCCCCCCCCCCCCCCCTCCTCTCCAGATGGGTTGTGTATCTGCAGAGTTTCCATTCATCTCGCGGCAGGTCACGGTTGCCACGGCGACCAGGAGCCATGCTGTCCAATTAACTTGGAGGCTGGTTGCGCAGGTGCAGGTGGTTGTGTGGCGAGAGCATGTGTGTGATTTTGTGAGGCTTTTACACAGTGTTGTGTGTGTGTGTTTCTGTGCGGTTGAAAGAGAGACAAGACAGGGAGTCAGACTGAGAAGCTGACTTTTCTCTATTAGCCCCATAAACACGCAGACTTACAGCAGTTACACACATTATTCAGTAGCTATTATAAATTCATACCTAGTATGAAAATATTCTCACTATTATCACTAACTTACAATATTGTCACGGTCACATTTTCATCTCATTGATGAACGGACCAATAGAAATGGCCAAAATGGCTTTCTAAAATATCATTTTGCATTTGTATACATTAGTGGTGGTGTAACAGTGAGAGAGTTGTCCTTGTGACCTGAAGGTCACCGGTTCAAATCCCAGACTGGTACCCGTGTTCAAGTACCACTGAGGTATATCCCATGACCAAGGTACTGTCCCCAAGCACTGCTGCCCACATCAGCTGCCCACTGCTCCTACATGGATGGGTTAAATGCAGAACTTGTGTTCACAATGAAAATAATCACTCACTTTTACTTTAAAGAAGTTTTTGTTAAGTTACTGGATTTCAGAGCAGAAAAGAAAGGCTTTAACACAAAGACAAAAATGACTTTTATCCCAGGGACAAACAGTGAGGATGACAAATACCAACTAACCTTAGCCTGCTTCCTTGTAGGTATCACAGCTTGTACAGCCTGAAATTTTAAACCCAACTCACAAGTGGGCTCAAATGGGCTCAAGTGGACAGTGGTGGCCTAGGACATTGCCCTTGGGACCTGAAGGTCGCAGGTTCAAGTCCTGGCCCGGGCACTACTGAGGTGATTTTGAGCAAGGTATCATCCCACTGCACTGCTCCCCGGGTGCATGATGATGGGTTAAATGCAGTGGTCACATTTCGTTGTTCGTGTTCACAATGACAAATAGTCCACTTTCATTCAGTTGCTGACCTCACATTTAAGTGCCATCCAGCTTAATTTGTGGTGACCTAAAGAGAACTCTGTTGGTCACTTTTTTTATAAGCAAGGTTCCCAATGGCCATGGTGTGAGATTCATGCTTTTGGGTCATTTCTCAAAAATTCAGGGCTGTGTGAACAGCCAATCAAACTATGTACTCAGAACACGTGCATATGCGTGGGGAGAATTTGTTTTTGCATGATGGCATTTGAATGGGAAGGTGCCTCTGTGAAGCAGTTGGCTCTGTCTCCTGTAGCTCTACATCTTATTTTAAGTCAGAAGCACTATGGAGTGTGTGATCAGTCTTAAAATTTTAGACCAGTGGTGCTGAATTCCAGTCCTGGAGAATGACCACCCTGCAGAGTTTGGCCCCAACCCTGAACTAACACACCTGATTCAGGTGATAAAGGACTTCAGGAGTGTCTGAATAGAACAGCCAGGTTTGTTGAATCTAAACTCTCCAGGGTGGTAGATCTGGGGTTAAGTCAGACGTCCCTGTTTTAGACTGACTAGCGCAGTCTAAGCATCGTTCACATTATAGTGGAGGAAAAGTTTTGTTTTGCCCTGCAGCGAGCAGTAGTTCAGATTTACTGACCTTCACTTTGACTTCGCTGTGCACCGACTTTGAAATGAGCAACTAATGACTGAAGGTTATGTTTTATTGTCCTGTTGCTGTGTATGCTATTTTGAAGGCTGGATGGTGCATCACTCCTGGTTTAAAACTGGCTTCATAACTATATGCTAATGACTATGAGCGTATGAACTGGGCATTTTAATGGATATGTACTTGCAAAAAACACCCCTGAAAATCTCACTTCAGCCACCTCACCAAAGTCACCAATTTTACACTGGAAATACCTGCAACAACACAGCATATTTCAGTTCATTCCATATTACAAAGCTCAAGTGTTATGATGTTTTGTAACATTTTATATTGGTATTGGAAGTTTTTTAGGGCAGAACTGGTTTCCAGAGCGCTACATCCCTGACATTTATGTCTTGTTTCACTTAAAGTAATGGTAGAACAACAGCAGTAGCATAACAAAATAAGCACTTAGTCATTGCGTATTGTTATAAACTAATACACTGGCTATGCTACCTAGCTTAGCAGTGTACAGGAGGTTCTCTCTGGCGCACTATAAAGAGGCAGTCTTAGCCTCTGCAAAGAGCGAACACGCTGGGGTAGGCGGGTGAGTAGTGTGATTGCAGAGAAACAATACACCTCTGTCCTGCATGGTGACACACTCGGTGTGGGCGCAAAGTCATTATGTTTGTGTGTGTGTGTGTGTGTGTGTGTGTGTTTATGCATGCAAGTGTGCGACATTCTGTTTGTGTATTCTGAATGACCATGGCCTGTCCACAACCACCCACATCACCTCTGTTTCCCAGCCCCCTGCTGTCACTCCGCCTCTCCCCATCTCTGTGTAGAGAACAGCCCGGGCGGACATGCCACCTTTGAAGCAAAAAAACAAGCTGGCGTCCTTTGATCGACACAATCACAAACAACAAGAGGAAGCCAACCGATAGCACGCGCTACAGCCCATTTCAAACAGCTCTATCTAATGCTTCTGAAGCATCTGGAGAAATCACAGTCTGTAAACAAGTTCCCAGAATGTGGTGTGTTGGAAACCGTAAAGACGGAGGGCGGTTTGTTTGCTGCGTGGTTGGCAAATAAGTCTAATCTCTTTATAATGAGAGTAATCCAGTTAGACTCAGTAAATGGCTAACGTCAGGCTAATCAAATAAGAGCCAGGACTAGTTTTGTGTGTCGAAGAGCCGCAGCCCTCTGTGGCCTAACTAAAGCCGCAATGCAAGCTGCACCCTGTCAATGGAGACTAATGATGAATGCAATCGCCATGCAATTCAATTTCTTCTCCTGATCGTTGCCTTCAGGACGCTCACTAGGAGTAAACGCCCACCTGTGAAATAGTGATGACTGTGTTAATCTACGAAGGAGATGACATCCACTGGTATTCTATTAAAGAAATGACCAAATCTGCCTGCAATCGCTTGCCATCACAAATCACAGAGCCTTGCCTGTCTGGAGCCATTAGAATATATGGCTGGAATAAACAATGGTCCAGTTTAAATGAGGTTTGTTTAATCCTATTATGAAGAGGCAAAAACAGCTATTTCTGCCTTTCAATCTATCTTTGTCCTTCATATAGTCCATAGCACAGAAAAACTCATTTTATTTATTTTTTCCCAAAAAAATTGGTTAATAAACACTGTTAAAGGCATGAAACTGACAACACAGAAAAATGCATTTACATATTTCTCCTAACTGAGCCTACAACAGTTCGGCTCCACCTATCCACAATAAAGTTATTAGAAGTGTTTAATTCCAGCCAGTTGGAACAGAGGTTATTTGCATATATCAGTCTTAAAGACACGGCAACAGAAACAGCCTGCTCAGTTCTAAGGGATAAAGAGAGGTTGGACATTTGTCAATAACTCATAACAACATCTCTGAATGTAGCGTAGACCATAAGTATGGAAGGACAGGGCTAATCCATGGTACCCTACAAAATATCACCTAAACCAAGTAAAGGGCTTGAAAGAGGGGAGGGCGGTCAGAATACTTGAAGGGGTTGGGGGCTCTGGAAGGAGACAGTCTCCCCCACACTCAAACCATCCATGACCCAACTGGCCACACAGCACAGAGCCAAGAAAAAGTGGCCTCCACTGTCAAGACAGTTTTTCTAGCTCTGTAATTACTCTGCATGCAAGTATATGAAGGTCAACACAGCACGGTAATTAACATGAAACCTAAGCTGAGAAAAGTCTAATTGCATCCAGAGAAAGGAAAGGAGAGCAAAAAAACAACCTTAGGAGAGAGCTCGGGGCCGAGACCCAGGGGGCCCCAATCAGTTCATGGTGCTTTTATCACATGTTAGAAAATCCCCTCTCTACTTTTCCAACTACGGCCACCCAAACATAGGCTTGTAATGGAGAAAGACAAACATGCAAGCTCTCATTTAAGAATAATTGCCTCAGGCTCTAATGTGGTGGAAAAGACCTGTGCTGTTACTGTAAGCTTTTCCAGGTTACTTCCTGTATCCCATTCAGGAATTCATATTAGACCCAGTTAAACTGTCAACCACTGGTGTCATTTTAAGCAAGCAAGGTCATGCAGCTTTCGCTATAGGGTCAAGAATAAAAGAATGAAATGTGTTTCCTGTTTCGTGCAGCAGCTTTCTTTGTTATGTATCTGCTTTCTAACAATGATCTGAGGTCAGAGGTACTAGAGTGGAGTTATGGATGAATAAAACAGTATGTGGGGGGAGAGAGAGAGAGAGAGAGAGAGAGAGACAGCGCGAGAGAGAGGGAGAGCGAGAGAGAGAGAGAGAGAGAGCGCGAGAGAGAGCAAGAGAGAGAGAGAATGGAGCCCCCTGGCTTCTCTCAGCCCTTATGAGCCAACCAATCAATAAGTTCAGCTCTGGCCTGGCACAGTGCTTCAAAAGGCCACAAGCAGGCCCAGCGCCCTGAGAGCCATAATATTTCCCCACATGTTTACTCGCGAGCACATTAACGCACAGAAAGACCGGCGAGAGGGTGGCAATTATGACGACTGGTATCTGCAGCAGGGTCTGGAACTGCGCTCCTAACCACATGCACACTGGAGAAAAGCAGGACATGTGAGGCCGGTTGCAGGAGGCTGTGGTGCAAATAGAGTGGACTGAAGGGTGACACACCTTAGCAAAGCACAGACAACTTTCAAAAAGGCATGAAAGTCAGGTTGTGACCCAAAAAATAAGAACAGGGCCCCTAAAAATCCTTGTGGTAATCATAAGTTCATAGGGAAATACAGTTTTAAACATTATTTTAACATTTGGTTAGGGACAACAAATAAAAATGGGCCTCTTGGGCATACTGTAGCACATTTACAGTTTTGCTGACACTGTTTGATAATGAGCACTGTCCCTGAAATAACAGAGTAAAACATTGTTGAATTTTATTTATTTTATTTTATTTATGCTTTTTTCCCTTTAGATTTACAGTACATGTGCAAACATTACAGCTCTACTGACCAGCTCTGAATTTACCAGAATTATTATTGAAAAGATATAGATAACAAAAAAAATGTTTCTATGTCATTCTGAAACTGAAACCACAAATCAAAACTTGTGCAATTTCACTATTTGGGGATTTGATAAATCAGTGCTAAGAAGTAAAAAAGGTCACTTGTTTTGTAATAGGGCAGATGCTAGCCTTAGTTACTAAAGTCGTACTTGAGGTGAATGAGTTCATTCTGGCGAGGTACTGTGATTTTAGCTTCCAGTATGATTTTCCCAGCATGAATCTGCAATCTGTTTATTTCTACATTCTAACAGTAATAATTTTGGAGCTACCAAACCCAGAGCCCCCGCTGCAACAGTAGTCCTGTTCAAGACATCGTCATGCAAATGGCGTAACAAAACATGCTAACAGTTGTGGCCATGTGCTGCGCTATGAATGTTATTGAGTCTCTCTCAATCACGTAACGCTGACGTAACCATCGGGGCTATGACATTTCAGTCTGGGCTATCGGTGGCCATTCGGGGAAAATACATAGACACTTTATCCTGGCCAGTCAAACTGCATTACACAACCACTCCTGGTGAAACCAATCTAGCTCAAATAGCACTTAAGTTACATGAAGTACATTGGTTACGTCAGCGCAACTCCATGAGCACGATCACCACCAGCCTGATATAATGATGGCAACCTTGGTATCAAGGACAAGACAAATTCTTCTAGCAAATCTATTTTTTTTTCGCTGCTTCTTGATTTTTGTGCTTCTGTCTTTTTGTGCTAGTTCTGGGCTCCCAGAGTAGCTGTGTCCCTTCTGCTCTGCCTCTGACAGATGGGTATAATAGGATAGCAGGGGGGAATCAGGGAGGGAGGCAGGAAAAGCCCTCTCATTTCCTCATCAATTTACCCATAGACAAAGATGCTGCTGTCTGTCCACTATCAGGCCGCTGGAAATAAGATATCGGCGGGGGGAGAACGCCTCACTGCCCAGCCCAGAATTAAAATATCCACATCTCTAGGCTAGGCCATGCTAGTGCTGGGTAGGACACTGTGCTCTATCAGGAGGAAAGCATAAAAGGGTGAGAGAGCCAAGGAGATTGCGATCATACAATATCACATTGGATTGAGATGTGTGGCATGCATGGCTGACTCATTTCAGTCACGGCAGGCTCATCCACACATACGCACGCCCACATATATACAGAGGAGGTGGTGGGTGACAGAAATGGCCATGCGCGGTATTGTTTCCATTATGGGTGCCCGAGTGTTGCCTCAGTTGTCTGGCTGCGGTGTGTAAACTGCTTCCTGAGATTAGTGTCGAAACTCAATTTACCCCCAATGCCCCCCGTCCCCCTTCCCCTAATCAAATCAACAGCGCTGCCTGCTGTATGCCGCTTTTCCCTCTAAAAGCGTAGGCGTGTGGTGCCACACACACTCACTTAGATCGACTGTTCCAACAACTCAAAACTTAAAATCAAACTGCCCCGTCAGCCCGGCCGGCCGCGGTCACCCTCCCACATCTGGCACGCTCCCTCCAATCTCCACTGTTGCACAAGGTGAGGAAATCTAATGGGCCTCCGCACCTAGTCGCAGGGCATTATCCTGCACGTCACTCCCTGCCGCTTCCTATTTGGCCTGCTGATTATATCTGCATCACTCTGGGGCTACAGGCACGCTCCAGCAGCTCTACACACTCCCATTACTGCCATTACTGCCTCTCAGGCTGCATTCGACATCACCTTCCAGGCCCGTCACTGCATTCCACCAAAGGGGTTCTACCTTCCAGGCCTGCCTGTCTGCTCCACAGATTTCTACCAAGTTCAAACACTTCTACCAAACACTTCCACTCATACCATAACTGGCTTATTGGTTAAGTAGTAGTGTTGTTGGTGCAATTTTTTTACCAAATGGCAATATTATCATTTATGGCTACATGACACATAAGCCTTTCATGACAACTAACATGAACTTGGCATATATTAATGAAGGCTTATTCTAACAAGCACCAGTTATCATAAAGGTTGATTTTGTCTATTTTTTCCACACTTGTTGCTATTATAAATGTCTGCAAAGCCTCATGTTAATTGTCATGAAGGGCTTATGTCGGTGTCATCAAGTGTTAAAACCATGTTGTTTTTCTGCCCATTATCTGAGCATTCATTCACATACACATATTCAAGCAACATTTCTAAAACATTGTTGAATTTTATTTATTACTCTATGCTTTTTTTCCCCTTTAGATTTAGTAGTAGTAGTAGTAGTAGTAGGTTTATTGTCATTTTTACAGTATACACAGTACACAGTAAAAACGAAACAACGTTCCTCCAGGTCCAAGGTGCAACACAAAAGCAAGACAGGAACATATGTATTACAGCTCTACTGACCAGCTCTGACAAAGAATTTACCAGAATTATTACTGAAAAGATATAGATAATGTTACAGATAACAAAAAAAATGTTTCTGTCATTCTAAAACTGAAACCACAAATCAAAACTTGTGCAATTTCACTATTTGGGGATTTAATAAATCAGTGCTCTATACTCGAAACTAAAAACTACAGCTACTGATAAACTATACATTTTGCAATCAATCTTTGTCCCTCAGGTTTAAAAAAGTCTAACTGTCTACAATGTCTGATGTTATGCATCTTGAAATGCTACAGAGAAACTTTTCTCAATATTTAATTTTTTTTTGGGGGGGGGGGTGAGGATAAGCAAGCAGCTATTATATTATGAATAATATACTGTTTTTTGTAATCTATCTACTTATCGATTCATCTGCCTCAGGATTTGATCCACTTTTGAAATATAAGGTGCTTTACATGTTAATTTTGTTGTCATTTCAATTTTTATGCTTACAGCTATCTTAGTTATCGTAAATCTGATCTACGGATCTGATGTGCATTCTGCTTACAGCCACAATTTACTTTCCCCCCATTTTCTTACAAATGATTTGAAACATGAAGCTGCGCAGTATTAGTATTATATGAGCTTAATTTCATACATCTGCAACAAAGTTACTTTTGTGTGCAGGAGAAGAGTGATTCTGAACTTTGGAACGTTTTGACATTTCCTGTGCTGCCACTTTGTTTTTTCTTCCTCATCTCCCATCTGTCCGGGGGTCTGTCCTGAGATATGCTATCGTTCCATCACTCTTTTTTGTTTCCTGTTCTATCTGGTTTGTTGCTTGTTTTATAAGTGCTGCTCATGGGCCAACACTATCTCTTTCCAACCCAATGCATTCCAACAATAACTCACCATCCTGTGTCGGACGCCATGTGAGTGAAGAGTGTGGAGAGAAATGGGAGGTTAGGCAGCCTACCTGGGTGCTAGAAAGTTACAAAAATATAACCTTGGCTGATGTGGATTTCCCTCTTAAACCCGGCACTGTCTCAGCATGAACATGGCTGCGACCCTACTGTGCTTTTCACTATGGAAGACTGACTGAAGACCTCTATTACTGCTGTGATGTGTAAGAAATCAACTCCGAACAGACCGGATCACTATTCATACTTTCACAAAGCACACAGCTCTCTGAGTTGAATGATTAGACTGATCCATGAGGATGTAATATATGTATTTCACATGCTAAACACCACGTAATAATGTCACTGAAGTAATACACGTGGAAAAAAGTTTTAAAACAGCAAAATGGCCAAAACATGTCATAGTTGGTTGTTTTGTTGTGTTTGGAGAAAATATATCAGCACTTGAATTTGACATATAAGACCTACCTTTCATCCAGAAAGGTCTGACAACAGAAAACTGTATGACATTTAACTACGACAGTGTTCACATTTAACGTGGACTGAGAGGGACTTCCAGAACATCCTGGTTACCTTCTTAAAACCATATTCACAGAAAGACCCCATAAAAGGCTGCATTTCATTAGTTTTCCCATTTAAAGGTCTGTGCATTGAATCATAAAGCAGAGCACTGGCTGCATTTCCATCAGATGGAAGCCTTTCTGCTGGAGGTCATGGTTAGCATCAGTGTGTCTCATTGCACTGTTATTTTTAATTTTCTATCGTTTACATTTTCTCCTGCTTGAAAATCTTGTAATCTTGTGTTGTTTTTCTTCCATTCAAACTTTTCAGAGTAATCTTAGAAAGTAATCATGTTACATTTCAAACATGCTGTATCTGTAATCTGATTTCTGTCTATTTTCATAACTGTAATTGATTACAGCTATTTTTTTGTGAATCCAATGCGTAATTCCATAACATGTATTCTATTACCCTCCAACCCTGCGTTCCAGGCTCTGATTTCACAGTCTGTGGTTTGATCAGTGTGTGAGGTTCTGTAGCAGCATGTGTATATAGCGCAGCACCATCATTTGTCCAGCATAAGGCTTGCATACATATTTTCAAGAAGAAAAAAAGAATATTTGCATGGATGGTGCTTTCTACCTCTACGTGATCTCACTCATTACAGCATCAGGTTGATTTATTAGGACCCGCTGATGAGGCCGTATTTAAACAAACACCAACGTCCTTTTTGAGCTTAAAAAAACAGCCCCCCAGAGGGCTCACAAACAGCCTGCCCCATTGGGGGGTTGGGATTTAGGGAAAGCAGAGCTGATTTATTTGTCAGTTAAGAATAAGTCAATGATTTTAACACTTTGCCCCCTGCTTAAAAAAAAAGAGACAGAAAATCGCTTCGTGACCTGCTTCAGCACAGTTGTGGTATGTCCGTAGTGCCAGGAATCTGTAAAATCACGTATGCAGATCAGGAGGAAAACAACAGCCGTCGGTGGTGTCGAAGCCGTGCTAAACGGCTTGTCTGCCCTTGTTAACACCCAGGCCCAGGCTGAAATTGGGTTCAGCTGCACCGTGGCACTGCTGAGCGCTTTTACGTGCGGGATCATAAATCAGTGTCCTTCGTGCCGGCTGCAGGCCCTCGGGCCACATTTCCACCTTCCTGAGACCCCATTAGCTCCTACATATTCCACCTTTCCGGGGGCAGAGGGGCTCGGCCATGGGGACCCACTGTAGGAAAGTTACAACAAGTGTCCAAGTGTCCCCACAATAGCTCAGCAGCCACAGCCCATGAGCAGCTAAAGTACTAAGGTAGAATTAGCTATGCTCTCAATAGAGACATCAGTCCCTATGTTCTGTATTCTTGTACTTTACTCTCTAGTGCACTCTCTAGTCCAGGAGGCCCTGCTGAGTTTAGCATTCTTCTTTACTAAACATGAATCAGCTCATCAGCTAATTAGCAGTGTCGTTGTGATTTGAATAAAGGTGTTAAGCCATGGTCATGTCTAGAATAGTGAAGGATGTGAGAAAGCTTTCTTTGAGTAGAATCTTTCTTCATACTGGGTGCATCGGAGTTAACTGTAACCCAACAAATTCGCCAGCTTCACTCATGGAATGAAATGGGCACATTTGGCACTGTAAGGCAAAATAAGTAAGCAAAGAAAAGTTTTCTTTTTAGATTTACTACTACATTACTATGACATTAAACATGAAAGTGACTCTTTGTCATTGTGAACACATTCAAGCACCACAACAAAATGTGACCTCTGCATTTAACCCATCACAC
>JBBPDA010000034.1:8230835-8257008 GCA_037974385.1 Arnoldichthys spilopterus | reverse complement strand
GGCCAACACGGGGATCGAACCCAGGACCTTCTCACTGTGAGGCGACAGTGCTAACCACTGCACCACCGTGCCGCCCTACAATGAACCATATTTATGGAATGAAACATTTTACAATAAACAGAATGTCCATATTAACTAGCTGTTAACTAATGTCAACAAGTTAAAGTAAGCTCTAATATAACATGCTCACTTTTACATTCTGAAATGCTTCTAAACGCTAAGAAAACTACTTCCCCTTTCCGCTGCCTATGGCGGCCTGCTTGCTGAGTGCGCATTCCACTGTTCTTTCTTCTGAAGTTCTGGTACATCTAGTGCAACAGCACCCTAAATCCTACTCCATTCCCATTGTGAGGCACTAAAAGTGGTTAGTACACTGCGGAAATTCTCGGCATGAGATACAGGGTGTATTTACTGTTGGTCCAGGCTTGTGAAGGACATCTGGTTGTGCTGTGGGTGAGAGAAAGTGGCTTGGGTTGTGGGAGGGGCCGTGCTGTCCTCCGACCGGGCCGAGAGGGAGCTTTTATATACGTTTTCTCATGGTGAGCAAATACGGGAATTAAGTTAATCATAGCCTCAGGGCTGGGCTTTTTACAGAGAAGAAATAGAGAGAGTGGAAGAGGGAGCCAGTGATTGCACTGCTCAGGGAATTGCGCTTTCCTTGACTGCAAAAGGAACAGGGCTGCACTTCTGTAATCCAGCTCCAGTGGGCAACGGCTGCGTTTGAATAATGAACCTGAGGCAGAAGGGTAATTTGTGTGTATAAATAATGAGAAAGGAGGGTTTGTATACATAAGTAAATATAAAAAGGGCACAGAGGGTATGCGACTCTATGTGGGAGGGCATACTATATGCTTGTGTGTGCACACATGGGACAGTAGTGGCCTGTGCTACAGAACAGCGACTACGAAAGGCAATGAATACTTTATATGTGCCCATGGAGAATAGATATAAATATATAATATGGGAGAATCCCTGATTTAAAGGCAGTCTCTGAAGCACACTGCTACTGCAGCAGATGGAGCACATGTCCACTTGGCGTCAGCCCCCTTGTGGGCTGTAGTTGAAAGTCAAGGTCATCTGTGATCAGAACACCAACCTCCTGCTGCTCTGCGGAGGTCAGAGCTCACCTCCCAGCCAGGAGTCCTCAATACACTATCCAGCTCCACCAGGCTCCTGTGCTGCCATCTGTCCCCTCACACTCTCTCCTCACAGTCCCCTGACCACAGCAAGCTTGAACAGCCAGGAGCGTCCCAGATGCTTTCTGACAGCCCTTCAGCATGAATGAACAAATAATCCTAGAAAAGACTTGGACCATGATTGTTGATTTAAAGATTCATGGTAAGAGTTTTCACCAGTGCAACAAAAGGTATTTGGTGTGTTGCATCACAGTACTAAATTCATGTATCTCTCAAATGGAAACCTTATGTGGGAAGGGAAAAAAAAAACATCCAGTAACACTTCGCTTAAGGGCAGCATTACATAAGCCTTTTACAACAGACATAAACCTACATTAACATTTAGTGAGGCTTATTTCAGCAAACACCACTTCTCACAAAGGCTGATTCGGTCATCATTTCACCAGAAAGTGTTACTGACGCTTGTTGGAATAAGTCTTAATCACTGAACATGTTTTATATAAAAAATGTTATTGTACATTATATATTACATGGCAAACTCTCCCTGTGTTCGCGTGGGTTTCCTCCGGGTGCTCTGGTTTCCTCCCACTGTCCAAAGGCTAGCAATAGGTTGACTGGATACTCTAAATTGCCCAAAGGTGTAAGTGGTTGTCTGAGTATTGCCCTGCCCAGGGTGTCCCCTGCCTTGGGCCCATAGTCAGCTGGGATTGGCTCCAGCTTCCCTACAACCCGAAATGGGAGAAGCGGTTAGGAAAATGGATGGATATCAAATGACACTATATACTGTAGTGTCTTATCATATATGTTGCTGCTACTTAAATGCAGAAGTGTGCTGCTGGTGGTCATGCAAACTTTAGTGTTTATTTTATTATATTTTTAATATTCAGTTGAGTATACATACCATAATAAAGAAGCATCTGTTTTATGTCCATAAAATTACCTCGTTAAATGTCTCTGCAGGCCCCAGACAAATATCAAAGGTAAGAAGCCATTAAGTCTAGCCACTTTGCTTTGTAATTATGAAACACTTATTTCTATGAACGTTTTCCAATATGTCAACATATTTGCTACTTTCTGTGGTGCTGCTTCATTATATTTAGCCTTTACCTAATGACTTTATCTACTTATTCTTCACTTTTTACATTTAAAAACAGCTCTGCGAAACAGTGTTCATAAATTTCAATTTAGATCCGCAGAGATCTCCATGTATCTTGGTTCCCCATCTAGATTTTCCTCAAGGCACTCTGAATAGCCTCCCTCTGTAGTGCCTCCAGGGCTGATTGCCCCTTGCCAGATGGCTTTGAGAAGTTTTGCTAACAAAGTCATTAAAACGCCTCATTTAATTTCAATTTTGGCCAGGACAAATCTCGTTCCACGCCTTTTCACACATGCTGTGCTCTCAAACACACATATGCACACATGTATATACACACACCAACCCTGGATGTGAAGGTCCACCGAGAATAACCTCAAGAAGAAAAGCGATTCTATAACAGCACGAAAACAACATGGCCGCCATAGATCCCTCGGAGTCAAAATGGGGCTCTGTTTACTCTTAGAGAGCTGAGAGACAGTGAAGAACCAGAGAGGTCTCATGTCTTCCGACAAGAGAAAAAAAGAAGGGAGGTTTCTCTCTTCCTTTCCTGCTGCTTGGTCGACCGCAGCTCTGCGAGCTCATGACGGTTTCAGCCAAGACGATCTCACCACACCGTTTACAAGGCCAGATCCCCCCTTTTCACAGCTACTGTTCACCGATCGGGAGAAAAAGCACCTCACAAAGAAAGCATAAAAACCCAGCTGAGAAAAAAAGAGTACACATTTTGTCAGTCAACTCCTTGAGGTTTCCCGATTTGCACTTAACAAGAGTTTTCAGGAGATTTTACACATCTCACACCAGTTCTCCAGCTTTTTTTATGGGAAAATTCCACCAGCAGGAGCATGCAAATAACACTCATCCCAAGCCTTGTCTGCATGACTATTGACAAAAGTGTCTAATGCATGTTAATCATATAGCCACATCAATGGCCTAACATGATTAAAACCAAAGCTTTCGCATGAAGAATGTGGCACTCATTTCTGGATCGCGCTTATTTAGCACCGATGTAAATCAAGAGCTTCTGACTGCCATTAAAAACCTACTGGAGCTGTGGGAGCCACACAGACTGAGGCGGCATAGCAGACAGGCCTCACAGGGCGCGAAAAAGAAGTCACTGCAATGCTGTCGTCTTGGATTCCGTCTTAAGCATTTTGAACTAAACAACAGACAATCAGAGATCAAATCAGGAAGTGCGCATTAGTCAGACATTAGCTGCCCGCTTGATTCCATCCTTTGTAGTCCTTTCACACCATAGAATTCGTTAAGAACACTTTCCAGCAAGTTAAGTGTGGCAGATCTGAAACAGACACTGCAACCTTGAGATCCATCTCTTTTGTGTTCTTCCCTGAAGCGGCACGAAGCTCCACCCTGTAACACAATCTGTTTTGAGTTTCAAACTCTCATGTGTTTGGCCATTCAATTTAGGAAATGTGAAGCAGCTGATGCTTATAAATAAAAGAACAAACCTCTGCAGAGTTTTTATATCATTTTTACAGCATCTCTCCTTTTCCTTCCACTTTCTCTTTCTAGTCTCATATTTAATACATGAGCATAAATACGTTTATTTTTTATGTAACCACCCAGTGAATGGGGCCCTGATATGGAGCTAGTAATTGGCCTGCCGCTATAAACGAGCTTGCTAGCTCAGCTCTCTGGCCTGCCAGCGCTGCCTGGCTTTCACAGAGTTGACCTGTGCATTAGTGTGTGTGGGAATGGAAGGGGGTGATGTTTGGTTGCCAATAATTAAAACAAAAGCAGTGGTTTAAACCTGAGGTAATTGGGGTCTTCCAGTCATTTAACTCTAGCCGTGTTTGGCAGCCAGACCGGGCCCGAAGCGTCATTTTTCAAACCACTTTGAAATGATAATGAAACACACAGGAATGGATGGATGGATTATGCGCTGCAGAGGCCCATTGATGTGGTGGAGGGAGATCATTTTCCTTCTGCGGGAGGTGACAGTAATACCCCAGGCTGCACAAACAGAGATGGTTAACATTAAGGGTTACAAGAATCATAACATTCCGAAGAGCAATAATACCCAAATGACTCTTGTTTTCCCCTGCTAGACTGGACATATTTATAGGCAATTACAGACGAGCACTCCAGTAAATCTATGAGGTAAGCGTAGGAAATGACACATTCGCTTGCTTGGCCTACAACTGCCATGGCTCGGGTAATGAAGTCGGTGCATGGCACTCAGTTAATGCAGGCCCTCTTCCATGTGCTACTAATCGCCTTTGAATGAAAACTCTTGCGGGAACAATAGGTACTGTTCGAGTGGTAATATTTCGGGGCTACAAAGCCTGACCCTTGCCAGCGCTTTCATCTTGTGGTGATGTACAAGGGTGTACACGGTAACTGGTGCTGAGGGGCCACCTCAGTGCACTTTCAAACCAGCAGATCGCTGCAAGATGTGAACAGGGGCTGCTCTTTGGAGATCACTGGAAAGGTGAGCACTTGTTCGCTCAAACTCTTCTGACACTCCTAATGTGTTAAAGAGTAGTGCGCCAGGGAACCACTCCAGTAATGGCCCCAGGAATAGCAGCCCCACACGCGCTAACCCTGCAGAAGGATGTCGTCTGATCCTCCAGAGCTGTTACTCTGATGAAGTTTTAACTAGGACTGAGTATTAATAGCTTGTATAAATCAGATTTTTTTTTAAATCACAAAAGCTGTAGGTATAATTATATCCATCACTGAAAACATTTAACTGCAGGGCATGTGAACACTGGCACACTGTCACCGTAAAATGGTTTGCATATCAAAATATGTAACTGCAAAATGACACCATTAGTTACAAAGTGTTTTTTCAACCTACATTTCCATAAACTTCAGTCTACACTGATGTTTTTCACTTTTTTCCTCGTCAAAAATGAGAAGAAAAGTGCAAAAACGGTAAGCAGGATTTATTTTCTCCCTCCACAATCAAGACCCTATGCACAAATATAACAATAATCAAATAAAATCATAGTAAAATATCTGCTACTCACAAAATGTGCTACCAATCAAAAGTTTCATACTTGCACTTTTACAGAGTTACAGAACTTTTCTGTGTTCCACTTAGTGAGGAGCGAGAAACTTATGAATTTCTTTTTTTTTCACTGAGTGAGGAGCGAGAAACAATCGAACAAAACGTAAGGAGAGGCCTTTGAAGGCATATATGCCATTGGGGTCCTAGAAGGTTAATAGTTTCCACCAGCCCACTCCCCTACAGCACTGGCTCTCCAACAGCAAAGACTGCCGTGAAGCCAAAGACCTGATCAACCTATTCATTATCCTATCACCTCTCCTCATGAGGCTCCTATTATCCCAGCCTGGACCTGCCTGACAGACATGACCTACAGCCCCACAGAGAGCTGTGAATCACTACCATCACCTCATCTGGAAGGTTTGTCCTCCACCTCCCTTTGCCTCCCTCCTCCTCTCCTCCCTCTCATCACATGGTTACAGTTTGGAGAGGGCTAGAAGTGCTGGCATCTGCTCAATGTTAAGGCATGCTCCCTCCTCTCCACCTACCCAGAGTGTTGCTCCACTGATGAGCTCCATGGTCCCACAACACTAGCAGCCCCTCCTTTTCTTTTTTCAATTTTCTGTAGCAAATATGGCCCGATATTCCAGGCTATTCGAGAAGACTTCAGGGAGGAATTGAGGGATATTCTTTGGAGCTTTGCGAATGAGTGGAATAAATCCTCCCCACATCTTTTGTGAGAGTAAATCATGTTTGACAAAATTGCTATGATAAGCCCATTATCAAGGAACAAATTAATTTCTGCGCTGAACGTCCCAACATGACTGGTGAACACAGCTCTTTGTCTGACAGCGTGTCAGGAGTGTTAAGGATGATGGGCTTCGCTAAGCCTTCATCGACCGGTCTGTCTGTGGTATTATGATTATTTAATTGTTTTCACAGAGAGGCCCTATGGCCCTCGGCTGATGTGCGTATCAATGAAGGATGACTGGCAGCGAGCCAACCGAGTGCCGTCAGCACTATAAACGTTATCTTCCCTGAAATCGCAGTGTGGCCAGTCTGGGAAGCACATGTGAGCGAGTGCCCTCTGCCAACAGCGCCTCGCTCATCTGAACTATGATGAGAGAGGCGGCCTGACAGCCTGATTCACCACAGACTAGACTCCCCCCTCCTAATAAAACTCCTAATACTCATCACGGCATTACGGCCGCATGCTAATGATAAACGGACTCTTTCACGAGACAGCATTAGCACAAGCTATTCCAAAGCTCTAGTGACACTTAACCGAGAATACAGCATTGATCATCCTCCCTAATCATGTCTTGCTCTGTGTTTCCACAAACTACGCCCATTCCAGCATCCCGGGGCAGCAGTAAAGCAGGGCAATAAGGGAAAGAGTAAAAGAGTCACATTCGCAGACATCTATGAGCTCTCGCAGGTTTGTACAATGGCAGCTGAGAGGGAGAGAGATGAGTTGGACGCTCTCCTAGTGGTGCCATAGAGACTGCTGATTAAGCCAAACCAGAGGATTAGCTCTTCTAATTCCTCACAAAAGAGTCAATCTCCTCCAAAAGACCTTCTGTCTTGGCTGGAGAGCACCAGTCAGCCAATTTTTGGTCATTTTCACTAATGCACCACCTCAGCTGCCAGCACAGGATTGGTTTGGAAGCAGGCCAGTTGTACAGTGGAAGCGGAACACAACCCAACTTATCTTGACTAAATAACAATTTTTTCTAGGAGCCAATAAAGATGGTGCTTATAAAGATGGGCAAGAGTTGACCCGTTTTCTTATAGGGTTAAAATAACTCAATAAAGCAACATGATGCAATAATAAACAACTACTTTATGCACATGTAACAATGTTCTCAGCTGGTCACTGGGTGACAATTTTTAGCATTCATGCTTTACTGTCTGTGCACATAGCTAAACAATCCTTTACACCACGATTGCATCTTGCAGTGTGAGGTTGCTAGTTTTATTACACAACATTGTAAACTTCAACCTCAAAACCATTAAACTAATTTGTTTCTCTGTGATCTAGGCAACCCAGCTGCCAAACATTTGATCATGTGTTCTCACATTTCAAAGGGACCAGATTGCTGGGCTTACTCTAAAGTCCTGGGATGTACTGTAATAGTCCGACAATGCTTTCAACATCAGTGCTCCTTTGATTGTGAGCGAAGCTTGTGTTATAAGTTTTCATATTCCTTTGAAAAACTCAGCGTTACTCATTTTACTGGCAATGATGAAAACTTGCCTTGTTTTTGTAACATATTTAACTATGGAGAACGACTGTACTAATAAGGCGGTGTCTGAATATGACCACAGTGGCCAATGGACTGATTCTAACTGCCTGGTGTTCAACGTCCTGCCAATTATAAACCGGTTTTAATTTCTGTATTTTGCTTTTTGTGTGTGTGTGTGTGTGTGTGTGTGTGGGGGGGGGGATGGGTTGTATTTCATATTGAAGGAGAAATGAAGCATGACAAGATGTGATTCAAATGGCCGCATGCTAACATGCACATGGTCACGCTGTCACTGCAAGACTGTGGGCTTCTTTCCTAGCTGCCCCTCCATCCTTCATTCTCTCTTTCTCGCTTTCTCTCTCTCTCTCTCTCGCCTGCCCAGCAGATATAATGAGAGATTGTGCCAGAGAAACACTCAGCTCATTTTCATAGTCTTTCCAGGCCATTGGAAAATTGAGCCATTCGGCCCTGTCTCATTAAGAGCAAGATTACTGGGACTCCAGTGATTGAGATGATTTGTGCTGTGAGGTGCCTTCTGTCTGACCTGTGCATAAGCGTGTGTGTATACATATATGTCTGAGTATCTGGCAGATATGAAACAAAACAGTGTGTGCAAACATTTGTGCATATACAACAATGTCTGCAATGTTTATGCCACATGTCATATTTCACTGGGGACCTCAGGCAAGCCAGAGCACCTTAACTGATTTAACCCAGCACCCAAAAACACCACTCTGATTGGCTGGGAGGTTCACCTTTGCCCTTCAGCTACACATTAGCCAAATTATAGGGTGCGATAGTGGGCCGACTATTTTATGGAGCAGAACGAGCAAGAAAAGCATGAGGAAAGTGGGGGGGCACTTTTTTGACAGCAGTCATCTGCAGCATTCTGAACATGGAGCCATTATGCTGTTGGTAAAGCCTAAAGATCCTCTCAACACCTCTGCGACACGGTTCAAAATCCTTTTCACTGTTGCCGCCCCATTGTCCAGGCCTCGGAACTCCATCAATCTCCCTGTCGGCTTGTCCCCATGCTGCTGAAACGAACCACAGGTCGCTCTCGCTCTCCAAAGGATGAGTAATCTGCCCTGGAAGCAGACCTGAGAGCTGGAGATGCCAATTCAAACAGCACTGAGTTTTTATTGGAAAGCGAAATAAATAAATCAATGCCCTCCGCCAGCAGGGCGTTAATGTCCTGCCGGTTCCGCCCGGCTGCGGGCCGTTATGTGGCATGGGCCTGTGGCTTTCCAGAGGGTGGGTGGCATGGTCCGATGGAGCAATCAGGTGCAAAAGCTGTGTGTCAGGGCATGTTTGTGTGTGTTTGGGGGGGTTTCCCTCCATTAGACCGAGTGAGGGATTTACAGCCAAGCACCTCAGATGTCCCTTGCGAGACTTTGCCAAAGGGCCGCTGAGGTGTGTGGTGTTTCTCTTCACTAGTAACCCCTGCATGAGGTCAGCGGACCTCTGCTGTGTGTGTGTGGCCGTTAAATGAGCAGGAGGCTCCTGTAGCAGTGGCGCCACCTCCACCGGTCAGAGGAAAGAGCCCCCGCTAGGTGCCCAGGACAAACAGTTTAATGAGCTCAGGGTGCTGTGTGGGTAGGTGCATGAGAGAGAGAGAGAGAGAGAAAGAGAGAGAAAGAAAAAAAAAAAGAAATTGAAATTTGAAGAGAGATTGAAACATAGAGAGAGACAGAGAGGAAGAGTAAGAGAGAGAGAGGCAGGGGGCAACTTAATGTTCTTTGTTCAGCAGTGTCCACTTGTGTCAAGATGCCACCTGTTAACCTAGTCAGGTGCAGTCAGACAGGCCTCTGCAAAACTATTCAATCCCGTAAAAAATCGCATTCCTCATGCTGGAAGGTGCCTGCCTTAAAGAGAAAATTCAGGCAAAATCTGAATTTTGTCTGCACTCTTGCCAATTTTATTTTGCTATACACTGCTAAAGCAGGTCTATTAGAAATGCAGTTTGAGGTTTTTGATATTTGATGCTTCAGGCATGAAATTTACATGATACACATTGGCAGAACACAAGCTTCTTATACTTGTTACCTACAACTTTATAAGAAAGTGCTAGTACAAAAAAAAATCAAAGTTAAGAAATGAAGCATGTCTTGGATCATCAACAACATTTGGGTATGAAAAAAATTGTAAAAAAAAATCTAAGTTTGCAACTGTTACTACACAGAGACCTGGAAGCTCTGCAACTGAGGCTCTGCTCTTGTCATTTAACATGACTTGGGGACTGCACACCGTCGTACTAATGCAGAGAGCAATAAGCCAAAAGCTGCCAAGTGCATTGATGGATGGCACTGGTAAGAATAGTGCAGCATTTTGCGGAGCAGCGACCCCAGTGGATGTGACTTTGGTAAATGATGGTGATCTTACATAAAGCCTCAGCCATTAGTTTTCCTCACAGCACATTAAAAGAAGGGCCAAGGGGAGCTTGGCGGGAGAATGAAAGGGAGGACCTGCAACCATTTTCTCAAAATGCATGGGGAGGGGGGAGAGAGAGAGAGAGAGAGAGAGAGAGAGAGAGAGAGAGAGAGAGAGAGAGAGAGGAGTGAAGAAGGTATTTGAGCTGGAGAGGTTCCAAAAGATGCTATCAGTGCCTGCGACTGAAACAAAACACCCAACACAACAAATTCAGAGAGGGCATTACGAACACAAAGGCCTGCTTCAGCTTTCAGTTGCAGCCCCCCGATTTCCTTCTCCGATGCAAAACGTGTCAAGGTGTTTACATTCCAGGCAGCTGGAAGGCTGCGCTGCGGTCGCCTCTGCTGGAGATGGTGGCGCCCTGGCCCCTTGCTTGCAAGCACGTAGTCTGGACCCAGAACCAGCCCTGCCTTACTCTGCTCATCCTCCACATTGGTGCATTCAGTCTCTTTGTTTTCTTAATGGATAGTGAAAGCTGGTTTGACTTTGTGGAAACAGAGTGAGGAGGGGAGGTTAGTGTGCCGTGAAGATATCTGTGATCCTAACCTGCAAGGACTGCGGGCATCCGGGAATCAATAGCAGAGATAAGTGCACTCCATGAGGGTGTGAAATCTAGGAGCAAGCAGTAGCCTCCAGTCTCTCGCCTGCAAAGAGCTGAACGGACCTGTGGATATGTGCTAATCCAGGCCCCGCAGTCTAGACACAGAGTGTGTATTAGCATAATGAGTTCTGCTAATGGCGTTGAGACACGTTTCAGAGAGCACCGAAATTCCTGGTGCGACAATATCTCAGGGCCATGGCGGCAACACTCAGATTGAGCCTTCCGCTCAGCAGAGGAAGCCCATAATGATTGACAAGTTTCCCTTGGACTATATTAACACACACACATTCATCAGAGACCTGGCTACATAATTTCTCAAAGAGTGAGATTCTGGCAGCAGGAGCCGCTTTCTCTTTGGCTCCGAAGGCCCTCAAGGTACAGACACCAGCACACAGCAGTAATGAAAAACAGGGCTGCGGATTTATCGGCAGTGTCAAAGGGGCTGGAAGACTTAGGAGCTCTGCCTAGAACAAAACCTAATTAAATTCAATCATCGATCGGCTGATCCTTTGAACAAATTAGCCGGACTCACGAACCTGCCTCCATGACTGTGCTTCTCCATCTGCTAGAATTCACCCGCTCTCACAGCCCTCCATGCTGTCAACGCCAGTAGTTAAGGCAACGGTTGTGCGTGGCGCAGCTGCTAGACGGAACACCCATAAACACATCCTGTGACCTGTTTCCCTCATTGTTTGATGTGTGCAGGATAGCGCCCAGTGTTCTCGACGTGATGACTGGGGCTGCGTGCCGGAGACTCTGCACTCTGTTTTCCTTAATCAAAGTCAGGGTTGAACGAACTCTGGAGGCCAACTATCAAACGGCCTCAATGAGAAGGTTGTTCACATGGTTGTTCACTCACATCTACTCTCAGGTGAATGTCTTTTACACATCCATGCTGTTTACCCCTCACCTTTACATTTAAACAGGTGTAGTAAATCCATTTCAACAACCCTCTCGAACAGCTACACAGGGGCAGTGTAGAAAAACTACAACCGCTTGCTCACGTCCTCTGACTCGCCTGCACTTCCTTTTGACACTAGCACGTGTGTCTGTCAGTAAACCCCAGCACTCAGGGCTATTGAGTCTAATTTCTGCAAATTAACTTGTGCCGCTGGGGTTTCTTTAAGTTGGAACCTAATACCTGATAAGAATCAAGTAGCCCACCAGCCTCAGGCCCCGAGTGCCTTGCTGCTACACTGTACTGCATTATGGGCCTAGGCTTTGCGTGAATGCTAATGCTGCTAACTGTAGTGCGGAGCAGGCGATAACACCAAGCTCTGACAGTGTTCCAGTGTTCTGAGATCAGCGGCATCTGTGAAGGCCAAACAAAGCCCAGCCGCCCACACTTTAACAATGTAGGCCTGGCCACATCAGGCAGTATGTGAAGAGGCACGTTCATCTGGGTTGGACGGAAAGAGGTCTTTCAAATGCTTTGGCAGCACAGCAGCCTCTCCTCTCACAGCATCTTTATTATGTGTGATTTTCAAAGCCCTCTGTGTTTTTTTGAAGAACTCTGGGCCCATGAAAATGCCCACTTTATGACGAAGGATATTAAAAAGGGAGGGAGTAGGTTTGGACACTTATTCAACTATTTCTTGACAAAAACGACATCTGATGGACGCAATGGCACTCTGCTTTAATTAGAGACCATTCACATGAAAAACAAAATTTTTCTAGGCTTGAGCGGAACACAGTGTCTGTATAAGCTCCAGGGTCATCACAGAACCACCTGAATCCAAAATAAAACCAATCACGCGACCTTTTCTTATTAAACCCTGAAGGCTCACAAGCTGCTGCTCTAGTTTTGGCCTACAAGGTCCCCAAAGAGCTTGATTGCTTGCAACGAAAAAATCTTGGTCTGATTTATTCACGCTGCAAATGCTTATTGAGGCTGCCCTGCTAACTCAAGCTGACATACACCTGCAGCAATTAAGATGCACGGCACTGTTTCAGCTTTTATTCAGACCACTTGTCCAAGTGGCTTTCTCATGCCAAACAATATTTGGGTGATGAGGAGCCGGGAGAGTGCTGGCCTGCTGATTTATCTGCTGTGGAGATGCTTTTACGGTCTCTGGAGAGGTGGGGGGACAGACAAAGTGGATTAGGGGAGGTTCTGCCCAGTTTAATATTGGCCCTCCATCTGTCACTGGTCAATTTCACATTGATTCAATCAGCATGCTTTGTTTTAAATCTCCAATATAACAAAGGGATCCATGGAATTCTTCTAAGGGCACGGCGGAAAGCTGCAGTATCCCCAGACCTCGAGCTCTGAGGATGGGACACAGCAAGAGAGCTTTGGAGAGGAAAGATTTAAGCCGAAAAGAGGGGGAAAAAAGATTGGACCACATAAAGTAGTTCTGAAAGAAAATATGAGATTCATATGAAACAGTTCTCAATGTCAAGCATGACGTAAATCTACTACACATATAAAAAAGGCAGTAAATGCTTAAAAGCAACAGATAAAGTGAAAACAGAGAGAAGAAGAGAGACAAAGAGAACTAGAGAAGCACAAACATGCTGCATATATGCATTCAAATAATTATCAACCCGCATAAGCTCCTTTTCTTCTGACTATGCTGGGTTTGGAAATTGTTATATTATATAAGTCTTGACTGCACAGCAAATAAACTAGACTAATTAAGCACCACATTTTTTAAAATTTGCAATACAGAGTGATGTCCAGAAAATTCTACATTAGCACTAGCAAGCTTCACCACTGTCCCAACCTACCTGTGTATTTCCATCGTAAGCCATGGAAATAGTTCACCAAGGAGAGTTGAGGAGCTGTAATGAACACATATCGGAGACATAGTGCGCAAAACGTAATTGTCTGAACATATTTCAAATGAATGCAATTCACAGCCCTTTGACGAGACGCCTTCTGGCTTCTCCGAATAAAGGAGGCATGCTCAGAGTGGCCAAGCTGTGGTGTGCTCTCTTTGCCAGATGTGATCCCTGCGCCCCATGCCTCAGTGCCCTGGTGGCCTTGACAGGCAGGATGAAAATGTTTGTTTGAAGCCTCCTGTTTCTCATCAATGCTGATGTCCCAGCGGAGCCTCTCATCTCGACCTGTCCGACACCTTTCCCCAAGACTCCATCCCACATGTCAGGAGATCCAGAGGGGGGCGGTGGAAGAAGCAGATAATGTCATCATCAGACAAAGGAACTTCTTCCTTGAAGTAGCAAAGGATGCCACGTCAGCCCTCGCCATTTTCACCTTTTCCACTGAAACCTTTTGAGCACTGACTTATGGAAATATGGATCTACATAATCAAAGCCGAGAGGCCTTATATTACATTAGCCTTCTTAAAGCGGACTGGACACTTCGGAAACACTGTGAAAAACGACTTTAGCACTTTCTTGATCCTGATGGTGTACATTTTGCTCTAACTTTATGAGGCAGTCAAGACGTATATAGTCTTTCATTCTATGATAGCATGCCAACTTTGATTGTCTTCGCATAGCTGGTTGCGGTCAAATTAGAACCAAAGATAAGTGATTACAATAAGGCAGAGGATTTGCAATTGTGCACGCAATGTGTAAGCAGTAGACGGCCCACATTAACAGGATGCTTTGCCAACTGCCAATAAGAAAGTGAGGGTAGGCATGACTTTCATTATAGCTGTTTATAAAAGGAAACAAGGCCAGCCACACTATCACAGCAATTTGACAATCCGTTCTAACCACATCCATTGGCTTCCTCTCCCCTACTGGGCTACAAATGTCTCCCATTATATCACAGGAACAAACTAAGTAACTAGCATAACATTTTTAAATGCAGAAATGCTAGTCTCTGTCCTTTTCTCAAATCAGATTGGAACGCATTACTTTGGAAAACTACAGCATTTACTCTCGGGTTAGTGTGGTCAGTTGCTACCCTTGCCAAGGGAACTTTCATTAGAGACTTCTGGGTAAAATCCGCACCAGAGAACAATCCGAGTAAGTGGAAAATCTGCAAACGTGATATGTGAAAGGATGTGCAATAATAGGCTTGGCTTACTCTTTCAACTAAAGAGACAGATGGACTTTAAAATGGGTAAGGACACTCAGACAAATATTTCTGCTGATACACTCTGACATCCTTAGAGCACTGTAAGAGCATGGATTCTCTGATGTCTGGACCTGACCACCATAATTGGCTGGGCTCTTGAGAGCTATTGGGTCAAAGTTTAGACTAAGTACGTTTACTAGCATTCTGTGAAGTTCTAATCCAAAAGCAATGGCCTTCACTAACTGGGCCTCCGAGGAGCTTCTGCTCAACTCTGTTCCTCTAGGATCTTTATAAACTGTGTTGGTCAAGTAAGACCTTGGCCCCCTTTTACAGGAATGGAGCACCTGATAGTAAAATAATTGGAAAAGCCTTAGGATGATGGGAAACCCATGTGCAATAGCAACAGATGTTTTATAACTGTCTCCTTTTTGCATGTGCTAGCTTTGAACTGTTAAGGGTATAAGGCTAAATAAATCATTGGACTGGATATCGTCCTTTGTAATTTGGCACCACAGCATGTTAAAGAGTCCCATGCTGGGCTTAGCTGCAATGCTGGAGTCTGTTTTGAGCCTAGCTCATCAAACTGTCCTCTTTGAATGAAAGTCCCCAAACAGGCAAACGCAGGAAAAGGTTTTCTGCTTTTCCTCAGGCCCAGACCAGGGGCTGCAACTCGGTCCAGTTTGTTTTCGGTGACATTATCAACATGGCCAACTCGGAGCTCTCCTAACGCCTCTTGTAACAGCTTCTGACGTTCCAGTGGCTTAGAAAGTCTTTCCTCTCGCCAGCACACCAAAAGCTGTGGAAGAAGGTCGTGCTGGAATGATTACGTCTTTTTATAGGATCAACATGAGTAACGTCTCGCATCGCCCTCTGGGGAACTCTGGAGATCGTCAGTAGGGGTCTCATGGTGACAACATATATCTCCGCATAATTAATGCTCTTTTTCCATATGTTTGCTCTCTGCTTAAACAGAGGACAGTCTTTGGTGTCAGCACGGTTCTTGTTGCAACATCTGTGAACCATTACATCTGCTCAATCCAGCAGGCAGGTTAATTAAGATGCGACAGGTAATCAAGTTGCCGGAAGCCAATTAAGGTGGCTTGAGTGGGGGGCTGTCTTTGCTCAACCTGCAGGCTCTCACCATTGATGGTGGGACACCTCAAAGGGATACTCCAACTGCAGTGCACTACGTGTGGTTGATATCAGCACTTTTAGTCAACATGGGACCACCTGGTGCTCAGAAAACATAATGCACACTCCAATGAGAACAGATTCATGCAATTAATTTGTTGTGGGCAAAGAAAGGCGGAGTAAGGTCTCTGACAAAGCCACACAAACATCTGCGAGTCATCCCCTATGGCCAGTTGGCTCACTCACACAACACACACACACACCAAACTCTGCTTGGAAATCCACAGCATCTGCATCCAAGCTCCAAAAATATTTATCTAGACAGCTGATTTGAATACACAGAGCCCAGAGGCATGTGTGTAGCACAACAAGGCACAGTCATCGGGTATGGAGAAGGACCCTGACACTGATCACTACAACTGTACTGTTACTACTGTGAATGCACAGATACCGAATGTTGGGCAATGGCACTCACAATGTCTCTGTTATGTCCAGCTTGCGAATAAATAAGAATAAATAGTCAATAGCTAAATCACAATTGCTGGTGCAATACAGAATACAAAATCTGCAAATGTGCTGCAAATGCATAACATAGCAAATTCTTCTACATAAATGCTACAATTTACCACAGCATGACTCAAAAAGACACTCGTGAAATGAACTGTATGAACAGGTCAATAAAAGTTCAATAATCTTGCCAAAAAAGCATCACTAATAAATAAACACTATTGTACTGGAAAACATTAGAAATAAAAATTGTTTATTACATTAAATGGAAAATTTCACATGGCCTGGGATGCCTCATGCACTTAGATTCTTGGAATCCTCTTGATAAATTATCATGTGTGGCCCTACAGAGGATTTTCTTTTTAAATTTTTTCCACCTGTGTTGCATCTGCTTTGATTTTCAGTGCCCAGACTGTTGCATGTGAATGATATATTGAGTAAAATGAAACAATGCTTAAAGTTTTAACAATAATTCACTAGCAAATATGTCAATAAATGCAGTGGTGGCCTAGTGGTTAGGACCTTGCCCCTGTGAGCAGACGATTCAAGTCCTGCAGGTTCAAGTCCCGGGCCGGATGCCACTGAGGTTTCCTTGAGTAAGGTACCGTCCCGCTACACTGCTCTTGGGGAGCTGTTGATAGCTGCCTGCTGTTCCACGTGTGCACGTGTGAGGGGTTAAATACAGAAGTCACATTTGTTGTCCACTTAGGCACTTAGTTTTTGATACCATAACTTGAGAAGGCCCTAAGGAGTCTATGTAGTCTTTTGGCCACCCTGAGCTATCTGAACGTCTGAATCACGAAAGCACTGGGCTGTATCAGAGAGCGAGAGAGGCTGATCAGGAAGCTAGTGTGATCACAGACCGGGTTGGGGCCGGCTTACAGAGCAGCAGCCCATGCTGGAATATGTTCCTTGGCTCCCGGCCCCAGTCTCCACGAGCCATGCGGTGGGCCTAGATTGGCTTTCCTCAAGTAATCTTCATAAATTTGACAGTAGTAGGGAGATTACACTAGTCCCCTCATCCCTCATTTATCAAGAAGGCTGAGACTCCAGGCTTCGTTTTCCCCTCCCTGTGGAGTACCTGGCTGAGGTCTGGCACTGTTCCTCCACTCAAGCCAGACACGCCAGGGGGGCGCAGAGAACGTAGAAGCAAAACAAGCTGTCCAATCCAAAGGAAGTGCTCTGTAAGCAGCTGGGAGTGTGAGGGTGCACGCCAGTCAAGGCTCATTAAAGGAATACATTTCTCCTTTTAGAGCCACGGCTTGCAAAACAAGCAGAATGGCTAAACCTGTTAATCTGACGGAGGTGGCTGATAAAGCACATCATGACTGGGCCGATCCCAAAGTGACTGGCTTCATCATCCTTATTCTCCCCAAAAGCCTGACGTGGCAGGCAGGCACGGAGGTCTGGTCATGAATTATGACAGTGGATGAACTGTCCCTCCTGGACATTTTATGTACTTAACTTCTGCACAACCTCTGATGCCATACTTTTTAAAGCAGGAAGGTTGTGATGGGCTGGCGGGCAGGGCATGTCCCTTTGGCACACAGAACCATGAGTGGTCTAGCAGAGAGAAAACTGTGCAGTTTTAAAGCCATTAACCATACAGCACACAAGAGGCTTCGGTCGGGTATTGTACCATCATTAAAGTTTCTGGGCTTCCGTCCTTTAACATGCACTGCCCTCATTATTTCTGCATCCAAACGGCTTGATACATTACAAAAAATTGCACACTGGTAAAAGAATCATTCTGGCAGCGACTTCAAGGCCCTGACGGGAAAGAAGTGTGTAATGCGTGTTGAGAAATAATTTGTCATTTCCATTCCAAACAAGCCGAGTGGCAAGATTTTATCAAGATTCTGACATCAAAAGGCTTACATTTACTACACAATCTGAACTACATAGTCAAGAATTAATGACCTGTAAATTATGCAAACATAGTAGCAAACAAATGGAGGGCCTCATTAGCGCAGCTAATTGTCTCAAATAGAAATTTTCCAAGCTTTATCCTCAAGCCGCTTTATTTTGTTTTTGTGTGGGGGGTAAAATTGTGGAACAAACGCTTGATTTCTGCGAAAAGGCATTCCTTTGATAAAGTAACTCCGTTCTTGATGTGTAGACGTACAGGCTGATCCTGGCGTTCAGGCCCCAAATTAAGTGCTGTTTATTCTTTCAGGAAGTTGTCTACTCCTAGCACTGAATTGTGGTGCTGTTGTGATAGAGACTGGGCTCCCTTCACAAGCGTGTGGCTGCTTTCCCTTGCTGCCATGCTGTTTGAATTAGTGCTGACGTCAGCTCATCTCCGGGCCCTTCTCCTGCTCATTAGGCCAACTCTAAAGGTAAATACGTCCATTTACAGGCGAAGGTGGCTTCAATTCATCAGAGCAAACCTAAACATGGCCTGCATTGCAACCCCACCACCCAATCAAACAAGAAGCAGTTAGGGATTCTTAAGACCAACAGAGACGTACTCTGTCTCAATGAGAACAGGTTTAGTAGTGATGCACTGAAAATCACATTATATGTAGCTGTGCTTTCCATTTAATCCGCTCTTCAATAAGAGTAAACCACTAGGCTTTGTCTTATACAGTACTGCAACTGGGGAGGTCAAATTTAAAGTGAAACAGTAACGTAATCATGAAGCCAATGGCAGATACAGCGCCCACAATACAGTTTCTGGAAAAACTGAGTAACAGAATTTACTAGTAAGAAAGCCACCTAGGGAATCATGAATACAAACAGACCTTTGATTGTTGGTTGTCCAATTGTCTTACAGAGCGGAACTTGTGGTTTCCTCCCTTGGCTTTCTTTCAGTTGGCTAGTTGTGACAGTGGAGAAATCGGGAAACACTATTCTGACAGCTGAGGGTATGTAAAGAATGATGCCAGCATACTAAGCTCCCTGGAGGCATATTCTGAGGCACGCTCCCTTGGGCCTGGAGCCTGGGACGACGGGATGTGACAGGCTCGAGTGCTTCAAACGCTCCCCAAAACAAATGGTATGATCTAGTGCTTTAATCATTCCTCGAACCAGTGTTCCTCTAGCCTTCTTGCCATCAGGTAAAAGGAGAGAGACGCTACAGCTTAGGGGTGGGCTTGCAGTGGCTACGAAACAAATGATTACTTCCTACACAAGTGAAGCAGCAGTTTCCTACAGTTCTGCATGCACGTCCACAGTCAGTGGGACAGAGGAAACTGCAAGTGCAAACCATTAATTTCAACTATCTGAACAACAAGCAAACATTTCAGGTCAGGGGAAGGAGAAATGTGCTTGGAGGTGAAGGGCTTTTCACTGCAGGGTGTGAATGAAGGCAGTCCACTGCTGATTAGAAACATGGCCGGATTTTGTCTGCATGAGTATTGTGGAGTAATTATTTAAAGAAATTCAGATGCTGAAGCTTCAGGAAAGGCAGTGGGCCTAACAGAGGCTAGAAGAGTTGAGACAGAGCAACACGCCCTGCAATCAAGGCCACTGCTAATTACCTTTGTGAAAAAATCCAGGTCAGTTTTAATTACTGCAGGTTTGTTGCCTTGGAGTTTTGCCCTGCAGCACATTACAATCTGAACAGCAACTGAAGAGATCATTGAAAAGACTCGTTTGTAAATGTAAAATGGTTCTAAACAGTGGTGTAACACTTTCATTAGGTGTGGGGATGGTCATCCTGCCTTTGATATGTTATATGGCTGAATATGCTGTGAAATCCTGGGGGTCTCAAGGCTATAAATCAGTTGGGCGGGCCTCCGTCATGTGGTAAAGGCCGTAGCCATGCAGTGGCAGGTCCTCTGTTTTCTCAAGTTGCACACCAACACCTGCTCCTAATCATCATCAATAGCAAAAGCTTAGCAGTGGTGATGTGTTAATATTTTAGTAAGAGGGTACCCCCCGCCCCAGTCAGACCAATTCTCACTGGCATTGCTAATCCTGGGTTGGGGGTGGGGGGGGGCGGAAATAAGATGATGATGGATCAGCAGGGATTTGCTTGGTTCTCCATTTAAAAAAAAGAAAGCCAACATTATTGCAGGGCTCTTTCAAACCTTCATCTTTTCTTCCTGCTTACAGTGAGACAGACAGCCTAATCAGCAACCTTTCTGGCGGTTTGTGAATGAGGGGGCCAGTGGCGTGATTCTCTTCTACCCACAACACTGGGGCAATTGAAATTGGGTGAATGGCGAGGTTCGCAGCGAAACCATCAAAAGAATTTCAAGGGGGGATAAATTAAAGTATTTGGGGGAGAAATGCAAATGTATAAACCCAGAACTGAGACGTGCACTTCTGAAACACAGCTCCATGAGTGTTCAGAAAATGGGGGGATGAAATGGAGAACTCCCACTGACGAATTTCACCCCTTAAATCCACTTTGTGCAATACACTGCAAGAGTAATCCTTGTTAGATATAAGCAGGATTTATTCCTTTGTAATATGGAACATTGAACACAGAGGACATAAATGGAAAAAAGGTATTCGTAAAGGTAATAATGGAATCTAGCTCATGGCACAAAAAGTCTTTTCCACAGAATGTTAATGATAAGCTGCCTCCATATGTGCTTCACAAAGCCAAACATCTGATATCTTAATTTCATGTTAATTTCACATATTACATACTGCCATTTCATCATGATTATGTTCCTAAAAGGACAAGAAGATTGAAAAGGGACGTTAGTGGTGGAACAGGGTTAGATTGGGGAAGGTGGTATCTGTGCTGTAACCTAGCCACAGATGTTCTCTATTGTACATGAAATGAGAACCGCCTGCTTGGTCAAAATGCACAAATGCTTTGCTTTCTCAGTGCCTTCCTATCTTTGAAATATTTGGATTATTATTCTTTTTGGCCAAAATATAGCAACAGGGAAAACGCACCACTGCTCTGAATGTGCCTTTCTCCCTATCGAACAATGGAATACCAATCGCTATGGTTCATATTAGTTCCAGTCATTTTGAAATGATCAGTGCACGTGATCAAGACCAGGCTAGCTCCTATTAACATTCAGGAACAAATCAGGAAATGAGGATTCCAGCAGGGACAGTGGGTCACCCTATCCACCCAACCTAGTCAAAAAGGTGCCTGTTTACTTGGCATCTTGTTTGCCCCAAACCAGCATTAAGGTGGACTAACTGACATATTGTTTTTGATGTAATTACAGAGGCAAAGCTAGAAGATGAGCCTACAGTGACCTTTTATCAGAACACAGATAGTGAAGTTGAAGGAAATGATTGGGGCAATGAGAGATGGATTGATTTTGTTCCTGGATCACATAGCACCCTTCATCAAAAAGATAGAAGACTGATGGGACTTGTCAAGTGCCTTTAGCTAAATAACATCTGGATGCCAGCTGTTGCAGAGCATTTTTGGTCCCCATTCAGAGGGCCTATACCCAAGAACACCCCCTAAGGTGGGGAAAGAGAAAGAGAGAAGAGATGGGTAGAGCAATGCGGTTGGGTGCTGAGATTGCCCAGCTTGAGTTATCAGAAGTGACAGGGCCAGTAAACCTCCAAGCTCTCTCAATTAAGCTCGAGTCCAGGATCAGAGCTCTCCAGTTTCTTACACAGGCACTGCACCAGGAAGACGAGCGTGCACAGTAGCCAGCTGAGCAGGCTGTGGAAGACTGGACAGTGCCAACACGAACACAACCTGAAGGACCAAAAGGGTTCCATGGAAGCCAGCAAAGCCAAATGACTTACAGAAGCTTCTTTAGTTTTTTATTTCTTGACTTTTCACAGACAAAATCGGACTTGACGGGGATAAGGGCAATGGAGGGTAAACCATTGGATCATCCACTGGCACTGAACTTATTACAGCAAAGGAAAATAGTGGAGTTCTGCAGTAATTATAAAGCATACAGAAGGCTCAGTTTCCCTCCTTCACCTCTGTTCCTCTAACACGCTCCCAGGGGCACCACATAGTTTAGAGACGTGTTGTTTTTGGCAGCACTCCCGAACACATGTTACTCACTATGTGGGTGATGTGTCTCAAGGTTTTCTTTCAGGGGCAACAGAGTTCCCTTCTTGACTCAAATCTCCCAGGTTATCTCCACTCAGAAAGTTAATCTCTGGGTTCATTCGTAATTCACCCGTTGAGAGCTCAGAGTGAGGTGAAAGCAAGTAATTGACACATTAGTGCTGACAAATGTCCAATTACTGTGTTCTAGGGAGAGGCGGCCATCCATTAGGACAAACATTTCAACAGTAATCCATTTCAAATACAAATTCTCATGAGTTTAACAGGGGTTTGCAACCACCGCAATGATAATATATGGATTTGGTTTCATCACCTATAACAAAGTTATTCTCAAGAAATCGACACCTCTTCACAATGTGCTGAGAAGTCATGTTCATATGAGTCATTTTGCTGTATTGCTTCTGGTTGAATCTTTTCGAGAAATTATGCTTACCTGTCGTCTCTTTAAACACTCATCAGATCAAATAAAAATGGCATATCAGGAATGGTGTCTCCGAACAGCTCAGTGCTTTGGCAGAGCAGCTCTATTAGTGTGATTCTAAACCAGCAAAGTCAAATAATACATATTCTTTTGATGTTTACCGCCCATACTGTCTGTAAACACCACCATATGTATCAGGCTGCAAATATTGTTGTAAACATGACTCACGTTTTTCATATTTTGCAGGCTTCTTTGATAAGGCGTTGTTTTAAACCCAGACTCAGTGGCAACATTTAAATGGAAACTCATAAAAGCAGAAACAGTGCCAGCACTGCAGCCCTGGTGGGTTCTAACACTCTAAGTAGACCATGCTCCTGCTGTTGGTCTGGTGCTTCTAAAGCAAGAGGGGTTCTGAAAAGAACCAGAAGAACCCTGTCTTCAACACCCACGACTGAGATCAAAAGCCAAAGGCAAGCAGCTGTACGTTTCCCTAACCCCACACGCTTAGGCCTGACCCATCCACATGGACAAGTGGCTCTGTTGTCACTGCCTCTGGGGATGGGATGGTGACTGGAAGAGCACCAAAGACCTTCCGCTCCAGGTCAGGGGTCAATGGCTCTTGGAGTTGGAAGCAATCAAAAGTGGCTCCCATCAGCAGACTCCCTGCTTGGGCATGTCCCACCGACTTCCTCGTCTGTCTGGACCTCTGAGGAATTACATGGCACTAGTCTCCAGGAAGAATGTCAGAACTGACTTTTAAAACTGACTGATTGATGACGACGTGTCAAGATCAACTCCAAGAGTCCAAGAGCATGTCAGACTATAGATATGGTTGACACAGGACTGGACATTCATGCACATACTCTTCATCCATCTGGCCAACACAAGCACCTTCTCACAGGTGTGGTTCCTACCCCTGGGTGGTCCTCTAGCCTACCTTTTTAAATTCCACTGCTGTTGCCTCAGGTGTTACCATGAGTTTTTTTTTATTATATAAAATGCCAAATATTAGCACCCAGCTCCCATTATTTAGTAAATTATTACCCCATAAAAGTAGGTACCCAGCGACAGCTTAAAGCGAACATTTGTTTCGGAGTACGTTTTAGGGCCCATATGTTTCTCATTCCTAGATACACACTCACGAGCATTTCAATGTTAGAAAAAAAAACATTCCGCACAAATATTTCATCATGCTCCTGGCATGTTTTGCAACAGACCTGAAGCAGTGACTAATGTCAGCATGCCAGGAGAAACCTTGCAAATTGTGAGGAGCCCTGAGGAGTGACAAAAGAGAAATGGTACCATACGTTGAAATGTTCGACTAAATATCCATTTTACAGAGAGTGGTCCCACAAGGCTTACTAGAGGTCCGTTCAGGGTGATGTAAGGAGCTGTTCCTGGCCAGTCAGTGGAGCTGAGAATGGCGCTGCGGAAATAAGCTGTCTCTGACTCCATTCTCACACGTAACAAATCAGTCGGCCCTTCTGGCCGGATCCGAAGCGCCGCTCAGGTGCGGCATCACCGACTGGATCCAGAGAGGTCAGCTTCTGAGCCGCTGAGTTGGTGTGAACAAGCAGCAGCTGCTGAGATGTGACAGGAGCAGCGCGCTCCCAGACAAGGTGTTTAGGAATCAAAGTAGCCTGCTCCCACTCAAAACGTCCACGCCTGCCACCAGCCCGTGTCTGCCAGTGAAACATTAGGCTGCAATAGACCGGCACACTGCTTAAAAAAGGGGAACTTTCAAGGTCGCAGAATAAGGTAGACATTGTCTCCATTTGATACCTATCAAGCGCAAATACAACCCAAATGAACTGCACACAACTGCAGAGAAACTATGCTCTCTGTTCTGTGGGAAATACCAAACTCACTGATCCCCTAAAGCTAAAAAAAAAAAGTTGATGTGTTTACAAGAAAGGAAATATACACCACATAATTGAGCAACCATGGTTTATGTATCAAAATAGGTCACAGCTTTCATTCATTTCCACCGCCCTAGTTCTGTGGTATGGAATGTTGATAAGAAATTCCAAACATTTCTCTTTTTTTCCAGTGGAATATCATCGACATCAATGCATCTAATTAAAAACTGAAAAAAAATGAAAAAAATAACATTTATTTCAGGGTTTTTTTTTTTACATCTTGCAGGGAAAATTCTCTGGTATCTTTTCATTAAATTACACATGGGATATATCTCATTACCATTAAGTAGAAATAAGGGAGGGTCACATCTAAAACTTGCTACAAGAAAGAAAAGTGCAAGTGGCACAGTGAAGCAATTATCATAACAATAATAATCTGCTTAATACTTCGCAGCGCTAAAGAAGATGAATCAATTTCCATGCGTTATCCCCTTATTAGGAGATGAAAGATGCAGAAAAGCACAGCCATGTTGAGGCCGGGCCGTGGTGATTATGGTGGATTTAATGAGCGCTGGGCAGAGGACTGCTTGCTTCCAAGAACCACTGATTAAGCTCATTAAAATTCTTAATTAAGTGGGTGCATTCCCCCATCTTACTGCTTTGAAGGATAACAGCGGGCTGCAGGTGAGGCCACAATACCGGCCAGCCAGTCAGGTGCCGCTGATCAGTCAGTAGAGCTGCAAGAGAGAAGCTTAATTTCCTCAGCCTGGCAGTGTAGCCTGTACACAGCTTCTCTCCTTCCCCTGGATCTGGAAAGGCAATTATGTAAATCAACTTGTCATTATAGGCATGTCTGCTTGTCAAAGATGGGTGCATTCAGCAGCAGTCCCCTGAGGCAGACCATTTCCAGGCCCAATGCACACACAAGCACAATCTCTGCTGCTGTAATCAAAGTAGCTATAAGCTACAGCTCAGACACGTGTTGGAGGTGGTCACTTGGAGATGTAAGCAGCCAGGATAGGCAAAATGGACGAGAAACACACAAAAACACAACCACAATAAAGGTTCGAAGGAGTGATGCACCCATAGATATGTCTCTTGGTTCCTGAAGGACCAAATGAACCTTTATTTTTAAAATAAGCCTTCCCAAAAATCACTTTGTCACCATGGCAGCAAACATTTCCCCCAGTACTCCAGTCAGTTGAGGTGTCAGGAGGGGCTGAAGATGCTGCAGCAAGCTTCATCCATCAATCTGAACCACCACAGCTACTGCTGCTGATGGCCTCTCACCAACATCAGGCTGTTTCAGGGCCCCAGCCAAAGCAAAACCATGATATATCAGAGAGAAGGGGAAAAAAATGACACAACACAGATTTGACAGAATGAGGGGGACTTTCCCACTAGTAAAATGAATAAGGAATAGTAAGCAGTCACTGTCAGTGCGGTGCCTGTGCAGGGCTGTGCTATGGCTGACAGGCTGTCAAATAACAACTCCCCCCACCTTCTACAAAATGTATTTGATATCCTATCCTGAAATCCAAACATTAAAAAAAAATCACAGGGAACAAGATCTTTTCATTTTCAGCCCATGTTTCCATACTGCTACAGCCATTTCAGTAAATGCTTACATGCTGATAGGCTTTGACTGTCTAAACAAACAAATCCGATCACGTAAAGAAGAAAAACAAACCTGATTTGAGCGGCACAGTTGGTTCCCTAAATGCAGAACATCTGAACAAGGTTGTTGTGACTTAAGAGTCTTTTTTCTTTACTGTTTGAGCAGAAGATTAATTAAGTCTATGCCGGTGAAGGAAATATCATTTAAGGTGGT
>JBBPDA010000034.1:8184071-8213550 GCA_037974385.1 Arnoldichthys spilopterus | reverse complement strand
ATGGGTTAAATGCAGAGGTCACATTTCGTTGTGGTGCTTGAGTGTGTTCACAATGACAAGGAGTCACTTTCACTTTCATCACCATGAAGGGGTGAACTTGGTTTGCAGCTGCGTTTAGGTCGAGGCTCAAAGTGACATCCACATAAATGCAGGACCCAGCAGATCATTTCCCAGAGCATCACACTGCCTCCTCTTCCCACAGTGTGTCCTAGTGCCATCTCGTCCTCTTGGCAGTGGACTGGGGTCAGCATGGGTGCTCTGACCGGTCTGCAGCCCTATAGACAGCAAGCGAGGTGCACTGTGTGTTCTGACCCCTTTCTATCAGTCAGCATCACCTTTTATGCTACATCTGTGGGATCAGACCAGACAGGCTAGGCTTCAGTTCCCAAGCACATCAGTGAGCTTTGGGTGCCCATGACCCTGTGCACTGACTGTTCACTTGCCTAAAAATAGCCCACCCCCCTGACAGGTCCCACTGTAATAAGCTTGTCAGTGTCATTCATTACTATTGCCGGTGGTTTTAATGTTGTGGCTGATGGGTGTATACGTGACCTCGTGTCCTCACAAGATATAAAAACAGTGTGTGTGTGTGTGTGTGTGTTTGGTCTGAAAGCCAGCGGATCTCAGTGGTGGGTGTGTGTTTGTGAACATGCTGTTTCCCCCGAGAACAGACATTCAAACAGATGTCAGCGAGTGTGGTCACATCTGGAGTGACAAGCGAAAATGAGAAACAAGAGAAGCTAACTGCAGCGCTCTCTGCGCTAACACGGAGTGGGTGATAAGCCTGCACACACACACACACACACACACACACACTCACACACACACTCACACACACATACACACACACATACACATTTGTTTTAATACTTTGTCATGGCATTTGGCCATACATATGTCCCAAATTATTTTTAAATGTACATAATTACCTATATGTAATAAAATGACTTTATATACTTTATTCACATAGCCAAAACATGTTTGTCACAAAAAATATATGAAAACAAACACATGCGCAAACACTCACACTCACTCTGGCACACACGCAATCACTCCCTGCACACATGCACACATTCACAAACATCCACTAAAGTGACAGTGCCCAGACACCTTTCATAAAACAGTACGACCATATGAGGCAGAAAGGCCTGAAGAGTGTGCGGCCAGGCTGGACGAGGCTACAAAGACGCTTTAATCAATCTCACATGCACCTGTATATGACTCAGAGCCAACACGTCGCTGGTAAAAATGGGAGCAATGTAAAATATGCCTTCCCCCAATTTAGAACAAAGATCTGAGGAGCGTGAATACACAAAATGTGCACAAATTGTTCACGTCAAAGCCTGCACTAGCTAACATTGGTAGGATTAAAGGCGAAGAAAAACAAAGTAATTGAGCACCTCCTCCCCCATCCACAGATTACCCACCTCTTTTAGCTAGCACTGTAAATATTTGTGGAGATGTGGAGTGACGTGTAATGGTAGGGTCATGGGACATCCCATCAAAACAGGGGCCATACACTCACCTCACAACACAGTTACTCAACATTGAACTTCACCTAATAAAACTCTCATGCACATACTTCTCAGGTTTGGGGGCCTTAAGAGATAGATAAAACCGTGGCAGGGGCACTTGCGAGGTATGCACACCCATTCAATCAAAGGTCTTTTCCCAGTAAACCAGGACCAGCTTCTGCTTCTAACTTCTGATATTAAAAAAAATCACATGTGCACAAGTTTCCCCATGTAATTCCCCAGCCAAGACACATGTAGTGTGTGAAGTCTTTAACCAGAGCTACAAGGCTAAACAAACAATGTAGGCTACCAATTAACATTGTGTAATAGGCATACCTAAATCATCACACTCCTGAGCCTGAGACCACTTTGAGTTACACATGGAAAATGGTCATCCCCACCGATCTGGCTGCATTGGGTTAATTTTCATAGCATGAAGTCAAACTGTATCCTAAATCTCACTGACAAATTTGTGCAACCGTAATGAATAGTTGAATGTGGATTTTTGATGAGAAAAGATTTGGGTGACTATTGACTTGTAGTGTTAGTAATGTTAGTCATGTAGCACCAGTGCCAAAGTAGCAAAATATGTTCTCCAAACACATCTTGGCTGATCAGGTACATCTGGGTCAAGTAAAAATGTTTTTTCTTTTGTTATAATTATAGATAATGACTACACTTGGCAAAAAAATTGTCTGAAATGAAATTCCTCATGTTAACTACATAGTCCCCTCAAACCTAATCACATATCATTTTTTTTTGGCTACACTGCAATTTTTGTCACTGTCAGACTAAATTACAAGCAGTTGAACTGGTTTATTCCAACCAAATAAATATTTCAAAACATTTGTTCATTCAGATTACTTCTAGCTGAGCAGAAAACAAGTCAGTTCAGTTGATTGTTAGCACATGAAGCATTTTTGTTCTTCGGTTAAACTGACAAACCATTTTTGCAGCATATTGTGTTGTCACACAGCTTCTCTCCATTCCCAGCCTCTCCCAATTACCCAACGTCCTCAGTGGGTGTGGCCTGTGAATAGAGCTCCCTGAACAATACTTCCTCATGGCTTATAGCAAAATCAAATGATGCCTAAAACCCATTTTCTTTGGCCTGTAAGGTTACAGCGCTGCCATCAGAGGGAATTGGAAATTAGCAAGCTCTGTTTCCCCTCCACATTACTGTTCCCCCTCTCTGTGATTAATAGCTACAAGTAAATCCAATTTTCAAAAATTGCTTGAGTGAGGAAAAAAAAAATAGGAGGAAAAATAATGTGGTGATGTGTGCCCAAGTCAAATAAGAGACAAGTCGTTCTGGAACGTTGCTTTCCCCTGGCAGCCTATTCTTTGTGGTAGCACATGCCCCCTGCTCAGAGTCTTTGGGTGCAAAGGATTCAGCTGAACCTTTTCCACAACTGACGAGTGTGTTTTTCCCATTACTTCCTTGGCGTGATACAGCGCTGGCCTCTGTAAATAAGATGTATACTGGATTGGACATGGCACTGGCACGTAACACCATGTGTTGTGTTTCTTATTCCCTTCCTCTTTCTCTCTCTCTCTTGTTCCCTCACGAAAGCGATGTTGTCGTTCTTAAATGTGGTCCTTATACAAAATACTTTTGCCAGAAACGCAAATGTTCTGTTTTTCTGTCTGGAGCCCACAAAGCAGCAATGGTCATTCGAGTGTGAGAATGATCTTGGCTTTCGCGTCACAGCTGTGGTGGGGATTATCCACCTCTACGCAGATTCTGTTCGTTTTCTCCTTGTTCCCGCTGTGTTTTTCCCTCGTGTTGTTTGTATATTGCTCTAAGCCACTGTTGATAAAGATTCCTGCAGCTAATATGGGCCTATGTTATTCTGTTTCTGTTATTCCTTCCGTGCGAAGCAAAGTGAAGTCTGCTGCCTCAGCGACCCATGCTATAATAAACTACAGTGGACCCTGGGCCCTCCGGTCTGCTTCTTCCTGCCGAAGTGTGTGGCTGTCACCCCATAGTGATTCCCACATTGTTTGGCTGTAAAGTCTAGACCGAGGCAGTAAAACCTATGTCTCCCCTCTGCTTTTCTGACCACTGAAGGTGAGTAAGCTCCTGTTTTGTTTTACTGGGCAGAAATCACAGGGGTCACCTGTGTGTGATCGGCTGAACAGCAGAACACGCTGCTGATGTTGGTATTGTTTTACAAGTTCTGCTTTAACAAAGAGCCGTTCCGCAAAAAGAGTTAGCCATGGTCAGCTAGTGCTACATATAACATGGCCAGTCCCACAAGTATGATGGCATTCATCATTTCAGCACAGCCAGCCCAGCTGGTCGACTAACTCAGCTCTTTCTTCTGTTCCTTTGATTCGACCAGTCCCTATCCATCCATAAGTAAACACTGAAAACACATCACGCGCACTCATTCACAAAGCTCATCCTGTTCCTCCCAATAATAACATCAAAAATACCACACACACACAATTGTGTGCACATACATCACAATCTAAGATGAACTCCTTCTGGGACCTGGCTTGATATGCCGTGCCGAGCTAAACGAAGCCAAGGCTGGGAGAAGAAAGAAAGGCATAATGTAACAATTTATCCACGTATTTCCCAGCTTTTCCTTTCATAAAGGCACTGCAGTTCCCATGTATGTCTGTATCTATAGCAATGAGCCATGCATATTCAACTGGCCGCCTGGGAGTGCCGAGCCATGCATTTGGGGTGCATAATATTCAACCACCCAGCTCCAGAGTTCAGCCAAGTAACTCCTCACCACGCGGTGGCCGGAATGACTAATAGAGGCTTGAATATCTGAACTCTCTTTCTGGAGACGCACAGGGAGATAAAAGCGAAAAACAACAACGAAGAAGCCGAGAAGAGGAGCCTGTTTCCACTTAGTCCCACAACCTTCCCATTGTTGCCTGAAGGAGACTGGCTGTGGGCAAGGATTCGGATCATAAAAAGAAGCTGTAATTAGCTAAGTGACAACTGTGTGCGGACTAAAGGAAGGGCAGCCTGGAAGTGAACCCTAACAGCCAGCTTTCTCTCGCTCTCTCATAAAGTGACCAGAGCGTCTCGCTCCGCAGGCTGCCCCAGCCATAAACCGTCCTCTCCACATGGCCCATCCCGGGTGGCCAGGGTGCTGACTAACCTGCCCATAATCGTCCCTTCACCGCAGTCTTCCCACAGCGGAGTGGCTTGCTGAACCATGGCACTTTGTTATGGATGAAAAATGACACAAAGAGGTCTGGCACCTGACCACAGGGCTGCTGATGGAGTGAGATGCATCCAATTGTAGTGTCGGACGACAGCAGCAGTTTTAGATAATGCTTTATGTAATACAGCATGTATAATGTAAGATATGTTGACATTGTGACACTGTTTATTGGCACAGTGTACATTTATAATAAATGACAATGTTAAAAAAGTTCTCAAGGTAATAATAATTAATAATAAGGTTAGCTAGCATCATGTAGCCAGCCAATAACTTTTGCTACAAACAGGTACTTAAGTAGCTCTAACACAACTAGCTACTTAGTGTGAACTTAAAAATGACTGCATGCCCTGAAGCCTTACATCTGGAATTGCAGGATTTGAAATACTGCTGGTTATACAGATTCTTCATCTTACAGATGGATGATGTTGGGCGGAACAGACTGTTGGTGTGGTGACCATTTGATTCATTAGAACTGTAGGCTATTCTCCCTAGATCTGAAGATCCCTTGATCTAAATCTGTGAATCTTTTACTATAATGGCAGTGTAAAAACCTACACACCTTTTTAACCTCAGGAAAAAGTATTGTAAGCATTTTAATAGGGGAATTCTAAATATTAGACATGAAAAGAACAAATTCAAATTTTTTTACTAGGATTTTATTAATTTATTAGTTATTTTCTATTTTGTCACAACCCAAATACACCTGCATATTCCTTGCTCAATCAATCAGTGTTAGCTTGATGCACAGGACCACAGTTATGCATGACATGAAGCTGAGATTTTACAGGGGAGTACAAGGCGCTTCTGTAAACCTCAACTACCCATAAACACCTTTGCATTGCTGTGCGAATACATCTGTGTGCATCTTCACAAAAGTATAAATCAGTTTCCTGAGAGGTGATGCAGATATCCAGGCACTGTGCGCCATGGACTCAGATGTTCTTGCAAACATAGCAGCACACTGCAAATGTGCTGGCCTGTCAGAATTCTTCCTCAGCCTTGTGTGAAGGGCAGCAGCGCTGCTGGCAGGGGTGAGAAATCCAGTCAGGGCGAGTGCTGCAGGTCTAACATTGCTTTGTTTGTTTTTCTTGCCTTGTTCCTAGATGCGCAATTTCATTCGCAAAAAGCACATTCCTCAAGCTCACTTTTGTGCTTAGATCACACTTGCAAAAACAATCAGCATGGCCAAGAGTTCCAGTAAGGTTGCTGGAGAGCGGGATAGGCTGAATGGCTTAACAATCCTAAGGAAATCTTAAACCTAAACAAAACCGTGACTCTGGAGTTTAACATATACAATCCTCGTTTGCTCCTAATGCCTCTAAATGGGTCTCTGTGCCTGAATTAGAGCAAACTATTGGTTTAACATTTCACTGACAGTGGTACACTCAACCTTCAACCTGTTACACCCTTTTTATGCAGAAGTTTACAGAATACATGCTTTAGATACAGGGCCTGTCACACCGCATGTCAAACGTCAATATACCATGAATACAGCAGATAGGCAAGAATGTAAATTCTTATGGGTCCAAACTGTCTGGGTCTGAACTTCTGATCTGGACCCCTCTACAATTAGGCTGATGGCAAAACATTGGTCTAGAAAGAGAGAGAGAGAGAGTGAGCGAGAGAGAGAGAGAGAGAGAGAGGGAGGGAGGGAGGACAGGACGACACAGATAGAGAAAGTGAGGACGTACACCCATTACATTGCATTCCCCCTAGCCCTTTGAAACATGTGCAAGCAGTTCTGCCCATTTAAATCCAATTACGATCTTGACTGTTGTCATGGGAACCACCTGTGATAAACACCCTGGTGCATAATGGCCCCGAACTATTTCCCAAATTACAGGCGCCCTCAATCAACATGCCGCATTAGACCTCAGCACTCTCCTAGCCCTGAAGGGGGCAGGGGACACTCTATCTGCAGAATGCTACCTGTCTCTCTCTTTCTCTCGCATTCTCTTTCCCTCTCTCTCTAGGAACACTCAGTTCACCATCGGAGCAGGATCCAGATCAAAAGCACTCATTGTGAAAAGCTTACAGCACAAACTGGCATCTATCTAATCAAATACCTCTCTGTTTACAATGTAGTTAAAGTAATATCTATTCAATATATCAATAAAAATAGAGCTCTCTTTCTTGTAAGTAGTGTTGTTTTTACATATAATGTCCCATTGTGCAACCTGGAAAGGGGTTCTGTGCTAAAATCCCAAGCTTGAAGATAATCCTTTAATGGAGCATTAGGGACATTATTGTGCTTTTAATATACTCCCTAAGACTCAGACTGAGTTTCATTACACACATCTCTGTCCAACCTGCCTCTCTTTTCAAAAAAGCCATAGTGAGACCAGACCTCACAACTCTACTTATCCATTGTAAAAATCCAAAAGAGACCATATAATACCTATAGTGAAACAGAAGGACACTGAAAATTGTTCAAGAGAAATTCCTCCCTTTTGTCCTTTTCAGTGGTTACTTTTAGCTGATGGTTTGTAGACTCTACTGACTGTTACTGGACATGCTGTTCAAACATTTAGATCCTAAGCATAAGCTCTCTTTTAACTATTCAGCCTCCAAAGTGATCTTTCTAAGCACACCCCATCTGCTTCTGAGGCTGAAACGCTTAATGCAATGAAACCCATTCCTTGGAGGTAATTACCATAGCCTAATATTTACTGACTGGATAGAGCATCAGAGGCCTACCTGCTCTGACAAAAACAGGCCTTTGTATTTTTACCAGAGAAGCTCACAAGCTGCATAATGTGAGTCCTAGTTTGCACTTCAGAGTCTAGTCTTAAGTCTCTGAGGTACAAGTCTTCAGACATTACTAAAACTTCTAGTTAAAACCCAGTAGAACAAGTCTCCAAATAAACAAGCCTTTTGTTACAGAACCACCTTTGTGTGGAAGGCAAAACTGAAATTCTACTCTCAAAACCCCTTGAAACAGTTTTGCTAGTCTTTTGGTTGTATAGCAAGTATGCTAGCTAGCTAGCATGAGAGCTAATCCAGCAAACGCTATAAAAGATTACCATCTATAGTTATTTGTGACACCCTAACCATAAGCCTCATCTTAACATTGCAATGCTACATTCATGCTCCTCTTCACAGAACTTGGAGACATCCAGTCACTGAGGGTCACAGATAAATCTGATATTGATATATAGATATAACCCAGGTGGCTGTATTTGGCACAGTAGCACTGTGGTTTCTAAGGCAGTGCCACCTGAGGACTTGATGATCATGCACATTCATCAATAGTTTGCAATCTTGCTCTTTACCCACTGAGATGTCTCTGAATTTTCTGAAGCTCTATATTAAGCTCTACATAGATGCTCAAAGACCTAAATTCCCTGCAATTATGTGTTGAGAAGTTTTCATTTTAAACTTACTAACAATTATTTCACAAACTTTGGCACAAAGGTGCTTACAAAGACTGAGCCTTTGATAAAAGCTATTTTTATATCTAATCATGGTACCTAACCAATTAGCCTGCTTAATATGCTATCCAAACTGGTGTAATTTGAATATTTTGTGCATTTTTCAATCGTATTTTAACTCCCTTTGTTAAATGCCATTGAAATCTATATTTGTGTATATTTACAAAATAAAGTTGCTCAGTAAAAATAATGAAAACCTTTTATTTGTACTTTTGTCGGTTAAATAAAGGTTCATATGAGTTACATTTGGACAGATTTTTGTTTTTATTACATTTTGGAAAATATCCCAACTTCTGGAAATGGTGTTTGTAAGTTCAAAAACCTCAGCTAAATTAGCTGTTTTGCTAGCTAGCAAACTAGCTAGCTATGCAAACAACATGATAACCAGATGTTTCAAGTTGTTTTGTATATTTCCTTTTAATGTTACATTTACTCCATGCAGAACCTAATTTTGTCTCTTACAACAAGGTTATACACGAGTAAAGGCTCATTATTTAAACTCATTTCAAACTGCTTACAGGAAAAGTCACAGACATAATGTGGAAAACTAAAGGTTCTATTCCCTCCATTAACTACCACATTAAGGTTGATGGTCCTAATTTTATCTGTTTTGTTTGTGTGTTTTTCAGGCTGAAATTTCACAGATTTTAAACCTAAGACCAGGTCACATAGTGAGTCAGTTAAGGGGGTCAGTGAGTCCCCAGCTCTGTATTTTTTACCCTTTAAAGAAAGCAAATACTACAAACTTGCATTGCTGCTATCAGCACTGATTAGGTTTAATACAAAAATGTTAAAATACATAAAACATGAATGCCACTGATGTAAAACATTTGTGAGGCACTGAGCAATTCTTCAATGAGTGTTATAAAGGTCCCAGAAGGAAAGTTAAACTGAAGTCTCATTTAAAAGGAATGAAAAGCGATAGTAGAAAAAAACCCTCCAGCGACTTCTCAATGACCACCACAGAAGTAGATGGCTATCTCTGATAATAACTGTTTGGTGGAATGTAGATGTGTGTTTGAAAACGAGCATCTGGGCAAGTAATTACCAGCGTGATAAAAATGTTCAGTTAATTTGTAACAATCAGACTTTGATTAAACAAATTAAATCACTGCTTTAGCCTGTGGAATCCAGTGACCCATGAGAGTCCCCCCCCCCCTCTTTCTTTCTTTCTTTCTTCCTTTCTCACATTCTCTTGTCCCCCCTTAGATAGATCTTGAGAGTTGTGAAGCCCTCAAATGAGTACTGAAAACTGCTCTGTAGGAAGTAAGTGTAGAAATGGAGGTTCATTTCTATGAGCAGTGCAATGTTTAGAACACTGGGTGGCTCTGTGGGCCCCACACCATGCATCAGATTTATATACGCCACACTCCCCTCCAATATCTCCCATAAATCAAGCAAAACATGCTCCCAGAGCCCACCAAAGCATAATCTGTAGCTGCATGTCCTCTCTATCCATGTGTTTCAAACAGCAGTTGCTTCCTCCTAGTTTATTTCACCAAATATTCTAATGAAACATTGCAGAAAGTTTAGAAAAAAAGATTAAATAAATCTGAGCCAGCAGCCTTTAGTGATGTCAAAAAACCAACAATACCAAAAAGACCCCTTTTGTGCAAATACAGTTCTGCATAGATGACATATAGCTCCAACACCTGAGAAAAAAAATACACATGCACAGAAAAATTCCAGCTTTTGCAGATGCTTCCAAGACCATGCTCATTTGCACAGGGATTTTTGCCAGCTGAAAAAAAAAACAAGGAAGAAACATTTATGATATTCTAATGCACTACCTAAACACTTCTTCTACCTTTACGGTTCACCTTTATTTGGAAACCTTAATTGCTTTCAGGTGTTGCTTGCTATTTCGGTTCACACTACATGCATATAAATGCTCTATAAAATATGTGGTCAAAACCCTGGCAATGTTCCGGTGCAGTTTGCCCTCAGCTACTAACTGCAGATCGAGGTGTTTGAAGCATTAGAAAAACTTGGCTAAATAACCTGGCCACTCTCATCTGCACATAGCTTTTAACCCTGATTCAGTCTCTATGCACTTTAGGCTCTGTGAGTAGGTGAAGATACAGCCATGTTGTGCCAGAATTCAAATGTGTGTGAGAACAGCTTTATTTATTCTTACCTGTAAGCAGAATTTAGAGAGGGGTGGATGTAGCAGTGTGTGTCTGACCTCTACAGACTCGATTTTTCAAAACCTGACAACCTTAAGCAGCTAGGAATTAAGCTACACCTGCATGCGAATGGGAGGGGGGTTGGAGGGGGCTTTTGACAGTGCTTCTGCTAGAGCTTAATTGAGAGCATTAGATTTCACTGTTTGATCTGCTCCTGTGGAACAGCAAATCTCCAGCACTCTACCTGCTTTGCCCTGAGTGTTTTCCAACTCCCCCCACTGCATGCAAACAAGGCAGCTCACTGCTGAGAAAACCAGCGCTATTAAAGAAAAAACAAGTTTGGCTTTTCTGTTGAGCTCTCCGGATGGAGCTGGCTCTCTGTCAGTGCTCCGAAGTCTTTGTAGCTTATATTTATCTAAATATGTCTTTGGAGTAAATCACAAAGCTGTCTGGCCTTTTGAAACCGGCTGAGCCCAGCCCTATTTTGGAAGAAGCTTGGCTGGATTCTGGGAGGCTTCGTTTCTCTGAAAACAATCAGTGGGCCGCTGCTCCAGCTCTGAGCCGCAGCTTCATGGTTTATACGCTGGAGACACGCTGAACTATTAGCCAGCTATTGCGGCCTGCAAAAAATGCTCCACTTTACACAGCAACATAAAATTACAGTAATTATCATGCAAATGCTAGTGCCATCGGCGCATCTGGTTATTGCCCTAAAGTTGCAAGAGTGTGTTAAGAGGTCATTACAATGCATATTACAGGGAGTTTAGTAAAAACTACGGTTGTACGGAGGAGTTTTGGAAAGCGGCGTCGAGCATTTAATCATGCTAGCCAACTAGCTGCGTCAGAGCTTACCCAGAGAGCGCCAGAGCTTGTGAGGAAGGCCGGCGCGATATGGTTTGTGTTTGTTGGGTTGTGAGAACCAAGGCTATTTCACACCTGAAGCTCAGAGATCCAGAATCTCAGGGGGAGGTCTTCATTAACCAAAAAACAAACTGTGGGCAAACAATTATGCACAATCTCAGAAGGGGATGTACACAAAAGCCAGAGGGAAGCTTGGACTGGGCCCAGCCTTCTACACTCATGGCAGGCATCAGGCAAACTGCAGGGCTAATCCATCAAAGTGGTCATGACAGGCCATCATCACACCCTGACAGACCAGCAGCTCGCCGATGCCAGAATTACTGTGTTCAGAAAATTAGAGAGAGAGAAAGCGCTCTGAATTGGCCAAAGGAGAAGCGATTCCTTGCATTGTGCTCCTCGTCCTCCCCTAAATCACACCAATCACATGCAATCTGAGCTCAGTGTAATGGCAGGGAATGGTAGACCTCTATAGCTATCACTGAGTAAAATACCCTGTGCTCTAATGCCGGGGCCTGACTGAACACAGGAAGCAGAGTTAATACGGAGGCCCACTCAGTGCCACCATTAATAAATAGGAGCAGGCATATTCATGGCCTCCTTCTAATTCTTCATTTGCTTTCCATTATCCATCAGCATGGAAGGGAGGAGGAAGTTGAAGCAAACCAACCCCTTAGATTGCACGAGTGTGTGTGTACGTGTTTGTGAGTATGTGCGTGTGTAAGAGGCAAATTTCTTGGCCCACACGGAGAAGCGGGGTAAGATCTATAACTGCAACCACATTCTTTCCTTCCAGGCAGAGCAGCGCTACACACACACACACACACACACACACACACACACACACACAGCACTGACCACAAACAATCCACGCCACTCATCACGGCCCTCTAACAGCAGCCCTCATGCCCCCCTGCTCTGCCCTTGGCCAACAGGCCACAGACCCACATGTCCCGGTCTGTCTCCCCACACCTGGGACTGCCACAGTAGGGTCATGTCTGCTCTGCCCACAGCCTCTCTGCTTTCTCTATCATCCATCCAGGCCCTTCACCCTTACCTCCTCCTAGTCTAGATATTTAACCAACTGCTATCCAATATCAGCACTTATAAAAGAACAGTATTTGAATATCCCAGTCTGATGATGATGATGATGATAATAATAAGAAGAAGAATAAGAATAAAAAAAACGTCTGTTTATTAAGTGCAGTTATCTAGCAAAAGAGATTTATCTTTTAATAATTATATTTGTGTTTTTACCTGCAATTTAAAGACGATATGTAAGTTGCTTGTGTCCCAGCGTTTTCTGTAGTTCCACATAGCATGTTCAATCAAGAACTGAATACACATAAATAATTTAAACTTTCTCAAGCCTTTTTGGAATATCCGATTGTGAAAAAAATAGTAAGAAGAATTTGGACGTCTGTATATTCAAATTACCAGGCCCATCCCAGCTGTGTCCTCCTCAAAAGGGAAAGCGCCCATTACCTTTCCCTGACCCCTGTCCGTGTTCCCACCCCTACGGTCAGGGCAGGCCTAGGTCTGGCTCTAGCCCTATCCTGAGTGGGACGTGTTCAGACTGCTCTATCCAGCTGGCCAGGCCTGAGGCTTTTAAAGGGAGGGTTAGGGGTGAGGCCATTCATATCACACGATCATCACTGAGTGTAACCAACTCCGACAAGGGAAGGTTACGAGCTTCACCATAAGCCACCCCCACCCTGAACAGTCTCATTACCAAGAGTTGAGTTTAAATTCAGCAAATGCCAAAGAAAAGGGAAAAAAAAACATCAAACACTATAATTTAAAATGATGGTGAGGGGATAAGAATGGTGGATTTAGTGTGTATGTCTGGCTTTCCCTCATCTTTTCCACTCCTTCGCAACTGTCTATGACCCAAGAGAACGCTTATTAAGTCATGATAAATAAGAATATCATTGCCAATAATGCTTTTATGAAACTGCTGGCTATGGGGAGGAAATGAAGCCATCATTCCTGCTGATTGTTTCTACGAAGGCTCAGATATCCACTGAGGAAATATTAAAGGCTGCTTCGCGAGCTGTGGCTGACATAAAAGGAGAATTTCACGTCTGTAAACCAAGTCCTAATCGCTGCCATCAGCCATGTACCTAACATCAGCGCGACGAGCTTTGTGGCGTGCGAACACGTCTGCTGTATCTTCCCAGAAGTGAAGGCAACGGTGACAGCTTAACCTCTGCCGGCTTTATGGAAAGCAATCAGAAACAAAATGCTGCTCAGAGCAGTTCCTAGAGGCACTAAAAAGCCCCAAAGTGGCTCCTGTACGGCTCACGTTTACCTCCACTAGAACAGAGCACCCCAAAAGCAACACCTATAAAGCTTAACCCCTGGTCTGACTCAAGGCTAACCCGAGCAGGCTTGTTTCACTAAAGACTGTATACTCATAAATGAAGTCTTCCCTTTCAGCCAGGCCAGAGAGGGCTGTGTCGCCTGGGCTCCAATTCAGAGCCGGAGCAGGGAAACGATATTCGGGAACAGGATTTCAGTCTGTCCAAGGAAAACATTCCCCATAACACACCTTCACCTCACTGTCAGGAGCACAGAGCATGGCTGTGTCACCTTACGCCTGCCCGAGCCCTCGGCCCATATAAAAGAGCCACATCTGGAGGAGGAAAAACACAGCAACGCAGCACTGCGCTGACAGTGTCCTCTTTAAGCAGCACTTTTTGGGGAAAGCCAAATATTTGAGCAAGCTCCTTTCCAGGACAATGATCAAAATTAAAACAGCGGGGAAAGTTTGACTGCCTGTTTTTCTGTTGTTTTTTTTTGTCCAAGCTGGAATATCAAAGACAAGCACAGGGACTTACAGACGACCCAGCTTGGGTGTGGACTGGAACAGCAGCTCCGGCAGAACCTGCAGCCGGTTCCGGTTCAGCCGCCTGCGAGGAGAGAGAGAGAGAGAGAGAGTGAGAGTTAGAGAGGGAAAGAGAGAGAGAGAGAGGGCAGGGGAAGGACGAGAGTCAGTGTGATCAAAACAACCGCAGTCATGAGAGGAACAGTGAAATGCAAGATGAACATTAAAGGCAGCGAGGAGCAGTGTGTGAATGACCTTTGGAGGGGCAGTATGTGTTTATCTGTCGGAGAGATAGTAAGACATGAGTATTTTCAAGAGAAAACATGAGCGTGCAAGGCTGAAATTGCCTAGGACTGTTTGACTTTTCACACTGATAGAAAGCTGACATGCACAAACATCTGCACTGGTACAGAGAACAGAGATTGATGGCAAGACAGGGCAAATACAACAGAACACAAAGAAGCCAATCAATCTTTTCCATTAGGGCAACCAGCCAGGTCAACCTGGCCATCAGGTCCAAGGAAAAAAGGGGGCAGCGTCCTGGAGTCAAGGGTTACTGCTGCACCAAGGCTGCTGGGAAAGATGTTCACTTCCTCTGAAGATGGCCTAGGTTATCTCCCACGGCAAGTTGTTAAAGGCTGCATGAGCCTCTCCAGACTGGCTAAGGGCTTTCACAGGCTGACCCTAAGCCACAGGAGCAGGGGGATTTAATCAGTGGATGAGAGGATAATGGTGACCCAGCAGGTCATGGGCCAGGCTGAAGGCATGCAGTGGAGGAGTGCTTCTGTCATCTCTCTCTATTTTACTTCTATCTACCTTCATGACATCAGCAGACGCCAAGAAAAGGGATTCTCTGAGCGGTATCAGCTTTCAGCACAAGGAGTCACTGTCAGTTAGAGCTGATAGTCTCAACCCATTTCAGCCAGACTTGCCCAGAAGAGACAGCAGCTTGCTTTTAGTAGTTGTTGGGTTTTTTTTAACGACAGAAGACAAATTTGATGCTGTTTTGCAATGCTTTGATGTCAGACTCAGAGACTGAAATTAGGCTTGCTTAGTCTAGACTTTTGCCCCTTGCTGAACTGTAGTTATATCCCATAAATGAGAGCCTGTTCTATTTTAAGCACCATGTGAAGAATATGCAATCTAACAAACCTCATGCCCTCAGAAATGTCTCTTCCCTTGGTTTTGGCTGTCTGTCCAACAGATTATGTTCTGAGAGGAGAGATTAATACCGATTCTAAAGCACTTTACCAACATATTATTACCTAATGATATACAAGTCAGAGTTGTGCATATGAATAATCCTTTTACACAGATGGAAAATGGCTACTTCTGCATGTTAATTTACTCTTCTATTAAGCAATACAGTCTGAAACACTCATCAAGTCTATTTTTAAAACAAAAGCCAAAATTTCAGAGACTTTTATCAAAAACCACCATTCAGAGTAAGCAAAAGAATACACAGAAATACAATGATCAGGCATAACATTAAAACCACATGCCTGATATTAAGTAGATCCCCCTCATGCTGCTAGAACCTCCTCTGACACCTTTCTATCCGAATCGGCAATAACGTTTTGTGCAACAGGAGCTCCTTTTTAGAAACAGACCAGACATGTTAGCCTTAACTCACCACATGTATCAATAAGCCTTGGGTTCACCATTTGTCCTCCCTGTCCTTGGATCACTTTTTTACTAACTACTGCACACCTGGAACAGACTTGCTGTTTTAGAGATGCTCTGACTCAGTCACCTAGCTATCACAGTAAGACCCTTAACAAAGTGGCTCAGATCCTGACGTTGACCCATTTTTCCTGCTGCAAACACATCAAGAAAGTGGCTGTTCACCTCATGTCTAATATATGCCACCCCCTCAACAGGTGCCACTGTAATGAAGTTACTAGATAACCAATGTAATTCACTTGACCTGTCAGGTTTTAATGTTATGGCTGTTATTCAGTCACTTCTTACTGTAAATCTGATTGAACAGTTGCTCCCGCCATTAAAAATATATAATTCATTATTTGAAATCTGGTCTGAACTTTAGCCCACACTTGTTCAGAAGCTGCTATAGTACAATTAACAACAAAAGCATTTTGGAGGTGCAACTATGGCAAGAACATAGCTGCTTGTTGTTGACACACTTGATGTGTTAACCAACTTAAGCTGCACTGCATCAGAACCTCTATGGCATTTCAGAATAGTTTCAAAGATTGTGTTTTGTGTGTAGGTGCTAGTGTTAACATCAGTGTCTACACCACTAGGGGGCCTGTATGAAGATGCTGTGGGAACTTCAGCAAGTGCATGCTATACTAGAGGGAATACAAATGGCCATGTTGGCCATGAAGCTGAGTCACAGTCACATTGGTCATATTGGGTCATTAGGGATAAGCAGGGCTAAAACACTGTGAAATTCCAAATGTGAGCGACAGTAACAGGAATGTGTATGATAACACCCTGGCAAACACACACGCTATGAGGCAGATGCTGATTAAACCTTTCAGGGATGGTACAGAGCACACACACGCTGTCTCATGGCACTCAGAATTTGCTTTTTTTTTTTTTTAACACATTGTCGGTGGGTAACGGATTTGGTCGAAAACCGACAGAAGCACACACAGCTTCCCAGACGAGAGAAAAGTGCAAACAATTCACACACAAACACTGAGTCTCTGACAAAGTCAGTCCCCAGCCAGCTGTGTAGTCCATGTCTGACCTTGCTCATATGTAGCAATGGCCTGCTTGTTTGGCTTGACTCCACTGGTCGACTTCACTCAGAGGTGTTAAGATTCTCACCACTGAAGGATATGGATGTCTGTGTCATGACAGGCAGCAAATAAGTAAATGAGAATTTGGGAGCTGTTTTTAAGTCGATGGTAGACGTTTCTTTTAACCATTTAAGGTTCCTTTTTTAGACAGATGAGATCAGTTTATAAGATATGGTCCATGGAAATACAATAAAAGTTGTACCTTTAGTTGTAGAAAAGCACACTGTAACATTGTAAAAGTGCTGGTAACAATTCAGCATCACTAACAATCAATTTCTCTCTCTCTCTCTCTCTCTCTCTCTCTCTCTCTCTCTTGCTGCTCTGCTGAGATACCAGTGATCCTATCCCATTCTGCTATCTGGACCAGCCTTACCCACCCAATATCTGGTTGAAGTTTTTGCGGCTTCCACTCACTCCTTCTGAGGAGCCCATATAAACAGCCCTATGCTCCAAAAAACTGATCTAAAGTCATCACGGCACTTGTACACGAGAAACTGCTGCTGCCTCTTTATACTGAGACTGTTATTATTATATGTATTTATTGTATTTGCTCTTTTTTTCTTTTCTTGTCTCTTGTTTGTTATTGCTTTCCGGTGTCGACCAAAGGAGGATGAGTTCCCCCTTCTGAACATTGGTTCCTCCTGAGGTTTCTTCCTACAGCTTAGGTAGTTTTTCCTTGCCTCTGTTGCCTTTGGCTTGGTTTTTGGTGGCTAGGACCTGGTTCCTGTTAAGCTTTGTGACAGTGTCAGTTGTAAAAAGCGCTACAGAAATAAACTTGACTTAACTTAAATTGTAATATATTTTGACAAAATGAATTTAAATAACGATAAGATTTTTATTTTGCCCTGCCCAAGTTTCAATATGTGCTTTTAACAACAGTTTGGAAAAGAAAGTGTTTAAATCATTGTTTAGGTAAAACCTGTTCTTTATATCATCAAGGAAGGAACTTGAGTCCTCCTTTAATGCTTTATTATTTGTAATTAATTAGATTCAAAAGACAGCAAGGTGTCCCTAAACTTTTGACAATGTTCAGTACTGACAGTAGTGACAGTGCATGCTTGTTGGCTGGTCAAACACTATATAACAATATAAGACATATGAATAAACATACAGTAACTACAGCTTTTTACAGTACATACTACTGGTCACAAAAGAGCTACTGGCATGTTGGTTATAAGAAGGCAGTTAGAACACTTGATTCTTCTCCTCGATGCACAGCAGTGTTTGCATGAATTTCTTCAATTAAATCAGGTGTTTTGCTGTGAAGAGCTGATTAGCCAGATTAGGTACTGGATGGAAACCACAAAAACAGTGCTGCATTGAGGAGAGCTTTGAAAACGTACTGCTTACATACAGTTACTGCTAACACCCTCTCACACATACAATCACAATGCGTTGCATACATATTCATGCTTATTTTAATGTTTCCTCAACCATAATACTGGTTATTATAAGTTACTTTTTATTTTTCAGTAGCTTTTATGGTGCTGATACTTACAATCTCTCCAGTTGCTTGAGGTCCTGAAAAGCTCCTCGCTCAATCACACTGATCTGATTGTTCTCCAAATGCCTGTGGAGGAAGAAGAGCAACTTCATTATCTGATCAGACTCAGTGCCATAGCTACTCCCTGACACTGATTACCCAGTCTGATTGGTTAAAACAGCCTCTAAAGAACAGCCTCCCTCGCTGTGAATTCATCTTGTCACAACAGTTAATGATAAGCTGATTTTCCTTCATGGAAACCAGAGACGATTCCTCTCTCTGATTCTTCTGAGCATGTGGTCGGCTCTGGCAGAACAGCGTTCATGTAGGACATGCCTGTGAGGTCCCGGTGGGTACGTTCAGTACTCCCCTCTGCTCCGAACACGTTTCTGGGCCCCTAAGGTTTTCCAGATGCATTACAAAGGGACTACATCTCTGTGGACATTTCTTGTTTAGATTTGTGTCTCTCTGAATTACAGCCAACATGCAGTGACATTCATGAGAAGCCCACAAGACAGCCACTGATGGATATTCTAGTGCTAGATGATACAGTTGACCATTGAAAAAGAATAAAAAATATCCAGGGCCTCTAATATTTAACTCTACTTTGGCAGCTGTATCAGGACTATAAATTTAAAAGCAAATGTTTGTACATGGGTCTGTATTACAGCCATTAATCCATGTTTTGTCATAGTGTTTTTTTGCCCAAACGGGATGACACACTTGGCCTTGCACTCCAGAGAGGCTTTGGATAAGAGGCAGTATGAGAATACCACATATTTTCTGCGCCCAGATCCAGTACGGTGAAGCCAAAAACACAAACTAGTTGGCTTTTGCTCTGGCTAGGCAAAGCCTGAATTAAATCATCTGCAACAATCACATTCTTCTCTGATAACAAACATATCCTACAGCCTATGCCTTACATCAACCCGGGACTGAATAACAATCTGGCTTATTCATACAAATGGGGGGATCAGTCCCATGCTGGTTTATGTATTGGCATTAAAAGTAATCTTATTCAATCCCCTCCAGATGGGCTTTGGTGTGTGGTGAGGAATAATAGCTGTTCTTTTTTCTTCACTTTTCAGTCAATGTTTTTTGAAGCATTCTATAGAAACATATGGGACACAGGCAAACACCTATGACTTCACAGAGCTGAGGAAGAGGGCAAAAGCCATCTCTACTGGAGGCTGAAGTAACACATATGGCTTTTGAGAAGTATTCTGTGTTGTTCTTGCCCTAAGCACTAACGAGACGTGAGGCTTATAGAACAGGCCAGTTCAGCGCAGCTGGTTTTTCCTTAAGGAATCAGGCGGGAAAGTGAGATAGAGTGTCCATGAGCAGTGCTTTTGAGAGTGTTGAGGTGTACATGGAGGCTTGTCTCATGTTATCAGACGGAGGGGATCACAGTTCCAGCGCTCCACAGAGATAAGGGCACCCCAGTGCGAGTTCCCAGGGGCAAGAGGGCAGCTGGTTTAGGTTGGGGGGGTCTGAGGGATTTTATTATAAGACATCAGGGGTGGACAATCTGTCAGAAATATATCATGATAGTTATTATATACTTTAAGACATTTATATGATACAATATAAGCCTAAAAAATCAAGGTCTCAAAAACAGACCTGAAACTCTTTCATTTAGAATCCCCTCATACTGCATTCAGGTATTTATTAGGGTCACCCAGACTGTGGTTTAGGACACAGTATCACTTAGTGTGAGCTATAAAACTTCACTGCGTAGTCAAACCATGTGGGCAACCTTTTTAGATAACAGGGTTTGTATTCACGAAGAACCTCAGGAGTAGAAGGAGTAGAAGTGCTGGTCTAGAATCAACTTTTGCGAATTAATAAATAATAATTAATAAATATGGTAAAATCTGATCCAAGATCAATCCTCTGCTGTTGTCTAAAATGGCTGCCTATAGAGGTGAAGTTTTCTTTATCTTTATAGCTCACAGTAAGTTTATGCCACCCTTAATAAAGAGCTTGGTGCAATTTAAGTGAAAAGTGAGAGGTTTCAGGGATGTACTTACAGAAATGACTGATAATTGACTTACATTGTTTGTCAGGAGCTTTTTTTCTTGTAGCTTGTTGAGCTTTTCCCTTAATAAATAATTGAAGGGTTATTTCCTCTTATCTTCTCTCCAATAACAATTCTTGGATGATCAACTACATTCAATGTAAGTGGCCAATTTTCACTTTTTATTTATTTAAATGTAATTTAAACCACTTTACCACTTGATGAAACACAGTTGATTAGTGTGCTAGAAGTACTGAAGATATATGCATATACTTGGAAAAGCTGACTATGATATAATTTATAGTGATAAAGACACATCATCATATCGCCCACTTTTTCAAGACACCCGCCCCTCCAGCCGCCACTTCCACTTCTCACCACCCATTCTGTCCTTCATTCATTTATTTTCCTATTTTTGACTCGTTTATTTTTATCTGCACGACTTTCTCTCTTTACAGGCTCTTCCTCAGGAGGTAAACATCACGGAGAACTCCATGATTACAGTCATTAAGCTCCTAACACACTTGCTCTGGCAGCGCGCCGCTCGCTAGCTGAACTCGAGCAGGCCGCACGGCCCTGAGAGGCCGACCGCCATCTGTTTATTTTAGTTCAGTGCGGCCGCTCTGTAAAGAATACACTTCCATGTTCCTCAAACTTCAGAGCAAGTTGAAAGGTTGACTGAACATGAGCCAGTGTCTTCATTATTCTGCTCAGTCAGAGGGGTCGTGCAAAATATGTCGGATTTATTCAGATTAAGTGTCTGTGTGTTTTATTATGACTTGTGTTTTACAGTAATCCTCTCTGCTCAACAACTGAAACACTTTGATGACGCTGACTGCTCAGACACCGGAGAGGTGAAGGGTGAGCTTTTGGGATTGAAAGGACTTTCCAGTGTTAAAGACGCTGAGAGGTTACTTACAGAACTCGCAAGTTCTTAAGACCAGAAAAGTCCACCTTGGTGATCCGAGTGATGTTATTCCTGTCCAGATCCCTGTGAGGCAGAGGGAGAGAGGGAGAGAGAGAGAGAGAGAGAGAGAGATCATCAACATTATCTATATTTCACTATTCATCTTAATAAGGAAGGATGATACATTGTCTATACAATATACAGTGATTCTTCCATACTGTAATATTAATGATCAGATAAAATATAAAATATTTTTTTAGAGAGAGAGAGAGAGAGAGAGAAAGGGTGAGATTCCATGACAGAAAGAAAGAGAGAGAGAGAGAGAGAGAGAGAGAGAGAGAGAGAGACAAAGACAGGGAGGGAAAGATGGAGAAAGAGAGAGTAAGAAAGAGAAAGTGCTAATCATGATTATCGGTCTGCTATTAGTGTGCTTAGCTGCTCCAAAAGGAACAGAAATATCTTAACACTTTGTGTTTATTTACTTATTTGTGTGTCTGAATAAGTAATGTAGTCTTTGGGGGGGGGGGAATCAATGTTAATGCCTCTGTTTCTGTCTTTTTCACTCATAACAAATCTTTTCTTGCTGGAATATTTTAATATTATATTTGTTTAAAAAGGTCAACTTTCAAATGGGAAATGTTTCAGTGGCCATCCGTATTCAGTAAGGAGTCAATGTGGAAATGTGAAAGGTCTTGGCTATAGTCCAACAGGCCTGATTTAGTACCTGCTCCAGATGCCCATGGGGCTTTTGTCTTTGAAGGCCAGTGTCTGCCAGAGTGCATTAGTGCCCCAAAGTGGAGGCTTTAACCTGAGAAAACTGTCCTAGCCCTTGTTCCCTGTACTTCGCTACCGCAGGCAAGGCCCATTTAATACACAGCCATCATGGCTTTAAAATATTTCCATACATACATACATTCCCACTTGGGTTGATTTTGATATAAAACATGGTGTGCCCAGATATGTTCCTTAAGTTGGTCCATTTTCAGGTTATTAGAAGACTGAAAATAATAAAAGTATAATAATCGAGTTCAGACTGGTATTCTTAGCAACATATCACCACTGTCACAAAACATTTTATCTCCAAAATGGCAATTTTACAGGAGAAGGAAAAACCACTTATAACTTACAATGGAAGGTAGCGTAAACTGTTTTTTCAAAGTAACCATGGAGCCTTTCTATTAGTCCATTAACTATTACATATCCACACAATGTAAAGCTCAGGGTGTTTCCAAATTATGCAACAAATTGAAAAAAAAAGTTCTGATCCAACTGCGATGATATTTAGCCCACACAAAGAAAAAGCTGTGCTTAAAATTATAACACAACCAAAATTATAAGAAAAATTTACTTATTACTACTTTATTTAATAGCAAAAACCACAGCAATACTTCATTTTTTTCACACATATAGATGAATTATGGGCAGCTGAGCAGGACAGGTTTGTGGTGTTAGTGGTGGTGTATGGTGCCCACTAAATGTGGCACACTGTAACTTTTGGGAATGACACTTATTGGCCAGTGTCAGTACTGTGCAAGGAAGACAAACCCAAAAAGTCCCAAGAAACAACATTTTAAGGAATGTTCAAATGCCTACAGACCACAATCTGCCTCCTAATATGCTAATAACCATGCTAGTCAAGCTTGCTTACAAAGTGCATGCTTTTCCCCTCCGTCTATCCGGTTTTTCAAGGTAGAAAGGAAGCACTTTTCTCGGAGGAAGGGTAGCCTGGCATCACTGCGAGTTTGCTTATTTAATTTTTCATTACAGCTCATGCAAAACAAGCAGTTTTTTATAACTTTATTTTCTCCAGTCTTTTGAATGTGTCAATGCATGTGCCTTTCAAGTGTTTCGAATCAAGGGCCTCGTCTCAAACCATACAATACGATATGATGTATTCTTGCACCCCTGATTCCCTCACATGCACTCTTACATCAAGGGGGAATGCAACAGCTGTTGGTCTGTCATACAATAGAAATCAATAGCCTTTGAAAGGATCTACAGTACATCAAATCAGTTTGCTGCTCTTCTTTGTTTTTGATTACAGGACATAAAGCAGCTAGCAGATTGCTCCAAATTTCACTTTAATGTCTTTGTTCGGGGATTACAGAAGGCCCAGTAGCGTGCATTACTGCAGCAGTGCAGCACATGAGGCTAAACACAAAGCATGCCTCCAGCATAAGAGAGACAGATTACATGGAGACAGTTCTGTTTGTGAAAACCATTCCGGACGCATCTGAACGGCCACATTATACCAAACTGAGCAATGTGCCACAGGAGTCCATCAGTTATCTTGTTTCCAGGCTGTTACCCAGTACGCACTGGTTCTACAAATGTATACACTCCCGAAAATGTGTGTATACGCCAACAGACACTAACTAACTTCCTCTACAGACACTGTTTACTGGAGTTAACTGTACACCACACTGGAAGAATTAAGACTCTAGAACACACACGTACACACATTCACATTACTAGCCTACCTCCAGCGAGTGTGTTTCTCATAACATACATAAACATTTATAAATCTGATTTAAGGACATATTGAATTTCAAAAGACTTCCCCCGCACCACAAAACGCACATCAGGGGCACTAATATGAGCCATATTGTAGACATATTACAGAGGAGAGGCACTGAGGAGACACAGCATTCACTCGCCAGCTCTCTTTCCCCCTATATCTCTTACCCAACTCTCTCTCTCTCTCTCAAGCTGCACATGCTTTTGCTCTTTCATATGCTTTATTTGCCCTTATGCACCAATCATATGTTGTAATTTTGCTGGCCATTAATACCACTTTCAGTGCGGACTTTAAAATGCACCACATCACCTATAAGTCTTATAAATGAGAGAACAGAGCAAGAAATAAACAAAGATCATTTTGTTGACTTATTAACAATCAATGCAATTTGAGCTTGCTTGCGGTTTATACTTACAAAGCATATGCTTTCCATCAGTTCTGAAGATGAAGGGTCACAGTGCAGTCTGTAATCTTTAATACTGAGCTCTGTAGACGCACTTACACAGCACATTAGTTCTTATTGTGCCTCTGGTATTATGCCATTGATTCAATCAATATCACTACTTTTACAATGGGCTATTAGAACTAGAATCTTATGTATTTCTGAGGAACACTCAGCATCAATAAAACAAAATATTGCAGTTGTATAATGACATTTTAAAAGAAAAGGCTAACACGCAAGGACAATAATGTTTTACAAGAATGTAGAAACTGGCTGACAAGATCTTTATATCAACTTAAAATATAAATGCATCCAAATGTTGGCCCTATCACTGGGAGATCGTGAGTTCAATCTCCAACAATGCCTAAACCACCCATGGCCATAAGTCCAAGAGGGCATAACTGACCTCCCTCTCGCCCCATCACTCAGCATTATGCTAGCCAATGTGATATTTCTGTTATATCAGCTAACAAAATAACAGTTAGCGGTCTCCCTCGAGCACACTGAGCAGCCCAGTGTTGCTGAATTAGTGGCACATTAAAAAGAAGCAATGGGGCTTCTTGAATCTTAGAGAATGCAGATGCGAGCCTTCACCCTTCCAGTTTGGTAGCACTGTGTGATGAGGACTAACTCAAACTCTGTACTAAATGATTGTTTTAATATTATGTAACAGTTTGAGGCCATAAAACCTGAAGGTTCCCTGTTCTTTAGTCAAGTTCCTCAAATGTCCACCCAATTCCTTGATGACCTAAGTGATCAAGCAGAAATGTACTGAACAATCATTTCGTCAAGCTATTGATTCACTGTTTCATAGTGAAATTTCTGCCTCATTTACTGCACCTGCTAAACTTAGACAGTTCATCCCAAACCTATAATCCTCAGTCTTCTTTGACATAGCCAAAAAAAGAAACTTCGTCATTAATCTCTCAGCAACTATCCTGTCCTCCCTCTTACTCTTTATTCCACTTTTTTTGTTGCTTTTTGGCTCCTCTATCCAGTTAACAGTGATCTCACTAGCTCTATCTTACCTGTCTCCTGTTCAACACTGGCCTCTCCACCTTTCTCTTATCCATCCATCTTTCTTCCTTCCACTAAGCTACAGTATGTGCTAACAGCTCAGGGAGTTAAGTGAGAAATGTTGCCTCTGAAACTCAATTAAGTCGGCAGTCACACTGACAAGGTGGAGGTCACAGAAACAGCAGCCCCCCTGCCAGCCATTGTTTGTGTTAATTTCTTGAAGGGATAAAGTGACACTCCAAACGGCAGGTGCTCTGCTTTAACAATGCATCCCCCTGGGCCTCAACACCCACACACAGGGGGCATTAAACCGGCCCACCCACTCCAAGCCGTCGCAAGTCTGCACACAGTGAGTTTAAAGTCTGCTTTAAATCTCACAGGAGTGCTTCAGAGTAGAGCTACACAAAAGGAAGCAGCCCTGAAATGCGCTGGGGGATATTTTGACTGCATCACAAAGCGCACTGCTGCAATAGTGACGCGGCAGGTGATTAGTTCACAAGGTCCGCTAAACCCTCTAAGTCATGGGAGAAGAATGTTTCTGAAAACACATAAAGCGGCCTCGGCTCTCTCCGTACGACGCTTCGCTTCACAATGCGTTTCCTGTCCTAATCTCCTGTTATTTTCTTGAAAGCCAATTCGTCTGGTCCGCAAAAGCAGATAGGTATGCTCCATTTCCTCTGCAAAGCTTCGGAACACCGTTTGGAATCTTAATTGAGTTTCCTCCTCTTGAGCTTGGGCTTGGACTGCTCTGACGGGTGGATTTCATCTCTGGAATATTCACACGTTGGCAAGACCCGAACTAACCACATTGTAAAACACGAACAGTTGAGTTTACTCAAATCATTTTTGCAATCTAATTGCCTTTGCTTGTCTCTGTTCCACTGGTTTACTTATGTTATTTAAATAAAATGGCCTGAGAGAAGCAAAAGAAATGTCCTTACTGTACCTTTAAGGCTGTTGAACTGTTTCAGGGCATTCCTACTGCTTAAACAGAACAGTGTAAATGTAGCATCTTTAATTAGATTTGTCATGTATTAATTAGTTAGTTTGTTTGTTTTTACTTTGTTAACATTATCATTTAATCTGTAACAAAAATGAAATAAAAGAAATTTGAAACAGTGTATCAAACTTCATCAATGATCCTCCACTTGGAGGACTGACTGATCACCTTTCTGGAAATCACTGTCAGTGACCAAAACTAGCCATATGGACACATCATATCAGGGTACAGTGGGCAGGAAGAGGCTTACGTTGTGCATGCAGCAATTGCATTAACTGACCGTTTGTTTTTTCATTATAAGAATTAAACCTAAATATATGTCTGGGATAATTCTAGGGATGTGATTTTGGGGGTTTCGTTTTCTAAAGCGCTTAAAAAAGTGATTTATCTGACAGACCTGTAGAATTTTGAGTGTCATTACACTTATAATGTCCATTGTAATGTTTTGGGTTTTTTTGAGTACTTTGCAATTAAAAATGTCATTTGTCCCATGCAATTTCAATATTGTTTCACAGCCAAAACATCACTCCACATGCAATGAGCGAGTACTGAAATTATCAATGAAAGCAAATTAAATTGCTCATGTTCACTGATTAATGCAAGCAATTAAGTGCAGGAATAACTGGTTGAAAAATATGTCTTCCTTTGCATTTCAATTAACAAGGCTTTGCCACTGTAATTGTCAATGGTTTGACATTGTTTGCTTCTGTTGTTCTCTCCTGCAATGACTAGTCCTCTCTACTACATCGATGATTGACTGTATCATTTAATTCCCATCTCCTTCGCTGGGCTAATTCCACGAGGCATAACAGCACCAATGATTATTAAAATAACAATAACAAACAGTGCATATTAGATGTGGAGTTCAGAGGGTGTGGGCTGTTGTGTTTTTATATGACTCTTATCAGACTTTGGCATGTTCCACAGTGGAGTGGAACCTTCCATCCCTACCGCAGATTTCACTGGAAGGCATTCAGCTTTCGTTTGCACTTGTGCAAGATTAAATAGAGGGCTTTGTTGCCCCACCATGTTAGCGTCACAGGAATAAAAGATGGCCTGCTTGTCTTTCATCCCCTTGAAGCCAGCAGTCAACAGCCATGTGGTCACCACACGAACAGGCCTAAATGAGTGTCCAGTTCACTGCTGCCAACCTCTCTGTCCTACAAAGCATCACTGATGTGCACAAGCAGGACTACTTAGTTTGGGATTCAGTGTTCCTTGCACTATGATGTTTAACATCATCTTTAATTCAATTAAGTGTGGCAAAAAAATTAGAGATGGCATGAACTCTTTTCCGTTTCCTAGCCTAATACTGAACTGTTACTACACATGACATTTCAAAATGGGCTTTTTTTATTAAAGAAAATTTTGACTAAACAGCAATTTCACACAATGTTTCTCACACTCCAGATGTAGCCTATTAGCCACGACATGTTTGGTGTCCAAATTCTGCCTCTTTAGTTAAGAAATGGAGCTGCAAGGTCACATAGATCACATGATAACCTCTTTTTTTTAATCAGAAATAATCCTAATGAGCATCTAAGAGAAGGCTATCGTTTGTAAATGGCCCATGTGCTCAACTACCCCCGAGAAGCAAAACAAAGCTAACAATATGACATGTCATTATGTGAGTTTGTGTTTCAGTCTAGATTTCTCACAGGATTGGACTGGATTCATGCTTTGATTTCCTGTGGCGTAGTGTATAAGACATTGCCCTTGAGACCTGAAGGTCACAGGTTCAAGTCCCGGCCCAGGCACTACTGGGGTACCCTTGAGCAAGAAACCGTCCTGCTACACTGGTCTCTGGCCACTGTTGGTAGCTGAAATGGAAGTTCCCTAATGAAGCAGGATTAAATGCAACTTTGTAAGAGTGAACTGCTAAAATCTGAACTCTTACCAGATCTGAACATTGAGTAATACCCAACTCTTGGCTCACTTCGGTTATTGATGACTGCTCACAGCACTTCTGAGAAACGCTGGGGTGCAGAAATGCCTCTAAATCACCACTATGACAGATTAGAGCATAACTAAGTCAAAAGACAAAAGAAGCATCATCACGGCCTTTGGAAGACAGAGAGGCAGAGAGTGTAGGTGCCAGCAAAAGGCCATGCTGCTCTTCGCTGTTTCTGGCCAGTGCTGGTGGGGTCTGTCTCAGGGAGGCTTTTGTTTAGTAAATATTTTCATTACTGTGCCGTCTGGATGCATTCCCGGGCCGGAGGACGCTCACTTCACGCTAAGCAGAGCAGACAAAAATGAATTATTTCATATTTCCTTTGTGTCTGTTTGCTCTCAAGATCGTTTATTTTCAAAGGGCTGGCAGCTGATAGCACAGACGGCTTAGTGTTTGCTCTCGCTCGGCATATGACTTCTTAAATTACAGCAGGAGCGAGCGGCTGAAAGGTGACATGGGCATTTCCGACGCTTCTCTGCTAAAGTCAACATGACAGCCAGGCCACACAGGACCCATCAATAACACAGCACCCGTGGAGAACTGATGCAGCCAAGTGCATAACCAAGAGACACCAAAAAGAACCAATAAAGGCAGCAAGAGCAGCATACCTCTATGGACGTCATTGCAGGGGAGAACAGCAGAAGCAAAAATAAATCCTGAGTGTCCGGACCATATTTAAGAATCACTGCTCCGCCAGACCTCCACAGCTTCTGTTTATTCAGCGGGAGGCTTGTTTAAAACCAGGCCAGCTCCTGGTTCAACGGGTGGCTCATGTAAATCTCATCAAAGCCGGCTCCTAGATCCAAAGGGATAGTTATTTTCCGGATGTAAACGCCACAGGCGCGGCAATCCCAATCGATTAATAAGGAATTCTGGCCTGATCCTTCTGTTTACTGGGTTGCTAACTGCAACCCAGTGTTTGGGCCCCTGATTCTGCTTACATCATGGTGACAAAGGCAAGAGATATGCAAAGATTTATTTATTGGAATAAATTGAAATTGCAATAAACACTGCATCTTGCCCAGTTCTGCTCAGTACAATCTGACAATATAAGGAATGATCTGAAGTGTAGTTGTTACAATACCAGAATTTGGCTTTCCACAATGGTATGTATGTATGAACAGTAAAATTCTTAACAAAGATTATTTTTAGTGACCTCAATGGTTTTATATAGCGCTGTGACAATGCAAAGATGTATTTGATGGTTAAAATCGTTCTTAGTTTGTTTAAATGGTTCTCTAATATGATGGAAAGCCTTATAGAACCTTTTGAAAATATTTTTATATAGCCCCAAAAAAGGTTTCACTACTGTTACAGGCCTTTTTGCCTATTAACACAAAATGGTATGTGAAAGAAAGTGACTATTTGTCATTGTGAACACACTCAAGCACCACAACGAAATGTGACCTCTGCATTTAATCCATCACAC
>JBBPDA010000034.1:8160919-8178868 GCA_037974385.1 Arnoldichthys spilopterus | reverse complement strand
AGGTCTATAGCTCACAGTGTAATACAGTAGAAGTGCTGTGGCTCTCAGTGAGGTCTATAGCTCACAGTGTAATACAGTAGAAGTGCTGTGGCTCTCAGTGAGGTCTATAGCTCACAGTGTAATACAGTAGAAGTGCTCAAGCCCACAAGATACACTAAGCACTAAGCACAGCAAGCACTCAGCCCTGGACCTGTCTTTATCACGGGACACCTTCATAACCGGTTTGGTGACTCTCCGCCGTGATCCAGTGGCCTGCCCCGCCACTTCAGCACAGGAGGCTCATGCCATGCACAGCTCGAGTTTCAGCGCAAAGCCCCCCCTCACGACCACGACTTCATGCCGTAATACTCACACTCGCTCCGAGTTCCTCGGGATTCCTCTCGGCACTGAGCGGAAGCCCTGCTGCTGGCACTCCACGTGCGATCCCGAGCAGCTGCACTTGGCCGGGCAGCCACTCACGACGGCGACGGTTAAAAGCAACGCGCACACGAGCGCGAGCACTCCGCCACCGGCCGGCCAGCGCTTCAGCTGCGCGCGCACTCGCATCCTTTTCGCAGCACGTAAATGGGCTAAAAAAAAAAAAAATACAAAAACAAACAAGCAATAGGAGACAAAATTGAAAAAAAGAGAAAGCAAATTATATCCCCGGCTCGCTCCAAGCCAGAAAAGAGACGCGGTTCTGAGTGTCCACTTAGAGGAGATAGCCTCTCAGGGCAAGGCGCGTGCAACGTGCCGCTTCAGGCTGAGAAACTCCTGTCCGGAGCCAAAAATGGCCCAAAGTTAAACTTCCATGTAAGTGCGTCCGCACCGGAGCAACGACACACGCGCGTGCGTAATAGTCCATGTGCGCATCACCAACTGGAACCAATTCTCTCAAAAAACCTCCGGTACAATTCCTGTTTTTTTTTTTTTAAGTTAGTTTGCTTAGGAAAAAAGTTCCCCCCTTCAGGCACGTGCCGATAGATCTCCTCGTTCTTCACAGAATCCCTCTGCTCGGTCCTCGCGTGGAGAAGTTCAGCAGAAGTGTCGGAAGAGCACGAGTCCAAAAGTTGTGCGCAGCGCTTTTGCGGGGCTTTCAGGGCGAGAAGTTGTCCTGCGAGTTTCCAGCCCCCCAAACCCGGAGCCACCCTCTTACTGGCTCAGCGCGCTGCTGATGTCATTCACCCACATTTGGGCTCTCCGAGGCGCGCTCCGAGGCGCGCAGAAGTTCGACAGGGCTGCAGGCGCTGCTCAAGTCCCCGGAAACTCGCTGTGTGTGGGGGGCGCAGAGATGATCTACTCAGACTCCGCACGGATAAATAACAGCAGCTCTGTTTACAGGTTTAGATCACCTGTTTGGCCGTAACGGTGTGTTTTAATCAGGTAAAGATGGTGGACAGTTCTGGGGTGAAAAAAATGGATGCTTCGCTGTTTCAGTGGGGGAAGAAAATCCCTGATCCTCAGGACCAACAGTGCAACGTGATGGGCATGAAAATGTCTTAATTATACTGCTAACACTCGCCTATTAATGTTTATTCCTATAATAATTCAGTCAAATGAATGAACTTTTCTCGGATAAACAGGCTGTATCATTTATTCACATGTGACCACAGTGTGTGGAATAATTAACGTGATAACATAAACTTTTAAAAATGAATCATGAACAGCTCCTGATCAGTAAAAGTTGCTCTGTGGTGACTGATTTGACTCCTCTGTCCTCACAACTGATTTCACCCAATTGGCTGCATTTTGCAGTTGCAGTGCCCCCGTCTGGTGAGAAAGTAAACACGTGATTTCGAGACTAAACAGTCAATGATGAGCACATTACAAACTGTCTGACCCCATATAACCAACAAATTACTAGCTCTGAATATAATACAAGAGTCCCCCCATACACACAGACCAGTGTTTAATACAGTGAGGAGAGGAAATCAGTATTAACACTGACTGATTTAGTCCAGCAGCTGTGGAGGGAGGAGGCTCAGTGGATGACAATGGCTTCATTAGACACTGGTTGTCTTTCTCCAAGTGCAGCAGACACGTTTAACACTGACTGAACCAGCTGCTGCCTTCTCGACTAATACACTTACATTATATCTGTTTAGAGCAAAAAAAAGTATCTCTGTCTCTCTCTCTTTCACACACACACACACACACACACTTCTATGCCATTTAAGATCATTGTGCTTCTGCAGCATGATTCTACAGCTACAGTAAACATCACACACACACTTCATCTGTCCTTCAGTTTCTCCTCCTTCATCAGTCTCTCTCGCTCTCTCGCTCTCTGTCTCTTTCTGTCTCTCTCTCTCTCTCCCTCTCTCTCTCTGTCTCTCTCTCTCTCTCTCCCTCGCTCGCTCTCTCCCTCTCTGTCTCTCTCTCTCTCTCTGTCTCTCTCTCTCTCTCTCTCTCTCTCTGGAAGGTACAGCTCCATCTGGAAGCTTCAGTCCCTCTTCCCCGCAGTAAGCTGATGTCTTCAAACCCTGCTGGTAGAACAGTGAGGCTAAGCTGTGAACCATGTGCTTCACGCTTTTGCTAACCCACACACATGGCCATGGTCTCATAAATCCAGAGCGGGTGTCAATAAGGCTGATGTGCTGGCTTTACTGAGCGCTTTTATTCTTTTCACTTGTTCACGTCAGGAGTGAGGAATGCCCGGGCTCCACCTGTGCCTCAGTGTGGAGAATGAGCATGCCAGGAGCAGCACTGCTCGACATGTGTCAGATCTAGCAGCCAGGTCTGACCTCTGAACAGCCGTGCCACACTCTCAGGCACGATCGGGCAATAATGCAAGCAAAAAAAGTTCCTGTGCTCAATAGAAGATGTGTCTTCATTTAGCCTGAACAGTTTAGTTGTCTCTGTTCTGTTGCTGTCAGAGGTGAAGAAGTGCTCTCCACAGAATATTCAAGAACATCAACAGCAGGAGTGGGCAGAGTAGCCTACAAATAGAGCTGTAGTGGAGCTTGTTATTACACTCAGCATCTACCAGTATACAACTGAAGCTTATTAGAAGCCGTGAAAATGAAGCTTTGCAAAAAGGTCCTCGCTTGGACACTGGGTTCTAGTCAAAATGTTTGCATTTTAAATGAACATTAAATTCAATTTAAATTTTAAAACCCTTTGGTTTATGTGGAGGCTCTTTAAATGTATTTACATTCTTATTTACTAAAAAGGAAAACACACCACAAGGTTAATGATGGAGGGAGATTTTCTCGATACACTCAAAGCAAGTCCAGCTCCTTAGACTTGTCAATATGGTTTAAGACTGTATGACTTAGTTTAAGCCAAAAAATGAACAAAATGTCAACATGTAACTGAATACTCACAGACCACCTCAGGTGTAGAAAAACTGATCTAGAATCATTTTTGTGATAATAACCATCATAAGTACAGAGAAATCTACTATGTTGTTGTCAAAATTGGCTGCCTGTAGTTGGGTTTGGTCATTTATCTTTAATCACAACAAGTCTGCACCTTTTTTAAAGAGCTAGATGTGGCTTGAGCAGGTTAAGAGACATTTGGGTACATTGGGTGATTGTTGATTTTCAGTGATTTTGTTAGCAATGTTAGCCTAGCATATCATAGCAATTTTGGATCCAAACATGTCTTGGCTGATCGACTACAACTTTTGTATATGAACATTTGTGTAAATTAGATTTTTCTTGCCAAACTATTCCTGAAAGTAGATGTAACTGAGTAAACAGACCTATTTATACCCACCTTTACTCAACACCCCTTAAAAAAATGAAAATATATAAAATACAGAAACCATCCTCACTACCATAATAAAGCTTTCTGCTGGACCTGAAAATGTGTCATCTGGCTTTCCAGAGTTGGAAACCTTCAAAGCACTCTTTGGTGAATCATAATCATAAGCATAATAAACATAAATAGTAAAACCAGACATTGTATTGTCTGCATTTACTTATTCTTTCCAACCTATAAAATGCCCCGTTAGAGTAATTGAAAAGAATAGCATGACAAAGTGAGTTTTATCGGTTCAGCAGGTTAATGTTAAACCAAACTCACAATGTTAGGCGTCCCACACCCCACAGGAGGTGAGTGGGCAGTAAGCTACATGGGGAAACTTGGCATGGCTGGGGCGGATGGGGGCCCGGGGCAGCACAGAGAACCGCCTGGCCAAAGACCTGTCTAAGAAAAAGAGCCATTAGCATAGCATTAGACATGAGAAGCCCTTTTAATGGAGCGCTTTAAACATAAAGGGAAATTCAAACTTTTCCAGCAATTACGTCAATCTTTCGGCCTATCTCTTTGCCACAAGAGCGAGTGGGAGAGCTGTCTCATATACATTTCCTCTCAGCCCATATATTCTCTCTCTTTGTCAGTTTGTGTGTGTCGAGGATTGTCGTTTTGTTATTTGGCTCGGTAACTGAGAACAGAAACGGATTTCTCATTTTCCTGGGGCGGAAAATGATTTCTCGCTTTGTGTTCGGGCACGGCTGGGAAAATCTGTCTTTGAACGTAAAATGCCACTGCGACATTTGTTTAACGGCCTGTAGATTTCGACTGATTTCCTCCTCCTAGCTGAACCGACAGTTGGCATTGCACATTATTTGATTCTAGCTTGTTGCCACAGGGGTTCCTACAAGTGTTAGCCAAATGGAACATGAATGGGAAATAATCTGCATCAGTTTATATTGTTGTCTACACAGTTTGTAAAGTTCTTTGACTTGTAACCTGTTTGATGTTATACTGCAGTGGTTCCCAAGCCTGGTCCTGGAATACCCCCTACACTGCACATTTTAGTGTTTTCCTTGTTCCCAGCAAACCTGATCCAACTAATAAGTTAAGCCTGTTTAACTGAGCTAAGTGTATTACAGAAGGAAAAGACAACTGTGCAGGGCAGAGGTACTGCAGGACCAGGGTTTGAAACCATGGTCAATATAGTATCCTTTTTTCTCTCAATTGATGTTATACAAGATATAATAATAATAATAATAATAATAATAATAATCGGTGCAATACAGAACCATCATTTATTGAAGAGCCTGTGACCTGGTACACATAAACAAATAACTATTTCCTGCCAAAAATGTATGTACAACCATTGCTAAACACCCTATAAGAATAATTTTAAAAGACTGTAGCACCTCTGAAGTGAAGTGATGACTGTGAAGCAAGGGAAGGCTTCCTCTGCAGTGTCATGTGAAGTACAGTAGCAACAAGACACAGGAATCCATGAAGGCTTCTGGACTGAGAGACCCCAAAGTCACCAAAGTCAGGGCCATGTGTGCCCATGAGCCACCACTACCACACAGAACTGTTAATTACCAGCATATTGTTGCAGCTTGTAAAGAGAGTGGGCAGGTAGGGGGTAAGAGAGGGTGAACAGTTGTGGTTGAGGGAAAAAATTCTGTCAAAAAAGCATCCCCCAGCACTGGACACAACTGGGACAGTTTCAGTAGGCTCAGTGAGTTCTGTCCCTTTTTAGCTCAAGGGCAATCTAAAAATAAGCTGCAGATCTTAGTGGGTGTGCAAAACGGGCTATTCTTGATGTTTGTCCTCCCCTTTGGTTGTGGCAAACTAATGTATGAAGAAACAATGAAAAAAGGAAAACACCATGGCCAGATGTTGCCACAGCCATTGTAGTTTGATTTATTTGTAGTTCTACAAGTTTGCATTCCATTTGCAGGAGCCCCTCCGGACACCATCGGTTATGGTCAACCTGAGGCAGTTTCTTTAACAGGCCTGACCTCTGCTCTGACTCTGAAGCCAGGTCTTGCTCTGTTTGATGTCCAGCCTCCAGACACCAGCATTCCTGCTGAATCTCTCGCTCTCACTCTCTCTCTCCTCCCGCCTGGCAGGCGCGGCAATTTGAAGAGGCATGTTTATCATGTGTTGAGCGGTGCATTTGGCATGTAGGGCCATTCACTTTGTCAGTGGCCTGCATTTTGTACACCGAAAAACAACAGCAATGCTGACTAATATTATGTGCTCAGAGTCCAGAATGACCAGTTTAAAAAGTTAGAGCACTGAATTATTATTCTGAGAGGCTAAATATTTTCATCTTTATTCTCATTTAACCCAGATGGGCAGACACACCACCACTGGCATAACTAAAAGGCACTGGTGACATTTTATTCAGTAATATATTGTCACTGTCAGAACAATCTAACAATCTTAACTTTCCTGAATTTTTTTCAGGATTTTCAGGAAATTGCTTTTTCAATTTAAAAATACACATTTACACTGCGTATTTAAAAAAAATACAACAATTACAATGGTGACAATATGTAAGTTTTTTTCTCCTAGAAGGTATAAATAAAGAAATGAGCATTGTGATACTTTATCTGGCATCGGTATCGGAGTCAAAATGTCGGTATGATGACAATCCTAATAGAAACTAATGAGTTAGGGCAGCAATAATTGCCATTACCAAACTATATTCCTGCTGTAGGTAGAACACAGTTAGCTGAGTGCATTGCTATGGTGAGAAGGTTTATATGATGATGGAGTGGGGGATATGATTGCTCATGTTTTGCTGTTGGGGGTGGGGGGTTTATCTGGTGCCCTTGCACTCCCCACGCTTCTATCAGGATTAGCCTATAAACAGTTCCATATGTGAGGCTAAGCCTGACATTACAATGTAAGACTTTTGTCTCCCGGTACGGCTGGATGATTGATGATCCAATTTACTAGGGAGTTATCATGCACCTAAATACAAACGGCTGCATGCAGGGGCCGATCACTTGCTTCTTTGCCATTATTTTTCCAAGAGCCAGGATTTAATCTGTACTCAGAGAGACAGGACTGATGCTGGTGTGGTCAGGTTCTGGTCTCCAGCACAGTGGGATAAACTTACTGTAACACCCTCCTGGGGTGTTTGTGCTTTACTTCCAGGGTTATGAGTGATGTACAGCGTTGCTTTGCAATTGGTTGACAAGGTGACCACTTGCTCACCCAATACATAGAAAGAGAGAGAAGGTCTGAGCTTTGCGGTGCCTTTTTCACCACTGCCCACCTTTGGGTGGCCAAAAACAACAGTAAAACTGTAGAACCTGAATTTTTTACAGTACTTTCTGTAATTCGGCACGGCTGATGAACAAGCACAAACATAGAACGGAGCCATCACAAATGATTCTGAGTCTCCCTGGCCTGACTGGCGTACCCTGGATGCTTTTATGGTTCAGCAATAATCTGTAATTAACACTAACCTCTGAAATCAGACCGCTGATTGGGGCCAGCACATGCAGGCCATCTGCACTGCCCTCCACCTTCAACTCCAGCTCACAGCTCTGAGCTATTTACATTAGGATGTCCTATGAGCATTCATCATGGGCCTCCGCTGGGACAACTCTCGGAAACTCACGATCCAGCTCGCTCTGCTGAAACAGTTTGGCTGGGAGCAGCCGTTAGCGATTGGCCGTTAGAGAGCCATTCGTAGCCATCACAGCCAGGCCCGTAGACATTGCAGCCTTCAGTCTTCAGGAGGCTGTGGTCGACAAGGCTGACCTCGTTCTGGCCACCGTCCATCTCCATACAGAGCTGTGATTGCCTCTCTGTCTCTTTTTTTCTCACCTCTGAAAGTCTGGCCGACCAGAAATTTTTATTAATTGTCAAATCTCTGCTAAGTCTGTCACTTTCTCACTTGGCTGGCCTCACCATTCTATCCCACTGGCCCTTTTTTTCAAAAGAGGCAATTCCAAGCCAACTGCAACACAAGTGGACCCTCAGAGGGTTTCACAGATTTAAATCAAAGAAACTTGAAGGTTTTCTGGGGGTGGGGGTAGGGGTTATGCTTAGCTAGACATTGAAAACAGCAAAGTTCAAAATCTCCAGCAAGGCATTTTAATTAACCCGACCTGACAAAGTGATTTTTGTCTGCGAGAGAATGGCAGTGGGGCAAAAAGGGTAAGGGGGTCTCTTTGGGAAGTCGAGAGAGGTTTTTGGAGAAAGCCTTACAACTCGGAGAGGGTGAAATCACACGGAGACTCAACAAGGCCAAACAATGACCTCCTTTTCTCGCATGGACTTTTGTCAACATGAGAAAATTAGAAATGCTGGGTTTTATGAGGAGGACCCTGGAAGGTGAAGGTCGAATGCCAAGAGCTCACTCATTGACAAGAGAGTTTAGCAGCTGTGGTGCTGTTTGCTTTGAATAGGGTGGAAATGCCCCGAGTGGCCCTGGACCAAGGAAAACAATGTTCTGGGTTGACTGGCAGTGGGAACTCGATCCCTCAGCAAGCAAGTCGGCCGCGGTCTGACATGGGCACCGAGGCCCTCGCTAAATCAGGCCTTATTATGTTTACAGCGGCTCCACTGTACAAAGAAGAGGAAAACGGAGGACAGGAAAGGGCTGAGCTGAGCAAACGCTACGCTGTGTGGTGAATCAAATGAATAGGGAAGCACTCCAGTCCATAAAACCACAATTGTGCTTCACTGGAGCAATAGTCTTGAGGCTGATTGGACTGGATCGGTTGGCCTACTTCGAGACACCGCGTGGAGATCTCAGCACTTTTGCAACTTTCTTTGGAAACTCTAATGGCGATTACCACCGAACACTGCGCTTTAACAATGGTGCTAGTGTTACAGGATGAAATGTGGAAATAGGAATTTGACAGGATTCCATAAGATCTTAAATGTGCCAGTTCTCTGCGGGTGCTCAAAATGTGGCCTATAAAAGGGTCCCGCAGGCCTAGATTGGGCTATATGTTTTTGATTATTCTTGGTAAGATCTACAGGTTTGATTTCATTAATTTATTCCACCTGCCCAAATATGGTTGTTGTAGGCTACAGTATATTCTGCTACTGCTGCAGTTTGCACTCTCCCCTTTCTCTCTCTTGGCCTCCCCTGCCTCTCTTTTTGAGTTGTGTGACATGAGAGGTATCCTGGATGTGGTGGTAAAGTGAAGGAAATGATTATCTATAGCGGCCTTAGCATGTCGGGATGCATTACGGTTGGATTTAAGGCGCATCAACAGACACTCCAAGACGAGACCAGTCCCACTGCCAGGGTCCTCCCTTTTTCCCAGCCTCTAGAGTGTATACAACCACCTTCAATCAATTTGAATGATTTATTATGAAAGAAAATTCTCCTCTCGCTAGTTTCTAGCTCCAGCAGTTTCATTCAAGTTGGATAGAGAAGAAACCCATGGAGCTGGATCATGTTTGTAGGGTCGGAGCAGGACCTTGAACATGACAAGCATGACTGGAAATATTACAGCACCTCTTACCTTTCGTTCTTTTATTTCTCTCATTCTTTTTTTCTTGCTCCTTCCAACAAGTGAACAAAAGACTGACACTAGGAGAGACTGGGCAGGACAGAATGGAAACAGAGGGTCTAATACTGCATTTCCACATGTCACTTTGTTCAAGCTGAATGAGGGGTCAGTGCGAAGTGGTTCTTTCCATGTTAGACTTGCCAGAGTCACTCAGGCCCTGGCCAGTCTGATGGTTAAGCCACTGAGGGACGCCAGCCCTCCAGAGACCCAAGACATTAGCCCTGCGCCGTCACTCATACAGACCTGAAATAACAGCACCATGTGCAACTCTACTGAGAGGCCCTGATGGCTTAAAGAACATTACGTGCCACATCCCTGCATGGAGTGATGGCTGATAGAGGCTGTGGAGCGGACATGAAGTCACCTGAGAGTTAATCATGGAGAGGGAAAATGAGGTATTCACCATGACAAGGAGACACACAGTGCAAAATGTCCAGCACGATCTTTCAGTATGTCAGTTAAGGTTTTATGACCGTGGTCCACGTGGTATTTTTTACAAATGGACAACTTCACCTTCATCCTTGTCTGTCAGGCAAAGGACTTTTAAAATTAATTATTTTCTATTTATTTATTTATATGTTTGTTTTTAAATAAGCTGTATTAGTTTGATCTTATAGATCATACTCATTTTGACAGGCTTTTAAAATAATCTAGTCATTGCTCATTCCACTCATTAGCAATATCTCACCCACTCAAATAATGCTACCACTCTAGGCGGGTGAAGGCAGCACATGATTCCAAGTCAGTGAAGCCAGCAACTGCATCTTACTGAACTACTGGTAACACAACATAATTGGCAAGCTCAACACACTTGGAACAGAACTGCCAATTCTGTTATGTTAGCTAACAGGTGCCTGCACTGGCTAGCATTGTCCTGAGTACAGGGAGAGGAAGATCCATCTACGAGAGCATTAGAGAGAGTAAGGCCAACTATGCTCTTGATCTCCCAATCAAGGCCAATGATTAAATGGTTGCACCACTGGGGAAAACAAACACAGTGCTTTAAAGAGTAAACACTGCTAATGGTTTCAAGCCTATATTAAAAAATGTTTTGGTGTAAAAAAAAAATACTTCACACTCAAGCACCACAACAAAATGTGACCTCTGCATTTAACCCATCACACATGCACATGTGGAGCAGCGGGCAGCTACCAACAGCGCCCGGGGAGCAGTGCAGAGGGACGGTACCTTGCTCAAGGGTACCTCAGTAGTGCCCGGACCGGGACTCGAACCTGCAACCTTCAGGTCTCAAAGGCAGCGTCCTAACCACTAGGCCACCACTGCCCACTAATTAACATTGCACTTTATCACATGAAACTAAAATGAACTAGTTTAGCTTAGCTATTGTTTTCTAATGATAACGCTTTAACAGCAAGGTTTAGAAGAACATCACATGTAGAGGGACTTTATACTTTGCCAGGCTGGATTTCATCATTTTTGGTACTGATGTTAGTGACTGTTGACATTTGCTCAAGGAGAGGTCAGGATTTACCAAAATTATTTTTAAAGGTTTTCTTTAAATGAGAGAGAAAGAAATTTCAAAGTAAATTGAAAAGGCTTCTGGAAGAAAGAAATCTCCCCTATGGAGGATCCTCCAGACAAGTGTTAGGCAGAAAATCAGGAGCACAGAGCTTCATTTTGCATTGAAGGTCTCTGGGCACACTGAATGACAATCAGTCAGAGATTATATATCAGTTAAAAAAAATACTGTGTTTGCCAAGTATTAAACCAGTTTCAACCAGCTGTGAGTGTCATGGGGGCAGTGTGACGACGGAGTGTCCTTGATAGGAGATGACATATGGTCATATATAAGTTAAGATAGGAGCAAAATGGACATTTAATAAAAAAAAAGGACGTTCTTCTAAAATACCTAATGGTTTTACGGCCTATAGATGGTGAGGTGTCAGGGGTCCTGAACTTTTAAGAGTGTTAGAACCTCAGACCTTGGGCCGGATTCACCAGTACTGCATACAGTAACTAAATATTTGTTTGTCTTGACAAATATTAAGTTATATGCAAAAGTTAGACACCTCTTGTCAAATGATTTCATTGTTTTATTGATTTCTAATTGAAAACGAGTGCTCATCCTCAGACAACACATGCCTACACATTTCAAAACACAATTACTATTTATTTGCTGAAATTAACATAAATAAAATCAGTTTAACAAAATTAGAAGCCTGGGCAAATGTTATGGCACATTTTCCATTTTACTTCATCTCTAACTCAGCAAAGAAATCGAAAGTTTGTTCCCTGTATGGAATGTGTACATATTTTCACCAAGTCCCTGTGCACGGACCTCTGTTTTGTAAAGGCCTTTGCACTGCACTATTTAGGATTTCACTCGGTCTGACACAGCTCATTAATTATGAAGCCCTTTTCGAGGCAAAAAACTGGCCCTTGAGAAAGGGAACCACAGCTGTAGACTAAGCAGATCAGTCTGACAGAATCTTTATTTGTGGCCAGAGAACTTTTGACAGAGTCCAGTCAAGAGCATTGGGTTCAATGCCAGGGCTATATCTTGCGACGTTGCCGTGGGAGTCTTTGGGAAACGTCTCAGAAATGTCTTTATAAGACACTGTTGCTCGGGTCCATTTAGCCCTTTAGACATTTTAAATGTGTTTAACTAGCCAGTGAGTTTATGTATGTAGTGGGCAGTGATGGAGTGTAGGGTTGGTATTTTGTGTATTTACACAGTGCACACATCCACAGCAGGCCCACCTACTTCTGCTCTGGCACGACGACTGGCTGTAGCAATTAGTCTCTTACGCTTATCAGGGAGGCCTCGGAAACACACGCCACAGCAATGGCACCAAATGTTGGTCAGAGTGACAGAGCTGAAGTTGCTGTAGCCATGAGTAAGGAGTCAGGCTGCTGTTCTGCTCAGCTTAGATTAGCTATCTTATCACCAGCTGCTCAGATAAGACTGCTCTGCTGATGGGAGCAGTCTGTAAAGTAAAAGGCCTTAAGACCACAGATGATGTTTATGCTAAAAAGAAACACACCTCACCTCCTCCCTGGTGGCTGCTTTTCCTCCTGTGTGTTAAAGTCAAACCCTTCAGATATGTAAATACTGAATGTGTAATAACACCTCTAGGAGGTCTGCTATGTCAGAATGAAATTCTGACTCCAACACAGCATTCAGTCGTGTATTTAAGTCACGCATATTCAGCCATGTTTGTCATACAGTGCAAGCAAATCCCCTGAATTACGGTACATTACTGTTCATGTAACCACTGCAGTGCCAAGTCACTGTTGTACTACATGCTGGAACCCCCAGTGTGATGACATGAGTGATTTACAGCCCAGTCTGGTCAAGGTTAGTGTCATGTTAATGACTCTTGGCCATCCTCCATCAGTGCGGTCTGAGCACAAGACGCTGCCCCATGAAAAGTGAAGCAATGACGACTTTAACGAACCAACATCATTGCACATCCAGGAGATGATAAATCAGCAACACAGTGGGAGATGGACAGAGGGCTAGCTCTGTGCAGGCGGGAGAAAACCAACAGGCTACTGACTACTTCGTATAAGAGTGTGATCTTTTTTCAGCGTTTAAAAGCGATGACAACAATCGTTCATGTTTTTTTATTTCATTCATTTCACTTTTTTAAGCACCCAGCATCACCCAGTTAGTTATTTTTACATTTGGAACTGCAAGGGCCTGTGTGTTGGCCCCAGTGGCGTAGGTTGCATTTTAACTTTGGATGAGACATACTGTTCACACGGCATCCATCATATGAGAAGTTCTAATTATGTTCATTATTAGAATTAAGAATATGACATTATGAGTGTGCTGTTAAATTGTTATTCAATATGTAAAACACTCTTATTTTCAACCATTATAACTACTATAATTATATTTTAACAAATATGCCATCAAATTATCAACCCCCCCTTTCACCAGAACTAATCGCAATTATACTGCAGCACCATAGCAGAGCTGTAACTGAGTTCATTTATATTAGTTTTCTATAAAACTAACTGCTAAACTTTAGATGATACACAATACAGATCTGTGTTTCAGTACATGCCCCCTAATATCACTGCATTAATACATCATATTATTAGGACAATGATAAAAAAACTCTAAACTGGCATCCAAGCAGCATGAATGAATTCTGTGATTGCTCATTAGTGCTAGAAGTGATAAATTACTTAACCCACAGTTTGTCAGTGTGGAAGATAGTGTGGACTAATAGAATCACTTCACTAGAATTATTTAACATATTATGAATAGCCAGTGTCTCTAACTCTCGCTCTCACGCACGTACACTCTACTGTACTCGCACACTGCATATACTCGCGTCACTAGATGCTTTGACCTGGTGATAGACGGGGTCCTGGTGAACGCCGACTTTGACTCTGACTAGCCTCAGGTAAGGAGCTTCTCTGAAGTTTGGTGGTGATGCAAACGCTGGGGTCTGTTTGCATCTGCCTCTTCTTTCAAAAGAAGGCTAAATAGTCTGTCATGCTGCCAAAGTGTCAATATGCATCCACACAGTGACTTAACTTTCACAAAAAGTTGTTCAGGCAGTTTAAACCTCTTGTGAACCTGATGCTAACTTTCAAAATGCTAGTAGTCACTTGCATGTCTTGTGAGGTGTGGAAATATAAATCAGAAAAGAGAGCATATTAGGGTGCTAGTCAATGAAAATAAGCTTCTTTCAACAAATGAGATGCCATTCAGCAGGAAACTGTCAGAGATGAAGCATGAAATTGTAAGGTAGCACCCTGGGTGGACAGTCAGATTTTAGAGGTGTCCAGCGCTATCTTAGACACCCCTCTGGCTCTGCCACGGTTACACACATAGATCAGGGTACAGTAAGAGATAGAGTTGAGAGCGAGAAGTGCAATGACATGGCTAAAGTGGGCTAGAACAGCAGTTTATCTAACACCCAGTTAACAGTGCCAACGGATAATGGAGTTCAGGAGTTAATGAGGTAGATCATTCTGTTAGACCTACTAAAATAGCTAGCTAGCCATCTCTCACAAACTAGACTACAGCATAAATGCTTATAATCCAGGAGAGAGCTGCAGTCTGTCGAAGGTAACAATATGGCAGTGACATTATCATGGGACGTTTTTCCTAACAGGGTTAAACCCTTTACATTACATTAGTGTAGCTGACTCAGTCTGCTATAGTTGGAACATGAAAGATGCTGACTGTATATGAACTGCATTTTGTGACTTCTGTGCACAGAAAGGGCAATTCATCCCCTTCCAAACACTGGAGGCAACACATCAGCACTGCTCCCCCTAAATCTATGCTGGTGACTGGCACCCAATTTAAATTGGCACTCAGATAACCTGCATGTTAGTTTCAACATAGTTAGCCTATTTTTTTAAAATTAAATAATATAAATGATTATGACTGAATAAAAGACTTTAATCCAAAGGACCAATTTAGTGACCCATGCTTCAGGGCCTCCATCATAGCATTGTTATGGTTATTATTATTAGAAATAATAATTATAATAAATATGATTTTTATTATAATAAACTACTGAAATCTGAACATTTATAATCGAAATAATAAACCTGGTCTTTAATGGGATAAGGGCTCAAAAATTCAATTATCCTGTCCATTAGTTCTTTCAAAATGATGCATTAAATGTGACATTACAGCCGTTCCAAGCTGCAGCACCATGACAGTGTGGGTTCATGTTTAGCTTAAACTGCCCGGTCATGGGAGCTGATAACCACAGCGTTTACACAGATTAAAGCAGAAGGGCACCATTGCTTTCACAGTGATATCAAAGCAATTTCAACATATTGTCTTCAGTTTTCATCAGTGCTTGAAGTGGCGAAGTCAAGTGCCGATACTTCCCATGTTTTGTAGACAGACTGAGATGGTCTGAGATCGTAAGATTTCTTTTATTCAGTAGCCTAATTACTAACAGAAATCAAATAGGACAAAGTTTGGAAGAAGGTAAAGGAACTGTAGGAAACAATAGTAGTGTGTGAGCCAATGTGAGTAACATGCACCCTGGGTAATGTAAGGGAATGTAATTTGGCAGGACAAATCTGAGTGGCCATGAGCTTATGAAAAGTGGCAGAATGCAAGGACTTTACTTTAAGGAGCAAAATGTGGACATGCTGGTACAGAGGACTGAGTACCAGCGCACATGAGACAATGATTTACAAAGATGGCTGCCTATGAGTGCTACTGAATGCCATTCAGCAAGTAAATCATGAATGCATTATATGAGGAATATTATGTTAGTAAATATGATGAAATCCAACTTGTATCCCTGTGAGATTCATATTTCCTTTATAATCCCTGAGTCTGAAAGAATGAAAACAGCCAAGTGAAAGGGTGAGTTGTTTTTGATTAGCGCAGGAGATCAGAGAGCAAGCAGGAGAGAGTGAGTTAGAGAGAGTGCGAGTTTGTGGAGATTAGCTGCAGATAGCACATGCCCCTCACGGACTGAACAGGGGATCAGAGAGCTCAGTGGGAGCCTGAGCCAGAGTCAGGCTGAGGTAATGCAAGTCGGGCCTCTGCTGGGTTCTCTGCTGGGCCTGCACGCTCTTTCCCATCCTGCCTAGGCCTCGTCCCACCACTGAGCTCCATATAGAGCTTCTAGTTCTCCGCATTTCCCTTTCTTTATCTCCATCTCCCTCTCTCACTAAAGACTTCCTCCGGCCCAGTGAGGGCAGGTGCTTCTCATTATGGGGCTTTGAAGTGAGAGAGGCAGGGATGGAAGATGGCGGATCAGTGATAAGCCTGCCCTCTCCTGCCACAGAGCTTTTTTCCCAATCATCCGTATTACCAGACTGGCACTGCACAGAGGAAACGCAAGAGTAGCACAGGCCTCCTGCACTTCATTAACCCTTTAATGCAGAGGCCAAGATAGGATAGATTTTTGACTTTTCATTCACTCTTTTCAATAAATGTTTTAAAAAGCAGCTGAGGAGTTTACTTTGAGATGGGAACAATATGATCTAGACAAACATGCCAATACTGTAAGAACTTTAAAAGTTTGGTTTTTTTCTTGTTCTGTAATGTCAGTTGTTCTGTCTGTTCATTATGAAATACTGACACAGCATTACCCTTTAGTGTTCTGCTCAGCTATTTAGTCAAACACATTTTGAGTCTCTATTTTTTTCTGAAACATTCACTTAACTCAACCTGATGGTTCCGTCACTGCCACTTGGTTGAGGTTAGTTATGGTCAGAAATCCCCTGGATTTCACTTGAATTTAATTTCGTCTTTAATTACTAGACCATTTCAGTGAGCTTTCTTACCAGAAGTAAGAAAAACACATGGTAGTTGTGGGTGGTTCTGTTGCACAAACACACATTTTAGGACAATGTATGGATTTCTCTGAGACGTTTTTAAGTAATTCCAAGAATTGTATTTGATTTTTACTCATTCTTTTTTGTATTCAGAGTTTTACAATAAAGAGAAATCTTGACTGTTTGGTAGAGGCATATGAAAAAAAACTGCGCTTGTAGAACGAAAACAAATTTTTTTTGTTGCATTGTTATTATTGCCCCAAATTCATATAAAAAGCAAAAAAAAATTTAAAGGGATAAACAGCAGCTGCTATTTTGAAATTATGTCAAAATAAGATAAATCACAGAGATGAAGTTATAAAATGGAATGATGCTTTTTTTTTATGCTTGCTCCGAAACTATCACAACAGATGCAAAAATAATGACAAATGTTTAAAGTGACAAAAAACACAGTAGTACACACAAAGCACCAATTCAACTTGCTGGTACATTTTTGCTATGACCACCCTGGAAATGCACACAGCTTAGATAATCTGGGAGGCAAAGAGGACAAAGATAGTCCCAAAGTGTACAAACAAAGACATACAATAAGGTTAACAGAGAAATTTACAAGAACTTCATTCAGTTAATATCTCCAGACTCTCTGTAGCTTAAAGAGACATGGTGGAATAAAGAAAAAGTTGGGACATTTTAGTAAATTAAATTAAATCAAGAATCTGTTATTTGTTAAATGAAAAATATCCAAAGAAATAGTTTTTATAGAACTATATTTTAATGGAGCCACTTAATGTATTTAAAAAAATTCTAATGTTATAATGATTCAAGAAATTAACATTATTAACATAGATAGTACCCACATAAATAAAGAACCTATCCAAATGACTGTCCATTCCTAGTCAAAATAAACATTTGACAAAATAGAGATTTAACTCTAATGTTCTCTAAGTCAGTGGTTCTTAGTCTCCACATTAGGATTCAGCCTTTGAGGAGAAAAGTCAGAGTAATTTAATTAGCTAAATGACTAAATTGCTGCACCATGACTCAAGGAAAATGCCCTACAACCCTTTCTCTGGTGTTTTACAAAATTCATTGCCAGGGCCACTTTGTTGTTCTGCAAGTCTTGATTGTTGCCTTGGGTTAGGAGCCAACCACATTGAGCACATTTCAGAGGCTATGCTGATTGATTAAATGTTAGTCAAAAAAACATTAAATCCATACCTCATCAATTTCCAACTATCAGGGATGTCAATTTTCCAAGAAAGTAAAATGTAAAAGTCATCATTGATTAAGTTGGCTGTGCAATACAGGGAGCACTGGCTGAAGGTTAAAAGCTGGGCAAAAGTTTTTTGTTTTTTTTTTGGGGGGGGGGGGGATTCTCGTAGTTACTAAACTTAAAATATTAACTAATTTATTATATTATATTAATTATATTAACTAATAATATTAACAATTTTTTTTAAACAAATATTAACTAAATTAAATTCAATTT
>JBBPDA010000034.1:8127402-8160819 GCA_037974385.1 Arnoldichthys spilopterus | reverse complement strand
AAAGGATGAAGTTAGATTTTATTCAGAAGGTAAAAATATTACTAGAGATTAGGGATGCACCAATGGGGGGTTTGTATGCGGATAAGCAGCATTTTTCAAGTACATATCTTCCAATGCTGATACCAAAGTTGATAAAAAAATCCATCTTAAAAATGCAGAAACTTGAACTACATCTTGCTGGATTAGAAAGACATACCATAGAAGTATATTTATTTCTAAATAAATTTAAAAATTGGGTAAAGTTCATAGAAATGAGCAAATTCGATGGTATTACAGCATCTCTCACACATTTTTCTCTTCTAGAGCGCAATAAATGCATTGCTAAATATCGGTTTGAATTATTGCTCAAGCAGTTATTTGCCAGTGTCTGTGTGATTCAGTATATCGTGATGCATCCCAACTAGAGACATCACACCTTACATTGTTGTCCAAAAATAAACCTGGTTAGCCTTTAATATGTTATCTTTTTGCAAACTGAGAAATTGAGAAACAGAAAATGCTCATTTGCATAAAAAAATAAATGTAGTAGATAAACAAACAAACAAATCAATAAATCAACAAATAAATGAATGTAAAAACCTGATATCTCCAACCTGATGCTACATAAATGTAGGCTGTTTGTAACAGTCCACACAGGAGATGGAAAGCTCCTTGCTGGATCCTGGATGGAGGTGTTGCAGCAGGACACAGGGTGCCGGGGGCCAGGAGACAAAGAACCGTGACAATACGGCCAGTGGAGCTGAAATGACTCCATTCGAGGGTATTACAGGCATTTAGTGCTGGCAGGGAAAGTATTTGTTTGAAGCGCCGGCGTTTTGGTTAGCTGCGCTTTATATCCGGCGCGATTTATCGCTGTTTTGATTGCCCTTCTGTTATCGGGCCGGCAGTGTTTTCACTGGCCATGAGGAATGTGTGCAGGAATGTGTTGATGTTACTGTAAAGCCCAACACGCATCTCCTATTCAGCACCTCCGTCTCAGGCCGATAAGAGCCTCTATCAGATGGGAAAGAATGTAGCCAACAGGGCCTGCCAGACGCCTTACACCAAGCCACCCCCACCTCCATTTAGGCCTAACGCGTATCTCCTAACACGCATATGCATGCACGTGCACTTGTGGCCGGTGACTGATACGTTCACGTCAGATACTAACCGTACACGTCATGCATGTCCGTCCCAAAGAGGGAAAAGTTTCCGCTAGTTTCTGACTGAAAGGCATGATTTAAAAAAACAAAACAAAAAAAGAACAGTTCAGCTGAATCTAATGTACTCTGTCAGGCTGGAATGTCGAAGGACTGCAGCCCAAACACTTCACTGATACTCAACATGTGTGTGTTCTGTGTGGGACTCACCAGTGTGCACCTGCAGAAATCTGGCCACCGTTGTAGATTTGATTAGGGGTTAGCCAAGGGGAGATGTTGGATTGTGATCAAACTTCTGTTCTATTATACATGCCCTCACACACAGACTGATCCCCCCTCACCCCACCCACAGACATTCATTTATTTTATACCTTGTCAGGACGTAGGGTCGTACATGAAAATGTACAGAAACAAATGCACATCTGCAGCACATAAAGTGACACCTGGATGCTGCGGGTTCATACGCTCCTGCAAAGACCCTCTCAAAGTACATGCGCGCAGAGTTGATGTTTTATCCACATGGCGCTGCTGTCCTCTGGAACCCTTCACTGCAGTCCCATCTGAAAGTGTCTCATTCTGAATTCACCCCTTCTCCTAGAGAAGAGAAATGACATTCCTATTCCTCCGCAGGCCATTCGTCATGCTGCCACCTCTGTCTGCTGCCTTCATAAATCAGGGCCTGCCTTTGCAGGATCTCCATTCTGGTCCCCTTTAATCTCCAACCCCTTTTATCCAATTAAACTGTCCCACGCCACGACAGTGAGGGCTACCAGCACTAGGCTACTGCCTCTCGCCACCTGCTTCAAGTTACAGGCGCATTCAGGCCACCAAAAGCAACCCCATCTATTCAAACAGCCTGATAGTGTAGAGAAAGGCCAGCATGAAGTATCGGAGTCCTTTGTGTGGTTATTTTTTACTTGGGCCTCTCCTCTCTCAATCTCACTCTCTGTTTTCAAGTCATGTTTGTCTTGAGGTCACGCTACAGGCCGTTGTCTGCAAATGAGCCTGTAAAGCCCATGATGTAAAGCATTCATCTCGAGTGTGGTTCTTTCTCTTCTTGTGCCAGGCCTGGCTGTGCAGCCTTTATATCATAAACCATCAGCAGTGCTGGGTGAATCATAGCCCCATTAATCCATTGATGAAGCATGCACATGTGTTTGCAGCTACATGTGTCTGCCCCTCTGTCGCCATGACAAAACTGGCACCTACACATACACATTGTCTTAAAGGATATAGCAGAAAATAATGGCAAACTTGTGGAGGAGAATGATTTTATATAAAGGTTGATCAGATTTCACTGAAGTTACATAAAGAAGGGGATTTTTAGGATTAAATTATATGTTCATAAGTGCTGTTAGCAGAATGTGCTTAGCTTAGTGGAGAAAAAAATGCATTTAGTTTAACTTTACAAAGAAGAAACTGGTAATTTTGAAATGTAAATCTCTGTAATTACCCAGTTGTCATAGCATAATGTAAACTTAATTGCAGGTTGTATTACAATGACGTTCTGGTAACAGGGGCATGTGTAATGATAGAATTTCATGCGGTTGTTCCTTATATTTTACACCACAGTCCTTTCTGGTTTTTGTTTGGGATTATGTGAACAATAATTTCTGGGTGATTTGTTGATTGATGTCCTTTATCACATGGAGACATTAAAAGGCCATTTGATCTTTGAAAATGGTTACGTTTTTGAAGGCTGCTGTAGATTTCCTTTCCCAGGACATTAATGAGGAAATGACACAAGCTTGTAAAAAAGAAAGAAAGAGGGAAAAGGCAGACACAGAGATGCAGGATCACTGGGATCAGGCTTGTGATTAATCCTGCTTTGACAAACTCCACCGGGAATTCCATCAAAAGGCAAGGGATCGTTTAATAGCCATTCCCACTTTTTCCCAACGCTTTACCTCCCTCCACTTTCCTGGTGAGGGGGTCTCGCTGGAATCCGGCAGCCCCCACACGCAGACCTGGAATTGCTTTCAGATGTGTATGTCAGGCTTGGGAGCTAGGGATGCCAGCTCACCTAGCAAGACTTAGCGCTAGAGCTCATAAGAAGTGTGTGGGTTATAGTATAATGCCAGGGGGCAGAAAGGCCAGTGTAAATGTCCTGCGGAGGGAGGGGCAATACAGATGAAATCTGATCAAAGAGAAAGGGCTTGCTGCAGATAAGATGGGTGAATTTGATTTCAATTAAGTCAAACGACAGGCATTATCATGGCTAAATGGCTCTTAAATACATCAGGCCTGACCACTTTCTTCTCTCAATGCCTTCTGGCTTGAGTTACTGATAGAAGTATTTCTGAAGCGTTTTTGGTACTAGGGTATCTTCTTTAAGCTGAACAAAAAGAAAAAATATTCTCTCTTAATTGACTGCTTACAGGGGGCACTAAGGCTGTATGGGGGTCACATAGTGAAAGGTTTTGCCATCAAACTACAAAATCTTATTCCCTTAAATCACTGCATGCCACAGCTGCATGACAGTGTATCACGCTAGCCTTTTCCAGATTTCAGGGGGTGGAATCTAAGAACAAGGATGAAAGACTGCCACTGTGTTGCTATATGCAGAATGGGTGTAACTGCCTGACCTTATCTGATTGTAGACAACAGAGAGAGAGATTGACGGCTCAGTGGAGGGGGTTAAATGTAGGAGAAATAAATACGGCTTTGAACTTTTTTTTTTTTTTGTTGATCAACATCAAAGAGTAGTTAATGCGCTTTGTTGTATTCAGAAAGAACATAAACGCTGAGTTTACAGTAGCACAAGCAGTGTTGTGCTGGTGACAGCGATGCTGGCAGACAAATCTGTCTCACCTCTACTGTAACAAATTAAAGAAAAATATAGTCAACCTTATGACCTTATAAGACAACTACACCAGCATTGTACAGCATTGCTTATGAAGGATGGCCACGGCAAGAAACTATGCAGTAGTGGTAGAACACAGGAGGATATGGAACATGCCACAAGAACTGCCATGGCACTGCCTGGTATGATTCCTGTTAGCATCAACAGGGGTGTCAGATCATAATCAGTGCCACACCTGCTGAGCTTTCCCAGAAGCCTCTCAGTATGGGGCCCACATTAAAGCGCTCTAATGGTTCACTAAGACACTGTGTCGCTCATTCACCCGATAAACAGACGCCTGCCTAGTCAACTGGCTTTGCTTCGGCAAAGTGACAGAGAGAAATATGCCTTACAGGTTTTTGTAGTTGTGTTTTGATTGTTTTAGCTGGTTACTTAAAATGAAGGTTAGCATCTGCTGCTGATGAGGATGTGTGTGTTGTTTTCGGTTGTAAGCAAGCAATACTGATGACCTCTTTTTTTAGCTAATACATCCCGATCCCTTTTTTTAAAATACCATTTTAACTGTCCAATGGTGCTACAGGGACACAGGATGCCAAAAACACATTTGATGGTGAAAAACACACATTCCCTAAAATGACAATAAAATGTTTTAAGATGCTCCCGAGGACTGTTTTAGAACTCTCTTCCTGTAGTCTCCATGAGGTCCAACACTTCTGGTCCATTCAGAGGGCCATAACCACTCCTAAAATGCTTTTTGGCAAGAGCAGTGGCCTGGTTTGAGTTAGGAGAGAAGTGGCATGAAAAGCGAACGCATGCAGCTTCCACTCACTGTTAACCAGCGTCGGATGCCACAGCGCTTTCAGCCCAGAGGAAAAGCAGAAAGCAGAGATGCATTTTGGACTGAAACGGTTAGATCTCATTCAGTACATTTTGAATTTGTAATGAAAATGCTGTGTTTTAGCCTAGTGCAGATTCACACATTACAGCTTCAATCCTTCTACTCACACAAGTATCTGGCTTACAAATGTGTTACTCATAAGTCTCTAAGAGAACAGTGGGCAACAATCTTTTTTCCAATAACAATATTTTTATTTTTCTCAAAAATTTGTTCTTGAGAAAGGTTCTTAAAACGTTTGTCAGATTTATAGCCAATATTTTTAAAGAGCTATCAGCATTTAAAAAAACATTTTGGTGAATGCCAGAAGCTTCGTTAAAACTGGAAACATCTTCTTAAGAACAGATAGTGAATGAGGCCCAGTTATAATTTCTCACTATACATTTAAATCATCAGGTAGATAAGATTGTGTGTCAATGCTTTAACATCATTTGCACAGGCATGTGCAACCTGCCACAGCAGACTGTGCAACATTTCTTGTAAATATGAGCAGTGCAGCACAAGTGCATTAAGCTACCCTAAACTTCTCAAGCAATATTTCAAAGCAATCTAATCCTGCTAATATGAAACTGATGGGAAAAGCAACTAAAGAGAGAACCCCAGAATCAACTAAATTGGCAAGATCCAGTTTCCAGTCAGAAACAGCTCTGTGAGCTTTACATTTTATACATGAAGATTTTATTTTGAGATTTTTTGCTTGAGTTTTTCAACTGTTTTGACTGAGGTTTCCAAATTGCTTCATTATGTTGTTAGTTTCTTCAGAGTAAAGGCAGGGGTAGTGCTTACTTTTAAATGAGTTTTACCATGAGTGGATTTTTCTTTCTAAATAAAGTACTGAAAGGATGATTGAATTTTCCCCTGTACATTCCAGTTGGTACAGATGTCTATGGGTTTAGAATAGTAGTGCAGAAGTAAAGAATAGTGAGATTAATTATTTTCAGGAAGTAATAAGTAAAGCATTCCCACATTAATGTGAGCAAAGTAAGTGGAGCAAATGAGTGACCCCACCATGGCTTAGGGTAGGCTAAGGCTAGGCTGTTAAAAGCAAATAACCTCCACTTACAGGTTACTGTACTAGAACACAGCACAAGATCCATACGCTTTTCATTTATTTCTAAATAATAACTGTATATCTAAAATGCTACTTGATCTTGGTAAGCCATAGAAGTGCATGACTTAATAAGTGAATGGATTATTTAAGACCCTGCCAAAAAAAAAGCCATTTCATTTATAGGTCGCACTGCAGTATATGCAAGCTCATTTTGTACTGCCTCAGGTCTGGAGTACAGTGTTATAGAAAGATCAAGGAAGACCTCACTGCATGAATGTGTTGTGAAAGTTCAATATAACGCCACAACCAATGTCAAGTCAGTGCTACTTCTCTCTTACAGCCACTATAACACTGCAATTGTGCTGGCAACTGGTGTGCTGCCTTCATGAGCCATAACCATAAAAATGTTTGAATCCTACCAAAACCATCTTTTCAGCAGCTATAATGTAACTAAATACAACATTTTCCATTCAATGTGAAACATAAGATCTTTCAATTACCACTTTAATACCAAAAGTGACCATATTTACTGCAAGTAAAACGTCAGCTGAAGCTGCATATTAAATGAAAGATTACATACAACATGATGGCAGTCCCAGAAATGATTTCTCTAAAGGAAGGGTCTGGATGGCTGTGCGTCTTTCTACTACATCTGTGGTTTAGGAAATAAAGGATAAAGGTGCTTTCAAAAGACATTCATGACATATCACTACTAAATAGCGATTATACAGTTCAAAATATATGTTTCTACATTGGACATCAGAACAAGTTGACTAATGTTGATTATTATAATCTTTATTATTATTATTGTTATATCAAGGCATGTAAAGCTTGTGATCTTTAAAGACGTTATATGCAAACATTTAAGTACCATCTCATGAAATGGTCTCCTGACTTATCTAAGCTACACTGGCTCCCAGTTTAAAATTCTTGTTCTGGTTTTTAGAGCCCTGCATAATCAGGCCTCTTCATACAGAAAAGACCTTATACAGCCTTACTTAACCGGTTGAGCACCGAGATCTTCAAATCAGGGGCGCCTTTTTGTTCCCCATAACAGACTGAAAACACGCAGGGATTGTGAGTTTCAAATTGTTGGTCCCAGGCTTTGGAATAATCTTCCACTGGAGCTGCGTTTGGCTGACATGGTTGAAATGTTCGGGTCCAAGTTTAAGATGCACCTATTCAGAATATCCTTTGATTAACTATGTGGTACATTTGTAATTTTATCTTATTTCATTTTATATTGTTTGTTGATTGTACAGTACCTTGTGACTATTGTCTGTGAAAGGCCCTCCCTGCCTGCCTGCCTGCCATATTTTGTTGATTTTCTATATAGCAATAGGTACATCATCTACACGGAACATAGTTTTTGCACATTTTAATGAACTGACTTTTTACTAAATGCAACAAATTGGGCACGTATTTTCACTGAGAGAACAAAATAAGTAACTTGACTGGAGGAACCTTTGCATACAACAGTCCATAAAGTAGATTTAAGCAAGACTGGTTTCTGGTTTTCTAGAAGGATAATGTAAACATTCATCATTCAGGTTGAAATCAGTACATATTAATTGCTCCATCCAACTATGGTAGCTCATATTTAACTGAGCAAGTTGGTTGGTTAGTCACCAAGCTAATCAAAGTCTACTTTCTATGAACAGTTCTTGGATTGTCTTCATCTAAACAAATTGATTTGTTGAAAACTGTAGGGTCTTGGCTCATTCTCGACATATTTTACTATTAAGACTACACATATGATTAGAACTATTCAGAGGTGTCAAGCTAGGCAAAATCTCTGGAAGCCGTTTCGCTATAGCCTCGGATGAAAGTCTTGTTATTTGCATATGAATTTGTGCTTCAGGAGAGATCAAAGATTTACACTGCTTAATCCATTGAAAACTGGAGGACTGCCAGTACAGGGTAAGAGCAAGCTGACAGAGGGCATCACAGAGGCCATCACTGAGGCCACTGATTGGTTTGGCCTCTGTGCCATTAGTATGAGAGCTCCACATTTGAGCCCATTTAGGTAGAGGGTTGAGCCAGCTGCTGTCAGTCCTAACCACAGCCAAGATAACCGAACGGAGTGATGGATCTCATGGCTTCAGACACAGTGAACTCTGGGCCTTAGAGAGAAGAAAGAGAGCCACGCAGCGTGAACAGGCAGAGGCTGAAGGAGAGATGCTTCAGGAGGTAAGTGACCATGCAAGAACATCTGTCACAAGTTAGTAAGACCATCGCTCAACAAAAACACATCTATGTAATACATCACAAAGATATATTAGTTTCTGTTCTTTACACGTATGCTTCTTTCTTATCTAGGAGCAATATTGCAGAGTGACGTTTTTTGAAGTAAGAGAGTTTGCTGCAGATGTAACATTTACTCCCCAATCCATACAATCCTTTGCAAAAACAGCTGCAAAAAACATACTTATATGTGAACGGTCAGTGCTTTAGCTGCTAATTCCTGTTAAAGTGATAAGAGTGCTATTACTGAGTTGCTGGAGTGGAAAAATGTTGGACTTAATACAGAGTAACAAATCAGAACAGAGATGATTTGCATATACCAGTTCGAAACTGCAGTAACAAACTGTAAAGGATAAAGGGAGGTTGGAAAATGCTCATGCACAAATGCGTTATTAAATCATGTTATACAATGAAAAGATTTAGCAAATATGTGTAATTTAAAATCTTAACAGCATGTTAAACAGAGAATGTGAGAAACAAAGTGGTAGTTATGTAAGGTTTAGTGTTGTGGCATGTTTTAACTACAGACACAATTTGGTTTATTACATGCCTTCAAAGTGTCGGGTTCTACAGGTGATTAGTCGGTTTAACTCGTCTGGCTCAGCCCCCCTCCTAATGAACCATCAGCCGAGACACTTTGACCTGGTCAGTGGAGGGCAGGCATTTATTGGGAGGAAGGAGAGTGAATCTCACTCCAGCACCTTCACAGCAGCAGACGACATCTGGAGCTTATCAAGGAGGAGAGTTCACACAGCCGTGGAGAAGAAAAAAAAAAGAGAGAGAGAGAAAGAAGAGAGGAGATGACAGAGTTGCAGTGTTGACAGTGCTGTTCTGCTTTAACAGTTTATATCACAACATGTCACATACATTTATATTAGGAGTACGTCCATCTTAGTAATAAATGTTGTGTAATTGGATGCAGCGTTTCTCGTCAGCATGTTGTTTAGATTGTTTAATGATGTTTTAAGAACATACACCCAAATGTAAAGGTTTAAACACTTCAGATAAAAGACTATATTTTATGTATATTATGTGTGTATACTTATACACATACTATGTGCATGTACATGCATTCTTTTTATTCCTGTGGAGTCCAACATTATAATAACACAATGAAAAACATCTTAAGCACCAAAGAGCTTGGACTAGGCCCACTTTTAGTCCCCTACAGCAGTGTTTCCCTGGAAAGCCCCTGCCCTGCACATTTTAGTATTTTCCTACTCGGAGACACACACTTCAACCCAGGAGGCACTTGTTAATTAGCTGATTAGTCATGATCAGGGGTGTTGGGAACTTGGGTTGGGATGGACCACTGTGAACATGAGATTTGCAAGTGTGAATAATCTTTAAAGACTAATCCTTCTAAAGGTTCTGAATTAATTCAAGAAGTAACAGTTTAAGAAGCTTTATTATTAAGCTTCATTAATTTAAATGAATTAATTAATTTTCATTTTGAGATGGGTAAAAAAATATATATTTACAAAATACTGGAAGAATGGGACTTGTTGTAGAGTGAAACTCTACATGGAAGAATTGCACATTCACAGAAAAATGCTTCAACTTGTGACCATAATCATGAGCGCCTGAGCTGGTCATGTTTAAGATGAATGGGCATAGAGAAGCGTAGGCTCATGCCATGGCCTCTCATTGTGACACAATAGCATTGTTTAAACAGTTTAAACTTCCCTGGACGTCTGCCTCTGGTTGCGCCGGCCTGCGTGAAAAGGCAGGTCGAGGGCCGCAGCCTCTGAGAAAATCAGGCTTTGTTTAAACAGAATGGGGCTGGCGCAGCTGCCTGGAGTGCATAAACCTAACCACTAACCACATAATGATACAGCATGACTCGCAATGCAAGCCATCGCTATAAATTCACTTAAAGAGTAGCTGACATGATTTTGTCATTTTTGGATCCGCCAAATATCTTTTTTGTATTTTCTATTTTGTAAACAGTGTTTATTTGTCTCGGTGCGCAATCTCCTGGCCCCGAGTTCGTTTCCCCAAGTCACGTCCAGCTTCTCTAATTTCCAGAGCGCTCCAATATAAACTGTGTCACTTTTCTAAATTCCCCATTGTGTTTCTTGATGTAGACTAATGTATGGCGGATGGAGTCGAAGAAAGATCACGATGATAAGCACGAGCACATCTGTGAACGGGGAGTTTAACAAGGCAAAGCCCCAGGATCAGACTTTGTGTAAACCTGTGGAGTTTTCTTCTTCAGTGAAGGTCAAACCTAAAATCATGGGTTCTAGTCCCCTGACTGGGCTGCACTGCTGGATATGAGGGTTTAGTGTGTTTGTTTCTTTGTCTGGGACCATGGGATTGTGACAGGATCCATATGTGTGTGTTTATTTATGAAATGCCCATAGCACAGATAGAAGAGCTTGGGGCTTCAAAATGTAAAACGTTTGCTAAAACTACATGAAGTAATCAGACAGAATATTCGGCACATGGAGTGGCAGGCATTATAGCACAGATTATCTTTGGGAGTAACCTCAGATGTATTCTGGATAATTAAGCACTGATGAGATCCAGTTGTTACGCTAGGTGCAAGTATCATGTTGTCCTGCCATAACATGTTATACTGCCCCCTTGTGGCATTAACGAGGGCTTCATTGGTGGTTGGACTTGGCCATGCACAGACACAGACCTAATGGCTAAAGCTATCATAGCAGCGGTGCTGTAGCCTATTCCTTTAAACACTGTTTTGCCGAGAACAGGTTCGTTGGCGTGCATATCATTTGTATAGTTTGTCATGTCCAGATGCATGTTATCTGCCACACTGTTGTTTTTTTAGGGCAGTTCGGCCCTGTCTGAGATTACTGAAACAGCTTCCCTTGAACTACAATGGACAGAAGCGGACAATAAGATAAAAGGCCTATGGAAACAGAAACTGGGTCTGCACGGAGTTGCACAAGGGACATGCTGGGGCCAGGATGTCACCTCTTCCAGCCCCCGCTACCACTCCTTACCCAGGATGGCTTGGAAAAAGTCGACCAGGTCAGCAGTTTTACAGGCCACAGAGTCTGGCACTTGGTGCACAATGTGTTTCCTCAGGCCCTTCCCAGCAGCCCAGTAATCTGGAGTATTCCAAATGTCTCTCACACTCCCCCTATCCCATCTCCAGCATAGTCATCAATCTCTCTCACCCTTTTGGAATGAAGCCTCAGTTTATTGAGAAGCTCAAGTTGACAAAGCTGTTTTGGTTGCACGTAATTCCGACACTCCCATATAAAATGTGGACTTGATTTATAACTCATGTTATTACCTGCCACATTTGCATTATAAATCAATCGGAATGAATCTTGTTCAACATGCTCATCAGAAATTCTTGTCAGAGCATGGTTAGGGCAAATATTCAGCGTTTCTCAATGGGATGCTTATAGAAAATTATTCCTGTGTTGCCATATCTGTCAGATTAACCAAAGATAATATCTAGATTTACGTAAATCTACGTTAATTTAGATGCAATCAGGGCCTGACAGGCATCAGATGCTTTCACAGTACATGTGGTTTTCTCATTACTAATCAGCTTCATTTGTCGATTGCTTCATGAGCAATTACTAAACAATGCAGCCTTTAGCTGTCAAATGCAAGTTCTATAATTGCTGTATTCCCATTTGTACAGTCACTGTGAAAGACTTTGTGGAATTCAGGCCACTGAAACCTTTAGCCCTTTCTTCAGGCTGACCATTAAATGTTTCAGAAGTTTGAAAGACTTGAAACATTGCAGCCTCCTTTTGCGGTGGGTTTCTCAGAGACGGTTGCTGCAGGCCAGGGCTGATTAATGATTCAAATTCCAGCTGGAGAAAAATAATTGTGGTATTTTTTGGGGACGAGTGAAAGAGAGGCGGTAAAAAAATTGGCATGTTATCAAGTATGCAGCTTAAACAAACTGCTTATCTTCATGCAGGGGGAGCTATTTAATTCATTCTATGCATGAAAAGGTGAAGAAATTACATTCTTGTCATAATATTTGCAAACAGAGTGAAATATATTGCTGTACCCCACCCAGTTTCAATTTATGGTGGGGAAAATATGAATAGACAAACCACTTTTAATAATAATAAAAAATAATAATAGTATTTCTGGGCTGGTATTGGCACCCAGTATCTTTGCAGGGAAATTATTAGACACACAGGAGCATTAAGGTGGGTTTGAATGTAAGAGAACAGACTAAGCTTACCTAACAAACCAGTATTTCATGAAAATCCTTAAATGGAAAATCAAGTACAAGTCTTCAGAGATATATAACATCAACTGAAAATAGAATTTAAACATTTTATATTTTCAGGTCCCAAGGTTGTTTTATGAATACATTTAATGGTCCAATATTCTTTTTATTTTTCTAACTTTACTGCTTGTATTATTTTACAATTTCCTTCCAATTAAACTGCACCATGGCTGAAAATCGTTACAATTTATTCTGTAAACACACACAAGGATACTGATTCAACTTACTATTCCAGTTGTTACGAGCACCTCCCTAATTATTTGAGTCACAATCTCCATGATCAGACAAACATTAACTAGTTTTATATTTTGCAGAATCTTTGAGACAGTTAACGTAAACACTGAAGAGGCACAGACTGAAGACCGCAAGAGCAGAAACTATGATCTGAACGTTCCTTTAGGGCTTTGGGTCTTAGTATTGCACTCTTTTTTATTATCATTGGGTGTAAACCACGGTGAATTACCTGATCCTAGAAGATTGCAGCTGGCAGCTTCAGAAGCGAGGGTGGGGCGAAAGGTTTTAGCACTGACTGCAGTGAGGCTGTCTGGAAAATATCTAACATGAGGGAGAGAAGGAGTTGTGTTTTTTCTGAAAGACTTTGGAAAGTTCAGGCTGATAAGGAATCAGACCAAACCGATGGGCAGTTTGTTTAGAAGAAAAATGAATGTCTACATAAAGTCCATTTAAAACGACATGTTAAGTATGGCATTTCCTTTACGATGCATTTATGAAGCAGTGGCATTAGTTTCAACTGCTCGCTCGTCTGAAGAAAGTGTGTGTAGCAGTTCTAACATATCTTTTTTTTTTTTTGTCATTAATCCATGCTGATCGTGCTGGGTGATCTATTGTCTATATCAGTTTTCTGGTAGTGGTCTGTAGCAGAACAGTTATAGTTTTAACAATATAAAGAACAAAAACATTGCTAACAGCTGTGTACATTATTTCCTTTGTGCTTCACACGTTTTGTGAAGGAACAGTTTAACATGCATATATACATAAGTAGCATGTTTCCCTTTTGGCAATACTGTGGTATATTTGAAAAAAAAAAAATAATCAGACATTGATTTTAATCAGCACCTCCCAGCTCAGACATTGTTGTCCTCAACCTGGTTAGTGTGCTTACTGGTCTAACCAGGTCTTATCCTGTTCATCAAAGACCAACTGACCTCTGATGACCAGGATAAAGGAAATAATAAATAAAGTATCCCTAATAAAGTGCTTTTTTGGGGAATATGCACCATGCACTTGGCCGACTTGGCTGCAGTATAGCTAAATGTTGAACTCTTGATCTCAGATTATCACTTGTATAAGGAAAGTGAAGCTTCCAATCACATGGACTGAATCCAGTGCTGGAAAGCTGAGGCAGTGCATGTCAGCACTTGTAATCTTATAAAAGTACTCGTTCATTCACATCATAGAGCTTTTAAAATGCAAGACAACATCGACAACAACAGCGGCAGTAGCAACGTGGTAAACAGAGTTGGCTGGGTGACAGAAGATGAATGACTTTAGAGCTGGGAACATAAATCAGCGTCCTGCGTGCATCAAAGAGGCCAGGGCATGGCAACAGCAGCAAACAGAGCTCTGGGGATCTTATCAGCAGGCAGAGGGCTCTCCCTGCTCTTATCTCCACCAGTGTGTGAATCTCCTTCATCAGTGCCGCACACACTGCTGTCAGCTGCTCTACCCACAAACGCCACCAAGGATGTTTACCCTGCCCGCTACTTAGCAACAATCACCAGCAGAGGAAAGAACTTTTTTGTTGGAGGTGTCGTGGAACAGAAGCGGCCTGTTCAACAAGCTGCTGTCTATCAGTGCTGGGCATCTGACCACAACAGAGAGAGTGTGTGCTATCCAGTAGTGGGATCACCCACGCTATGCCCTCACTATGCCCTATGGAGTTCAGTCAGGGGGAACTGGGCCGAGTGAGGAGGAGGGAAAAGAGAACGTCATTGAAGCACCAGAACATCAGTTATGATGATGAGATATCACCGCCACTATGAAACAAACAACTTTTAACACAACTTACATGTATGTACATGGTGTTCAGACAACCCAGCAACACCTGATACAACAGCACACAAACAAAAGAGTAGGGGCATGAAGGGTGCTCGTTTTATCACACTTTTGTTTTATCTGTGGCATGAGCTTAATCACCCTGGAAAACAATTTCACTGCATTTCTCTGTACTTAGAAAAATATTAGAGGGAATTTGGCATCTCCAATTCACCTGGCATATGTTTGGACTCTGTAAGGAAACCAGGGCTCCTAGCATGAATCCAGACAGACAAAGGGACCAGGCATGCTAAGACATTTTGGACCCTTATGAAAGAATATAATATTATTTAATATTTCTCTAAAAGCCCTGAGTCAGTGGAATCATCCTAACTTTCCTTTCTATTGACAGAGAGAATATGCAAAATCCACACAGAAAGGACTACGACCACCCTGACTGGGACCTGAACCCAGGATCCTCTTATGAAAGGTTTAAAATGAAAACAGGTGTTGTTTGTAGAACTCTGTGTATATCGCTGTTGTCCAGAGAAAACCACTTATCTCCATTATGTTTTTATCACTGTAGCAGCTGAAACTGTGTGAAACTTTGATTAGGAATAGACCAATAGAAATGGCCCAAAATCTCCCGTTCTAAAACCTCTCGATATTGGAAGTAAGGACATTTTTGCTTTCACCTGTAACCGGTACAGTTTTGGAGATACATGATTTTTCTTGTATAGCAATGATATGCACTGGTGATAAACACAGAGGAACTTTATTAGATTTGCCTATTTTGTATCTACACTAATTGTAATAAAACAATAATCTGCACCTTGCCATACATGTGCACGTTGTAGTTTACAACTACAGACTTTAATTCCTATTCCACACCCATTCAGATCCCCCCACTTCAACTCATTCATCAGTGGTCAGGACCCCTACAGGACCACCACTGTGGGGACTTGTTTGTACTTGTGGTCAATCATAATCAGCAAGCAGTGACACTGGCATGGTAGGCAATGGTAGTTTGTGTTTGTGCTGTGCTGATTATGTTGATATACAGTATATTTATGTGTTTGTGAGTGTGTAATATAAAAATTAGAGGGTGAATAAAAGGTAAACGTATAAAAAAAAGTACAAAGCATTTTTTATTGTTTTCCTTTACTGTTTATAATTCTAAAAGTTTTTCATGGTTTCAGAGCTCTGCATTCAAATGCCTTTCTTTCGCCTCCTTTTAAACATTCAGTCTGCTCCTGTGTGCAGCATCAGCAGAGCCAAGGGCGTCTAGGAGCCGTCCGCCATATCTGTGTTGTCAGGAAAAAGCAAGATAAAGCAGATATGATAAACACACTGGCGGTAGCCTGGCCTGTGGGAAGTTTACATGCGCTCTACTGACTGAGAGGCCTGACGCTGATGCAGATACCTCAGTTTTTGCAGCAAGCAGAGTTTATAGGTTTTAATTCCAGGTAAAAGACTAAGTTTAACACGCTGCAGGGCAATACTCTTTGCCTAAATTGCCCTATAAAAGATAAAGAACATAAGGAAAGAAATCTCACGTAAGGGAGCACAGAAGTATCTTTAAAATGAAAGTGCTTTGAATCAGCAGCTGAGCTTCAACAATAATAAAGCATGTTAAAAAGTAATGGCCTAGAAGTCAAGGCTACGCCATGTCTGTGGAATGCTTCAGAATGAGGCAGCTAAGAAAAATAAATTACAAATAAATCACATTTAACTCTGATGAATATGGATTATGACAGATGATTTAGACAAAACCAATGCTGCCTGTAACCTTTTTACAAGCAGAATAAAAATGGAGGACTCAGATCAGTAAACAATTTCTTTCTGTTTGCATGATGTGGATTGGCAGAAAAACGTATTTTTAAAAATAGCTTTTCTAATTCTAACAACACTGGCCAGCATTTCACTTTTTAAAACTCAGAAGAGGTTATTTTGTCTTTCTATGAATTTTTCTTTCATAAAAGTAGCATGTATTTATTTATTCTACCAACTGGATGGGTGTGACTAGACAAGAGCATATAAATCTTCAATGCAGCCTCTGTGCTGCTTTTGCTTCAACCACTGCACACAAAACACTGGCAACGCTGCACAGTTTGACCCCGCCATGCTTTAGAACGTATTTAGAAGTGTATTTATTTTCTCCTTTTCCATTTATACACATGTGCTTAGCATGGAAATACTGATGTGGTTGGCCTCTGTGTGCTTGTAATTAATGAACTGTACACTTGCTTTAGTGGAGTGTTTGGGTAAACATAATCTTTACGAGTGTGAGAAGCAGAAGTGTTCCAGGATGTCCTGGCTGGGTCTGAGCACGCTCAGACTTCAACAAAAAGACAAGAAGTGAGTAGGGAATGAAATCACCCACTCTGATGTCGGCATAAGTTTAAATTCTCATTATGTAAAAAATGAGCATTTAAACTGGTCAGTGTGAGTGACCTCACTGTTCAGAACCTTGTGTTTCTGTTGAGTGTGGCTATGAGGAAACATCTTTTGCTGTCTGGGATGTCTGAGCATTTAATCAATCAAAACATACAGTATCTCAGTTTACATTGATTACCTCTTGCTCTGAATGTACTAGATAATGTTTGATGCAGTTTTCATCTCATCTCAATACAGTTCTAGCTGACAAACAAATAGAATATTTTGTCAGTGACAATATTAAAACAATTTTAACCTACTGGAGAAGAAACATGACCACATTACAATGTTCAAAACTGAAAATCTTCATTCACTTTCTGTGCCACTAATCCTAAACGAGGTTGCAGGGGTGCTGGAACCATTAACAGCATTCAGAGGGTGGAGAAACACCCTAGACATCACAGGACATCAGCACAAACCCAGTCACACACCCAGTTACACCAAAGGGCAATTTAGGATTTGCAATTCACATGAGATACATACTTGTACTGTGAGAGGAAACCAGAGAGCCCAGTGAAAATCCATGGGCAACATACAAGCTCCACACAGGTCCCTGGACACTCAGCTGCGAGGTGCAACCACTAATCACTGTTCTGTTCGAATGAAATGATCGTTGTTTTTTTCTGTTTATTAGATATATTAAACCCAATGACAGACGTAGATGGTGTCATATTAGATAATGTACTTTTCACAGTACCAGAAACACATCTTTGGGAAAATTTGCAAACAGAAATCCACCATTAGATAAAATATTTTAGATTTTATATTTTTTAATATTAAAATATTCTGGACATGGAACATATGAAAAAGGTGTCAAAGAGCCCCTAAAATTTTGGTCAGCTGATGGTGAAGATTGTCATCTGTATGCTAGGCTTCACAAGCCAACACCACAAAGCCAAACTCTCCCTGATCCTTCACCCTGTTCCCCAACCTCATGCTGGCCGACAGGCTGCTCTTGGCCTTCAGTGTGCCAGTCTAAGCTACCACTTATTTACAGTCTTTCCAAAGCGTAATAGGCCAAAATGTGTTTGTCACAGAAGAAAAAAAATCACAGTAAAATACAGTCATGTAGCTTGGAAACCAGTTGGGACATAACACTGGAAATTGAATCTCCTACTTATAGTTTACAAGTGAAAATGCAGAGTTAACAGTACTGCATAATGTCCCACAAAGGCAATAGATTCACATAAGACCTTGTCCCAGTAAGGGAAGGGAGGGGTCAAGCAGTGACTATGCTCATCCAACTGTTACACATTTCACATTTCAGCCCTGTGTAATAGAAGTAAAATGAACCTACAACGTGCTAATCCTTTACGCTAGTCTGAGTTAAACAGCATCTATTCAACTACTGAAATTATACATGCTTTTTAAGTAGCAAAAGTCAACTAAAAACAATGAAATTAAATAAGAAATCATAACAATGACCTGTCTTGTTTCTATTCAGCTGTGTTTCTACAGGCGTTCTAGCAAATTCCTTGAGCTTCCCATCAACAAACTCTACAAGTAAGTCAGTGCTTTCAGTGGGTTTGTTTTAGAGACATTAACTCCTGTGAATGCAATACATTTTTGTATTTGTGAAAGTGAAGTGAAGTGACTGTCATTATGAACACACTCAAGAACCACAACAAAATGTGACCTCTGCATTTAACCCATCACACGTGCACACGTGGAGCAGCGGGGAGCCACCAACGGTGCCCGGGGAGCAGCGTAGTGGGACGGTACCTTGCTCAAGGGTACCTCAGTAGTGCCCAGGCTGGGACTCGAACCTGCGACCTTCAGGTCCCAAAGGCAGTGTCCTTACCACTAGGCCACCACTGCCCAAGATCCCGCAGAGATCAGAGAGGCATATATTAGGCAGCAAGTAAACAGTTGGTTCTTGAAACTGATGTGGTGATGTGTGATGGAGGTGAGTATAAGGATCTGAGACATTTTGACCACATAAGGCAAGATTCCACTGGATTTTCAGCTCCTGTCTTGGAGCAATAGGAAAATTGTGTACATTTGATTTCTATCTGGACTAGAAGTTAAAGGGGTGACTATTGTGCTGTCAAGTTTGAGTAATCTGGATCTTGTCCACACACCAATAGGATGTGCATGTAGTCATCGCTATTCTCAGCAGGGGGTCCTGAGGGAGTCATGTCAAAAGAATCAGAAATTCTTGAGTCAGTTCCAGTTACACCTAAAAATAGGCTTGAGATTGCATATGCGTATACTTCATCGTGTTTATCGCAGACTTGACACAGTTCCACCACAAGGGCCACCTTTATGAGACATATCAATCCTGCTCTGTTGCATTACTTCATATGCAGACACCTTGTGTAACACTGGAGTGGGGTCAGACAGAACGTGAGGGCTACATATGGTATGGTGTTGCAGGGAGGACTACGAAACCCACACGGTTGTGATTACAGCCAGCCTGACTTCTTATTGAAACGGTTAACAGCACACGGCCGCACGCACTCATTCCAGGGCCAGCCAAGGTACCCCCTGGCTAAATCGTGTACTATTTAATACTTTTACAACCTGGCCCATTACATTTTGATACAGGTTTATTTCCCCAGCTCATGCTAAATGTCTGCCTCTCTCTTAACAAGCTCCTCGGGACTCTGAGGACTAAGGCCGCTGAGAGTACCTGTATTTAGCAGACCTGGCTCCAGGTGCATTGTGGGAACAATACAAGATAGTTTGCTTGCAGCAAGCTGGCTCTCAGCAATCCTGTTTTCACAGCACTGTTGTCAGGGTGGCTAAGGTCAAACCCTGCCCTCTGAGAAATTTCTCAGACGCTCACAACTCTGGATTTCTGGGGGGAAAAAAGTGTGCAGGCAGCCGTTTTCGATTATTTGTGCCCTAAAAATCCTGTAAAATACAAGCGGGGCCCAAACCACAGCAGAAATGACTGAATTCTTTCATAAATTGCCAGCCTCAATCGGGCAAGCTTGCCCAACACTGGAGCATGGCTATTTCCTCAACCGAATGAATATACCGTAACTGACCGTCCAGCCTTTAAACACCATCAATTGATACATACAACAATTTATTTTCAATTTAGCTGTTTACGAGGCTAAAATAAAAGTGGACACACTTTATTCCTACAGTACATGGGACTGGTTAAAACATTTATATCATCCATCCATGATGTTCTAATATCCCTTTCATTCATTTGCATTTTTTCTCAATTTCCTTTTTTTGGTTTTAGGGGACAGCTCATATACTGTATATGAGAGTTATGATTAGGAGCAGCATAATCATTACAACTGCCAAGCTGTGGTATAATAACGTAAAAAGCCACATTTCCCTTCAAGCTAAATCTGGACACAGACACTGATTGCTGCACTGAACATGCATTATACAATTAGTCAAGGCAATAAACGTGTGACTTACCATATATAAGCAAAACCCCCTTGGCAAGCAAGCAAGCAAGGAGGGATTTGATCCCCTTTGGCTGCAAACAGACCACAACAGGCTCTCTTCATCCCTTAGTGGCGACTGCCATCATTCAAACAGAGATGACTCCAGAATGACTAATAAAGGAAGGACAGCTATGTAAATGTGGCCCACCATTACCCAAGATTAGCAGCTGATCACTGTGGTCTAATCCAGAATCAATGGGTCTTAATGTGTCTGGAGACAGACATAATCCTAAAGATATTACTAGCCTTGGTCCTGGTTCAGTTCTGAAAAGAGCTGGATCTTACAACCACTCAGTTATATGTACTAAAGGACAGTTTTCATGCAGGTATCTTTTTTGAGCAAGCCAATTTTAATGTGATAACTCCCTAAGCCACTTGGCACGTTTCACCTCCAACCCAAAGTTAACACACATCATTTACAGTTGTGTATAGTGGTTTTGCCAATTAGGAGGGTGGTGCTGTTATTCATCACTCGGAACACAGAGGCCCACTCTCAAACTGGACTCAGCTGCTTGCTTTGTTCACACAGAATATCTGATATGTTCCTCTTTAACATAACACTACATAACATCTCTCCTGCTGCTTTGTTGCCTGCAGCCTATCCAAAACCAAAACGGATGAAATGAATATTCTTCACATCATAACCCTAAAGGTTTCCAAATCTTTGATTTGTCCAAGTTCTTCCAACATAAAGACACATACAAAAACTGGCCTTCTGGAGAACTTGAGTTTCACTCCAGGTCCGTGGGATACACAAGACAAAAACACATAAAACTCCTAGACAGTGCATGTTATCAACCTTGAGAACATCAACCTAGAGATAAACAGCACAAAACCAAATAAATACTGCCACAACCAGTCTAAAACGTCCAAAATGAGATAAAGCAAGTAAAGCAAAATGGCATGCCAAAATTACAGACCTCTAGCCACAGAGCTGAAAGATCATAACAACCAGAAAAACACTAATAAAGTAAAAATACTGTAGCATAAAATTATAAATACTCACAAACCCTGGTCTTAGTCATATTTAACCATGAATTATGTCAACATTTAAATTTATCTGGACAAACTCTCTCAAAAGGATTTAAAACTAGCACCTCAGCTGTAGTAGCTATTTAAAAATTAGATTATTAAATATGGCACCTGAAGCTTTCCACAGGAGAAAACATAGCTGATCTTTTAAAAAAAAACCCAATGTAATACATTTGCATACTGGTGGACATTCATTCGGTCATTTTCGATTACAAACAATATTCTTCTGCACTGTTGACTTGATAACTCAAGAGATGACTCAGAGAGTCCTAGGCTGTTTGGCTATGACCCCCACCACCACCAGCAGCACTAAACAGACACACACACAAGTTGGTATAGCTATACTACTGAGGTCCGTAAGGTTTTTCCATTGACTTGTGTAATACTGTATTTCAGTAACACTACGCCTACACCTAATCTTAACCTTAGTAAAAGACAATATTTCTGCACTTTTAGTTTTTCTTTAAAAACTTGAATATGTTGAGAAATCAGCTTGTGTCTTAGAGAGGACCATCAAAATATCCTCACAGATTTTTTCTCTAATTCCTATCTTTATGAGGACATTCTGGGTTATGTGCAATATTCTGTGCAATATCACTTCTACATTTTTACACTTGGGTTAAGACTGGATGTTGTGTGTATATAGTAAGATTGTATTTTATTTTATATTGTTTTATTTTGTGTAATATATATATATATATATATAAAATATATAAGGATGTATATATATATATATATCCGTATCTTTCTCAGCTGCTGTAGCAAGTTAACTTCCCCAACAGGGGCACATGCGCACACACACACAGTGATACTTTTCTCCATACACAAGATTCAGCAAGCTACATCATAACATTAAGTAATGTAGTAGTGTAAAGGATTACAGTTTCCAAAATGGTACGTTGCCAAGTCAGCGGTAGGCCTACTGAAAACGGAATACTGTCGTCCTGCGTAGAACAAGCAGCAAACAAACGTAAAAATTAAACTTGTAGCCTACAGTTGGTCCCTACCCTTACTGTTTCAGGCAACATGCCTCACACCTGTTGTGTACCTTTGTCTTTGACTAGTTTCTCTTCTTCTTTTCTTCTTTTCCTAAACTGGGCACCTGATGGCTTTGACCGTTTCCGCTCCATTTGTGTTTATTTAACACAATATCGATCCCCAGCCGCAACGCACGAGCCAAGACAACGTAAACTAATTCCCTTTCCTGCAGATTCGTGTTATATTGTGATAGTCGGGGGCAGCAGTGAGTAAATGCTAAGGGGTGTTTAAACACCCATAATGCTGTGCGGTCACCGGCTCCTATGTTTTAGGAGACTACTAAGGTGCTCATAAATGTTACTAGGTGCATAAGTTGTGTTCTGGATGTAATTGTGTTGCTATGTTTACAGCAACTGGTCTTACCTGCATGTTACTCACTGTCATGGTAAAATATTTGTTGATAGAAAAACGATTGGCTCGTGCTGCCGCTTCCCATGTCGCCCATATCAAAAACCGACAATGGGCAATGCACTGAAACTGAAGGAGAGTTGGGAATCATCAGGATGCCTGGCAGCAGCACAAACAGGGACCTCAGCCAAAGCTTCTACCTGTTGTAAATATTAACTGTAAACTGTCATTGATTTTTAGGTCAATTCCGGCCAGTTTCACAGACATATTTTAAACAAAAGCTTAAATATTTAGTAGAAAAGTAGTTACATATTTTATATAGATAACCTCTTTTGCTCTCGATAACTGGTAGGGCAGCACATCAGTGCCCATAATAGATGAACCTCTGCAAATTCTGCTGTTCAGGGACTTCTAAAGAGAATAATCTGATGGATCAGGTGGGATTGATTAAGGTTAGAGCCAAAAAGTGCAGGAAGGTAAATCTCCACGAGCAGGGTCATTGACAACTGGTCTCAGCAAAACTATGTAAAGCATGGCCCTGGTCCTGGAAACTCTGTATCATGCACATTTTTTATGCTTTTTCTCATGTAGCACATCAGATGATCTTCTGTCAGGAGATAGCTAGTTCAAACTGGATCCTTCTTAGATCATTCAGCAAAGTATTAGCTAATCACAGGCATCTGTTAGGTAATAGAATTGGGCAGCTGGTGCTCTCTTCCAAGCACGTTCAGCTGTCATTGTTGTGAGAGGTAGATGTAAAAAATACGGGGGCTGGTTTCACATTAGGAGTTGTGCTGCCCCTCACCTTGGAGCTCTCTGTGCGTGATCTACGTAGAGGGTGTCAATTGGTAAGGACTAAATGATGAGAAAAATGGGTAAAACAACAACAAACAAAACATATACTCAAATTTACAAACCCCATTTCCAGAAAAGTTGGGATATTTTCCAAAATGCAATAAAAACAATAAAATCTGCAATATGTTATTTTATGTGAATCTTTGTATAAGTGATAAAAGTTTTCCAGTTTTACTGACCAACTTAATTGTATTTTATAAATATAAACAGGTTTAGAATGTAATGGCTGCAACACACTCAACAAAAGTTGGGACAGAGTTAAAAAATTGAAAAGTGAACATAATATTCAAATGGAGGTTTATAAGACTCCTCAATAAGCACGCTCATTCTTAGCAGGTTAGACAACATGACTGGATATAAAAGCAGCAAGTAGAATGGGTCATGGCTCACCCCTTGTGCTAAACATCATGATCATGAGAGAAAGATGATTTTCAATTCAAAAGGAACATTTCTCAACATAAGACTGCAGAGAATGTAGGTCTTTCAACATCTACAGAACATGATATTGTAAAAAGATTCAGAGAAATCTCAGTGCATTAAGGACAAGGTCAGAAACCACTGTTAAATGTGCATGAACCTTGAGCCCTCAGACAGCACTGCCTAAGAACCAATTATGCTATTGTACCAAATATAGCCATCTGGGCTCAGGAGAACTTTCAGTAAATCATTGTCACATAACACAGTCAGTCATTGCATCGAGAAATCCAACTTGAAACTGTATTTTGCAAGAAGAAAGTTGAACATCTACTTGATGCGGAAAACTGGCGAGTCCTCAGCTCATCTCAGATGGACAGAAAGACTTGTGAAACTGTGCTGTGGTCAGATGAGTCCACATTTCAGCTTGTTTTTGGCTAAAACAAGTTTTATCTGTGTCAAAGATGAAAATGATCATTTCGATTGTTATAAGCAAAAGGTGCAAAAGCCAGCTTTGGTGGTATGGGGGCACATCAGTGTCAGAGTGAGTATCATGTATGGATAAGTAGCATTGACTCTGATGCTTATATTAGGATTTTTGAAAGTCCTATGTTGCCATCAAAGCGATGTCTCTTCCCAGGACATCCATTCATCTTTCAGCAGGACAATGCCAGACCACACTCTGCATGGGCTACAGCAGTGTGTCTTTGTAGACACAGAATGTGTGTGCTTGACTGACCTGCTTCCAGTCCAGATTTATCTCCTACTGAAAATGTATAGCACGTCATGAAGAGGAGAATCAATCAACAGCAACCATGAAATGTTGAGCAGCTGAAGTCATATATGAAACAAGAATAGACAAAATTACAAATTGCAGAACTACTATAATTAGTGTCCCCAGTTCTAAAACCATTAAAAAGTGTTACTGAAAGAAAAGGCGATGTAACACAATGGTAAACATGCCTCTGTCCCAACTTTTGTTGAGTATATTTCAGCCATTGGATTCTAAACTTGTGTTATATATTTACTAAATTCAAAAGTTGGTAAGGATAACAACTGAAAATCTGTTTTTGTATTTTTGTGAGTTAAATAAAGATTCACGTAAATGACATTTTAACAGATTATTGTTTTATTCATTTTTTTTTTAAAATCCCAGCTTTTCTGAAAAGGGGGATATTTATTACAACAGGAACTTACGTACTGCCGTCTCTGACTATACTCTGAAATTCAAGCAAATAAACTCAGCTAAGAGAGTTATTTATTTATTTCCAAGGCTAATTCTAATTTATACTGTAGCGCAGTGGTTGCCCTCCACTCAGCCAACAACTACTAGCACAACACACTATACCATCAAGAGTCTTCGGGCAAGTCGCCCAGTGTTACAGTTGCTATGATTAAAACAAAAAACACTGGAATCCTCCACAAGACCTGCCGTTTTAGAGATGCTCTGATTGAGTCGTCTAACCATCACAATAAAACCTTTGTCAAAGTGTCTTACACTTACACCCCTTTTCCTGCTTCCAGCACATTGACTTCAAAAACTGACTGTTCACTTGCTGCCTAATATACTGTATCTCACCCCCTGAGAGTAACTAATTGTAATGAAATAACTAAACAGTCAATCATATTCACTTCACTCTTCACATTCATATATTATTCATTTAATTTAAATTATACTTCATTAATCCAGACTTGTCTGTAAACCTCTAAACACCTCTATATAACACCTAATAAACTTTAGTTCCTATGCTGGTTTTCCTAAAAATTCTAGTTTTATACAAAACTCTGTACTGGTAAAGTACCTTTATTAATTTATGCATATTTAGTGTGTACTTATACCCCCTTGTATGATGATTCGATTATAGTAACAATACTTTTATTTGAGAATGGTTTCAGTGTGCCCTATCCACCTTGTTTTTTGTTTAGTTTTTTTCCTTCCTTTGCCATTCATGCTCCTCTTTCATTTCCACAGGCTCCTTATCAAGACCAGATTTACACCCTGATTCCATCACATGGGTAAAGGGATCAGGCATGGAGGCCTAGGATATGCGCTTCACTTCTTTATCTCTGTCTCAGTGTGTTTTTCATTTTTTCACCTGCATGGGTAAATATGCAGCTAGATGTGGACCATGCCTTGGTAAAGAGAATGAATAGCCAGGCCCAGCACGCTCCGATACCGCGTCAAGCAGTCAGGCAGAATGGCCACCCCGAGGATGCATGAGCTCATTGTTTACTTGCACTGCGTTTCCAGCTTGGCACCAGCACTACAGCTCCCAGGGGGCAATAGTTATGCACGTGGGCAAACACTATGACAAAATTCTGATGGAATAAAATATGAAAAAGAAATATACATATTACCAAAGACAACTGACCCAACACGCTTTTCTCACTCTGGTTAGAGTGTTTATGTTGGAGGCCAAGCATTATTTATGTGCATATGTGGGGGTGTGTGTGTGTGTGTGTGTGAGGGTGTGTGAACTAGTGCAGAACCATGTGTGAGCTGGAAGCAGCCCTGGAGTGCATTAGTCCAGGTTCTTTCATTTTTAGACAGACTTCAAATGCAGCCGCGTTTCTTTTGACGCACTGGCCCTGGCATGGTCTCAAACAGAAAACAGAATTATTCCCCCAAAAAAGGACAGAATGAGTTCCAGTCTGTGCCTGTCACAGTGTATGAAAATCAATGGGGCGTTCTTAACCATATTCCTGACTTTTTTTTTTTTCATAAAGCCAAGCTAACTGATGAAGTGAATGATGTCTCTTCGGTTTAACTGTATAGAACTTTTGCTGGTTTTGCTTACCTGTACTGCCCTCTGCTGGCCAAGCGGTGAATACACAGAGGTAAATTGTTACGCTTTATTAATACACTTTCATCTCTGTATGGACAGTCAAGTCTAAAAAGCTCTTTGTGGTCATCACTAAACAGCACTCTGTTCATTCATCACTCTAAAATGCTAAAGGATTTCTAAAGATAAATGTTTTACATAAAGGCCTTACTTTTGTTTTTTGGAGAGATCATGGTTTAGACCTAGGGTTTCCTTTTTCTCTGGGCCCCACACTATGCACATTTTTGGGCTTTTTCTCGTCCAGGGCATCTAAACGTTCCTCATGTGCTGGGTCAGATGCAACAAGTAAATACAAAAATGCTCAGAGCTTGGGGTCCCCAAAATTAAGTTTGGGACCAATTTGGAGTTCATATACATTTAATTTTTTATTTATATTTTACATTTGATATGTTTCTGTAGTATAGACTATAGTATAGAAAATAAACTGATTAATCTGAGCACTGGAAAGAATATCACTGCACTACTCCAACACTCAAACCACTCAACACATTTCATGTGTTGCATCTGTAGCATGAGGTTGATCACCCTGTATATCAATTGCATTTCTCTGTAATTAGAAAAATAATACAACACCCTTTGACTCACAACTACAACAGAAGCTTCAGCATCTGGCCATTAACTGTTTCCCAGCCCTTTGGATCTCATAGCCCACACATCCTACCACAGAAACATCCTGAGACCTAAAGGAGATGTCGTACATGGATTTCACTTGATACCTGAAAGTCATTTATTGTAGTCATTTATCCATGATGAATGAATTCCAGACCAGTCAACAAACACAACCAAAATATGCTGTTTTATTATTACAAATATTTAACTAATTATGTTTGTTTGAATGTTTATCTAGAGGAAAAATTTGTTATTAAAAAAATAAAATTCTCATTAAAATATCAACATTGCCCACAGGTTGAAAAGGATGCCACAGGGTGCTCATCCAGTGTGCCACCATGCAGAGTTTACCTCATCTATTCTTGGAACATCTGAATTTTAGACCCTGTTGTGTCAGATCCAAACTGTGTAGGATGGTAGAGCTCTGAGACCAGAACTGGGCACCCTTGCCTAAAAGTGTTCAAAAGGTGCCACCACCTGTATATCCTGATTGCAGCTTAAATGAATGTGTAATGGATGCTCCAGGTGCCTACACACACACAAACACACACTAATTGTCTTCTCATTCATTTTCTTATTTACTTCAACATTCTGAATTCCAGAGCACCTGGTGAGAATAAGCTCATATAGTAGAAAAATGCCCTGATAATTGCTGAGTGAAGCTGGTCTGCATATCATAAAGCATAATTCCAAAGGTATATTGTTGTTTAATGATAACAAGAAAGAATAATAAAAACACACACACACACACAAGACGTGGTTGGAAAAAATTATAACCATATGTTTATTTCAAAGGGCTTCAGCAGGCCTGTTTCTTGGTCTGGAACGTATTATTATGATTATATACCATAGTGCATTTGATTATTATTTTCTTTTGAAAGCATGAAAACGCATGTTGATTTTAAAATAAGGACAACAGCTTCTTAACAAGTCAGCCTCATCTGGAGATGACTGCAGCTGTGGTTTCAGTGGGCTGCGAAATGACAGGCTCTTGTTCCTGGGTACTCTCATTTGTTTTGCAGGTTGGGCTCTAATTCGTCTCCGTAGTGTGTGAGAAGGAGGCTGAGGGAGATGCGAAACGGGCCCACAGTTCCTCTCGCCGTGTCAAAATGCATGGCTTCTGCAGGAACGACCCACAATTTACCTCTCCAACATCAATAACCCAGAAACCACAGACGCAAACTGGAGACAAGAGTCAAGCACGCATGGAAGACTTATGCTGCAATGCCTCGCTTTGGCAGGAGACAGTATGTGTTGAGAACCGCAATTTTACATTTTGTAACTCCCACTAAATGGCTCAATCTCTGTCTCCAAGAAGCAAAGCACATATTTGAAGGAGAATGTCATGAGTTAAGCTTCTCACTTAGCTGGGTACACACACTAACTCTAGAAAGCAGTTAACTGTTGAAAAATGTGGTGCTGTATAACATAGGATTCTGTTTTGAAGCCAGTGAAGGAAAAAGGAAATGAATGGACGACATGCACTGATAAGCCAGAACATTAACACCACTGACAGGTCAAGTGAATAACATTGACTATCTAGTTATTTTATTACAATGGCACCTGTCAGGACAAATTTGGCAGCATGTTAAGGTTGATGTACAGGTACAATAGCACCTGTCAGAGGTGTGGGATACATTAGGTCAGTTCTTGAAGGTAATGTCCTGGAAGCAGGAAAAATGGGTAAGCGTAAGTATCTGAGCCACTGTGACAAGGGCCTTATTGTGATGGTTAGATGACTAAGTCAGAGCATCTCCAAAACTGCAGGTCTTGTGGAGTGTTCCAGGTGTGCAGTAGTTAGTACCTACCAAATGTGATCCAAGTAGGGACAAATGGTTAATTAGCAAAAGGGTCATGAGCACCCAAGACTCATTGATGCATGTGGGGATTGAAGGCTAGCCTGTCTTATCTGTTTCCACAGAAGAGCTGCCATAGTTTATAAAGTGAATGTTGACTCTGATAGAAAGGGGTCAGAACACACAATGCACCACAGTCAGAGCTGTTTCTGCAGCATGAGGGACCTACTCAATATTAGGCAGGTGGTGTTAATGTTATGGCTGACTGATGTAAGTTAGTATTTGGCTGTGAATTTCTTATTCACTACAAGAAAACTGGATTTTATATATACGACGTCATATAAAGCTAATTGAAGCTGATTATTACTATATTTGACTTTAACTATATTTGTCTTTAAAATGACTGTGGTGATAAGATTATGTTTATTACAAGACCAACTGGCTTAATCAGAAGGGAAAAAAACTTCACAGTCACTTATCAGGTTATGATATTTTGTCATTAGTTATTATTCTCAAACAGGACCTTTTCTGTTTCTAGAAATAGCCTTCTTATATTTTAAGGATTTTGACATACACTATGGAAAAAGAATTACATTAACGAAAACACGGAAACTAGAAAAACACACTGAAAATGTAAAGGCAGAACATTCCTTTCAATTGAGTTCTTTACACCTAAAATACTTAAAACTAGTACAACATTACTCAAAATATTACATTTCATACTCAAATGAAGTCTCAGAATGCAGAAATTAATTCTAACCAAGAGACTAGAGTATCTTAAGTCAAGATGAGAGTATTTAATTATTATCTCTGATATGTGTTGAATGCATTACATTATTTCCTATGAAGTTTAGGATATTTCTTAAGATATTACCAGATGTTTTTGCTTATTTCAAGAAATGTTGCATTGGCAGATTTTTAGAAAATATTTTTTTCTTATTTTTAGTGAAAGGCTGTTTGTCTGTGTAGACAGAGGCTGTGGAGAATCAGATTCACAGTTGTACTGAAGAAGGTTCTCCTTCTTCATTAATAGGCAGAACGAATGGTTAATTTAGGAGTTAGTGTTTGTTTTTCCAAAGCTACCCGTAATCTCTTTTAAACCATTTATAATGTTTTTGCCTGTGAAATTAGAGTTAAATAACTTTGATCCTTCTGCCAGCTTCACTTCAGTACAGTCATACGCTAAATCCCCTGTGACATATTTGATCTTTTTTATTTTAAAATAGATTTTGAAAATAAATGAACACATCTTTAGATGAAAGACACTTAAATATAGTGTTTTCCTGTGAATTTCAATTTCTAATTAGTTGCAGGGTTTAACATGTTGGGAAACAAAAGGTAAAATGTGCCATAACTTTTGCACAGGTCACATTTTATGATTTATTTGTTTACAAAATATTACAAAATATTAAATTCAGCAAATAAAAATAATTACATGTTGTGTGTATGTGTGTGTTTTCAGAAGTGTGTCATTTGACCTTGGCCTGGACACACATGAAGTCATGATACATCATTTTCCAGAAATATTACTTTGTACTTGAAGAAAAAGGTTCTCCACTCTGAAAAAAGGTTCTGTATTGAACCACATTAAAGCATAATTTGGGAAATTATTGACTGAGGAAATGCTGTAAAAGCTGCTCAGCTGTAAGCCATAAGCCCAGCTCCTGTATCGGGAGGCTGGACTGTCGCACTGTTTGGTGATTTTCCTGTTCAAACACATCCACTAAAGCTGCTAATTAGAGGCCGAGTTGAATCAGGTGTGTTTGAGCAGGGAAATCACCAAAACGTGCTGGACTCTGGCCCTTCAGAATTGGAACTGGGTGCTCCTGTATTGCATCCAAAACAACTGGGGTGTATTACTGAGACATATTACTGTGTTTGGTGGTTTGTATTTTGGGATGCAGCCCTTGTTTGTAGCACAATCCTGATTCTAGTCCTGGAGCAAGGCCATATGGCCATGGAATCAACTTTAGGGGAACATAACCAGAGGGATGGGGCGGAGTGGGATGCTTAATACTTAAAGAACGCTTGATTGTTTCCTCTGTCCTGGAAGTCGCTTTGGATAAAAGTGCCAGCCAAATGAATAAATGTAAATGTTACTGACAGCAGTGCATGGTAGTCTGTCATAGCACACCAATACCATCAGTAAATTGGGGTGGTTTAATTTATCAATATCATACTTTTTTTTATAATTATGGCTTTGTTCAACATTTGTTTTGGTGTTTTCCTGCTGGGATACCCCAGTTAGCAAATAAATGTGGCTTTTCTAAGCGTGTGTGTTAGATTAGGTAAAAGAGAAAAAAAAGATGCAGGTCAGAAATATTTTCAGAAATAAAGTGGTGAACTACATGTGCATGATATTAAAATCACATCAGTATTGGCAGATACTTGCTTGGAAAAATAATAGTTCAGAATTAGACAAATAGTTAGATGAAAAAAAGTGGATAGTTAATGCATTTTTCACACTCTGAAATAGCAGAAACTTTGTGAGACGCTGGAAGAAATTATATAAATTTTTCTAGATTTTTAGGCTTGTAGAAATAAATATAAGTGATATGCAAATATTTTTTTTAGTCCAGGAAGATTTTGTTTTTCAGATTTTTCTTTTTACATTACTTTTTTGTATTTCTGTAAACGTCATTGGCATTTACATGAAAAATATTAAATAACAGACTCTACAAATCCCATATTTGGAACCATTGCAGTAGCAAATCTGAATACTGCCGGTCTTGATTTTGCCTGATACAGTAGTCTTTTGGACGCACACGTCAGTCAACTCTGTCACTATATGAAGGCCATGGGCTACAGATCAATCAGAATCAAGACGCCAGGAATGCAAGTTTCATTCAGCTGTTCATATGCAGCCTGTCTAGGACCACAACAAACAGTAAACACGTCATAACCATGCAATACCAGCAGCCAACACAGGATGTCGCTGTTTCTCAAAGCTAAAGGCAATCCTATTTTGGCGACATATGGACATAAGGAGTGCTTAAGGATAAATCTGCCTTTATCTGGAAACAGGAACTCAACAGTTGGCCACAGAGTTTATGAAGCTGAATTTAAATGACCTCTCAGAGGCCTACTTTTGACAGTAAGTGGGCAGCTGAACGAATCACCGCAACGCCAGCGTAGCCCCACACCTGGCCTGACAGAGAGCTGATCGCTTTCAGGAGGAACTGCATGTTGTCATTCATACCAGGCCAGTTTTATATCGCACAACAGCATTTTCCTCCTCCTTCAGCTGACTGCGCAGCGCCGGGCGGGCAGGTAAATCTGACTTTGGTGAATATGGCGCAGAGGATCGGTATGTAGGCTAATGCTGCCTCACGATTTCCTGAAGTCATAGCAACTGCTGCAGTACGAGTAGCCTGATGTGTGTGATCTACAGCGCTGAAGAGGAGCCACGCGTGGCCGTGAGTGCTCTTGAACTTCGCTGTGGAGACTGATGGTCTTCTCTCACTGCTTCTCCCTCGGCGTGCAGGTGAGTATAGACAAAGTGGTGCTGGTGTAAACAGTAGGTACACAACCTTGCTCTGTTTGCAAACTATGTCCAGAAAATATTTGAGAAATAGCCGCTGGATGGAGGTTTCCTTATTGCCGCGCATCAGCGCTAACGCTTCCCCTGTGCACCGACGCTACTGACACCTGTAACCTGTAGGTCAGTTACTTCTCAGTCAGGAGGGTTTGTTCAGCTAGGAGCGCTTTGATCTAAACCTTGTCAGCATTTATGTCATTTCCACCAAGCCGAACCATAGAGAACTTTGTTGTAAATGACATTTCTACAGTATTTTGTGAAACACTACCAGGTACATGGACATATTAGCTTTGATTGTGCAGTAAGTAACATCGCTGTGGAGGAAATGACGTTGTTGCTGTGGGACAGCGGTGTTTTTAAAGAAAAGTAATGTTGACAACTGTCTCAGATTAAATACTTAATATTTCAGATTATTTGAGTATTAGTGTAATCAGGTACATTCAAAACTTTGAGATAAATCACATAGTTTATCTTCACTTTTATGGTCAATATTTCTCTGGCAGGTAAATTGATTTGGCTCATTGTTACAGATCCAGCGATTTCAGCCACAATCGGACTGATGTGCAATATCAGTATTGGTTCTGTGCATTACTAGTAAAATCTACTCAAAAAATATTTACCTTGTTTTTTTAGTAGGAGTAGATGAAATTGCACATCTCGTTTATATCAGACATATGCTGTGTTGGCATTGCCCTTTTCAACAGCAGGCACCCACTGACCATAGTTACAGTGTAAAGACA
>JBBPDA010000034.1:8103320-8127195 GCA_037974385.1 Arnoldichthys spilopterus | reverse complement strand
CCAGCAACTTCATAAAACAAAATCTTAAAAATGAACTAGATTTACAGTTTTTATTCACTAAACACAAACATACAGTACACAATGACAGTCACTTTCCTTTCCTTTTCCCTTCCTCATAAGCAATGTCATGATTAAAAAGAAGGTCTTGTTTCCATTGGTTCTCTCTACCATTTCTCCAACTTTCTGTAACTCAACTTCTGTAATTCTGTAACTATTTATCATCTCTTTTGCACTGATGTCAGGAAAGTGGACCAAATCTCCTGCATTCCAGGAAGTTTTTCATATCAACACTTCCGGCTATACTGGACCCAAGGGCCTCTCCTCAGCCCCTGGGGTGGATAGTATTTTGTGCCATTGTCTGAGAGCTGGTTGAATGCACTCTGAGCATGTGCGTTTGAGGCGGAGTTATAAACAACTTGTTTTGCTCTCTACCCTTTATGTTCAGGTCACAGTTTTTTTGCTTGTTTTGTCTGCTTTTCCTAGATATCTGTGAGTAAAACTTACATCTTGAAGCTTTGTGAAGTATTTGGACTCTGACCTTGTGAAGCTGGCCATGTTTTTATTAGTACCTGTGTGAGAAGATGTGGGCAATTCAGACACACTGGTATCTTTTGTAGTGCGTGGGCTTGAGGGTCCTTTTTTCTTGCTTTGATGGTGTGCGTGTGTGCATCCTGTCACTGCATGTGCAATCTTCTGTTGGCCCTGTTTATACTGCAGCAAACGGGTGGCTTCCTCAGCAGGCGTACTTCCTTTTATACTGGCTGCAGCAGTCAGTCAGCCTATTCAGCTGTGTGTGTGTGTGTGTGCGCGCACGCGCTCGTGCCTTCGTGTGCCCCCGCTGGCCTTATCCCATTCCCTGCTGCTAATGGCCCCTCCTTCCCCCAATACACTCCTCCACTGACCCACCCATCCCCCTCCAGTCACACACCCATGCCACATGAGGCCCCGCAGTCTGACTCAGTGGAGAAAGTTACCCCAGTCTGAGTGTACACGTGTGTTTGTGTGCCAGGTTTTTCCTCTGCTGGAGTGCACCACATTCCCCCAGCTCTGTCTGCACCGGGAGATCGAGCTTTAATCTATCCGGGCTACTAAAGGTAAAGATGCACTTTAATTTAACTTGTATGCTATCAGTCTTGTTGTTAACTTGTCGTTTTCTGCCTGGTTCATCCCCTGGCTTGGTGTACTGCACTGCACCACTTTTAACTAGGCTTAGTGTGAGGCTGCAAAACATGCTGAGCCAGAGCTTTTTCAGATTGTGTGCATACAGCTAGTTTGCCCCTGTAGATGTTCCCGGGGTTTTGCTTTGGTAAAGCAGGAGTTTAAACCTTTTTATGCTGGACAGGAAAACCAGAATTTTCAGACTAATACTGAGACTTTTCTAGCACCACTTCTACATTATCTTGCATTTTACATTTACAGCATTTGGCAGACGCTCTTACCAGAACGCTATACATGGTGCTTTCTAGTCTGCAAAGAAAATCTCTTACACCGGTAAACTTAGACTTGGATTAAGAGCTTGCAGACAATTTCAAATCATTTGATTCTTTTTTATGTGTTTAAGTTCATAAGTGTAGTATCTAATATGCAAAGCAATTGATTGACACATGTAGCATCTGTTCCGACCGAGAGGACATCAGTGCTACAATGCAGACAGATGTTGGCTCTTTTCAGCATCTGTCACAGATGCTTTTTACCACTTGCCTCCTAAATGGCAGTCAAACCTATAATACATGATGTTTCCATCTTGAGAATTTTCACTTCTGATTTTAATTTGGTAATGGCTTGTGAATTTCTTAGTCTAACAAGAGGAACTTAATTAATGCTACTATATTAAAACCTAGGGTTAGAGTTTAAATTTATTGTCAAATTTTTTTAAAATCCCTTTGAGAATAGTTTTTATGTCGTGTACTTGTTTCATGACCCAAAATTAAAAGATTAAAGATCTCCTTGCATAATGTATAAAAGATTTTGTTGAGACAGTGGTGATATGTTGTACCAGGTCACTGAATTTTACTGAGTAAATATATTGATTTTGTCTTTTCTACCTTAATTTCTTTTGTGTTGTTATGAAGCCTGCTTCTGCTTTATATTTTCTCAGAACTCTGGTTCTCTGTTCAGGTTCACTGTAAACATTAACACTGGACTTTTGCATCTGTCTTGAACCCAGGTAGGTCCATGGAGGAAACCCTCAGGATTAATGGAATTCCAGCAGAGAGCTTTAGGAGGGAGGAAACAGCAAAGCAACTTATCAAGGAGGTGAAGGAAGTGGCCGGGCAAGTAAGAAGCCAGAGAACAGTATTAGAGATGGTGGATGATGTGGATGGACCTGCTGAAGACCCAGCAGAAGAAGAAAAGGAGGAGGAGGAGAACACAGAGAGAAGGAAGAAGGCTGAGGCTGAGCTGGCATTAACCAGAGAGAGGGTAGCTCAGAGGCAGCTTATGGCCATCCAGGAACTTGTGGACACAGAGAAGAACTATCTGAGAAACCTGCAGATCTGCACAGTCACTATCCACAGCAACCTTCAGAAACTACAGGTTGGTCAAATGCACTTTGTGTTCATGTTGTCTTTACACTCAGATTCAAATTCTGTACATGAACACATTCGGGTCCCAAAGCACAGACTGGTTTAATTAGGTGTTTTGTGTGGTTACGTCAACCTTCCTGGCCTTTGGGTCACTAATCTCAGATTTCGTCTCTGTTTAAAGAAGCTCAGTATTTTGACTGAACAGACAGGGGAGTCACTATGTTGCCCTGCCCCACTGTAATCTGGGCTAAGCCAAACATACGAACAATGTGGCCGCTAATTAACTATAGAAACTCTTCACAGTACAGAGCTGTTGGTAGGTGGCTATGGACATACAAAGGTTTTTAACAGCTCCAGAAAGCTTTGTCTGTTTTATAGCAAGTTGTTCATAGAGCTGCCAAATAATAGTCTTATCCATATTTTAATGATCTTACTTCACCTACCTCATTGTTATTATCAGATTTTCATTACTATTACTAGTAATCACGGTCACTTCAGGCCAGTTTGCACATCTGTCTTTTGTACATACATATACTGCACATCTTATCTTATCTTAAAGTAGACTCGGAGCCCACCAAGCCCAATAGCAACACATGTTCGTTTGCTAGATCAGAGGCATTAGTGTAGTAGAGCTTAACTAATAAAATTTTATATTTTATAAATAAAACTTATCTAATTAGTAAGAACTCCTTATGCAAAAAACTAAATCACACAATTGGCATTTAGATTTTGTCTTAGATGAGTGTGCATGTGTGTAAACATTTTTCAATTAAGGCATAGTTATAACATTAGAAAGACCATCATGTGTCCAAGCTCAATAAGACCAGTAAAGCTTTTCTAAATCCTCATAAAATGTTTCTGACAATGTGTGAAGTACTGGTGTCTATAACAATGGACACAATGTGTGAGCCAATCCAGTTCTTCTGCACAGTCAAGCAGGAACAGAAAAAGGCCTTTCCCAAACTGTTCCCACAAAGTTAGAAGTAGGAATTGGAAAGAAGGGGCCTAACCTAACCTCTGAAAAGCATCCCCATACCATCATTCCTCCTGCAAACTTTGCAATTGGCACAATGCTGTCAGGAAGGTAACATTCTCCGGGCATATGCCAAACAAAGACTTGTCCATCAGACTTTCAGACAGAGAAGTGTGATTCTTCACACTGTAGAACATGCTCCATTGTTTACACCACTTCCTCTGACCCTTGGCATTGCACATGGTGGTATGAGGCTCATATGCAGCTGCTCAAAGTTGCTTTTGTAGCTCCACTTCTCTTGTTACTAAACGCTTCCACCTTGCAGTGATACCCCTTTTATTTGTGCAATATCTAGCAGGGAAGAAATTTTCCAAATGCACTGCAAAGGTGGCATCCTACCATGCTTGAATTCATTGAGCTCTGAACAACCAGACCAACTTCTTTCACAAATGTTTGTAAACATGACTGCATGACTACGTGCTTCATCGTGTACACCTGTGGCAATGGGTGTGGCTTAAACACCTGAATTAAATAATTAAGAGTGATGTCCCAATACTGTTGTAAATATGCTGTATTGAAGCCAGAATGTGGTCTGTCCTTTGTAGAGATTACATAGTTTCTGAAATGTCAGGTGTGTTATTTATGCCTAAAGCTTGTACTGTATCAGTCTGTGTTTTATAGCCTCCTTTACTTGTTCGATAATTAACCTTGTGGTTTCAGTCCATAACTAAAAAGGCAAACTTTGAATACCAAATGCAATAGGAAAATGCAAAAAAAAAAAAATAATAATAATAATGGTGATGATGACAAACTGGATAGCAAAGTGGAATTGCTTGCAAGTAGGTTAAAGCTATGTGTCACATAATAAACCTTTCTTTTCCTGTAGCCTCCGCTGGTGAATTTGGATGGGATGTTCGAGCACATAGACGAGGTAATAGACGTGTCTGGCAGACTCCTGAGCCTACTGGAACAGGCGCAGATGAAACCCGGTGATCCTCAGTATCTGGAAACTCTCTGTAAGTATTACAGGCTGAACAGGAATGTCAGGTTAAGGTTCAAGAGTACATTCCTTGAATAAGTGCACATGCCATGTGGCCATTATAGACACTCGGTAATGCTCTGTAAATATTTTAGGACAAACTGGAATTTCTGCTTCAAATTCTCACAATAGTTTTATGATGAAGTACATTGTCACACCTCTTATGACCCAGCAGTGTGAAACACTCCACAGGAATGCACTGATGTACAGAAAGTAACACACTCACGAAACTGCTATGTAATGGTGTGATTACACCACGACATGTGACCGAACCTCGTCAGAACCTTTGTAGGTTTGATATTACAGTGGGAAAAGTGAACTGACAGGATGTCTAGAGTTTATTTTTAGTCTCAGGGTGTACTTTCCTGGTTGAAGGCTGCTTTTAAATAAGCTTGTGGGCTGAAGATGGAAGTTATTCTTATCATCCCTAGCAAGAACTTCACCTTAAGTGAAATAAATTCATGCCTGTCAAACTGTTTACAGATCATGAGGGTAACTTTTGGAGGTTAGCTTAAAAAGTTTGCAGATTAAAACAGTTTGCTGATGCCAGCCATAACTGACTGAGTACAGTAACAAACGCTGCATCTTTTCTAGGTGCTTCTTTCCTGAATTTGTCTAAAGACATAGAGTTGGCCTATAAGGAATACCTGGCCAACTATAATAACATCACAGCAATAGAGAATGGCTACAAACAGAAAGAGGCCGTGTGGACTGAGATGGTGAAAGTGATCAAGGCTTCTGCGTGAGTTCAGCTGCCAACTTTTTTCTTCATTACCTTGCTGACTTGGTTCAGTGCCTGTTGCCTTTACTGAATATTGCAGTGATCATGTATTCATGGCAGAGAGAGCATAATTGACACTATGCTTACCAAGCGATAGAGAAATATTTGGCAATGCATCCATACCTATACCATATCTAACAATCTCTCCATGAATGTTCGCTCACACCTATAACTTCTGGACACACCCATCAAATAATGGTGCTGTAAATTGTGAGCTATGAAATACTAGTGTCAAAGTCTCATTAGTCCTCCACCAGGGAGTTTGGCATTGCATTGAATTGTACTGTATTTTATTTTGTTTGATACAATAAACAAGTTCTGTAATAAAAAAGGCAAATAATGAATCATCTCATGCTGATGACAAGGGAACATGTCTCAGTGTCATTTATGATGTCTTTAAGATTCTTGAGGCTGAAACTTTATCATTATCGAAATGCTAAACTGTCGGTACGATTGTCTAAGAATGTCTTTGAAAGAATATTTTGGCAAAAAAACCAGAGACACCGGAGTTAGCAGAACAACCGGGGCATGTTTGGAGTTCACATATTTTTCTTTTGTTGATCCCTGGATCCAACAGTTACAGCTGCAAGAAACACTGGAAGTAAACAGTCCCACAAATTGTTTTTGTAAAATATAACAAATTGCAAACACTGATTCTAGATCAGCATTCCTACTCCTGAAGCAAGCTATTAATACAGATCTTACTGATGTAAAGGCTGTCAGCAGTGTTCAGCTGCACTGTTTTGGGGATATATGGAAAAGACAGCTGCAGTGCTGCAGTAATGCACTAAAAAAACAACATTTAGACTCCACACATGTTGTGGCTGATTGATTACTTTTGGGAGTGGAAAACCGAGCAAATTCGATTTCTCACTAAACTGTTCCTACAATTGATAGATTATAGTGCTAAATGTGTGTGCCATTAGGGCCCCCACATTGGAGATGCTTATTTTTCTTCTCTATCAGATAAATTAAATCATAAAGGGTAATAAACTTCATAAGGCCGCTATGTTCAACGGTTGTATCTGTAAATGCTATGGCAAACCGCTACAACATTTAATAAAAGCGGAGTTGCTTAGGGGTCGTCTAAGACAATAATGGCCAATGATCAAAAGCTGAGGTTGTGCCCTTTGTGACCCACTACATATTTTTTCTTTCTCTCTCTCACACACAGGCCGGAAGTCAATGCCTCCACCCTGAGCTTTTTCCTGGTAATGCCTGTACAAAGAATTGCCCGCTACCCCCTTCTCCTGCAGACCATTCAAAAACACACAGATCCCCAACACCCTGCCTATGCCCTGCTGCAGCAGACTGCCCACACAGCTGTCCAGCTCAACTGCAGGATCAATGAGTACAAGCGCTTCCGTGAAGTGGGTGAGCATGGCCTGAGTTTGGGGAACTTACTTAGTTCCACAGCTGCTTGCTTATGTAACTGCTAATGGTGTACTAATGATTGTATAAGTAATGAGGAAGGAAGCTCATTTAATGTTGTTATTGATTTTTTTTTTTTTTTTATTCTTTCCCCAACCTTCAAAGCTGATAAGTATAAGAAAACAGAAAACCTGACAATCATAGACAAGATCAACCGACTGAGTGGCCACAGCATTGCCAAGAAGACAGCCAGGTTGAGCCAGTATATTAAACATGAAACGGGAATGGTACCAAAGGTAGGGCACTATTTGCTGAAGTGCTCTGTCATAGACTGTGATTACATCCTGAAAAATGGTTTAATATTTAAACAGGGAAGCATTGCTTCTTTTTTGTAAATGCTGTGTGCTGAGCAATCAGATGTGTTGCTATCTGAACATCAGTAGATCTTAATGCTTTTTAAAATTTGAAATACTGATCGGGTATATCAATATTATAGGGTTATGTATCATTATCAAAATATTACACATGTGCCTGAATATACTGTCTTTGTGTGTATTTGAGTGTGTTTGCTTTTATGATGGTCAGTGATCCAAGACAAATGTTCTGTTCAGGAGAGTAATGCATATTTCAGTCATCTGAACCCCACCACAAGGTCTATTCAAATTACACAGCCTTACTGTTTACATACATTTGGAACGGATGACTGATACTCCTTTTTGTTTCTTCTTTGATTGTAGCAAAAGGATGAAGAGTTTGATGCTCTTGTTGGCTTTTTCTTTGTTCTGGAAAAGGGTATCGTAGAGCTTCACGACAACATGGAGGCCTATCTCAACCACCTGCAGGTGGGAAAATAAAACTATACTTCTGCTTTTGGCCATCTGCCCTACACTTTCCATGTTTTAAAATTTAAATTATGCTTTCATTTAGTTTTGTTTTTCTTGGTCAGTTATTGTAATTTCAGCTGGACGAGTTAAAGGGCAATCAATATGGGGTTCACCATAGGACAGGCCTTTCTGGAAAAACTTTTTTTAAATTCGGGTCACGTCTGTGCACTTGCTGAGAGTGTATTGAGTTTTCTGAGCTGTGAACTTCTGTTTTTGTTCTAGCGGTTCCTCAGTTGCAAACCAGAGGAGGCTGACTTGGACCTGGAGGGTGAGAAGGCAGCCCTGTTCTCAAAGGAAATCACAGTAGCTCTCAGACAGTGGATATACCCAACATACGTGAGTGGATTTTATGTGGCTGTTATGAGAAATTGAGTTTTTGGGTATGTCTTTTCTCCCACTACCAATTTTCTGTTCAGTCTGCTCATGTTGTATCTTAAAATGACTTTTTTTTAGAACATTCTCTTTACTGACCTGCTTAGATATGCTCTTACCACTTCCTACCCTGCCTCTTCCTACAGGAGGCTCGTCTGAAGACTCTGGTCTTCAAACCCCTGAGTTCTCTGCGGGAGCTGATGACTGGTCCACGCAACCTGATCCGCAAGCGTCAGGACAAGCTGCTGGACTATGAGATGATCGAGGAGAAGAGCAACCTGAACTACGATGAACAGGCTGTGGCAAACACCTACAAAACCATCCACACGCTTCTGCTAACTGAGTTGCCTCAGTTTAACGGAAAAGTGCTGCAGCTCCTGTGGGCCACGCTAGGAGCCTTTAGCTGCCTGCAGAGAGACCTGGCTGCAGACATGGAGCAGCTTGCCACCAGCTTCACTCATCAGGTATGAAGATGTTAGAAAGAGCAGGAAAGATAAAGGGGGGTTTCCCAACCAAGTGGTTTAGGGTTCATTCTACACTTAGTCTAATTTCTTTTGTAGTCCACACTTCTGATACAATAAAGTGAGTTTCATTTTACTGTAAAGTCAAAGGCCAAAGTCAAAACATTCCTGCAGCAAAAGCAAAGTAGTATACGTTGGCATTCATGCATGCATTATTATTTTGGCTGATCTGTTTCAGTTTTATCACATAAATAATATGTGCTAGGTAAGTGCACTCGCACCTGTATTTGAATGGTGCTTCTAAACAAAATTGAGTTCAATTATGCAGGATTCATTCTGCAAAATAGCCAGTTGTCTTGCTTTGAGTGTAGAACTTTATTCGATTTATGTTGTTTAAGTAGGAGACTGGAATAGGACTGGAATGTGCCATAAGAATCATTATCACTGCACCCCTGTTGTGATAGTTGGTGCCACCTTAGCATATAGTATATAGTAGATGGTTTGTGTACCTCTGAGGGTAGAGCATATGGTATTCAGTGTTTGACTGGTGTGCTGAGAGACCAGAATTTGAACTGCCTCTTCAGGAAAAAGTCAGGAAACTGATGAGCTTAACCAGTTTAGTTTAAGCAGAAAAATCACCAAACTATTTTTGGGGAACTCTGGTCTTGTGTACTTGCAGAGAATTTAGGTGTAGCTTGGGAAAACTTCCCATAATCAGCTGTTGATAAAACAAACAGTCTTTGTTTTGGATTCTCTTCCAGTCACTTCTTAATAAGCTGGCATACAAGCAATGCATTTCACTACACTGGTCTAAAAACCCATGACCGGTTTACAAATATTTGTTAACTCCATGATGACTTGGAATTTTCAGCACTAGCTAACAAGCATGCACTATGAAAAATTGGTACTGAATTTGGCTGTTGAATGCAGATGTTGTTTTTCATGCACTTCTCTCTGTCTCTCTGCAGCTCCCACACAGCTATCTGGACAGCAGTGCATTCTGGGAGTGGGCGGACAGCTCGGTACTAGAGGGAGCCAAGAACCTTGAGGCACTATGTCAGAGCGTTCAGGATGAGCTCAACGCACCCATTGTGCAGGTCCGTCCCAACACAGAGTATGGCCATTGTCTGCTGCTGGGCGGGGACAAGTTACTAGGCAGCAGCTTGTCCACCCTCAAGTTGTTATGGAGTTTGTGAACCACAGTGGAAAGGAAACTTGACTCAGTGCAGCCATTCACCTTAAATTAGCCCAGACATGGGTCATGTGTTTCAGATGTGTCCAGCCATTAAGGATATTGCTACCCAGGCCAAACATTTTATGACTAGACATACTGTGCACTGTTAAAGCTGCTAGCAAACAGCTGTCTTCTGTTTGTACTATGGCTTAAAAAGGAAAGGAAAAGACTTTGACCATGCTACATCCCGTAAAAAGGATAACAGTCTGTTTTTTCCCCAAAAAACTGGCTATACTCTTTATGATTTATTTTGGCAGAATAAGCAGCCGTGACAGTGCTGTCATAATCCATAGTGGCGCGTGCCTCTCTTTTTGTAAATGCCATTACCACTGTCTGTGGGTTCTGATGATCGGTATGAAGCCATTATTTCAGCTGATGAGAATGTTGAACAGCCAGATTCTGACAGATGAGTTTCGTATCACTGGTTCAGCTTAATCTGAGTGCAGGTTCTAATCAATGCCTTGTGTCCACTGCTGTCTGACATATTCATACTGATGTCTTCATAAGCAAGCTGTGGATGATCAAAGAACCAGAGCCATTCATGACTTATGGTGCATAAGTTCTGCTTGATTTCATTTGGGGAGCAAACAATGTTTATTAACTTAATAATTAAGCATGTTGCACACATGGGGAAATATTTCAAGACCTTTTTGTGTGTAACCTACAGTCACAGCTGTAGCAACTGAATTACATTGGCTTGAGGTCATTGATGTCATTTATACTGTTGCGTATCATTACTATAATTCTGAATATTTTGTTGTCTGCATTCTGGCATGATTCACCCTGGTGTGACCTAGTTATATTTTGTCTAGTTGTTCAGTGTTACAAATAATAACTAGAATATACAGTACATTACCTCATGCCACCACAGTGACAGAGTGTCTGCAGCTGATAGTCGAGTACACAGCAGTGTATTATAATTATGATCCCTTCTTTCTGACAAAATAAGTAGCTGTGACACTGTTGTCGTCGTCATTCATAAATCCCCAGTGGTAAACGCAATTGCGTCACTGTCTCTGCTTGGAAATGATTAACATTAGGCCATTACTTTGAGCAGGTGTGTTCTAATCATTTTCTTTCATTTGTGTGATCTCTCAGCCCCTCAGTGCTGTGTCCGAGAAACGTCTGAAAGTTCTGGTGGACAAGCATGGCCCAGACAAGATTTACCAGCTGACCGGGCCTGTGGTGGCCACTCGCGACCTGGACCTCACCCTTAACAAGGGTGAACTTGTGGCTTTGCTCAGTGAAATGGACACACGAGGGGACCGCCGCCGCTGGCTGGTCGATGCAGGAGGTATAACACCAAGACTTCTGAGCATCCTTTTTTTTTTTTTTTTTTAAATCATCAATAATTGAGACAGTTGCAACACAGAATTAATAGAACAAAATACTCAGATTTTATATTCTGACAAAATTCTCAGGTAACACTAAAGTTGTGTTCTATATTACACACTTAATTTTTTATATTTTTATTCTTATTTGTTTGTTCTGCATTGTAACTGTGACATTTCCACAGTGTACAGGGTCATTTGGCATTTTTGCCAGTCAGCACTTTGTTGTGAGACTCCTGGCCTTTTCAACATTGAAAATAGCTGGTTTGTGCTATTAATAGTGAATGACTACAAAACATCTCCCTCCTTTTCTAGCAAGTTAAAGGCACACATTGATTCTTAGTGTACTAAAATTGCAACAGTTAATACCCAGTCGAGGAACAGGTTGGCAACCTATTTTACTGAATGTCTCAAACGGGTGTGACACACATTGGAAATAATTTCTTTCACTTATATGATTAGCATCACCCAGTAGAAGGCCTGTGAGAATTATTCCATGATCACATGATTATCAGTTATTTAAGCTAATCAGTTATTTAAGCTAACCTGTCCAGGGTGTTTCTCTGATTTTTGCCCTATGCAAGTGCATCTAGCACAGGCTTTAGCACCTCCCTATATACCTGGTCTCAAATCCCGTCATCACAATTTTGAAAATCTGTCTGTCCACATGTAAACGGAAAAAAAACGATGTCATACGCTGTCAGGTGGCACGAGGTGGCTTTTTGTGGAAGCATGAGCTCACTTTGAAAGTTGTACCACCAACCACTGTTCCTACCGGGTCTCCTCCAAATCCGGCGACGAAGTTGGTGACGGGCGCTCAGGTGTGACAGCGTCTGTGTTGAATATAGTAGCAACATCCGAAGCTCAGTCTGGCGCCTGTGTCCTTCATAATGGAGGGAAAATAACTGTGCGTGTGTGTATAAACATGTAAAAGGTCCTAATAGCAAAGTTACGAACAACAGTATTTTATCTCTGTGTCGTTGCAGAAATTGACCTTGCTCATGTAAACAAACATGGCACGGTGTGTCGTCAAAAAGATGAAGTTTTGAAGAAAATCTTTTTTTCTCTTGTAAACGCAAAAATTGCATGTACAAAATCTTTACCTTGGAAGGCGTTTTTGAAAATCTATGTTTTCAGTGACAAAAACCTGTTTACATGTGGACAAAAGGCCAAAATGCATAGAGAAAGCTACGTTTTCCAAAACACCTGGCTATGTGTGGAGAGGGTCTCAGAATCGATAAATGATTTAGTTATTTAAACTGATCCCTTAATTTATTTATTTAATCTGATTGGTTTCACTGTTATGTTTGTCACAACAAACACGTAATTTAGGTGTTTTTCGTACATTATGCCAAATGCATGTAAATAAAAAAAAGCATAATTGTTTGTTTGAGACACATGAGTGTTACGAAAACCGCAGAAGTTCTAATATTTAACTGGGTCTATAACATGTAAACACAAGCGGTGGTAATGTTTGTTTATTTGAGCTTAAGCTGTGCCTGTCATCAGTTGGCAGATAGGAACAAAGACGCTTTTTTCTTTTTAGGCATGTACATAAACAAAAAAAATCACATTTCTATATTTATTTAAATAACATTTATTAATCAGCTTAAGAATCTTTATCATGACATTTACAGATTAGTGAGTTAGTTGGTCAGTGTACAGTGGATATAAACTGTGAACAGGTGAATGCTTGGAATGTAGGACAAACTCTCAGTTGGCTTCAATGTCCAGAGCTGCTTACTTAAAAAAAATCCAGATGGCAGAAAGTGTTATTTACATGATTCCACAGAAGAGATATTTTTGGTTCTCTAAAGAACTTTTAAATGGAGGATTCCTTAGGGAATCATTTTTGTAAATAAGTTTTACTGAGTTTGAAGAACCTTTTAAAATTGCTCTATGTTAATGTAAGGGTTCTAGGGAGAAGTCTGAAACAGGAAAAAAAACCTTTATATTGTCATCAAAGTTCCTCACAGTCCCACATCTCCTTTACAAACAAGTTTTTTAGGGAAGAGTACTTCTGTGGCATCTCTCAAAGAACCTTTTGGTGCCTTTTTTAAAGTGTGTATTCCAATGGAGTGCAGATTGCCATGTGATCCTAGACTGACCCACAGTGAAGACAGAGGAAAAAGAAGAATAATGGCTATTGTTTGAAGCCCTCTGTGTACCCATTATTTTTTATGCTATTTTATTTAATATCCTTATGTGCTTTTCAGAACACCTCTCTAGATCACGTTTTTTAAATACTTGTTTTTAAAATATTTGCCCTTTTGGAGAGTGGGTGTACATAAACTGCCAGTGTTCCCAGTCATTTTTAAGCAATTCTTTAAAGTGATTTAATTCTATTTAAATAATGTTTATCCTTTACATAATTTGTGGCAGCAGAAATGTAGTAATGAGTAAATATGCCTTCATTATACCAACAGGGACATCTACTGACCACCTGTTGTCACTGCACTGGCTTCTTAAAATACAATTTAGATTAAATTAGATGTGCCTCAAAGTACCTTCCGAGAAGCCCTTTAATGTTACAGAAATGTGTCTAAAATGCATAGTGCATCATTTAGTATTGTCCTGAAGGTGATGATTCAGGTTGAAGATAAATCTGGCATGTTAGAGTGGTTTATACTTTAAATATTTTTTGGGCCCAAATAAAATTATTGATTATTTTTCAAATGTAAAGCCTCCTCCAAGCAAGCCTGGTCTATTGTTTTTATAGTCTATATTACCCAACTGTGTGAATGGTTTCTGCACTTTTTTAAAGAATAATAATTGAATCAAATTGTTGTGAGGCCAAAAATTTGAACCATTGTGTGAATTTGACTATGTTTAGGTCCTAGAGGCTATGTTCCTGCATCAAAGCTGACCCGCTACCAGCAGGTGACCACCAACCCACCTTTTTCCCCGCACCTCACTGCCACACCTATTGGCCCAGGAACCAGGAGGCACTCATACACACCCGGAGCTCAGCCTGTGGTCACAATGGCTCTACCCTGCTTCCAGGTGAGTGGCATGTGCAGTATGTGCGAGTTGAGTGACAGGTTCTGAAGGCCAGTTATTTGGTCTGGTGTGTCTGTCAGCTAGAGGGAGACATAAAGAGATTGATAGTGATGCTCTACTGCCTCTAGAGCATCAATCAAACAATCCCACATGCACATATTTAAGCAAGGACAAATGTGTAGGAGCAGCAGCAGCAGCATGTGAGAGCAGTAATGTAATGAACATTAAAATGAGCTGCATAGCCTTGTCAATTATATTAGATTACAATTTTACACTGCTACACCTACACATAGATAAAATCATTTATGTGGTTTAGCTGTCAAGTGGTGGCATGTTATTTTGGCCGGCTGATATTGGTGGGAAAGCCGAAGCTGAGACAGTTTGCTTTGCTCCTCACTGGGTGGGAGGGTGAGATATGTTGCTTGTGTGACCATAAAAAGTGTGACAGATTTTTGTGCCTGACCTTTCAGGGTCATTAATCATTGCACTAGTGCAGAATCCTTCCTGTACAGAAAAACACAGCCAGGTGACAACCAATCTCACAGATGCATTGTATCCTTCACCTTTTACACGCTCAGGTAGGGGGTGTTCTAATTTGGCACCAGGTTCTAGAAACAAAACAAGCAAAAAAAGCCAAAACTTGGCAGTGTTCAGATCTGGAATAGACTGTACCAGTGTTCACCACATGGGGGAGTGCTTGATCCTTGTTGCGATTTTGTGATTTAGAGTCATCTGTTCTTTTTCCTCAGCTAAGGGATCTTAGTGGGGCCACTCAAATAAAGTTTCTATGTAGTATTTTAGTTTATTAAATCCGCTTTGGACCTATGTGCAATGTTTTACATGTATAAAGAGATGGCAGATATTTTGAAGTTAAATATAAGTCAATGGGGTGGGCAGTGGTGGCCTAGTGGTTAGGAGTCCCGGCCTGGGCATTACTGAGGTACCCTTGAGTAAGGTACCGTCCCACTACACTGCTCCCTGGGCGCTGTCAATAGCTGCCCCCTGCTCCACGTGTGCATGTGTGATGTGTAAAATGCAGAGGTCACATTTTGTTGTGGTGCTTGAGTGTGTTCACAGTGACAAATAGTCACTTTCACTTTTAACCAATCATAGTTCAAAACCATCCAGTGAACTGTAAATGTGATCTTGTAGTACAGCCTTTTATATGAGAAAACCAGAGTTAATTGCAGAGAAAGTTGTCGAAATGTACAAGACTCTTCTGGGTGAGTATGGGACAAGTGGGGCTCAGGGAGGGGGACACAGTGGCATTATGCAGAAAGAAGCGTATAACTCAGACAATCTCTGTTTCAAGCATGTTTTGTAATTTCTAACAGACCACTTATTGGTAAACTAGAATAGCACAAGTAGGCTTATTGATGGCAGCATTAAAGCACTCTTGAGTGCACTTTACTCCAGCATCCGGCAAGCATTCTGTTCCATCTGAGATGCTCCAGTATTTTTAAAGCCTGGTGTTCAGAATGCATATGTGCACAGTCAGTGATCTCCAAGACCCTCTTGAGAGAAAGAGGGAAGTGTGCTAGACGCCACAGCTCTGTTAAAGGTATAGTTTAGTGAAAAATCCATGTTATGTTAGTTAGACAGTTGTTTTGCATATCCATGATGTAATGACAGAAGTCAGACATTTGAGGGAGTATAGGCTTCCATTATTTGTTAGCTAAATTATTCTTGTAGCCCCAGTACCAAACTATAAGTATAATATATGCAATATTTATGCATATATATTGTATTATATATTATATTATAATACATGCAATATAATATAATATATGCAAACTGGCACTAGGGAGGTGTCACTGTGTACTGGCTGATGTACCACTGATGAAAAAAAAATTAAATACTGATGTGTTATTAATGCACATACAATAATACTGTGAATATCCATTGTTCTTTGCTGGTTACCATGTGGTTCACACTCTAACAGTAGATGGAGGTGTTGCTCCTTAACACTGGAGCCCCCCTGCCCCCTGCCTCCATCCCTCTCTCCCTCATTCCCACTTCCCTTCCCCAACACAAACTTGGGCACTACCGAGATTAGGCTAAGTAAGGTCTCAGTCTCAGTTGTGTTGTTAAAGCTTCTCCCTTGGGATTTTTTACACTGTCCGTTTACCCTCAACGAGAATTTCTTTTTACCTATTGATAAAGAATATTCCTGTCTGACTTCACAGCTGCAGAGCTCTGGACAACAGTTTCAGTCCAGTGGTGATACAGTCCAGTGACTGTCTAACGCTTACCATGACCATGATAGATTCCAGTTGTTTTTTTTGGAATTGATGAGACCCTTTTAAAACGTCTGAAATGTTCATTAGCCTAATACTGGCTCATTTGCTGGTAATGCTTGGATGCGTGTTATGTGCCCAACAGTTGCGCATATTTCACTGCATGTATTACGCTTTTGAGAGTGTCTGCCCGTATGCCATGTTTGTGTGTGGTGGACCAACTGTAGAATGTTAAACAGTGTAAATTAAAACAAAGAGTGTAAAGATAATTGCATGTCATCAGTGTAATTTTGAATCTCCATTAACTTTATTGTTACTTCAAGAGTTTGAGCCCATTAGAACGTTTATTGTTTAACATTTTAAATCACACGGTGGGTGGTGCAAAGTTGGAGTGGGAAATAGTCAATTACACACACATCCATATATAATCGTGATTAAATTGTTATTGTTTTGGCCACGATAATTATGTAGCAAAAAACAGTACAATATTGTGACAGCCCTAACTGACATTGAATGTGTCTGCACTGATCTGCTACAAAAGGGGAAAGAGGGAAGTTGCATAAGTTTGATTTTTCAATGAACAATTCCTTTAAACTGACTTAAACTGATGTAAAATGTCTTGAAACCTGTTTCTTTCTCCATCTATCTGTCTCCCTGTTTATCTCTAGGTCTTTGCAGGGTATGATTTCACAGCTCGAAGCAGTCATGAGCTCTCTCTGCGGGCAGGTGAACCGGTGCGGGTGGTGACGCCACATGACAAGCGGGGGAATGTCGAGTGGAGTCTGGTGGAGGCTCGTGGGCAGAGGGGCTACGTGCCCTCCAACTACCTGGCCATGCTGCCCTCCGTGGTTGCCTCACCCACCCTGCCTTACCACTAGGGTCTCTCCATGGACAATCACCATGGCAACTGTGACTCTGCCACTGTTAATTCTGAACCTGTGTGTTCCTGCTTTCCCCACACTCATTTACACACGGAGACCACCATGAGCACTCTTCCTGAAGGACTTTCCACATCTATGGGGGTGGACAGTGATTCTACTGACTGGTGTGTGAGCTGAAGTGGTGCTTGTGCTCTGCTGTGAAGAGGTCATTCAGGCCCTCAAACTCAGCCTTGCTTAGAGTTGCTTACCGGTGGAAATGAGCTGTATGTGTGTTTAAAAGGCTCATCAGCAGCCTTTTTTGTGTGTGTGGATTGGATGGAGCTGTTTTTTTCCCCTGTGTGATGGAGTGTGGCTGGACACTGCTTCAGGGTGGAGCAATGGAATGATGGACTGATGGACAGACTTTGGGCTCCATGCCCTCCTCTGCGGTGGAGAGGAGCTCACAATCCTTCAACTTTACCGTTGAATATGGATTTTAAAGCATGAGTCAGCTCTCGTCTGCTCTAATCTCAGCAATGACTCTCATACAGAGGAAGAGATGATTACTAGCACTGGATAAGCTTTTTTAAACACTGGAGGAATGATTTTTTATTTGACGTTGATTGTGAAAAACTCTTTTTGACCATTTGGTCTTACTGGGTGTAAAGAAAAACGTACTGGATCAAACCGTTAATCTATTTGCATGACACTTTGGTTGTGTATTCCTGTAACTTTTTTTGAACCTTTTTGGATACATTATGAAGTGAATACTGTTTGATATGTACATTTTTGTCTTAAGTTCCGTTTGAAGAATGATGAACATACTGCTACATTGAGGGCAAGCCTAGCTGGAAGTTTCCTAGCACTGTGGCATGGTAAATGTTGCACATTTGTGTGCTGGTGGTGCTGTGATCTTTCTGCTGCTCCATATTGTCTTTAGTTGGAAGAAAAACAAAAAAACAACCTAATGCTAGTTAAACTGGTTCCTGATTGGATATTTACCATTTAAACACCATTTTATTAGAAGCTAGTGTTGCATTACATGTAGAGATGCCATTTGGTTTGCTGCAGTGTTTGTACTGCATGATGAGGGAGAGTTTTCCTGCTGATCCAGCAGCTCGCCACTAGGAGCAGCAGAACACCATCTGCAAAGCTTCTTCAGCATCACTGACCAGAAGCTTGTTTTGTCCACTCATTATCTACAGTATGTACTCAGTAGGCTAATAGTCAGGACACTATTCTATATGGTGTCGTGTGAGATTGCCTCTTGACCCAGTATTTTATGCGTCCTAAACTACAAGCTTTTACCCAGAGCATTACCTCAGTCTGTCCTGAGCTTAATCCCAGAACACAGAATGGTAGGCTATATTATTCTCTGGATTCTCTCAAAATCGCCTTACAGGGCTCCGGTGAGAAGCAATCACTTGCCTGCTGTTCTCTGGTGAATACTGTAGACAGAATTTCATTTTTTTTTTTTAGTATTTATTTTATCTTGCCAAAGCTCTGCAGTGGTGTCCATACTGTGGACATGAACGTGAGATTAGATTACTGATTTAGTCTTGTATTAAAAAACTGCACATTTGCCCAAATGCACTATTTTTTCCACTTGGATTTTGTTTCTTTCTGTTTAGGTGAAGTATAAACCAAATATCTGAACAATGTGAACTTGCTGTGGAAAAATCCTGGCATTGATTCTGATTCTTAAGTGAACTGTATTTCCAAAAGTTTGCATCTAACATTCTATTCCAAATGCAGTATTAGACATTTGTCCCTTCCTTTGGCGCAGAAACAACCTGCATTGTTCTGGAAAGGCTTTAGGTATCGCAGCATTGCTGAATGTGATTGCATTTGGCTAAAAGGAGATGTTCATGTTGGATGTTTTGTTTTGATAAAGGGTTGTCTGTCCACAACCTCTAGAATCTACAAACCCCATTTCCAAAAGTTGGTATATTTTTCAAAATGCAATGAAAACAAAAATGTGTGATATATCAATGAACATGCATCTTTATTTAAATGTGTGATATATTAATTAACAGGCATCTTTATTTAACTGACATAATTACAAAGAACAGTAGTTTTACTGGCCTACCTAATTAAATGTTGTAAACATGCACAAATTTAGATTGTGTTGGCTGCAACACACTCAACAAAAGTTCAGACAGAGGGATGTTTAACATTGTATTACATCACCTTTGCTTTTAATACCACTTTTTAATTGAAACCGAGGATACTAATTGTAGCATTTTTGCAATCGGAAGTTTTGTCCATTCTTGCTTGATCCAAGACTGAAGCTGCTCAACAGTCTGTGGTCACTGTTGTCTGATTCTCCTCTTCATGATTCTGCATATATTTTCAGTAGCACATAGGTCTGGAATGGTAACAGGCACACAAGCACACACACTCTGTGTCTACAAAGTAATGCTGTTTTATCTCAAGAAGAATGTGGTCTGGCATTGACCTGCTAAATTAGGCATGGATGTCCCAGGAAGAGACTTTGGCTTGTTGGCAACATGTGTTTTTCCAAAATCCTAATATACACCTCGGACTCAATGCCATCTTCACATACGTGCAACTCACCCATACCATTACAGATGCTGGCTTTTGCACCTTTCACTGATAACAATCTGGATGGTCAGCACATCATTTAAATCTTTCTTCCATCTAAAATGAGCTTAGCCCGGAGAACTCAGTGGAATTTCTGCATATGGTTGTTGTATGGCCTTCTGTTGACGCAACAACACTGTTTTATGTGACAATGGATTTACTGGGACCATGTGGCTGTATTAGTCATAGTAGCATGATGGTTCAAAGATCATGTGCATTCAACAGTGATTTCTGATCTTGTCCTTTATGCAGCAAGAGGTCCCTGAATTCACTCAATCTTTTCACAATATTATGTACTGTAGATGCTGAAAGATGTAAATTCTCTGCAATTTTGCTTTTAAAAATGTTCCTGACTAAAATTTCTCTCATAACATTTAGCACAAAGGGCTGAGTCACGACCCAGCCGTGCTTGCAAAGACCCAGTCATTATACCCACCATTAATTAGCCTGCTTCATTTGAACTCTTCCAAACTTGTGTTACCTTTATATTCTGTGCACTTTTCAGTCTTGTTTTAACTCTGTCCCTAATTCTGTTCTAAATTTGTTTGCATTTGCAAAAATACAATAAAGTTTGTCAGTGAAACTACTGAAAATCTTTTCTTTGTGATTTGTTTAGTTAAATCAAGGTTCACCTGAATTAACATATCCGAGATATTTGTTTTCATTGCATTTTGGAATAATATGTCAAATTTTTCTAGAAATGGGCTTCATAATATTAACCTTAATATATACATTAGACTACCTCTTTCAGATATTCAAGTGATAAATTATTAATATGTTATATTGCAGGCCAATGACACTGACAGTGGTCTGGCAGAGAGCAATATCCAAAAAAGAAGACTATAAAATATTAAGGCCTTGTATTATATTTCTTTTAAAGGGCCCAGAATTTCTAGTTGTGCCCCGGTTGCAAATTGGGAAGCACCTGGTTACGTCAAATTACAATAATGCATTATCAGTAAGAGGTAAACAGACAAATAGGTATGTGTAGTGTTTGAAAAGTATGTTATAAATGTGGCTCTCACTGTAGATCACAGGTGTGTAATTGTGGCAGTGTCTATATGAGAAGCCCAATAAAAAATGTAGGACCCTCAGGGGGCTTTATACCACTGTAGTCAATGCTTTGTTCATGGTGACCTTGGGCTCATGTGCTTTCTATGGAGGCTGGTGCTATGGAGACACAAGCTGCACAACTGAACATCAGCAAGGGATGCACTTTACAGTGCACCATTAGAAGGGGTGTCTGGATACTTTTGCAGAAAGAGTGTAATGCTGCTTGACCACCTGGTGCATGATTCCTGGCATTTTGGAGGCACACTGAAGTGCTTTGCTCTGATTATGGGGTTTATTCTGCAAGGCAGCAAGACGGGTTTGATGCTGCATTTAGCTCAAGCAGCCTATTCCTCAGAGAGCGTGTGAATGTCACTGCTCTGCCGATGATGGCTGTATCTCTTCATGCAGTGTGCTGTGTGTGTGTGTGTGTGTGTGCACGCTTGCCTTCGTACTTGTGTATGTTGCGTTTGTCAGTATCTCCTCCCTCAGCTAAGAGCTGGTTGTCAGCAGTGATTTGATGCATTGACTCCCCCCACAGCTCCAGCTCCCTCACTGTGGCAGAGCCCAATGCTCTATAAATACATTTTTCTATTCAGTGGTCTAAAAATAGCCTTTCGCCAGCAGGACCCCAATGCCACACAGAGCTCCCCCTGCTGGAGCTGTCAGAAAGTACAGCTGCTCTTCTGTCTACCCCTTTCCCTCACCACACACACATACACACCCACACAAATTTAGACCCCTGTGGGAAAGAGAGTGGATCACATAACAGTGAATCGTGCCTCCCCTTTTTAAACCCTCAACTCTAAGCCAGGGTTACACACTAAGGTAATGAGATATTATTTACTTCCTCACTAATAGCATATACTATGTAGTGCATCTTCAACTGAGGGGCATACAAGCCTCATGCCCTTAATGCTTTCTAGGTCTGGCCCCAGGCATATGAATGTATTTTGACTGAAATATGTGTGTGGGGGGTGTGGGCATCAGCTGTGCAGCAAGGTTTTATAAGGCTATAGCCACCCCAGCACCCTGATTGAATTTATTGTCCATTTTGGGGGCAAGTCTGGGCACTGAGAAGGCACATCTGTATTCAGGAGCCAGGAGGACGCATTAGTCTCGCTCAGATGCGTGGCCGTGCTGCTGCCGCTGCTGCCATTGCCGCCTATTCTGAGGAGGTCCTGTGTGATGCAATAATGAGGAGATCATCTGCTGGGGGCTGCTGTACAAGAAAGGCAGCCATGACTCTAGCCTGGGTTTAAAGAAATATTCTAACATTTTTCAACCTAATCTCTAATCCTCTGTATCTTTCTCGTATCATCAGTTGCCACAACCCCCTAACCCCCTAACCCCCTAACCCTAGGCTCCCACTGCCCTAAATTGAACTGAGAACAGAACTGAGCAACTTTTGAGTATAAAATCTTTTTTTTTCTTAAATTATCCAGCGTTATTGTTCACAGTTATTAAATCAATGCTACAGACACAACAGATAAGGGTTAGGCTGACAGACAGTGAGTCCTAAATTTATTACATAGCGTTGTTTCTTTACACACCGCATTATTTACATTTACTTTTGCGTTTTTTGGGTAGACTATCACACGCTGCTTCATGCCATCAGCTAAGAGCAAATCTAAAGATAAAGAGTACATTGAATGAGGACAATGAAAGAAAGTCAAGACATATTAAAAATATATTTTTCCTACTGCAGCTTTTTGTGACCCTTTTCCACCACTGCTGCGAATACTGAGGAGCTGTCCAGCTGACCAGCAGTTGCTTAGATGGAGCTGGCATTCTTCTCATGCACCCGTTCACACATTGACACCCTCCACTTCCTGTGTGTGTGTGTGTGTGTGTGCACATGTGTGTGTCTGTGATTATGTTTGGGCTGGAGGGGACACTCAGTAAGGCACAGTAATAAAAAAAAGAGTCATGGATTTTGGACCTGTTGACCATCATGCAGTGAAGATCTCTGACCTTTCTCACAAATGCAGTAAATCTTATGAGTTGCTCCATCTAGAGCCAGAGAGAAAAACCCACGCAAGTCAGAATATGCCAAATAAATCATCCACAGTGGGGATTCTGTCTGCAGGGGGACTTTATTCTGGGGGGTATTTCAGAAAGCAGCTTTTCTCAGTAAACTGCACAACTTAAAGCAATAGTTTGGCCAAAAGTCGAATTTGCACAATTTCTCCCCCTAACCTGAATGTGGCTGATTAGTCAAGACATGTCTGATGTCCAATGTTCCTTGCTTTTTAATTTTTGTATTGGAGGCTTATGTAGTGAACCGTTAATGTAGAGTTATACCACACCAGTGATTACTGTGCTGACTGCTTGCCTATTATCACAGCCTTGCCTCCAACCATTCTGAGTTTCTAATCTCAAGTAGACTTGCTACTAGGCGTCCGACACTGACACACTGTTTTCTGTAAGAATGAGCAAAAAAATGCCACAAAGCTTAAAAACAAAAGCAGCATACACCTTGAAACCTGAATTTTGTCTAAACATTTATCTGTTGTTTTTCTTAGCTGTGTAGACTTTTACCTCCAGTTCATAACTACAGAACCATGCTTTAGACAACAGATCTACTATTACTGTAGAGGAGAGTGTCCTTTACCACTTCCCCTTTTAGACAACCTTGCCTTCAGCTTAACTGATCTTGTTAACAGAGAAATTCCACTCTGTGGATTCTGTGACATGTTCTGGGTTCTGCCTATCGGTTCCAGTCTCACAACGGCTCATCTCTCAACACTTACAGCTTGTTATCCACTTTCTCTTAGCTAGACAAAGCACAAAGCGCCTCTCATGTTCTTTTCTAGCACTGTCTGAAATGTTGCACCTGGCTGCTGTTTTGTCTTGTAGATTTGTGTGAGTGTGTGTTGTGGGGTGGGATGGGAGATGTGTGTGCTCACTTGTGTGATTGGGCCATGGCAGGACACTCAAGGCCTGCCTTGTCTTTCAGTAGGACATGGCAATACACTCCTAAGCCATATGCTGCTTCAGTGTTTAAAAACATTCGATACGTATCCTCTCGATGCCTATCCTATCTCTCTCTCTCTCTCTCTCTCTCTCTCTCTCTCTCTCTCTCTCTCTCTCTCTCTCCCCCCCCCCCCCCCCCTCCCTCCCCCCCCCCCCCCCCCCCTCCCCCCCCCTTCT
>JBBPDA010000034.1:8083872-8096352 GCA_037974385.1 Arnoldichthys spilopterus | reverse complement strand
CGCTCTCTCTCGCTCTCGCTCTCTCTCTTTCTCTCTCTCTCTCTCTCTCTCTTTTTCTCTCTCTCTCTCTCTCTCTCTCTCTCTCTCTCTCCCTTTCTTTCACCCTCTCCTTTTCTTTCTCTCTCTCTCCCTCTCTCTGTCCCTTTCTTTCTCTGTGTCCCTTTCTTTCTATCTGTCCCTTTCTCTCTCTCACTCTCTCACTCCCCTTCTCTCTCCCTTTTTTCTCCCTCTCTCTTTCTTTCTCTCTTTCTCTTTCCCCCTCCCTCACTCCCCCTCCCTCCCTCCCTCCCTGTGTCTTTCGCCCCCCTCCCCTGTATTCAGATCCTCTTGAACCCTCTTATGAAATTAACCTGTCACTGCAAATTCTTCTGAACATCAACATACTTGCTGAAAAATGTCAAAATAATGCAGCCAGTGTCAGAAAAATGTGCGTGAATGTCAGAACTGTGATTTAAGGTTTCAGATGCAGAAGGTTTCAGTTAGAAAATTTGTACTTAAAGGTCTACACACTGTATGTGAGCAATATGTGAACAATAGGAGGGAGAGAAACAGGAACGGCTGCAAAGTGCAGAGCTGTGTGAAGGCATAGAGGATGTGACCTCTGCACTGGGGCTGGTTTGTTTTTTGACCCTACACTCAGTTAACATGCTATAGAGGAGCTGGGTCTTCCCTGGACTGCTACACCAGTGCACACACATATCTAATAAATCATTCAGAGCCCAAATCTATTCTCATCTCCAGCCTTACGCCATATACTAAACTCTTAACCTCTAATGAAGGCCCCTCTCACTCGGCTGGCCCACAGCCACTCTCTCTCTCTCTCTCTCTCTCTCTCTCTCTCTCTTAGTGCAGTGATACGGTGGGCTTTATTTTGGGTGCTGCTGTGGAATGAGGTGAAATATAAGGGGAGCTGAGGTTCACCTCTGAGAGTTGTATTTCCACCATACCAGAGAGGGCACTCGGATCCGTTCCTTCTTTGTGACAGGCGGCTATTTCCAGAGCAAGTCACATGATGACAATAGACCAATGTGTATGTGTGTGTGTGTGTGTGTGTGTGTGTGCATCCCCCTCCCCACCTCTGCTTCCCTTCCTGCTCTGTTTAATAACTGGCAGACCGGAGAGGTCCTGCATGCACTTTGATATGTTTAAACTTTAAACAAATCATGCTTGTGTGGTGCTGTACCGTGCACCCTCTCACCATAAACAACGTTGCTGGGACCACTCTGTTCTCCCTGCCTTCAGCGGACAACTCTCTGCATGATGTATGGCCACCTCAGCCCATTCTGACTACAGAGGGATGCTGGCGCTGTATTAACACTCTGAGCTCCTCAAATTACCAGCCAGGATGCTGTTTTATGCGCTAAACTAGCGAGCCTGCATCTGTCAGAGACACCTGCTTTGTGTGAGTGAGTAGGTGTGTGTGTGTGTGTGTGACAAGAATTTGTAGAAAAGCTCTGACATTTATCCTAGATCTGATCATAGACAGAAGATCTATCACCACCGTATACAGAAATCTTACTCTTACTTACTTTTAGAATTGGTTTACACTAATCAGCCATAACATTATGACCACCTGCCTAGTACTGAGTAGATCCTGCTTATGTTGCTGAAACAGCTCTGACTGAGGTGCACTGTGTGTTCTGACCCCTTTCGGTCAGAGTCAGCATTAACATTTTGTGCAACAGACTTTTTAGGGGTCACACCAGACAGGCTAGCATTTACTCCCCACATGCATCAATAAGCCTTGGGTGCCCATGGCCCTGTTGCTGACCCACTAATTGTCCTTCCTTGGATCATTTTTGGTAGGTACTAATTACTGCATACCTGCAACATTTTACAATTCCTGTCGTTTTTGGAGATGCTCTGACTCTGTTGTGTTTTTTTTTTACAAGCAATTAATAACTAAATCAAATAAAAACGTGCCAGTCTCATAAACATTTTAAAATCTCTTACAGTGAGACAAGGTTAGATGGTCACTGTCCATATGGCCACTGGCCTGAAACTTCTGTTGTTGACTAAGTAAGTGCTGGTTTCGTCATTGGGAGACAATGAGTCTGATCCTGATCTGAACTGACTTTGCACCTCCCCCTTCACTCAGCTTTGGCCCTCCCTCTCCCCACATCGTTCAGGTGGTATTAGCCAGCAGGGGCTGTTAAGCGTTCTCCTCAAAACAGATAGAGCCATCTAATGTGATTGCCTCAGTGGCAGTTAGAAAGTAGTGCGTCATTTGACTCAGAGGAAGCACATGGCTTTACCTTTGAAGTGCTGGCAGTGCATACACAGTTGTCTGAGGTAGCCAGTGAAACTAAACCTGATTAAATTGAGGAGAAAAAAAAACTTACAAGGAAAGCTATTTTTGAAGAAACATACATATTAAGTACAAATGTATCTTGTTATAAATATACTACCCCACAACTTCATAGTTTTCAACTTTTTATAATTATTATTTTAGTTTCTTTAATTTGATTCTGACTACTGGTGACCACCTGGATTGTGTTTTTCTGTAATAATTTACTGTCTACAGGATTCTTAATGTCTTATTTATGATTTTTTCTGATTGTCACCATACATCTGGTTGCTGTCCATCCTCTTCCTCTTACTTTCAGCTGTTCCTAGATTAACCGCCTTTTTCTTTTTCATAACATGTCCACGCTTGGTTATTTGAGCTTTAAATGAGAGGTGATGATTGAAATAATGTGTAAAGAAACTGTAAACAGTAGGAAAATGATGAACAGAGCTGTAGAAGTTAATGAAAAGGGAAAAGCTTTTGATAAAAATTTATATAAAAAAAGTTTATTCAGAGGTATGTCGTGCATGCTGTGTTTACTGTGTTCAAATAATGCTGAAACATAAAATAAAAATAAAATGGAGATTGACATTATCATTTCAGAACTTTTTTATGTTCTTAAAGAACTTGAAATATTGATTTAAATTGAAATATTTGATTATTTAAAATAACAGTAATGTAGAACATGATGAAAACTTTTTTTACAGTTACACACGTAAAGCTAAGAACCTTTTTAAGTTAGCATTCTGGAGACACATGGTATTGTGATATAACTTATATTACAGTAGGTATTTGTATCCAGGATTATTACAATATTAATAAAATGACAGTATTATTGCTATGTAATATGTAATGTATACATTCTCTTTCTTTCTTGTGTGCTTGTTACTTGATCTCTCACAGCTGAGCAGTTCACAGCTGAATCCCCCCCTCCTATACACACAGACACACACACAAATGTAAATGCAAAAATTTTCTGTTACACCATGGGTGAGCTGAGCCCAGATATGAAAACGTCTGTCTTCTAGGTGGGTCAGGATTCAGACTGGCCCTCTCTCACCTCTGCACCAGCAGAGAGGGTCAAAACAGCAGCCTAATACAAGCACAGCTGCCTCAGACAGCCAGACATCCACACGCACTCTCTCACTTCCACCTGCAAAGGGTTAAGGAGCATGTGAGGAGGTTTTCGTTCCACGATATGATCCTTGTGTGTATGTTAAACAAACAAAGCCGGATTTAACCTTTGCATGCTGTTATGAAAACAAGTAACAGTGGCGCATTCGGTAGAGTAAAGAGGGGCAAGGTGGTGTGGAGAGATGGGGGAGTAATCACATGAGCCTGGTGATGGAACGCCATGCTCTTGTTTTGAATTCCGGTGCTCCAACTGTCCAAATATACTGGGAAGATAGGCTCAGCTTAGCACAACTCTAAAGAAAAAGAACAAGCCTGACAGGCAAGGCAGGGATCCGAAGGGGGGACGGAGCTTTGGGTGAGTTCTTAAGCAGGGTCCTTGTTAGCACCTCCAGTAATTAAACCAGTTTTGTCCTTCTGTCCTAATTTCTTTACTACTATTCTCACCAATTCAATTCTGTTTCATTTATATAGCGTTTTAACAACTAACATTGTCACAAAGCAGCTTAACAAAGTCTGGGCCCGAGCCCCTCATGAGCAAGACAATGAATGCTAATCATAATCTAATGAAGGACTGATTGAGCCCAAACCATCTATTTAATTAAACTAGAAGTAATACTGGGCGTCCCCTAAAAGAGCTCTGGGAATGGTCAAGCCAACAAATTAACTTTTGATAAAACAAAAACACTTACTGGCCAACTAAATAGCTTTTAATGCTAATATTCTGAAGACTTTTGCACAGTTTGTGTATCTATATGTATATGTATTCCCTTTTGATACATAAACCACTTAAGAGTCGCTCAAAATTGAGGAGAGGAAACTGTAGGTTCTTTCTTATCTTGTCTCGGTCTCTGCTGTTCTCCTAAGCTTATGACTTTGTTTGCCAGCTTAAGCCTACACATAAAACAGCTTAGTGTGGGTATGTACATTCACAATTAACATCAGCTTTCCAAAATGACACATTACATTAGCTAAATATATTTCCCTGTGTCTGAATGTGCCTCAGACATGCATATTATGCCTATGTATAATCTTAAATATATATAATCTTATTTACAAAGAAATTATGATTTGAGGTCATTTCCTCTCTTCTCTCTCTTCTATGAAACATGGGGTCTGAGCTGGTTGCTCTGCTGGCCTTCCCCAGGCATGAAAAATGATAATTGGGTGACATGGAGGTGTAAAATGGTCTTTCTTTTTTTCATAAACATCTTACTGTCTAAGCAAAAACATACCAGAGAGGGTGGCCAAAAGTACATCTCACTTATCATACACTCTCAATTTCCACTTCACTATTCTCTCATTCTGCTTAAAGCACTGTGTTTAACTTTTAGACTTCACCACGATGGAATGTATATCGATTCTTATGGGGAAGCTGTACTGTAGAAGAGCCTAAATGGCCTTGAAACGGCCTTGCTGTGTAATTAGATGGGAGCTTATCACCTCTACCATTCTCTTGTTCCTCGCATAACCTAGTACAGTCATCAATCTGTGGGCAAGCATCTCTTTGCTCTGGAGCAGAGGCTGTGACGTTCCTCCATTGGCCTGGAGGTAAGTCCCACTAAGTGCTCTTCCCTGGAGAGTGCTGGATGAGATGTAGGGATGCACAAGGTGTCTCCAAATAGAGATCCCAACCCTGGCCTGCTCAGAAACCGTTTGCTGTGGCTGTGTCCCATTTGCATTCTTCATGGATGTAAATGGCTCTTGGAGGTCACCTCCACAAAGCTGCTGACTCTTAGATATGGAGCAACACCCCTGGAATGTTGAGGCACCGATGTGGAACTAACCTTCCACTGAACACCATTTGCCCTTGAGTGAAGAGAATTCCTCTGGGCGGGCCTGCTGACAAATGATTTTATTACTGCACTGCAAAAACCTACCATGTGACCTTTGACCTACTCAGGCCTACAGGGTATAGTAAATGGAAAAAGGAGGTACAGTAAACTGTGCTGTAAACATTTCAGCATCACTACTTTTAGCGGTGTCATTTATCAGGGTGCCAAGTGTTAAACTTTACTGCTGTATAACATCGATATTATAATGCCATGAACAACTGTGACAGATGCCATAGGCTGTCATGAGTTGTCATGACAGATTTTGTTCAGTAATATACACAGTGTCATTTTACTGTTATCAGTAACTGTCATATCATATAGATAATGTTTGATGTCATGCTAGTTTATGTCACATGCTAATTTTTGCTAAGGGTACTCTAATTAGCCATCATCAAACAACACATGAAAGCATATTAAATATGCCATCCATGCTTATGACATGCTTATATCAACACTATATAGCAGGGTTCAAGTACCAGCTATAGCTTTAAAGCACAGTGTCTGTCTTGTAATGAGAAAGAATAAAGTAAAAAATGATTTCTCATCCCAAGCAAACAATATCAGACTCCTCACTAAGACCTTTGAGATGTTCTAGTTACAGTTGTCATAAAAACAACAGACTTTTTATGGGCTCTTTGAAGTGCAACGTGTAGTAAGAAACATTTCCTCAAGGCCTCAAAACTTATCATTTATCCAGGGCTAGATAAGATAATTAATGCAAACATTTCTAATCATGGTAGTATGGTGAAAAGGGCAGCTGGGCTTGGCTTGGCTCAGCAGTCTTGAATTCCATGGAACTGGACTCTGTTCCTTTTGTCATGCCATGGCTGGAGAGAACAAGTGGAGAACTAGAGTCTTAAAGAAAGAGAGAGAGATTGAATGCAAGTGACTGGGTAGGTGGTTGTAATTGTTTTAAACACAAAAGGCATAATACACATCTACTGATAGGTAGGTTCTTCAAATACCAAATGAGAAAGAGAACCATTCAGAATGGAGAAAATGCTAAGCTAATAACAGACTGGGAGATGGGTTCTGGTGAGAATGGAATCACAGCACAGAAGCCAGAGCAGAACAAAGTCACCCAGGATTTAGTCAGCTTACTCTGACCTGTGTGGGTTGAGCAGGTCTTATGTCTCTGTGGATTGAGAGACTGATAAGATTTACTACCCGTGAGAGAGAGGTCAGTGATCCACGTTACATGAGGGTCAATGGGTTCACCATGCTATCTTTAAAAACAAAACAGAACAGAGCAAAACCAGTCACACCTGCAGCATTAAATAATGTTTGCTCATTTGAGGGTTTAGGGAACATGTTCACTTCATTAGAGGGAGGTGTGTGATGACTTCACCCTCTATGATTGGTTGTGCTGTTGAAGAGTAACCAGTTGCTATGATCACTGAGTAAATGAATGACAAAAAGTTAAAGTTAAAAGTAAAAAGATATATAGAAATCGCGAACACTGTCTCAGCTAAGGTTCTGCAGCTGTAATCAGACTTTCTATTAAGTTCATATATCAAATACTTTCATGTTCCATACCTTTGTGTAGCAAATAAAATCTTTGGCTGCATTTCCCTCAACCAAACAGAAACAAAACTACTTGTCTACCATTGTTTAATCCTTCTCCTCTGTTCTAGATGTGACCCATAGTTTTTCTTTATAAAAGAAAACTTTAGTAAAGCCTGGAAATGAGATAGTAATGCATGGCCAACACTCAATAAGATGTGAGAGTGAAATAAGGAGAAAATAAGATGGTCAAGTTGTTCCCCCCGAATGTAAGGTGTGGGAACAAGATAATTAAGTTATTCTTAAGGCGTGGCCACAACTTGGGTAAATATAATGAGATAATTGATTTGTGACAATGACTTCAAAGGCATGGGAACAAGATAATTATCATTCCCATTAATTATTAAGGCTGCAGAACAGACACAAGGCCTAACCTTCTATTACAATGTCTTAGGTTGTGCATTGCATGTCATGGTGGACTAAACTTGCCCATTGTCATAACAGGACATTGATTAATGATGATGGAGCAATTACAGTTCTTTTTTTTTGATAGCTTCATCTTAATGCTAACAAAACATGTTGCCAACACAGTCATAACTGTGCCCATATCCTGCCTGGCACACATGCTCCTAACCCTTTGCCCCATTGTAGCAATCTAATCCTTATCTTAGTAATTCTGGGAAATTTTACTGTGTAATTTGACTGATTAGCATTCCACAGGGCATGGGACTAGCACAGAGAAGTTAAATAGTTTCTTAAAGAACAGTGTGTCCATCTTCATTGTCTGCCCTTATTTTTGAGGTGATTTCACAAAAGGGATATTAGCACATACTGGCCATGTGTACAGTTGTAACACCACAGGACAGTGGCTTAAGTCTTTCAGGCTGCCTCTGCACATGTTAGTGTTTTATGTACTCTAATGCTGCATTCATGACAGCAGGGACTTTGGAGTTTACTGACCCGGAACATCCTCCTTCCTAAGTTGGAGGAACTTCAGCTATGTGAGGCTTGAAAAAAGATGGGGTTAATGGCTCTTAATAAGTTAGTGCTTGTTTGGCTGCTCTAAAGGTTTTCAATAGAAAAAATTGACTTTCCAACTTATAGTTCACACTTAGAAAGGCTGACACTCTCCAAGATGCAATTCTAAAATTTCATTGTAATGTAAGAACGAAAAAAGGTTGAACAGTAAGTAGTCGTGTATTTTAAGCTTTTTAAGCAGACTGATGTTCTTCTTTGCTTTTGAGTGTTAGTGTGCAATTCAAGCCTCAAACAGTTAAAGTTGCGTCAATAGTTTGAGCTGGAAAGCACAAAGGCTGAGTCAGAAAATCCCTTTTCATATGACAGCCTGGATCAGGTGTATTAGAGAAGATAAAATGCCACATTATGGAGACCAGATGTACTCCAGGACCTGGCTGGGAAACATTGGCATATGAACTATTGAATTTGTATTTGGTTTTTGGTGATATTATCAAGGAGGAATATGTAGATAGAAGTCACTACAAATGTACTTCAATTTTTGTGGAGTATTGCATCATGTGAATGTCTGGTATGCTATGGAGGTGTAAACTTGCAGCACTTCCTCCTTTCTTTATGAATCATGTTCAGTTCCTTCTCTGTGGGAATGTGTGTCACAGCCTTCAGCAAGGCAGCACATGCACTGCGCATTCTTCATGGCCCAGTTCAGCTCTGCGGTTGGTCTCTGGAGGGAAAGTCCTGGTTTTCATATCTGCACGGCTCCTTTGTTCCTAACTAACTTTTCAAACCATTCAACCACAGCAGTCAATTTTTGTCTGGTACAATCTCACATCAGTGTGTATGGTGTGTTTTTTAAGGATTCTGTCAGTTTGTGAGTTTGGGCATTCTTTGTGATCATACACTTCATTGTCTGTGTACTAGTTTTGAAGCTGCATGTTTTCTACAGAAGGTCATCAGAAGTTCTGCAGCAGAGAGGAGTATTTCATTGGGAGTGTGTGTCCAGGGTTATAGCAGATGATTAATCCTTATCTTACACAAGTCCATTCCTTTTCCTCTCTCTCATTGGTATACTTGGCTGCATCCTATTCCAGTTCCCTTTTTCTCTTTTTTCTCATTTCTCCTCAGAAGCTTCTCAAGCCCTCTGTGTAGGCCTACACACTTAAAAAGAATGGCCGTGAGGCAAAATAGCACTAAACAATATTTTTTTTCATATATACCACTATTTTTTTTTTTAACATTATCAACATTACTTATGAAAACGAAGAAGTGTAGGATCACTGGCTGGTTTGGATAGTAAATAAAATCACTATATTTGCACTGTATACATTGTGACCTCTGGTTTCTGTCACCATCACTGTCAAAGCCAGGTTGGCAAGTTTCTGTGCAGAGAACCATTTCAACCCCCTGAATCATGTTTAACATTTTAACCTGAATTGTGCAAAAATTTTTCTATTTTTCTATTCTCTATTGCAGAACCAATTTTGTAAAAAAGATAAGCAAGTGTGAAAAACCTTTTCAAAGTTTAAAGAACTTCTTCATGATCTAGAACTGTGTAAGTCTAAGAACCGTTTTTATGAACATGAATAAAGGGAAATTAAGAAGCCTTAACACATTAGTATGTGCATAGTGATGGCTGGGGATCCTTGGATAACAGTTGTATGCTCAGTGAAGCCCCTCCCCCTGAGGGCTGTGCTCACATTAAGCAGATCCAGTAAGCTGGTGCTCTGGTGCACTTCCAACAACAGCTGTTTGAGAGGGGGAGCTGGGGGGGCAACTCAGTGAGAGGGGGCCTTCATTAGACTGATTTTGCATAGCAATTTGACATTTTTAGCACAAAAAGGTCACAAAAAGGCTCTTTTTTTGCAGTCTAGCTCTCCAGTGAGAAATTATAGCCACTTGTCTGGTGGCATTGCGTGCCTGTAGGAAGCCTCTCAGTGGAAAGCCCATAGGCTGACATTTGAGCCAACAGAGTGGGAGGCATTTGCTTCGATCAGTGCTCTGGCAGCCTGGCACTAAAGCTGTCAGACACATGTGCTGCATCAGTTGCATTTTTGAGAGACTAGTGCTTAGTGAAAACACTGGCTGTGTGTATGTGTGCGTCTGTGCTTATATATATTTTCATGTGTCATATATGCTGCATCAGTCACATTTTTTGTGAAAGTCTGTGTCTATTTGTGTGTATGTCCACCAATAAGCCATAAATATTAACACCACCTGCCTTGTATTGAGTAGATCCCCCTCACTTTCATGTTGCTGAAAACCCTTTGACTGTTGTGTACTGTCTTCTAACCCATTTCTATCAGAGTCAGAATTTATATTTAAACCACAGTAGCTCTTATGTGGGAATAGACCAGATGGTCCTAACATGTGAGCTTTGGATGGTCATGACCCTGTCGCCGATTGACTAGTTGTCCTTCCTTGGATCACTTTTGATACTTACTAACTACTGGACACCTAGAACACTCCACAAGACCTGCCGTTTTAGAGATACCCAGACACAGTTGAATCACACATCGAATAAGGCCCTTATTAAAGTGGCTCAGATCCTTACGCTTGCCCATTATTCTTGCTTCTAGCACATCAACTTCAAGAGCTGACTGTTTACTTGGTGCTTAATACAGTATATGCCACCTCCTTAAGATGTACTTTTGTCTTGGGCATTAGAAAGTCTACCTAATTTTTTTAATTAATTTTAAGTTCATCCCCAAAACTTCTCTCAACCTGACATATCCATGCCCAGGTTTTTACTACAGTCTTGTCAGTGTGGTTTGGAACTCAGTATGACTGACTATGAGCTATAAAAATGAACAAAACTACCCACAAACCTATTTCACAAAGTGTAATTTGCATGTGTGCATGTGTTTAAAAATGCACACATGAGTGGAATGTTCTCCAGGCACATCAGCATGGAACGAAACGCTGATACAGCTTTATTTGGACTGACAAAGATTATCCTGGAGCGAGTCACATGGGGAAGTCATTTTGATTCAAAATGTCAGTTGTGAAGCTCACAAGTCAAAATGAGGAATGAGGAGGATTCGGTTCATTTATCACTTGTTCTTTCTTTCCTTTTTCCCCTTTTGCAGTAAAAAGGCTAGCAGAGCCCATTCTGGGTGTTCTGGCAAAGCCATCTTCAAAGGAGTGCTTAGAATATTTCACTGCACAAAGAAATAGAAAAAATGGAAGAGCGATAAGTCAACCGACTTTCCCTCTCTTCCCTTTTTCTGTTGTCCGTGCGCAGAAATTGTGATTTTTGAGCTAGTGTCTGGCTTATAGAACCTGATCATCTCCTTCAGTAAACTGGGTGCCAGCTTTTACTATTCCCCTTTCATGCAAATGCATCACAGTGCAGCTACTTTCAACTGTTACAAAATACATTTCCATTCAGCTCTTTGATGACTTTCTTCATAATAATTAAAAAAAAAACATCTTCAGGGAAAAACTAATCTGTAGGGCCACTTATGCAACAGTTATGAAAGAATCCATATTTACCCCCCCTTTTTGTGCCAAGTGCATTTTGTGAAAGAGTCACGTTTGCGTGTGAAAGACTCTCTTGCCGGAAGTGTTGCACTGGCCTTTTGCAGGCAACTGCAGGAGAGATGCTGCTGCTGCTGCTGCTGTGTTTATATTTAGCTTTTTCCCCCATTTATGAGCATGAGGTGGAATGGAGTGAGTACCAGTAGTTGTATAATCTTCATATGACTAACCACTGCAGCACAGCACAGAGACTTACAGCACACACGCACACAAACATACACACACACACACACACACACACACACATACACACACACACACTCAGAGTCCTATATGTATTACATCTGTATGTAACAAGAATTGTTTAAGCCTAAACCTGACCTTAACCTCAATAATCAAAAACACATTCTTTTCCTGAAAACACACACACACTCTAACCGTTCACGCAATGCAGGTTATAATCAGGAAAATGGCCCTGTGCATAATTCAATTACCCAGAGGTTCACGACTAAAGGAGTGTGTGTCTGTGATAAGCGAGCTGTCTTATCACATCCTATGTCTCTGGGCACAAATGCACCTCGGCACTGCTGTTGGTTGTGGAAGTGTTTAGAAAAAGCGAGGAATAAAAGGGTTAGGGCCATCATTTCCATAATTAGCATTTTGTCCTTTTGGGACAGGCATGCATTCAGTTCATCACTGGCCATTGTGTGGGATTCATGAGAGCAGCACGGATCTAATCCGATGGTCCTGTGGTGAAAGCGGGTATGGGAAGTGACCTATCCTGCCTCTCTATCTGCAGGCATGGTTGCTGGGATGTCATGTGGAAATACTCTCTTACTGCTTCTTTCCAGCCTCTGCAGTCAGTTCCGACCATCTTATAAATGGCAAACATTTGGGCTGCTCTCCAAACATGTCCCTGAGTTTCTGTGGAGCATACAGAAATTTAAAAAAAGAAACGCCCACCATCCTTAATTACACTCTCTCCTTTTCTTTCAGAAACACCTCCTTTACCTGTCTCTGCCAGAGCAGGTGTAGCTATGGTACTCCCACTTAATGCTTTGGAGTCCCGAACAAGCGCCTGTGGCTAGATGGTATATAAAGCTTCACTCTGTGCTTTGTAGATGCTCTGCTGTGTGTGCTAACAGACACTTGAATGAGCCTGTGAGTGAGCTCACGTGTGTATCCATCTGTATGCAAGTGACTGCATGCAAGTGGGGGTGGGGGGGGGGGGGGCAATACTTCTGTGGTCTCTGGCACTGTAAGACAAAACAG
>JBBPDA010000034.1:8055801-8083862 GCA_037974385.1 Arnoldichthys spilopterus | reverse complement strand
CCCCCCCCCCCCTCCCCTCCCCCCCCCCCCCCCCCCAATACCTATTTGGTCTCTGGCACTGTAAGACAAAATAGATAACTGTACTGGCAAAATTCAAGCATGAGAGTAGCTGCAACTCCATTTAAGCAATACAACAGTAATAAAGTATCCAGTGGCATTTGAACATTATGACAGTTTTTCTCATTTGCAACAGTATCAAATGTCTATACCAATAATATACAAAATATTATAGGATAATGTATGATATATAATATATGTTTTATATTTATATACATTACATTATTTGTAGAAAATATTATGATTATTATTATATTGTATATTTTGTATATATAGAATATTATATATTATTTTATCTCTAAAAGTATTTAAGAGGCCCATATACCTTTTTCCATGAGGTCCATATTTAACATTGTTGTGGATTTATAAACCATAAAGTCAAAAGTTAATTCATTTTTATTTACCAATCTCTTTTTATGCTGAGAATTAAACAGGTTGGTTTTGTTACTGTGTCTTTGACAATGAAATGTGTAAATGTCTTCCGCTCTGATTGGACGCCCTGTGTTGTACCTCACTCAAAAAGCAAACCAGGGCTCACATCTTATAACTTCAAAGAATGTGTGGGATTAAGCTCTATTTGGATATTTAGGCTTATATGTTTGTTACGGCCATGTGGCCTGATGGTACATCTTGAAAATTCTACATCAGACCCTTTTATTTTAAAAAGGTTAGAGAAAGGTTTACTGTCACAGTAAAATTCTGTTACAAATCTAGAGCTGAGGTGTTACCCAACAGTGCTCTACACAGGAGAAAACATTTGGGACCCTGTTTTACTGCCCAAATCTTACTCTTACTTCTAATTAAAGTATGCTTATAACTGTTTTTTTAAAATATGCAACAAACTTTTAAAGACATGTGATACAGTACCAAAAAGCACACAACAAAGTTATTTGATATTAGTTTACACCTCCATGAAGTTAATAAGCAGCTAATAAGCACTTTTTCAATATATCAATAGCTTGTTAGACACCAGGAATATGAAATATTGTTGTCCTGACTGGAGCCATGTATTATGCCCTGTCCTTCCCCGTCATTGCTGTTGCCCATAAATCAATGTATCTCAGGGGACACCCAAGCCATGCAGCACTGGACCATACAGAAACTTCTCTACCTCCAAAAGTAAACTGGCCTAGTTTGCCTGGGCTGCATCTGGCAGTGCACTCAGCATTTCAGCAGGTGGGCTGTCAGCACACACTCCAGAACTAACTCTCCCATGCCCTGATATCACTAAATCCCACGCTAAACAAAGGCCCAGCTGAGACCTGAGCCTGCCCCACGCCTTTACAACAGCAAGGTTTCAAAGACATGGACAGGAGTAGAAAAGCCCTTGGGGACAAAGACAAACTTCACACCTTTTTCATACCAATGCTGACCTAAAATTTACCTCAGTGTTACTTGTGCGATACTTCAACTTCTCCATTTCAAAAGATAAAACCCATGAAGTGTAAATTAAGAAGATTTAAAACCGACCTACCACATAGTAACATTTTGCTACAGTCTTTTCAGTACAATATGCTTTATCTGTAATCAAGATGATCCCAATCAATGCAACCATAAAAAGGGAAGAACAACTTTATTTTTTATCTATAAAGAACCTTTTATTGGATGGTTCTTTAAAGAACCAATTTTGTAGGTGAGTTTTACAAGTTTACACCACATAGTAGTAGGGTTGGGTGTAGTAGTAGGGGTGCCCAGTCCTAACCACCAAAGGCCATTGTTGCTACAGATGTTCATTCCAACAAAGCAGGAGCACACATGGTCAGTTGTTAGACTGAAACCAATTGAAAAAAGTCATTTCATGTGTGCTAGTGCTTGTTTGGAACAAAAACCTTGCAGCCACACCAGCAGATAAGACTGGGTGCTAGATGTGTAACAGATGGCAATGTTCAGTTCACACCCAGGTTTAAACATCATATGAGTTTGATACAACAACCAAAAAGTAACAAAAATACCCAAATGCATAAGGTTTCTTTGCATTTATATGGACATACATATAAATATAGACTGGGTCATATTTTTGTGTGGGGCTGATACAATTGGCAAAAGGCCAGTCAGGTAACATTTTAATAAACCATTTTCATTTATTCACTTTCTGAGCCAGTTATTTAAACCATGTTCATAGTGGTTACTGTAACTTATCCCAGCACTTATAGGGTGATAGTTGGGGAAACACCCTGGACAGGCTGCCACCTCATCACAGGGCAGACACCCAGACAAACACAGTCACACACAGCCACACCAAGGGTATCTCCAGTCCACCTGACCTACATTGGGAGGAAACTAGAGCTCTCAGGTGGAAACCCACACAGACATAGGAATAAGCTCAAGGTTTCTAGATGAAACTCACACTTGTGAAAACTGGACTCCTCAAACCCCCATATTCTCCATACCACATATTCTCAGTATGCCTGCATTCACCAAACTACAGTATCCATACCTTGATGGTTCAGTATGGCTTTGTGCGCTGTTGCACCCCTATTGGACACTGATTTACAGGTTCCATACCTATTATAGGTCCATATGTCCAACCCAAGAACAATTAAGCAACCTTTTACACCAGTGTACAGTTCTTGCCAAGAGCTTGTTTTGGATGTGAGCTGGCCAGGTTACAATGGACATCTCCAAAGCTTTGACCTGAAGCCATACCACATGTAAAAGTCAGCACATCAATACAGGAAAATATCTGACAGATCCCAGCTTACTGTCTGCAAGCAAAGACACCCAGTCTCTGTTGCTTCTCAAGGGTGGCGGCATCTATTATAACCATTCCATTACATAGCATGGTTTAAACAATCAGATTACAGTGTGCCAGGCACAGTAACTGTAACCTGGCATGGATGGAGACAGGAATGTGCCAGAGGAGACACTTTGGCTAGCCTGTATCTCTGCAAGCCTGAAGAAAAGGAGCACTACAGAACTCATGCAGCAAAATGACCTTTGTTAAATGAAGACTTTCATTGTTGATTCACTGTACACTGTGTGGGCTAGTTGCGTCAATCACTTTTCAAAAAGTGGTAATTTAACATGGGTGATTTTGCACTGTGAATAATCACATTTCTCTCTTGCACTACTGCTCACACAATGGATGACTATCGTTGTTTTCTCTTCTCTGTTATGCAGCCTTGTTATGTTCTTGCTAAAGCATGAGTCTTTGAGGGCCCTTTGTAGGTTTAGTCCCTGGGCAGGAGGTGGTCAACACTGGCGGGAAATGGAGTCCACCAAATGAGGACACAAAGGCAGGAATGCCACACATGCAGCAATGTACACACACGCTCTAGCCACTGCGATGCGGTCACTCTCCGGCATTGTACACCGTCCCACAGGTCACTCGCCCACAGGCGGCTCCAACGGAGAGGCCTCCGGTCATTGTCCTGACCAGTGCCTTGTTTTCATATGCACTGAAGTAACAGTAAATTCCAGGTCAGGTCAAAGATGAAAGTGAAGTTCTGGAGAGGGAGGTTCACGGTTCTAAGAGGGTGGGTTCACTGGTACGACAAACACGAGATGTGTCCCAAAGTATAAGTCAGCTGGACTTCAACCTTTTCTTAGAAGAGTGCAGAAGGTGTAAAAGTTTCATGAAAATGCTACCCCGTGTCAGTATGTGTACTGTAGCCACAACGTGGTTTGACCTTTGCTTTCTAGTGAAGGCTGACGGTGTGCACAGTAATAACTCCAGTTGTTTTGAACCAGCACAGAGCCATCAGAATGAAATTCTCATACTAAATTTACTGCCAATGTGCAGCACCAATGGGAGACTACATTCTTTGATATTGTGTACATTCAGTAAACAACTGAATGTGACTTAAAGCAATGAATAAATAAAATAAAATAAACAAACATGAATAAAGTGAATTCTGACACCGATCTTAGCCATCAGACTGTAGAATCGTCTGTCTGAGCATGCACCTACTATCCTAAATCCTTCGGTAATCCAGCTCTTTTTTTCAATTTGGAATAAAATAAACACATCAAACAGCAGAGGGGAAAGCAGATGGGAGTGTGGAGAAATGCCACATAAATCAGCTCAGTCCTCTTTCTTTCTCTTCCTCTCTCTCCGTTTCATTCTGTCTCTCTCTCTCTCTTTCCATTTCATTATTTCTCTCTCTTGCTTTCTTCCCATCTCTCTTTCTTTGTCTTTCTATCTTTCTTCCCCTCTCTCTCTCCCTTTTTACTCTCTCTCTCTCTCTTTCTTTCTCTCTTTCTCATATACACTCCATGGCAGCTCTCTCTTTGCCCTTCATTCTATCTTGACCAAGGAGGACGGCATCAAACGCCAGACCCCTGTTTTCTGTCGGAGGCAAGTTTGTGTAAGATCAGATGACTTTGTAAAAAAAAACCTCCTGTGACCTGCTTGACCGTCCATTTATTTAACTAGCGTGACAGCAACGAGCGCGCGGATCCGGCTCGGCGCTCGGTCGGCGCTGTGTGCGCGAGTCATGTGACGAACGCGCACGTGTTGGCTCGAGGAAGCTGCTTTTCAGCGCTACACTGCCTGCTCTACTACTACTACACACACACCCCGCACACACACACATACACACACACTGAATCTCTCTCCGGCTTCGCAGACAGCAGCAACCGTAACCAATCACAGCACGGCTTGCCTCGCGTGCTTTGCATATCAGTAGTACGCCTGGCTCCTCGTCCAATCACAGCGCGGCATCTTCTATGCTACGCCTCCTAGCTCTGTGTTGAAGGAGCTGCAGGTCACAGTGACAGTGTAACTAACTTGTCCTGTTCAGTTAAGCGTCGCCCTTCAGGACACAACGAAGTCACGTATTTCTGTGGTTAAACGGTCAATTCCTTTCGCTTTCGAAGCTTGCTCAGCTTGTCCTTCGGTGGGTTGATACTGTAATTCTGACAACGCACAAGGTTGGGATAAACAACCCTCTCTGGCCGTTAAAATGTTCAGAGTAAACAGAGTAGACTTTTCAGAAAAAAAGGAGAAACGTGCACTTGGAAGATCGTCTTCCATTAAGAGGTTATTAAAGGGCTCATATGTCTGAAAATGTAATTTTTAAATTATTTTGATCTAATAAATCAAAGTTTCTAAAGGTTTACAGCTCTCAGTCCATACACTGTATATATGCAGTCTAAGCGACTAAAAATATCTTTTGAAACCTTTTTGTTGTTGTTGCAATGTCATGAAAACTAGTGTTTTTACATTTATCTACCCTTTCAGTCTATAGCAGTTTAGATCCACCCATTCATATTTAAGTTATGGGGCGTGTATCAGGTCATGCAGGTTTTTTAATTAAGCATAATAGTGGCCAGGCAGTCGGAACAGAGGTTAGTCGTTTATCAGCAATGAAAGCTGTTTGTTTCTAAGGACTTAAGACGTTGTAAAATGGTTTTTAGTTTTTTAATTCACAAACGTTTTATGAAGACCTCAGAGAGAAAAAATAAAAATAAGAAAAAATTTGTATATTGATCTGTTAAAATCAGGCAACTTAAGAAATTTTTTCTTTAAATCTTCAAATCAGTAGGCACAGTTACACACTATGTTTGCAGCTCAAATGCCATATAAACACATGCAAAAAAAGTCAGAAACACACACAAAATAGCTGTTGTGTGATTGACTGTACAAGTAGACTCAACAAGAACTTAGGGCAGTCTTTTCACATAGTGATATAGGCTCCCTGATGCCCACAAATTATTTACAATACCAATGAAATCAATATTTTGAGCATGGGCGAGCAGCTGTTTTTTTTTTTTTCCTCTCTGAACAAACCTTTGGCTGGGGTGGGGGTGGGGGGCTTAGTGTCTGCAAATGCTAGAGAAAAGAGAAGAAAATTGGTCTCTGCAACTCACAAAAACCTTGATTCTTGGTCAAATGCCAATGTCCATGGCCTTCTAACCACAGCGCCACTGCCTTTAATATAAATTAATTGTTTGTTTTCACCTACAGATGTTCCTCTTCTCTCTGCCTGTTTAATGTTGCAGTATGTTTTGCCACTTATATCCTGGTGGGAAAGTGATGTTATTGTTATAGTTATTATCATCTATAATCTAAAATTATTAGTGAATATATGATTAGACCACTCATCAGACTACTCATGACATTGCTATCTGTATCTGCTAGTTGCATTTGCAGTAGCTATACAATATGCCTTTTTTTTTAAAGTATATAACTATATAACAGGTAAAAAATTCTTGTTACAGCTGGGAGAGTGAACTGTTCAACAGCTTTTCCCTACAGTTTTCCTCTAGTTTTAAGTCATCTCTGGCTGTGACCTGCCATGTCATTTATTATTGCTAAGCTAATCAACAAATTTTATTTCTTAAAAAAATTTGAGAACCAAAATATGTTTCTGAAGCATCTGCTTTATTGTTTGTGTCTCAGAGTTTTTTCAGATTTTTTCAGGCTATTGGTGATTTTGTTAAGACGTTCCAAATCCAAATGCAGCATAAACTTTTTTGTTAGTTCTCTAGTGCATAAGAAAGTGTTACAAAGCCACACAGCTGTCCACGACACAACTGCCCATTATGTTTGATCTTTTGAAAGGGGAGAACATTGTCCTGCAGCTCCTCCACATTTCACCCAAAATGGTTATGAAAGACTACATATCAGCTACATATTGTTTTATTCTGAATGTGCTGGAGAGCCTCAGAGAACAAAAACTAACAGTTACAGACTGCACTGTACAAGACCACCTGATAAAACAAGCCTCCAGTGACGAGATATGACAACTGTGGGCTTAGCCTTTTGTTTACGTTGACACAAATGGATATCCTCTCAAAAAGCTTTAATGGTCAGCTACATCCTGTTACAGAAACACAGACAATCTATATAAACATTTTGAATTTGGCAGCCAGAAAAGCCATTGTGGTCATATCATTTTCAATTGATTTTTTTAAAGGGTTGTTAAAACTAACTGAAAATATGAAACATATATACACTCACACCCTTTGTTCCACATTACTACAGTAAATTGTTGGCATTATCCTTATTACAGCTTGTTATTAAGGTCAGGATCACACTTAAAACTGGGGTTTTGTTTTGGTTCTCTGTGTGTTAACTGAATTGTCTTGTGACTAGGAAAATCCCAGGCAACTTCTGCACTTATGCAATAAGTTCTTCTCATATTGAAAGAAGATCTAACGTTTCCTACTTTTTTAGTGAAGGAACAGCTTTGCCATATATCACCAAAATTTGCTTTTATTCTTGCATGTGGCAAATGAATAATTTTATTCAATTGCTCAAGAAGAACAGAAACTTCTCTTTGATAGATGTCGTCTCTCAGCATCCATGCCTTCACAAGCCGGAGCCTCTGTTAAACCTGCTCAAATAATTGCTAAATAATGTCCTAAACTGGCTGGGGAAAAATTCGCAAAGGCAACACATCATGTTCATAACCCCCCCTCCACACACACACACACAAACACACACACGCACACACTCATCACCACCACCCTCAGAATATAAGGTAAAAAACAAACCATTTGCTGTATTTAGTGTGTGGGCATCAGCTTTGGAAAACAAAGTGTGAATTGTATTGACTGTCGCCTATGGACAACTAGGACTGGACGCACAACACTATTGACCTCACCAAGCCAAGGCCTCCTGGGCTAATCGATAAGATAATATGACTGATGAAATGGGGTATTCCACTGATTGATACTTACAGACAGCACTGAGTTCTTTACTCCAGTGTGGAGCAAAAGGTCCGCCCAATCGCTTCAGTATCCTTTCACACCATAGTAGCAGGTGGCATGTGTAAGTAACAAACGCAGAGGGGGGCATGGGATGTTGAGTATTGCAGTTGGCTGTTAAAAAGAACTTGAATTCCTGCCTATCACTGGCCCTTTGTTCTCTTTGATTCACTTGCATCAGCCAGTTCATGTCATCTGATCCCTCAACTCTTACCACTGATTTGGTTTACTATTGTTTCTCTTAGTCTCTATGACCAACGGTTCTCATGATCTGGTTATGTCCCCATAACCAGGTCAAAGATCTTATGCAATGTTCAGAGGTTAAAAACCAACAGATCAGGTATTTAAAGATGGGGCAGTGCAAGTGTTTGACACTGTCAGTTCCACAGAAGAAACTTCACATCAGAAGCAACAGAAGGAAAAACATTCGAACCATTTTTATCAGTCCTTTCATCATGAAAGTGTCACTGATGCTAACATGGAAAAGGCAACTGGTATGTTTAAACCATATCCTAAGCCATCAGATAAGGTATCTAAACATGGCCTAGTGTCATTGTTTGAGAGCATTTATCAGTGGACAAGATCATCAGGCAAATTTAACAGGATGCAAAACGTTTATATACTTGAATCTGTCAAATATTGGAATTGACATAATCCTAAAGAATATATTTGACATCTCTCAAGCAGAAGCTTTTAGTTGTTAGACGGACAACCTTCATTCAGTGCTGTTTGACCTACTCTGTTATCCTAGGCATGTCTTTGAATTACTCCCTCTGACCTTAAAACAGCATGAGTTTGGTCGATAGCTGGATTGTCAGTGTGCAGTTCAATAGACTAGAGGCCTGAGGGCACTTCTGATTTGGCTGAGAAGGTGTAATACTCCTTTAAAGGCACGTTGATTCAGATCTACTGCATTACACTGCATACAGTGTTTTTCCATTTACTATTTCCAAGACCTTTAACTTTGATTGGATATCAGTTTCTGCAGCAGTGTAGGTTCTGCAGTACTGACAGAAATGAAGCTAAATCGTTTGTTTTGGTCTGTGCTGAAACCAGCGCAGGAGTAAACATGTGAGTCATTCTGATTACAATGAGTAGATCAACAGCGTGTTTTAAGATCTTCAAAATCTGTAAATAGCAGGCAATGAGAAAATGACAGCATGCTTTAACATCATTCCTGAAATTCTTTCAGCAGCTCCCACATTTACCAAACTCCTAAATGATGGCAGGAAACACATGAGTAGGATTTTTCTACTTAATGTCATGCAGTTTGGAGAAAACATACACAGACAAACACTCACACACAAACACAAAGTTTATGTAAAGTATATACATGAAATATTATTTTTGTTTACTGAAGATATTTATATTTACATTTACATTTATTCATTTGGCTGAAACTTTTATCCAAAGCGACTTCCAGGACAGTCAAGCATTTGCATTGCATAGAGTAACACTGAAGGTGATGCCACAAGAAGACCAACGCATTGCTCGTAGTTGTAGAAATAAATAACAAATGCAATTACTATAATGTATAAGCCAATATTTGGTTCTGATTTGTCCACATTTATGAAAAGACCAAAGCCACTATTTTTATTAATTTATGCCCAGCAACTAAATTTAGTATGACATGGAAAATGCCACAATTTGTTATGACTGGTATAAGGAGGGGGTGGACAACTCCAGTCCCAGAGGACCCCTGTCCAGCACAGTTTGGTGATTTCCCTCATCATCTCACTAAAACTGGCAATTAACAGGTGAGTTAAACCAGCTGTGTATGAGCAAGGAAATCACCAAACTGTGCTGGACACCGGCCCTCCAGGACCACAGTTGCCCACCCTGGTCTACAGTGATAACAAGTAGACCCACTTTCAGATATGTATTTTTATATAAAATGTTCATACAATGTGGATTTTTCCTGTTGTTTAATTAATAGCCAGTATCTATATGACAATAACAACAGATTTAATATGATACACTAGGTGATACAACTGACTTTTTAAGACATTTGGTTTGATTCATTTGAAAAATGTGTGATGAATATTGCCACATGGGCTCGGGAGGACTTCGCTGTTACTTAAAACAGTCCAGTGCTGCAAGAAAACTCTACTCTGCCCAAAGAAAAAGCCGAACTTCAATTCTATACAGAATCACAGTGTTCTCTGGACCTGAGCTCATCTCAGATGGACCAAAAGACAGTGGAAACATGTGCTGTGCTCAGATGAGTCCACCTTTCAGCTTGTTTCAGCTTATTTTCGGAAATTGGCCATCATGGGCTGTGAAGCAGCTAAAGTCTTGTTGAAAGCAAGAATCTGCAAAAACTGCAACACTGTCTCCACAGTTCCCCAACAATTAAACAGTGTAATTAAAAAAATGTGATTTAACTAATTGGTAATCATTACTTTTTTAAGTAAATACAAATAAAAAATCACAGATTCTTGTTTTAATTGTATTATAGGAAAAATCCAAACTTTTTGGGAAATGGGGTTTGTATTTGTATGTACTGTTTCCCTTTTCTCTTTTGCAGGGGACTGTAATGGTTACTGCACTGTGTTTTCTGACACCTTTCTGTTAGAGACAGCATTCACTTTTCCTGCTACAGCAGCTCTTCTGTGGGATCAGATGCATTCCCACATGCATCAGTGACCTATCAACCTGTTTTTGGTTCAGAATTTGTGCTTTGTTGGACCACTTTTGGTAGGTACTAACCACTGCATACCAGAAACACCCCTCCTCATTTGGAGATGCTCTGACTCGTCTAGCCATCCCATTGAAGTCATTGTCAATCTTTACACTCATTGACTATTCACTTGTGTTCTAATATATCCCAACCCTTGACAGGTGCCACTGTGATGAGGTAACGAGATAATCAATGTTATTCACTTCACCTGGCAGTGGTTTTAATGTTGATTGTTGTAAAGTCACCATGAGTGAGCGGGGCTAAACTACTACAGGTTGAATATGTCTGCGGGTTTTTGTGACCACAAAAATAATTCGTTTTTGCAGCTAAGTTTTCATATGGGCTGTATGACCTGGGAAGTGAACAGTATGTTTTGAAAATATTTTGTACTGTCCTCAAAGGGCATTTTTACATGACATGGGTCGTTTAATGGGTTAATAATGCTTATAGCTGCTTGAAAGTGTGTGAAATGTATAAATGCATCCTGCAGGTGCTGGTAGGGAGTATGTCCTCGTCTAAATGCGGTTGGCACTCATGTGGAAACAGAAGCCTTGCCGTAGAAATGAGTCATAGGCCTTGAGCTGTTTGAAGCAGCACCAGCAGTTAGACTCCCTGCAGAGACAGTGCTGATGCTTTTAGGTGTGGATTTGGTGAGCATCCCATCCTGCAGTGTGTACAGTTTTCCCACGGCATCATCCCTTATCTCCCGTGCTGTGTGGAACATCCGTGAACAGAGAAAAGACGTTTTTAGCAGCGTTCACATAGTTAGTGCGTTTGCTCCCAGTATAAGAGTGAGCGTCTTGCAGAGTCTTGCATGCTGCCCCCAGGCGGCGGAGCGTGGTCACTGCATGCGAGCGAACCTGTATACCCCCCTCCTCTGACTTCTCGGATCTCATTCTCTAGAAGATGGCGGACTGCGTTTCCCTGTTAGATGAGGAGCTCTCTTCCTTTGTCTTCAATTACCTGACAGAAAACTCTGGGAGCCAGGTAAGGGATGCTAATGTTCCGTCAGGCCAGGACTGTGGCTGTTCCAGCGGGGCCGCGGTTTTGCGCGTTACCGGTCGTGTGCCGGTGCAGCGGCGCGTGTGTGGAGCTCGATGCTGGGACAGAGACTCGGCTCCGTGCAGCAGCCGGTGTCTTGAAGCCCTGACGTCTGGGCTTCACGTGGAGTTTGGAGGAACTGGCGATGTACCTCTGTTGAGTTGCCGAGGAGCAATAATCGACCTCGAATTTGTGATCTAGGCAGATAGAAAGGGTGTGATTAGATATTCGCATAGATATATGCGGCGAAACTTGGAAATGAGCGAATATCTATGAGCAAATAAAATCACAGGAAGAGTCGACCGGCGACTTTGACACGTGGGTGCTGGCCGCGTGAACTTGAAGTTGCTCGCTATTGTGCTCGCGCGCGGCGGTGTAGCGAGGAGACCCGAGCAGAATAGAAAAATCAGACTTTGCAGAAAAGCTGCTGTGTTTTTCCCCAGGTATTCACCAGGTGCCCATGCAGCCGAGATCTACGTTTTACTCTTTTTCCCCTCTTTGCAACTCGTTCACCATTTGCAGTATTTCTGCTGTATAATTGGGCTCATTTATTTATTAGTTGTTTTATTTGTGTGTTCGCTTGTTTGTACACTTTGTTCGCAGCCCGAGCGCCGCCGCAGCTCCTGTGATAGCGCGGGCGGACTCTCCTCACCGCTGATGACTAATACATGAAGTTGAGCAACTTTTGAGGCTGTTGGGGGTCCGAGTGTGTGGTGGTATTTGGGGTGTATGTGAGCCGAGTGAGGTGCACGCTGTAATTTACCCGTCGTTTGTTTGCGTAACCGTGGAGTTGCGTTTGCGTAACTGATGGTTCGGTAACAGTGGGAGTGTAACGTGGCGGGGCGCTCTGCTGTTACTCTCACCTCCCCATGACGGGGAGCAGCGCCGGGTTCATGAGCAGATCGGCTGCGTGGTATGAACTATAAGCGCAAATATGAGGAAAGGGTGCACCGGGCTGCTTGCGCGCGCCGCGAGTCACGTGTTGAACAGGGACAATAAAAAAAAAATCGGATTTGGATCCAAATCGGTCCATCGGTGAATTACAGTAAGGGAGTCCGTTCACCACTGGCGGAAAGTTAAAACGGGGATGAAGTTGATGTGTGACTGAACGCGATGATAATGACGACGAGGAGGAAGCAACGGCTTCATCACTGTTGCATTAACGAGAGTTTCTTGCCGCCGCGCGCTGGACGGGTTGCCTTTATCTGATGTCCTCGCGTTCATCGCGGGGGTTATCGGGTTGACCGCCCTGTCTGCGCTGTAATAGTACTCTCTCCTCGTGACCGGAGCCCGAGCGCGCTCCGTTGCTGCAGTCATGTGCTCGCTGCTGCTCCACGTAGTAGCAGAAAGGGGCGGGTGCGGTGACGCGCGCACCCGTCCGCCTCCTGACTACGCATGCGCACAACCGAGCGTCTTACATCACGACTCAAAGCCATTTACGATGGAGAGACAGAAGTGCATCCTGCTACACATCTCAACAACTATGATTGTTTCTACCTGATTAAAACAGTAATAGTGGCTAATCCAACACCAGTGTACAGTGGGGTTTAAGATGAACCGAGCCACTCCAGCACCTACCTACTGTGGTGGAGGCTGGATCCAGGCATTAAAGCCTGCCATGGGAGGAGGAACTCTCTTTTAGGTAGTGCCAGCTTCAGCTGATGCTTATTAATGTATTTTTGTGAAATAACCAAAATGAAATTCTTTGGGCAGTTAGAAAAAAGATCATGTTATTTATAGGGATGATATCGTGTATCGGTTCAATACTGGCTCAAATAGCTTGATAGCTTATCGGTAACAATAGACTTATTTTACATGGGGTGGATTTTTTAAAAAACAATTTTTAAAACATTATTGTTTTAATAATTATTAATCATTAATCATTTGATGATTTAGTTAATAGGTTTATATGTATCTGTTACATTTTGTTTCACCAAATTAGAAAAGCAATATTTATATCAATCCTGATGTTGCCTTACACATAAAAAATGATCCCCATCTCTTCTACACAGCGAAACATGCAGCTCATTAATTAAACACTGGTATTGCAGTGCTCAGTACTCAGTATCAGCCCATACCCAAAGCCCAGGTATTGGTATTGGGACAAAAAAAGTTCAGATCAGTGCATCCCTATTAATGTTAGTAGTAAATCGACCAAAAGAGTAGCTTTATGATTTATGGCTACATGCATGTCCCATGTGACCTAACACAACCTCCCATATCACTAGGTTACACCCTGCGTATAAGCAAGACATAAGATGTCATGTGAGATTCAGTGAAATGAGTGCAGTGCATCCATAAAATGCAGATTTAGGTGGACATTACGCTGCACCAGCTCTCATGCTTACTAGATGGAGAGAGTTGTCGTGATGTGCGGCACTGCAGTGCTATGTGTTCTGCGTCCGTGATACAGGCTGAGTCACCTGTCTTGACAGAGACAGACAAATGTATTTACACCTTGAAATGTTTCTACCCACACGGCACAGTGTCACCCAACTGCTCCTCACCATGCGGCCACTGATAATTTTATGCTAATTTGCCGCCATAAATATGCAGAGCCGACATGCTCTTTAAAGAGGGCTCAGACAATGGTCTCTGTATGCATGTTTACTTAAGCACTTCCTTATCTTCTTCTCCTTCACAACAGTGCCTAGCTGGAAAAATCCACTAAGTAAAACAGTGAAGGAGATGTGCATGCTTAAGATGCTGTGTTCGATATGATGTCGGGAAGCTGGCTCATTACATCTAATTTCACTTTGATTTTCATTTTTGAGAAATCCAATATTCCTGAGTGTATTAATTTGTAATACACATATAACAAGTGCAATATTGAGTGGTTGGTTGCTGCTGGCACAGAAAATTTTATTTGCTTTTAGTTGTAATGCAGCTCGCAGAACTGCGCTTTAACCTCATTCGCTGGTCTCCTCTGGATTAAACCCCAGTTGCTCTGCAGCATGTTCTCACACACAAGCTGCCTCTTTCCTTGGTGAGGGAGCAATATGATTATTAGAATGGCTGCTTCCTCCATCAGTACCCCAGAGGCCAGTCATGCAGCTTTGAGGAGTGTCTCTGGGGATGTGAGCAGGCGTGTGTGGATGCGCTGTCATGGATCTGTATCCATTTCTGACTGCATGGGGGAAACTGGACCGACGGGGTGGGGGGCAGGGTAGGGATCAAATATCAATAATTAATACAGACTAGTCCATCATCAGCTGATTGCACAATTGGCATCAAAAGTTAACCTTTGCTTGAAGTCCCCAGGCATGCATCTCTGAGCACTACAGAGGAGTGAGAAACTTCCTCTTTGCATCATGTATTGCAGTCATTAAGCTCCCTTAGCATATATTCCGAGATGATCTGAATATCTTTCTGCTTTTCAGCAGTACTTTTGCATTGTTGAGTTTGTTAGTCACATTAGTATTCATGTAGGCTGCACTCCTCTCACAGGGCAATGCATTAAGTCATGTGAGAGGCCATTTAGCCTATAATAGACGAGTAGTCCTTTATTGCTAGTTGGCTGACCTGGCCTTGGGTTGTGCCTTCATGAATATTTCTCATCTTTCTGCGAATGCAATGGTCAGGTGCAGAGTTTAGTTTAGGGCTTCTATATTGTGGAAACAGTGGAATGCAGCCGTGATCTTGTTTTGCAGATGTTTTACCACATTGTACAGTTGTTTTGTCAAAAAAAATTTCTGTCAAAGAAAGATAATAATGTTGTTTTTTATTATTTATGTGAAAATCGTTGTGCTTAAGTCGATAAAGCTGACCAGTGCACTGATCTGAACCTGCCTGAGGTAAGCCAGGCCGTTGAGGTCATTGTTTGCAGTGGTCATCATTTGCAAAACCGAACTGGCTTGGGAAAGCAAATTTGAAATCAAGGTCACAGGTGTGCCTTCCTCTGACAGTATAGTTCACCACCTGCTTATTTTGTGAAATAAATGCACAAAATGCATTTTGGGTAGCGTTCAGCCTGTCTGTAGGTCATTTGCATCCATAGGTTAGGTGTTACTGAGCATAAACATTGAGTTATGTATTTGCCTGAGATACATTTCTGAGATAAAGATTTTGAAAGATTCAGTGATTAAGGTATGTGAGCCAAATCTTTAGTTACAGTCAATTGCAGTCTAGGTAAACAGTCTTTAAACTGACATATTTTTTAATGCATTGCATACTGCCGCCACAGAAATGATCTTGCATATCAATATATGACAAAAAATTGGCAGCTGAGGACATGGTGGGATTAAAGAAAGGACTGTTCAAGTAGTGGGCTATATACCTATATACCTATATACCAAAATCCAGCCTAAGCAATGGGTAATGTAAAATATTTGTGCCACAAATTTTAACAGAGAATGCAACATACAAACAATGTAAAACATGCTAATATTAGCTTAGCTTTATGGCTTTACAGTCACATTTTAAGTAAAAATGAAAATGCAAATGAGACAAATGACTTGAGAAATTTGGCTGTGAAACACTTTTAGCACCATTTTTGCTTATTGTTTGATTGCAATGTTTTGTGTTTCGTGTGTGTATGAATGTATAGTATTAATGTTATAAAACAGTTCAAGAAGAAGGCAATTTCGAAATGTTCAGCTGGTAGAGAAGCAGTACAGCATGCCCCGTCTTGGCCATGTAACAGTAGGGGGGGCAAGCTCAGACTGGTAAAGACTGGAAACGTACGATAGGAGTGTTGTTTTAGCTTTAACCTCAATACCATGTGCAAAGATTTCCCAGCTCAGGCTATGGAGGACCACTGTCTAGCACAATTTGGTGATTTCCCTGCTCCATAAACCTGCTAGAACCAGAGCTGGGGAAATTCTGCTATAGGCTGTGTCCTCTAACCTTGCAGCATTGTGTTCGCCATATTCAATGAAATACAGTACTTTATTGGTTAATGGTGCATAGGCCTGTGCTGGTGACTTGGTTAGACTTGGCTACACATGCAAAGTTAGTCAGTTTTATTGATGTTGACTCTGACAGTGTCAGATGTTAAAATAGCATACAGCTGTTCCCAAGAAGTGTGTTGAAGCTAATCATTCATGACACAGACACATTTCAGATCAGCAATCAGCAGGATTATGTGAATTCAGACAAACAGGCTATCTTTAGTGCAGAGCATTGCTTTATGTATTTTTCAAAGCTACATTCAGGTGTAAATAGAACCTGGGAGCAATTTCTGCCTGAATTATGCTTTCCAGCATCTACTCCAGATGTTATCCCTAATGACAATAGATGAAACTCTGTTAAAAGTTGATGTTGAAGTGTTTTATACTGGTGTTCCATCATCAAATTACATATTTTACGTTTCTATTTTATGCTGTTCCAGAGTTGAGTATACATGTATCTTTCACACAACAAGCTCCCATTTTTCCCTTTAAAAACACACTACTGTCATTATACTGCACAATTTTTAGATCCAGTTCACTGTTGACTTTTAAGAGAGTTTTGGAGCAGACTCACACAGCCAATTATGACCGAGAGGTTTCACACTCATGGGAAATGCGGCAAGAACAGGGAGTGAAGATCATGAGCTGGCAGATAAACACGTTGCTGGGGGCTAAGATTTTGGTACATGCTGCAATAGAGTTTATGGAAACTGGAAGCATTCATAAGGGTGCAGGCCACTACACTTGCACCTTTTAGTAACTTTCCATAAACCACAAGGACAGCAAGGGACACAGCATGCAAGGGGACTGGTGCCTCTTAAAGCAACAAAGCACCACAGTGTTTCTCTACATGGTGTTGTGGTTGGGCAAAATACCTAATCCAGGGGGGTCTTTCAGTGGTCTCGCTCTCTCTCCCACTAGTAGTTCTATGAACTCTTGGCTTGCTGGGACTATTGCCAAGCCCTGAAAAAAACTGTACAGTTCATTTTTTTCATTGCGGTAGCCTGGTAGGATAACGGGTGTTCACCAAATCAACACCATTTACAGGTGAATGGAACTCTCTTGCTGTTTGCCTGCTTTGGTGCCTGTGACCTAATTCAGCCGTGAACTTTAGCTTGGCAGACTACGCTAATGGTAACGTGACCACAGCTCTGCAGTTTGTCACTTTCTTAGCCAGTGTGGACTGCCATTACTCACATGGTACTCTTACTTTGAACCTAGTCTCAATTAAAGGAAGCAGCAGAGATGCACTTACAAGCACCTGAGGGTTATGTAGGCAAGAGAAAAGGCTACATGTTACAAGATATGATGTAAAGTGTCTCAAAACTACTGAAATATCTATGCTTCCAATCATGACAGATACATGACAGAAGGGAGTTATTCACTGTTCTTAAGAAGAAATTTCTTCCTAAAAATCCACACATTTATGCAAATATTATGACATTCACCAGTGTTTTCTTAACTGAGAAATTTAGGAACACACTCATGCACATTTAGGTCCTGAGATGATAAAATAACTGCTTATGAATCTGAAATAGACTTTTTAGGGAGCGTTCCCGAGAACAAATTTAAGGAAAAAACTAAGCATCTTAAGAACTTATAGCATCAAGTTAAATAACCATCCATTCATTAATCTGAACACGTCTTTGTTGTTGAAACAATGAGGAAAAATTCTTGCATGAAACAATCTAGCAAAGCTCATTTTCCTTCTGTTCCTTTCCATAGAGTGAATGCTCTGTAATGGCAGATCATATGTAGTTATTTCACATCACTAAAGGCAGTTTATGTTTTTGTACTGATTTATATGATGTAAGTATATTTCATTAAAAAAGATTGTGAGCACAAGAAGACTACTGGGTTGTTATTAATAAAGGAACAAGTTTCAATCCATATCTAGTCTCAGAAGATTTCAAAAGTCACATAGTTTGCATGAGGTGTTGAAATTACTTACCATTCATTTAACTGTATTTTTCATTTTTGTCCCATTCCTCCCTTCCACCCCTTGTTTCCACCATAATTATGTTGCATTGTCACCCTAGCTTCGGAATTTATGCTGACTGTGATGACATTGTCAAGTACAGATTAATGGGACCGGCATGTTTTGAAATGGTAACATGCCTTTAACTGGCACAGACTTGCAGAGTGTGAATGAATCAGCATGTACCTGTTTGGGTGTTTTTCCATTCTGAAAGCATGTCAGAAATTTTGTAACGAGGACTGTTGTTGCGTCAGATATGGAAACACCGGGCCTTAGAGCTAGAGGCAGTAATATTAAGAACATGATTTGGATCTTCAAACGCAGTGAAAAATGCATAATAAAAATGTTCAGACTTTTATCCAGATTTTTCCCTTATCTTTTTCTAGATGATTCCACTTATTCTGGGCAGGCATTTCAGGGATGGGATACGCAGCCTCTGAAACAGACATAACAGTGACCATATAAAGTCATATATTAACATCTCAGTTTGACCTGCTTAGCTGGAGCATTTATAAATAGCAAAATGGTTCCTTCAATTTACCATCCATGGTAAATTCTGATTTCTCCATGCAGGGAAACAGGGGAACTGGCTGATTTTTAAGCCACAGTGCATAATCCCATGGCCTTAACAGTCCTCTCCAGACTAGTAGAGTGAGCTAAACCCTTTAAGACAGGCCTTGGTTTCGGCTGATATTCTTTCACCAGGCAAAATTTTAGCAATCGCAAGAGAAAGTTCCGGAGTCGGTTTTATTCCTTGTCAAAGGCTTGAATTCTGCACACTCTACAGAATGTTTTTCCCCTTCCCCTCCATTAGTCCTTTTATATACTCTCTCAGCACTCCTTGTGCCTTTCAGTGGCTCCCTCATGCAGCCAGGCTGTTCGTGACCCTATTTCTAGCCTCACTCTGCCTGTGAGAGAACAGGAGGAATCTCATTGGGTCATATTAGCATTTTCTCTGCATACATTTGAATATTTGGCTTTCCCACATGATCACACAGGAGGCATTGCATCGTTCTTGTCCGATAATTGATATCAAAATCAGAGGTTGTCTTGCCAGAGTTTGAAATTGTCATTCATTGTTAATAGGTAAAAGCCAGTGGGAATGTAGCACTTTGCATTACGGTATTCTTTATCTTCTTCATGCGGCACCTGTCGCCCATATAGTGGGACCAGTCTCCTCAGGCACATGCTGGTGAGGAAGACAAACATTGGTGGAGGTTCATGGAGGGATCCAACCTGGCTGTGATGGCTTATTGATTTCTTTGGCTGTATTTCTCTTGAGGTTATTTCGCAGAAGGAAAAACAATTTGCACTCCGACATACTTTTTTGACAGTTCCCTGGAAATTTGTTTTCTGCTTTCAGTGGGTTACATTACTTCTGAAGAATAAAGCTGTTCATGGTTTTCACACCTCCTGAGCTTTCTTGACAGGTGCTCTGAAAATGTATCATAGTGGAATTCTTTGTCAGCTGGCCTGATGAGAAATGTTATACAGATTGTATTTAACTCTTCCCTTTGAAGCGGAAATCGCTCTCATAAATGCCTCTTAAGTCTACCAGCACGTTGGAATACAAGAGGCCAGTCACATGGTAGTGAAACAGTTGCCAGCTAGTGTTGTGGTTTAAAATCCCACCTACTTAGAAGTCTGGTCATGACGAAAGTAAGGTCTGTCTTTCATGTGGAGAGCATGGCTTTGTTTTGGTGGTATAACCACAGAACTCCCTGTTGATTTAGTGATGGACCTTAGAGTGGAAGGAAAGAAGTCTCTTGCTGAAAGGTCATTAAGATGGGAGAGGCGTACTAAAGTGTTTGTGCCTTGCCAGTGCCTCAAGGTTGGAACAAGGGCTAAATAAAGAGAGAACTGTTAAGATCTGCTGAATGAGTCTTGGAGGATGTTCTTGTTCTGTATATCTCTAAGGACCAGTTTAAACTCTCAGACAATAGATAATATAATAACCAGTAACACTGGTGACAGTTTCCTGTCTTTATTCTCCCCAACTCAAGGAAATGAAATCCAGAGGCTATGATATTGTCTGTTAAAGTAAAAACAATGTCCTCATCTCCATAACTTGGAGCCCCAGTGTAGGTGGACAGACAGGAAACAGCTATGAGAGGATATATGTGGGATAGTGAATGAGTGAGTCATTTTGTTCTTCACTAGAAGCCTGAAGCTTGTATAAGTGGCTCCCGCATCCCCTGGCAAACACCCACTAATTCACACTGACAGGAGCCCTAAAGGTGTAAACTCCCACTCGCTTCGACTGGCTGTGCTTATGGCGACATTCAGTACTAATATCAAAGCAAGTGGGATAGCTACAGGTAACTCATAGCTCTATAAAACTGCTTTCTTGGTTCTATGTCATGTTCATTAATGTGTGACCTCTCACTATATAGTAAAGTAAATGATTTTCTTGAATCCAAGGCACATGAAATGCATGGAATATACTTGCACAGTACATGGCTGTCAATGTAGGGTGCCTGAGGCAGCCATTAGTGGAATGGCTTGGCTGTTAGCAGCAGAAGAGTTACTTTGCTTGTCCCCCCAACACACACACAGACATACACACGCAAGCTTTTCTTCCTGCTCTGTGCTGGGTCTAGCTAGAACAGGGGTTGCGCTTAGGGGACAGGCAGTGTCACAGGGACTTCCAGCCAGGTCTACTAATCTGCTGATGAGTGGGGTGAGAAGGGACAGAGATGGATTACCTGCCAGCGCCTTCCACTTTCTGGCGTATGGCACAATGTCCCTAAGGACTTTCACAACTCTGTGCAACTGTCCCCATCCTCGATATTGGCATGGGAATCAGGTCATTCAGTTACTTTGCCCAAGCACATAGTTTAAAAAGCTGCTCAAGCAATGACATGGAGATATTGGGTAAAATGGTCAGAAGAGATGGAAACTTTGAGCCATCAGGGTCACTCAGTCAAGACACTGACACGTACAGGTCAAATGATTGGCCTGCCAAATGATCCATTCTATCAGCAGATTGATTCTGTTGTGAGAAGACACATGCAATAGAGTGATTTCCAATCAGGAGATGGTAGAGGAGCTCAGTCCATAGCATTGAGATGTAAGGTTGCTTGGGAGATGTAGTGGTCACATTTCATGTATTATTTAGTGTCCAGCAAAGCATTTTGCTGGAGGCAGCTGGGTCCAGTTTTAACCGAACTGTCTGAGATTTACTGCAGAGCTACTGAAAATGAAGCAATTTTTACCTGCTTTCATAGTTAGGAGGAGTGTATTGATGAAGACCAAAACCGTCTGAGTCAGGGTTTCACTAAAGACCAGAAATAGGATTTGTTCAGTCCATGTGTGGGACAGAAAAAAGGATACATTTTTTATCTTCTGCCTGAATGAATCTAGGTCCCATCAGAAAAGACAATTGTTTCATATACGTTAAGTGGTATATAGTATAGAGTATAGAGTATCATTTCTATGCATTTGGTGCCCCAATATAAAGATGTAACCTGGTGTGATTGCATTAGAACATGGCGGGTATTGGGCTGACAGAACGGGGATTGTTTGTTTGCGGAAAACTCAAAGCAACATCCCCCTTTGATCTGACAGCTGTGAAGTTCAAAGTAGCCCTGCTTGCTCAGAAGAGCACATGTGCTTTTGTAGACCCAATTTGTGTCCTGTCAGATCGCGGTTGCGTTGATACTATACATTGCTTATCGTCCATATTGCCCTTTGTCAGACAACCTAGGAGATGTTTGTCAGACTGTACATTTTCTCTTGCTCTGGAGAAGTTTGTGTAGTGCTACTTCAAGAAAACTTAGCGGAAAGCTTCCGCTAATGCTCCTTGTCTCCATTTGACTCAATCCAGCTTTTATTCCAAATATGGCTGTGGTGCTGTGTGAACTGTGCTGTCACGTGCAGCGCGACCACACAGATCTGTGACATGATTCTCATAGCTGCTGCTGCTTCAACGGGGCTATTCTACTGTGTAAACAAGTGTGCTGCACTAATCTCTTCCCATCATTTCTGTAGGGAGGGAAAAGAGCGTATGTGGGAGCAGACATTTATGAGTCGTGGACTCAGGCCAATGATTCTGCAGGTTCCCCTTTTTTCTGTCATGCTTATAAGTGACAAAATTAACTCTGTATCAGATTAAAATTTGCATTCAGCCTCATACCTTTTTCCTTCAGTTTAAGGGGCGACAGACGAAGCTCGGAGTTAGTGCTGAAGCTTTTTTTTTTTTACCTCTGAGAGGATAATGACAGAGTGGGGGCCAAGCCAGGTAAACAGTAGTGTAATTCCTAACGTTTCCTAGCACTGTGAGCAGCCAGGGCTTAAGCTGTAAGCACAGGTTATCTGCTCACATTTGGTTAATCTTCCTTTACAACTGCTATTTTGACTGGCTCCCACCTGCCCTTTCAGTGACTTTACGCTGTTAACTGAAATGGGAAACTTTAAAATCAGCTAGACGCTGATAACAGCCCTGAGCTTATTTGATACATTAATAACACATGATTTGTCTTCCTTGTTCTTGTAACGAAGTCACTGCAAGATTCTGATAAACCTGAGTACTGTTGACTCTGCAAGAGTCAGTTTAACTGCTGATTTTGCTCTATATCTTTCAGCCACAGTGGAAGTGTTTTTGCGTGGCAAAGTCGTTTAAGGTGATCGGGCTGCATGTGGCTCTCTCCTCCTCACCCCCCCCCCCCTTGCTCGAAAGTGTCTGCCGTTGTAGGCAACACATCTCCCTAATGAAAAGAGCCCAAATGTCAGGCACTTGGGTGGAAAAAGGAACGATGCCACGTTTGCTGTCGAGCTATGCTCAGATGTCTCATATTGTCTGCCGGCATCCCTGCTCTTGCCTTATCAGTCATCCCAGACGCCGCGGGCAGGAATCATTGTAGCCCAAGGTTGGAATCTCACGGCTGTAAGTCAGCCACACTAGCTCAGTGTAAATCTTCGGTAGATTTGTTTACATCTAGACCGAGTGTCTGACTGCTGACAAATTGTGGTAAACCAATGTGGGAAGCACAGGATCTGCTGTTGTGTGGGTGCTAGGCAGGTGCAGCTTTAGTCGGGTTTGCTTGATAACTGCAGCGGTGGGTGGAGGTGAGTGATGGGTCTGTAGAGTGGTGATGATGTGTCACAGAGGTAGTCTGTGTCTGCCTCTGCCTCTCAAGGACGTCCCTGTGCTGATTACATTGGCAGAAGCCCCAGACTCAGACTGGCCATCGGCATGAGGCTCCGTCAGAGCTGTTGCTTGATGTTCGTAAATTTCAGGCAGTGCACCAGCGCGGCGGGATGTACGTTTGTAGCGTTTCCTGCATGTCAATTTGAGTCGGATAATGCTCCGTGGCGAGTGGGAAGCCGACATGTGTACGGCGGCTCACGTGACTGAGGCTTGTTGTGCAGAGGCAAGGGTAACAGACATGTGATCATTTCCCACGCAGAGACGGGGGAAGCTGCATAATTATGAACAGAGACCGAGCCTGAAGACTTAGTTCTAAGAGAACGAAGTGTTAGTAATTACAGCTCTCGGCTAATAAGTACTGATTTGAGACAGACACTGGGATGCCCAAAACGGCAGTTATGGATCGTGAGGGATTAGCCATGCAGATTGCCACTGTGTGAGTGACAGAGCTTGTTGTAACCCAGGAGTGGGTGGTTGGGCAGAGTTATAGCTCATGCTGCCTGTCAATGGAGCAGACCTTGACAGTCATAAAAAGGAAGCACGCGGGAAGAGGGAACGGCATCTGCCGTGACCTCGCAATACTCTCCAAAGATGGCTCCCTTTGGATTTATATCACCCCGGGCACTCACGCTCACTGCTGTTTGTGTGTGTGTTAGTGAAGGGTGCGTGAGGGAGAGGGAGAGAGATAGTAAGTGAGAGTGTTTGTGTGTGTACTCTGCTCCAGTGTTATCTACAGTAATGTTTGCATGTCAGAAAAGTCCTTATATGGACCTTTTGTGTTTTGGTGATCTGAAATCGCTGACCATGCTACACTTCTGAGCTTATTGCCACAATGTCCGACTTTGAAGATACTGATACACCGTGAACAAAGTCCTCCAGGGCATGTGTTAGAAAGTGAAAGCAGCTAATAAATAGATGAAAATTTGCCAACTGTTTATGCTCAGCTTAACAGATAGAAGTTTTCTGCCACAGACTTTCAACTTTAGAAACACATTAGGCCAGTTCATGTACTGCTTTTGCCCTTGGTGATGACAAGCATGGAACAGTCATTTCCCAATAAGACATTTGATAAGAGCATGGTAAAGGTTGATACTGTGGTTTGGATGAGGGTCTTAATATGCTTACAGCATTTAAAAGCCTTTACTTAAGTCACTAAATTCCAGCTCAAGGTCTGACAAAGTAATGGCCTTTACCCCTGGCTTTTGGGGAAGGTGGTCATGAATAGAAAGGTATGAAATAGCGCTGGAGAGGGAAGAGGATATCTGTTGCCCTCAAGGCCTGGAAGAGCACATCAGCTAATTAACTGCAGTAACAAAATGATAACTGCAAAGAGCAATCAGGGTAATGAATGGTCATACTTACACAGAGGAATGAATCCAGTTTGACTTTAAATGTATGTAAATTTTAAATGAAACTAATACGTCAAGTTTTGCACACAGTAATTACAGACTCATTATTCATGGTGTAGCTGTAGTTCAGTGTTCAATGTACTGAAAGGCTGTTTTTTAAGCAAAGTTCCACTGTCTTTCCTGCCTATAAGGGCTCTCTGAGCATGTTCCATCTATTCCACTAACTCGGTTAGTGTTGTGTTTCAGGAGAAACTTTGTGGGAGTGTAAATCAGATTTTTAGTGGCTTCCTAGTCGTCAGAGGTGAAAGGAAAGGCATTTTAAAAGGACAGAATCGTAGGCTATAGTAGTTGTGTGAATTATTTGGTCTAACTGGAGACTATGTGTGGTAACTACTATGTTTGTAATGACTCATTATCTCATTAAAATGTAGTTACATAATTAAATAATAAAATTACATAGTTATTCCAGAAAATCTTGAAAATCTGAGAAAATTAAAAAAAAAAATTCTGCCCTTAGTGTTCAATGTAGTTAGAGTCACTGATAAACAGGTTGCTTCTGTATTACTCCTGTATTGATCACTTGACTAATATTTCCAGGGCTGAAATATCTCCTCAGTTGCTGTTTTGCAGGTGATGATGATGCTATGCGAATATGATAAGATGATTATAGACATGTTCTAAATCAGGCTGTTGAACTACATAACATTTGTATTACATTTTCCATTTTACATTTCCTTCTGTACTGACAGCTTCGAGTTTGTACTCCATCTTTGTCCATTTCTTTTAATTTCACAGTCACTGTCTTTTCTTGTCATTACAAATATAACTGTGATGGAATTTCTCTGCTTCATTACAGTGAGCTACATGTGACAAACATGATCATGTTCAAGCATGTTTTTGTAATTGCCAGCAATACTTGCTATTTCTGTAAGTTGCCAAAAGAACAGCAAATTGATGCATATGCAGGATTCCCAGGCTCCAAATCTGGGTCATGCAAGGCCTTGTGGGACAAGAACCACTTTCTTAGCTTTTCAGTCACCTTGCAGAAAAGGAATGGTGGAGATGTAATTGTGGGAAGTGAAGCTTTGTATGGCAACTCTTGTCATTGTCTTTGCCTTGTGGTCTGCTGTGCCCTTGCCGCCTTGTGGACGTCAGCAGATTTGGATTGGAGTAGCAGTGTGGCCCTGCAGCGGGCCTGAAGCGTTTGTGAGGCGATGTGTGTCTGAGGCTGTCTTGGGAACTGGCTGCATGTTAAACACGTTCTCCACATATAGCCATGCAGCAGTGGCTATTAAACTGAGGCACGAGAATAGGATGGAACCGGCGAGTTAGTGGTGCCGAAGACGGAGGACAGGCAAGGCAACCGGAGCAGTGAGCTGTGAAAGAACAAACGTGATGCACCTTCCAATAGTGCTTAAAGAGAGTGCACTCTGGTTGAGAAAAAAAAGCCTTAGAAACAAGGCATCTTTTCTTTTCCTCCCCATCTCTCATGCTCTCTTCTTTTATGCTGGCAGAATTTTTGCAGTGTGCTCTCTCTCCCTCTTTGCTTTTCCTCAGTGCCCCACCGCTCATCTCTCATCTCTCTCTTTTGCTCTTGCTCTCTCTCTCTCACTTTCTTTCTCGCTTGGTTGGCACTTCGGTCACGTGCACATGGGTCGGCTGAGGACATGGGTGCAGTCTTAAGCCTTTTTATTTTTTGCCTCGCTGAAAATATTCAAGGTGATATTTAGAAGATACAGCATTTGGTTGACCAGCGAAGCAAGCGATGCGACTTCATGCCACAGTTCAGCTGGTCTAGTGGTGGTGAAACAGTGGATGGACTGTGTGTCGGATCACAGACGCGGTGCCCATCTGCGTATTTGGGAAAAAACATAACTGATCAGGCTTCAAGATTTCTGACCTCTTTTACATTCTTAATGAATCAGTTACATGATAAAGAGGCATGCAGTGTTGGCAGCTGATATGTAATTATTTTGCATTCAGTTGGCCTCACTCTTAATCTTTATTGACTGACTTTGTAAATCTGTCATCAGGCTTGGCATGGGGTTTCAGTTTCTCAGCAACGACCAGAAGCATTTCTATAGCTGCATGCACAAAACCTCATTGAAAGCCCATTAGACAATGAATTGTCAAGGTGTTTTGGCAAGTTGTGGGTGCACCACACAGGTTTTAGTTACATTTCACACTATAGTACAATGAGACCATCGAAATTCTAGGACACTCAAATCCCACAATTAAAGCCAATTAAATATTTTTTCTTTTCTTTTTTTTTTTTTTTTCATTTGTTCACTATTTATCGACCAGTGTTGAACTAAGTTAGACCAGGTTGCTTGTGCATTCTCACATTGCTCACTGGACACATGCATAATGGACCGTCAGTCAGGGAATGAATCTGCAGGAAAGAGTGAAGCTAATGATTCACACCGTATTTAATTAAATCTGGTATGATGAATGGAAGATGTTTGCTCTTCTTGTTTCCATTTCAAAGCTTTCCCATTTGCCAGTGCTGCATTAGGAATCCTGAGAGTCCTGAGAGGTGCTCTCATTGTGTGAACATGGTGCACCACTGTTCCAGAGGAGCATTGTTTTTCTTGGGGCTTAGTAACCTGCAAGCCTCACTGCGAGTTTGTGCTCCTATTATTGTGGTGCTCGTAAACAGTAACAGCCAGCCTTGACTAACAGGATGTAATGGCTTTGTTTAGGGGTGTAGCAGTGAATCAGTCTGTATCGATGCTTCAGCCAAAATAGTGCACAAGCCAGTGTATCTATGTGACCCATAAAATCGATGTGTGTGATTATTTCACAAATAATTTGACTTAATTTTTATGTGAGCAGTGTTTTGTATTGAGAAGCTGATTTGTTTGAGCTCACAGCTGTATTTGATCTTTAATAATGAAATCTTCACATTATAATTTGTTTCATTGTGCAAACTCATGGGAATCATATTTCAGCAGATCATATTTCATACTGACTGCAGACCCCAGTATGGAACCGGTTCAGCTGAATTGCATCAAACAGAATTTTATCAAACCAAATTGCATTAAACCAAATCGCAGATTTTAAGATAACGGAAGTTTATCAGATCATTGGCTAAAATAACCGAATCGTGATGAAGCTAGTTTTGTGAAGATGGAGAAAGGCATCCTGAGCATTATGTGATAGTCAGTGTACTTTACATTTATTCTTTGGGCTGACGCTTTTATCCAAGACGTGGAGCAGAGTAGTGGGACGGTACCTTGCTCAAGGGTACCTCAGTAGTGCCTGA
>JBBPDA010000034.1:8034801-8055794 GCA_037974385.1 Arnoldichthys spilopterus | reverse complement strand
CTGAGCCGGGACTTGAACCTGCGACCTTCAGGTCCCCAGCGCAATGTCCTAACCACTAGGCCACCACTGCCCACTTAATTCAAATAAGTCCTGAACTGAGGTGATATGTGGAATCTGACATAATGACCTAAAGCTGTGCATGACCTGTAGTTATTTCTCATATAAATCATAAACTTAAACTAAATCCAACAACATAAGTGTAGATGCCTGGACATCCTAAAGCCAAAGCTTTCTCTTAAGCCCTTTAATTAGTGGTTGCCTGTAGTTACAATAGGCTCAAGGACCAGCTCTGAATGAACTGAAACATGCAGCCGTTCTCCTGCTGTTCTAGCCTTTATTATTAATGGGTCCTGCTAGAGTATGAGATGACGTTAATTCGATCCTTCCCGGAACAGACTTAAAAATCTAGTTGAGTGGGTTGGAGCAGTTGAGGGCAACTATTGCTTCACCAATGCTGCAGCTGATCTCAGAACCCTGCAGAGAGTTTTGGGGGACTTCTGTTACCCTGTCCCGCGATGAAGCTCCTGATATTTGCACCAAAAAGGCCTGACCTTTCAGGGAGGAGGAGGGTGCTGGGATTTACCCCACAGGTAGTCCTGGCATGTGGCACATACATCCGATTTTTACTAACCCCCACGGAAGACACTGTACAGCTAACAATTCAGCACTCTGGAATTGAAATGATGCAGAGTGGCTTTCAATGCACAAGGTGCAATCAGAGCTTTAGAAACTATTGGGACTCATTAAAATGTTGTGGTTGTTGCTGTGTTGAAATGCTTTAGAGACTTGAAGAGGCTGTGTGACAAGAGGATTGGGATAGCCAAGTGTGATTGATAAAGTTGGTCAATAATAAGCAACGTCAGCGATGGAATGAATAAAAATGACACCACACTATGGGCTCAAATGCTTCCTCAAATGCTGCAGTGCATGCGAAGGAACAGGATTTGGCTTGGTGCCAAGAAGGGAATTAATAATAATTTGTTTTAAAAAAGTGCTAATGTTGTACAGGCAAAGTGTAGATTCACTGAGGAGCACCTGATCAGACCCTTTGCTCTGGGCAGCTTGGATCTTGAGGGGGTGGGAAAGGAGACAGACTATTTCAATATCCAATGTCTGCAATATCTGCTGCAGCTCTGGTAAATATAAACAATGCAAATAAATTTTAGCTCCGTCTGCAGCTGCCTTTGCTCTGGGAGAAGAATGTTTGCCACATCTTTAAATTGACTTTAAGATCAAATGGAATATTTCTGGGCCTGTCCTTCAGTACGGGAGGGGAAAATGTGAAAAAGCAGACAGTATCTTGTTTATTCTTGTTACTCATACTTTATTTTTTATTAATGCAGTTAGTATATGAATAGATTAAAAGTTGAGGGTAGTATTCTCTTTTTAAGACAATACAGATGTCGGTTTGAATGTGCAAGTGAATTTTAGATTTAGTTTTAGCTGTAAAATTAGCCTTGCACCACAGAGGGGATCCTGGATAGAGAATGTACCATTTTACCTAGTGAGACAAAATTGAGAAGGAGCCAGCGATATTCCTATGCCCTAATTCCCAGCAAAGCAGCTACTCTGCCGTGACCTTCAGTTCCCTCCAACTGTCTGAGCTTTGCGCTCAGCACATGCTCTAAGCTGCTGCGATGTCCTTGACATGACAGCTCCCTCCATAGTCTGGGTGGGAAACTGACGTGGACAAGAAATCGCCCCTACCTTAATTACTTCTAATGACCTTAACCGTTGGCTTATCCTGGCAGATTCATTAAGAGCCAAATACAGGTTGTTGTGACTGCTTACCCTTTCCAAATGTGACAAATGGCTGGAGCATTGGCAGCATCACTGCCATTCTGAACAGGGTAAGCTCTCTTTAAATAACATAGGACATAGAAACTGTCAGTGGCCGTGATATTCTAACCCAATCATTACCAGAGAAGAAGAAGAATCCTAGAGCAAACAGGACTGATAAATATCAGCTTCATAGACAAAGCTGGAAATGAAGGGGATACAAAGGCCAGGAAACTCTATGTCTTGGTTACATTTTATGTTGGAACACCCTACAGTTATACTCTCCACAGCAATGGCTTGAAGATGATGCCTGGCAGATGGCAGTGCCTTCTGTTTGAGCATTAGGAATTCAGGGTGAGTCATATCCCTGCTTTAGAGCTCTCTCAGAAAGCAAGAACTGTCCTGTGGTCATTCACGATTTGCCCCAAGATCTAAAGTGTGCTGACTCAGAAATATAACTTGGGTCTGTGGACCTCTGTGGGGCAGTGATAGGTATTCAGGGGAAAGGTTATGCAGAAACGAGGTTTCTTCATCAAGTGCACAAGAGGATTTTGGAGTAGAGGTGTTTGTGACATTGCTCTTGGCAGGGAATTGGAAGATTTTCACAAGCTGTCTGGAGCACACTCAGGGGCCACGTGTTAGGGGCACTGCAACATTTTTTTTGCCTGCTTTGTAACTTGACGCAATCTTTTGAATGATCAATTTATTATTCAAATCTTTGTAAACATTTCTTCCATTCTTGACATTCAGAGATGTGTGTTTTAGTGTCTGGCATTCTAAATGTCCGCTACAGTAGACTGCTGCCACTCAACTTTGCGTGCAACTTGAACAGCTGTGTCCGAGCACTGTCCTTTCAACCTTTCTCGAAGCAAAGGTCAGTTCGGCACTTCAGTCGATTCTTGGGTCTCAAAACAAACCCTGTTCTCTCAGAGCACCCCAAAAATAGAAATGAGAATATTGTGTGCTTTAGTTTGTTGGCTGCTGTTAAACAGTAAGAGGCCCCTAAGTTGACATAAACGCGAGTGACATTGAAATTGTAACTAACTGTATTTCTTTGGCCAAATTTCTCAAATTCTGCCATTAATTCTTCATAGAAATATCCTCAGAACAGAGTTCTGCGGTTTGGTAACAATATATGAGGAATTGGTCTAGAACTACCACAATACCACTGCAGTAGGGACTTTTTCCATATTTAGACAGAAGTTTGTTTTCTGTTTGAATAGGTCAGTCTAAGGGAAATCGAGCTCAACCTTCTCTGGAAGGGCAGGCTTAAGCGGTGACCCTTGGAAAAGTGCTTCTGCCCATGGCCTCTGGTTCCCCCTTTGACACTACATGCAGGTTGATGTTGTCTATGAATACTTGGCATCTATATATAGTAACTGCTCTTAATACTTATCATGTCAAGGAATGCATGACCTACAGGGCTCTGTGGAGGTTAGGCTGTGTTTACTGCTGGAACTTTGGAGTCTTGGTCGACCCCTTGTGGTGGTCTTAAACCATACTAGCTGTGCTTAAACTTGTACTCCAAACCACCATGACCTGGGCAACAGATGGAAACTAGGGTGTCTAATCCTATTGCCCCAACCTCACACTTTCCAGACCACAAACATTACGTGTAGTGTAATTTGTTCCAGCAAACCTCTATGCCATGCAGTGTAGAGTATATTTTTTTTCTTCTGCCTGGTTCTGTGCGGGTTGTGCATGTGTTGAAACCCACCTTCAACTCCAGCTGAGGTTGTGCAGCACAAAGACACTGCACTCTCAGGGGTATTTTACTCACAGCTTGCTGAAGAATGACCATTTTAGAACAACCCTCTAACAGAGCCTTCTGCCCTGCCGCTCAAGGGGAGCCAGCAACAAAAGCGATTTGATTTAATTATTACCATCCTCATGATCAAAAAGCAAGTGCACAGACGGACACTGACTCCAGCGTGTGAATATTTAGACCAGGCTGGGCTGATCCCATCTTCCTTGGCTGTCGTGACTTGGGATCTGTCTGCAGTCACCCCAATGGGAAATAGCTCATTTAGCATCCTGGACCATCTCTTCGTTTCTCCCGTCTTCCTCGTAATGTCTTCCATCAGCCAAAGCTGATGATGTCTCCTCAACACCATAACAGCCTCTGGGTGCCCCTGGAACTACTTAGCGATGTGTTTAGAGTTCCCTGCTAGTTTTGCCACATTTAAATCTAATGCTTTGATTCATTATAACTTTGTTCGTAATTTTAGATCGGTGCAGCTAAGTCGTTCTTTCCAGACCGTATGTGTCTTTGAGACGACAGTCTCCTTTCTGCCCAGAGACAGCATCTGCATTGTCCTGCGACTCCCCCCCCCACCACTGTAGTCGTGACTGCAGCAGGTACAATTACCTCGGCACCTCCTAGGAGCTGCAGGCCCCTGATGGTGATAATGTGGGACTTGGGTGCAGCTCGTGTGCCAGTCCAACCCCACTGTGCTGCTGGGTTGTGCAAGAAGCATGTGACATGCAGAGGCCAGCCAACAATCTTACATGAGGCTCTGAAACTAGAGAAGTGCTGTAGAACTGCTCCGCTGAAATGGATCTGGCCTGGGAAACTCAGGAGTGCTGACAACCTTTCAGATCTCCCGCTGATCCTTCATCTCCTACGTCTTTAAGTAACCTGCAGGCCAACGCTGGCTGCAGGTGCTTGGCCTTATGTCTGTACTGTCAGTACTATCATGTGCTTCCTGCTGTCTGCATGTTCCGTGTCCATATTTTCACACTGTGTGTGACCTTGGGATGCTGGGTTTCAAATTGATTAAATGCTGTTTATTAAAGGAGCTGATAAGATTTCTGTTAGCAGTGACACTTAAGGCAAAAATAGTATTCTACAGTCTTTGTGTAGTGGTTCTTTTAGACATTTACCGCAACAGACTGCCATAAAGTGTTAAGTAACTGAAACTACTCTTGATGACAATTTATAAATAGTGTTCACATGTGATGTATTTCATAGCAGGGCAGCAGACTGTCTTTGATTGTTTCTCTGATCATCTTTTTTTTTTTTTATCCACAGCTCACTATGCCAACAAACAAGCATGGCATTTTGCCTGTAATTGGTTCTCAGAAATAGACTAGAAAATACACTTTTCTGTTCGTAGTTGTCTTTTCTGTGGTGTTGCCTTCGTCATCTCATTATCCTGCATGCTAGGCTTTCTCTCTGGCTGGACCTGTGGACAGATATGGACCAGGGAAGAGACTGAAGACTGATAGGCCTTGACACAGTGCTTAGATAAGCCCTTGACGAACAAGGGAGGAATCATAAATGAATAACACTGGCTGACATTTCTTTTCTTTTGTTATCCCATCTGACATTCTCCTCAAGTGACAGTAGTAGTAACACCTACCCTGAACATCTTCTCCCAATATACATGTTTATCCCATTGAAAGAGGAGATCTGTGTGGGAGAGATCGTTCCTGTTGGCACCGTCTACAACAAAAGCAGTTATTTTTAGATAAGCAGGCATAATCCTAAATTAATTAGACATACGAGCTGATGTGCAGATCGCTTGTTATGCATTTAAGAACATCCTCCGAGGATTTTCCCTCAGCACTTCCCTGAATGCTCCATCCTTTAGGGGCAGAAAGAGTGCTGCTTGCCCTTTCTCTGTAGTCGCATGACTGGATTGTTGCTGCATTACTGTTTCCTCCAAAAGACTTTGGCAACTTTTTGCAGATGTCTGTTATCTAGTGATGTCTTTCTCGTGATCTTCACACCCCAGAAGATAGCGTAATGACTCCTAATTAATTAGATATTATCAGTATATGACTAATGTTGGCCAGTCTCTGAGCTGATGTATGAGACAGGTGAAGCTGGAGTGTGTATTTGGACTAAATAGAGACCAAACAGATATGGCTATGGATTTTCACCAAACTCCTGAACCGAGATGGAAGAGGCCTTTTGGGCCTGAGCATTGTAAGAATGTAATAACTTTAGCTAAGTCAAAATTGAGGTCATAGCACCTTTGCTGGACTTCTTTCCAGTTTTTTACAATGACTCATGTTGGTGGGTTTGTGCTAATCTCTGCAGAAACTTAATAAAAGGTATTTCACAATGGCCTTACATAACCCCGCTTTGAAATCTTTGTGATGGCTGAAACCCTGCTTTCTTGTAAAGCTGCATTTTTTCTTCTCATCATTAACCTTTGTAATCTTTGACTTTGTCTTCTTTACTCTGGTTATGCACTTTAATTTTTAATCTGGTTATGCACTTAAAACATGTCTGAAGTGTCTGTAAATTCTCAGGACTGTTTAAAATAATAAGACTGCAGTAAGGCCTATCATGCCTTAGACATGTGACAGAAAGGATGTAGTGATTGGGGTTGTGTAGAGTAGAGAAGGTCTTAGAAAAGGAGAATGGAATAAAATGGAGCCAAATTGGTTTGTTTCCAACTCTTGGCTCAGGATGCCTCACTGACTGTTTTCCCCTGGGAGCCAGATCAGTAAAAGCACAATGCCTTGTACCAGATCGCTGGTTGAATGAGTAGTTAATCAGAGCAGCTGACTGTATTTTATTCTGAAGTACATGTAGATGTAATCTTTAAAAGGTGATTTTGGAGTGATCATATTTCACAGTGGATCTAAAGTAAGGAGACTTTGGGGATTTAACACTAATGAATGAGAAGAAGGCTACTCACTCTAATCTGCCTCTCTTTATTCAGCAGCCTATATTTTTTTATTCATCCAAATGTGAGGACTTGAATGAATTGGCAATCTATCAAATGTCATTTTTCTAAGCTGATGAATCCTTTTTAACCAGATTCCATTCCTTTCCTGGTATGTTTGAAGACACTAGGACTCATCTTCCATCTTAGCACCCATCCTCCCTATCCACTGTTGGTGTCCTTCACTCATAGACACACCTACTCATATACACCTCTCAGCTCAAAAGGCATAGACTTTGGCTGCTAATCTGACAATTAAAGAGGATTATAATTGCACATCTTGAACCTCACATGCCAGATGTACCGTCATTCATCTCGAAATGACTCAGTCTCTATCTGAACAGCAGCGCTTGGGATGTTTTCCGATGAAGGTTAAAGGTTTAGATTTGATGTGGTAGACACTTGTTTTTTGCAGCAAGTTGGTAGATTATGACACTGACTTAAGGGATAAGTGATTTGTGCTAAGGGGTTAACAGAGAGCAAAGAAGGAGGCCAGCCCAAACACAACTGAAATATCCTAATCCATTTGTAATCTCCACAAGTATAGTGTAGATATGTAGATATAGACAAGAAAAACAGTTATTTGGCAACAAGCTTAAATTCATACGCTGTTTAGCAGCAACAGATAGATCTCAACTCACAGTGCCCAGAATTGCAGTGACACCTGTTTTGTCCTGGAGTGTTAGGAAATGTACTACATTGGATCTGACTGACTCAGTCAGTAGGTTCATTGGTAGACATATCTAAAAGCCCTAGTCTGGCTGTAGATGAGAGATTTAAAAGAACCCCCCAGTAGTGTGCTAGTCCCTTAAGGAGGGATCTTACAAAAGGGTCTGTATCTGTCTACACCAGTGGACATTGGGGCCTTGTGATTTAGGTCTTTTATCTGTCTTACTCAACATTATGACAGACAGGATTGCTCCTCCACTGTACATGGCTGCCCCAGATCTTCCTTTAACTGCCCTACTTCCAACCATCTGCAGTTAATTTAGTCTTCTTTTCATGGCTGTGGCAGAGAGCTCCATCAGAAACTACCTGAGACGAGCAAATTTAATTAGTAGGTCCTCACTTAAAGCAGCTAATGGGATGTACCATCAATTTGGGGTTTTGTCCAATAGAAATGCATTATCCAGGCTGTCATCTTTTCCTCATTTGCTGTCACATGGCCACCTGAAGGCTTTGCTTCTGGAACACAGGCTTCTGGAACACTGGTCCTTGGATGCCTAGCTCCTGGAAATGCCTGGCTTTTGAGGAAGAGCTGTAGAAGTCTTCCTGTCTGGTCTGGCTGTGTGGTACAGGACCGGCTTTTTCTGGAGCGGGCTGAGAGGGAATCCATTTAGCAGTAGCGGCAGGACATGTCTGGGAGTAAGCTGGAGGGCTTTGTAAGGGGGAGGGTGATGTGTCTGTGTAGTGTGTGTGTGTAAGGGAAAGGCACTCAGCCTTGGCCCATCTGCATTTGGCATGGGTAACATTTAAAGCCTGGCCCGTCACAAGCAGCTTGTGTAAGAGCCAGTCATAAGACCAAGGATAACGGCTATATATAACATACCTCAGATAGCAGTAGGCTCAAAGGGAACAGGGCACCCAGATAAGAGCCTATTAACTTGCAGGAGCAGGAGATGAATGACTGGTTCATACATTCAGTCAATCAGTGCTTTTTCTCTTCTTGTCTTCAGAAATCGCAAAAGCATGAGGTCCTCAGGGTTCTTCCATGCTTATGAAGATGATAATGCTGTTTGATGAGCTATTTGTGAGGGCCAAATATGCTAATAAGTTACAAATTTTCTTGTTCCCTTACCACAATTCTGTAATAATGCATTTGGACCATTCAGGTTAGCCGCTTTTGTTGTATAACTGTCCCATGACCTTGGCACTGGTCAGCTACCACCCTCTGTCCCTCTCCAGTGGTTTGACCTTCTATGGTCGTGTGTGGAGTTCTGAAACATACTCATTGTGGACACTTATTTTACTGCAGAAGCTTTAACCTTATTCAAGGGACAGTATAGCTGACATGAGTGTCCTCCCAGGTCATACATTATGACTGGTTGTTTTTGTGTCCCCTATCTTGATGCCCTTCAACAGAGTGTTGCTTAATGTACACACTTAGCGGGCCCCTCACTAACCGATCGTATTTAATGGCCACAAACTCTAAATGTTAAAGACAAAACAGATGGATTTGACATTTTCTCTTCCCAGTTAGGGTAAAAGCTAAAGGTCATCATTACAGTCATCAGAGTCTGCACAAATAAGTAATTATGGTGTTGTCAGTCATCCACCTAGTTTATGCTTAATAATGTCATGAATAATGAATTTGAAATTAAATCCCATTTTCTTTAAGTATATTAATAAGCATCAGTGGTGAACCATGACAAAGGTTGTTTTATCTTAAGCTTTTAACAGACACATTTACATATAATGCATTTCTAGTGAGGCTGTTTTAGTGAAGAGCCTTAGGAAAGATCTTCCAGAAACAAACTGGTTAAGGCTGCTGCTTGTATTCATAGTCAATAATGTATCTAGGACTTTCACAAAAACTGCTCCCACCCATTGGGAAGCAAATGTGATTGGTTTATTCCTTCCTTATTTATTTTGTAGTTCCCAGAAATCATAAATCAATGTTAATGTAAAAAGATATTTCTCAAGTTATTTTGAATTAGGAAAAATCTCATGTCAAAACTGTTAAATGTTAAAACATTTTATATCCATGAAGGACATCCTATCGCCACACTACTGCACGAAAATCTTTGAAAAAAGTTTACAATGGAGCACTTTACATTAGGCCAGACTAAATGACTTTGTTTACATATTAGCAAGTCATGTATGCAGAAATTGGAATTTTGAAATGTATCCACATCATTTTGTAAAATCTATTTCTGAATGCTCACTCTGTGCACTTGCATATGGTCCTTGGCCATATGGATTAGGTGGCTCGATCTGAGCTGAACTGTAGTGCTAGAAAAACATGATCGGTGGGTCCGTGAAGTTACTGGGGTAAGATATGGGCGTTATCATCTTCCTAGTGGGTCTCTAATGTGCAGAATGGGAGGGAATCCACAGCTTCCACAAATAAGGTCAGGAGCTGCTGTTAGTATGTGAGTCACACCTCGGCAGCTAGCTCTCCCATGACACGTGGCTTTTGCCTGCTTGTCTGATATGCAGGAGACACCTCTAAAACACTGAAACCTGAGAGGCTTTGTATTTCCAGCATGTCGTGTGTGTGCAGGTGTACATAAGCATGTATGTGCTGCCGTGCGCATGCATGCTCATTTAGTGACCTTAAACCTTCAGTGGCCAAGGAGCTTTTTATTGATTGATACTGAGGCTCTCCATAACAGACAGAGGGAGAAGGAGGAAGGAGGGACTAAAGAGGAAAAAAAGAGGTAAAAAAAAGACAAGGCTTGTGTGGAAATGTGAGGCGCAGAGGGTATGTTGAGATTGATTAGCCGGGGTTTGGCCACTCCTGTGAGCTGGGGATAAAGGTAGGGGGATGTGGGAGGGGTGTGTGTGTGGAGGGGTGGGATGACTCAGGGGCACGTGAGGAGGATGTGAGGAGAGTGCTAAAAGCAGCAGCAGCAGCAGCAGCAGCAGCAAGGACCTGTGTGTGTGCATGTGAGTGTGTATGGAGCCTGTGGATGCTGGGTGAGCACCTGCGCCAGTTCCACACACACGACTGGGGCTTCCACGAAGCTCAGTGACTGAAACGACAGGCTTTTCTTTCTCATTATCATCACTAATTATAGATGTTGATCCAGACGTGCTATAATGCCATAGCTGCATCTCAAGGCATCAGTAACCATATCAGCTCATTGCATCTGTGTCAGGTTCAATCAGAGTGATGCTGCAACAGAACTGATCGATGCTGGACTAAAAGCAGCAGCAGTCACGATAAGACTAAAGTGATGCGCCACAAACTTGTGTAAAAAAAGACATAGTCTTATTTTTAATTTTGCTCAGTTGCTTGTAATACACACACTGTTAAAATGTGCACCTATTGATACCATACTGCATTTTCAAAACACTGCCACTGCTAAGAAGACACTAACATTGTGCCTCTGTTTGACTTCCTAACCACTTGACCAGGGCTAGTTCAGCAAATTGAATGGAATTGGATTTGCTCCATGGTCAGTCTTGTGAAACAGAGAGGACCGTGTGTAGCACAAGAGCTCATCAAGAATGCATCCGAGTGGCCCCACAGAATATTTATGCTTTGACCTCCAGTAAGAAAAAGTGGTAGCGGGTTTACCCCACCCTCAGAGAAAGTGGCTGGTATGACGAACGTGGGGCCAGCGAAGCACTGACTGTACACGTCAGGATATAGTGAGAAGAGATATGTGGTTTTTCTTGTCCACCCCTTGGGGTTTGAAGCACTTCCCTTCTCACAGTACTTACTCTCATACGCACATACAAACATGCATTTTCTGCACATGATGTGGGTCTCTTGCGAAAGTGTTGCTTAGCTAATTTGGAAGGCATGTTTTAGTCTGGTACAACGCTGCCTTCATTAGTGCTAATGAAGTTGTGCCGAGAGAACAGACTGACTCATATGACTCTTCAGCGATGATGATACCCACAGCATGGCTGTTACTCAAGGCAAAAGCAGTGCAGTAAACTCACCAGAAGGCCTGCTTATTGATTCCTCTTAGCATTCAAAGGCAGAAGTGTATTTTTAGACGTGGTCCTAAGAGAAAAGTCCTTTTGATGTAGGCCTGTGACCTTACTCATTTTCTCTTTATTCTGTCTCTCTTTCTCAGTATGGGGAGGAGGAGGTCTGTTCGGACCGCCTGGACACCGACTTCCCTGACTTCGACCTCTCCCAGCTGGACACCAGCGACTTTGACTCAGTGAACTGCCTCAGTGAGCTGCACTGGTGCAATGACCAGCCAGACAGCTCCCCCGCCTTCATCAAGTACAATGCAGTGGACCCCGAACTTTTCGAGGTTAGACCCCACACTGTTCATCATTCAGCCAATAATCGAAAACCTCTGATCTAATCTTAGCTCAATTAACTGCTATTCCCACCAGAAGAAGCTTGGTTGATCTTACTGTAGCTAATGAGGAAACTACTAAAATGTGACTAGATTTGGTTTAGTGTAGTTTCTAGGGGAATTGAATATTTGGCCCAGGGTTCTAGTAATAAGAAAACAGTAGAGCTAGATTTGGGGTATGTGTAGTTAATATGAGACACTAAAGCCCCCTTTTCATATACAGTCATGCTTGATTGCTTGTGAACCCTTTAGAATGTTTTATATAGCTGCATACATATGACTTAAACATCAAACAAGTCCTTGCAGCAGGTAAAGAAAACTCAATAAACAAAAAAAATATTATACTTTGTTACCTCCCTTTCAGCAAAAAATATAACTAGATATTTCCGGTAACTGCTGACTAGTCCTACACACCAACTTGGGCAAATTTGTTCCAAACAGAACAGCTTCGAATCTGGGATATTGGTGTGTTTTCTTAAATTAACTACTCATTTCAGATTCTTCAAGAACATTTCTATTGGGTTACGGTTGGGACTTTGAATTGGCCATTCCAGTACATTCACTTTATTCTTCTTCATGCTTCTTTAATAGTTCTTTGGTAGAACTTGTGTGCTTAGATTTGTTGTCCTACTACTTGTCCCATTTTTTCCTTAAATTAATTTCATAGACAGATGTCCCAACTTTGCTGGTAAAATTCAAAATTCATTGTTTCATCAATGATAGCAATCCCTTCTAGCACAGATGCTGCAAAACGGGCCAAAACCATGATACTATCACCACCATGTTTTAAAAATGGGACAAGGTTCATATGCTGGAGCACAGTGAGTTTCATTCACCAAACATTTTTTCAGTCATTTATGTGATATTTGGGCAGATTGTTTTTGTGTGATGGTGAACTGATGAATATTAGCATAGGTCAATGTGAGAGAGTCCTTCAGTTGCTTAGAAATTGCCCTGGGTTCCTCAGTGACGTCACAGACTCTTAAAGACCTTTCTCTTGGAGTGATCTTTCATCATCCACTCCTGGGTAAGATAACATGGTCTTAAATTTACTGAAGAAAACAGTAAATTCTAGGGGGTTCACAAACTTTCAAGCACCACTGTATGCACATTATGCAAAATGTTGAATGGTTGTTAAATATGACAGGGTTAAGTGTGAACGTGTGCTGGAGTCAAATTACTGATGTTGTTGACATGGCAGTTTACCTTCACAACAGTTTACTGAGAAATGCTTCTGTATAAACAAAAACAAATACATCACCAGGAAATACAGTGGTGTCTACACTACGGCAGCCAAAACCTTAACATATCTGTGATGATTTAGTCCATCAGATTTATACCTTATTATTATTGGTGAAAACTCAACAGACATACATGATTCTAATGAGAATTAGCAAAGGTCTACCCAGTGTGGCCTCTTCTGTGCAGCATGGCCAGCAAAGCAAACAACAGATTAAAAAAATATATTTTTACTATTTAAATGGACATGTGAACTGTTGGCCTTTCATCCTGTTTACCAGAAATTTTAATGGCAGGTGAGCATGTGCATCCTATACTGTAAATACTGTGAATGATCCAAAGCCTGAACATTGTTCATACAAGAATCTTGCTAATGTCTTGATTTTTCATGTTTTAAAAGGTCTTAATAGAGCTTAGTTGTACAAAGTCTACTTTATATTAGAACCTCAGATTTGACTTGCATCTGACATTCAAAACTGGCTTTAATGTAAGTGATGAGTTCCAAACTTAGGCAAACTTCAGATGGTACTGTTTCAGATGTGTGATGATAGAGGTCGTGTCCAAAGGCGCATCTGTTTCTGTAGACGATTGATCTTACATTTGTTGTATCCACTGCTAATTCACTCATCACTTCATGTAATTCTGTGCTTCAATCGATTTTTTTAGGCACTGAGCAGAGATCCCTATAGAGGTTTATTTTGAGATGCTAGGGAAGCCATTGATCTCCAAGCCAAGTTCAATTAACCTTCAGGTGGGGCAAAACTCTGTAAGATGAAACCTCCCTGTTTCCTGTGGAACGGCTGACAACAGCAGGCGACCTCTGTATAGCTGGAGCTGCACACATAAAGAGCGTATAGTTACATGAAACTGGTCCAGGGAGCACAAAATGAGTAGCTGAAGACACAAATTTAACTTAAAAGTGGATTTTAGCAGTTAGCGCTCAGTGAGCCTAGGATCGCTGACCTTGGGAATGATCCGGGCCATGGTCATAAGATAGCCACACTGTCCCCATAGCAGCATGTGCAGATGGACAGGTCTCCCAGGACCCCCAGTTAGAGGTCACCACCAGCAGACTGTTTCATACCTGCCTTCTCTCTTTTGCCCCCTACAGATAGAAGAGGAGAATGCGGCCCTTCTTGCAGCACTTACAGACAGCTTGGATGGCATAGTGGAGGATGGGGTGGGGGGGCTGTCTGTGTTCCCCTCACTGGGGGAAGACCCCGAGGAGGAGGAAGAGGCGGAGGAGGAAGATGACCTTCCATTGGGCAGTGAGCCATTCCCAGGCTCATTGAGCCCAGAGACTGAAGACACGTCTCTAGTAAGAACCCTTCCTTCCTGTTTAAGGTGGATATGGATGGGCCTCTGACTACCCCTCAGCATGGGTATGATAGGCAAAAACAGGTCTGAATTTTTCTCATTTTGAGCTTTTCAATTCTCTTAAGCAACCATTCTAATAAGAATACTCTTCACAGGCAGGGAGTCGGAGCACAGCAACAACTTACTGCTTTAGTCTAAAGACTCTCTCTCTCTCTCTCTCTTTCTCTCGCTCTCTGTTAGGGATGCACTGATATATTTATATACCACATTGCATTAGGTGCAAGAAAGGCTAATACTCTAAAGATAAATGGCCATGACACAGTTAGACATAGACATTTACTGTAAAAATGTACATTATTTAGTAACCGAAACAGGATCAAACCTTCCACATGTGGGCAGTGGTGTTATCCACTATGCCACCTCTTTAAGTAGAAATGAGTGCCCAGCACTACTGATTACATGTGCTTCAGTGCATGTAAAAGCTAAAAATGGGCCACAAGAAATTAAAAAAATAATTTCACATATTATAACAATTTAAAAACACAGAAAATTACATTTTCTCAATTCACACCAATTAATTTATCACCCACTGATATATCGTGCACCCCTACACTCTTTCCACCCCTACTCCTTCTTTTAGTCTTTCTCCCACTCCCACAGCCTCACGTTTTTCTCAGTCCAGTCCCCCTCTGCAGTTTTCACACCTGTTTGTGAGAGGTGCCTCTGTCTTTTCTGTGAAATGTCACTTCCAGGAAAAAAGATGTTTTCCTCTTACTGCTCCCTACAGTCCACTCCAGCCTGCCTGTCTGCTTTGAGTACATTAAGAAGCTCTCTGGACCCATTTTGTTTCTGTTCCGTTTCTGTGTCTTTGAATCAGCATGATGTTACACTCTGCCGAGCAACATTAAGAAATGTTCTTCGGTCTATTAAATGAATTATGATCTCACAGTAGAATACCTGCTGCATTTACTGCTTTATTGCCTCTCATTTCATTGAAGCCAACATAAAGGCTTAATTTCACAAAGTAGGAGTCCAAATCAACCACTGGATTCAAACTTTATTAAAAGGCCTAAAGAGGACTCGCTTTGTTGAAGGTTACAAAGGTCTTATTGTTGCCTCAATGAAAGTGGCTAACTGAAAGCCTGGTACCTTGGCCGCTGCCTCAATTTGGTCTCAAACAAAATTGGACTAAATTACAGGATGGAAATTGGAGTAAAGTACCTTAAGTAAGAGAAGCCTAGGGGAGTGAGGGTCTGTTCTTAAACTGATAAAAAAAAATTGCTCACATCAGTATCAGTTGGGCCACTCCAACTGTTTCAACTGCTTCTGATAATCTGCAAATGGTTTTGTTCTAAAGCGTATTACTGTAGCCTATTACCATAGTTCTTGTTTGACTCATATGTTTACACACACACGTCTTGAAAAGAGATAAAAATTTTAATTTGACTCCCAGAATGCACGTTGTTATTAAATTTAGCTGTTTAGAAGTGTAACAGTATTACTTTCATGATTTATGAAGACGTCACACAGCTTGAAATTTCAAATATAAAGGAAGTGAACCTTAAAGATAATAATAATATGGGCACAACACTTAAAATGGCAAGATTAAAGCAAAATATATGGCACTTAATTTATCTGCCACAATTTTTTAATATAGGTAGTAAATCAATAATGATGCAATGTAATATGAGATCATAATGCATAGCCACTACCATCAGTATTTATTTTCTCTCTCACTTTCATGGTTCATTTGCAAATTGTGGCTTGAAAGACGAGGATTATTTCATGTCATAAAAATGCAAAACAGCTGCTCCTGCATATCTAACATTACAAACAGATGTATTTCTGCTGGTTCAGTGATATAGTGGCTTCCAGCTCTGGTTCTGCCATACATATTTTTCTCTGCTCTAACACACCAATCAGCTAATTTTGAAGTCGTTTGTGAACTAAATTAAATGAAATAAATTAAAACGTTGAAATGTTCAGAGAAATGTAGTGAACCCCATACAAAAATCAATATGTAGAAAAAATATAACAAATACTCTATTTACACGAACAACCATGGATTGCCACTCTAGAGCCTGTTTTGGCTGAGGAGAAGTCTAGTTTGGAGCTCCCTCTGCTGGCTAGAGCCATAAATGTAGCTCAACCCCCTGAATGAGGCCAGTCTGCTTTAGGAACAAGGGGTGCATTGAGGATCGGGGGCAGAGTGAGGAGGGAGAGAGCGCATGTTTTCATGCCATAGATTGCCGTGGCGTGCCGGTAGCTTTTTGTATGGCAAGATGGAAGCCCCTGGTGCCCCTTTACTTCCTTCAATGAGCCCTGAGAGGCATTGTGGGCAGAGCTGCCAAATGGGCACACTAGCCAAAACTAAGGCAACTCAGGCATCACAGGGATTTGGTTTTTTTCCCCCGCTGATTTCATCATCCCTTTTCAACAGCATCCCAGATACCAGGCTATACCCATTGAGAAAGCAAGCGGTCGTTAACCTGAGTTCCACCCCTTTCCCTTGTGTTTTCCTCCCTCCGCTCGCAGAATAGGGCTGCTCGGAAGGGAATGTATGAGCAGATTTGTGTCAGCTGTTGATTCATATGCAGTGTTATGTTTCAGTGATGAAATGAAGAAAAAAAAAATTAAGAAATCCTCCAACACAGCAGCAGCTCAAATGCACAAATGCCCAGTGGAGCTAGACATTAACATTGCTGTTTGATATCATTACCCCACCTCCTTGCCTTCCTGCATTTTTATGCTGTTTTTTATGATGTCAGTTTGTTTGGCAGGAATCAGACAGTGAATACTCCATGTGTTGATGTTGTGTTGCATGAATATACTGAGTGGTATGCCTGCTAATTAGTTGTCCCGTCTTTCTGTCATTTTCTCTCTCTCTCTCTCTCTCTCTCTCTCTCTCTCTCTCTCTCTCTCTCTGTCCCTCCACAGCTGAAAAAGCTCCTGCTGTCACCCCCAAATGTGCCTGTGGGTCTGGACTCACACAGAGAGAGCAGTGCGCTCCGGAAGACACAGCATTACAAGCCTGCCCGGCCTGTCTTGAAGGTAAGCAGTAGGGCTGCAGTTAATGAGTTGTTTTATAATTGATTCATCAGTTCACCATTACTTGGATCAGTTCGATTGATTGATTGATTGACCCAATATGCTTTCTGCAGTTTCCTCAACTTTGCCCTCATCACAGCTCCACCACGATAAAAAGTTGCAGCAGCACTTCACCCCCAATGCTTTATGTAGTGTACTGCAGCGCTTCCCACCCCTGGTCCTTTTTGTGTTTGACACACCCATTTTAACCGAGAATAGATTAAATTCTGGCCACATGCATATTTGAACATTACTGAGGTCTTGATTGTCAATGGCTAATCAACTAATTTGACTAATCAGTGCAAGCAAAGGGTCATGCCTGTTCTCTTGCACTGACACAAGAGGTGTGGACAGGATCTCACACACATGGCATAAAAAGATGACTAGGAGATACAGCGTTAGGCCAAAAATTTTGTGGCAACATACTGTTATCATCATAGTAATGTGTGTCTTGTGCTAATGCTTGTATCTGAAACTGAGCTGTGGAACAGAGGTTTTCTAAAGATGTAGAATGTCACACCACATCTCCCTGCCTTGGTGTATTGTAGCACAGCCAAGGCAAGTGCAGCATTAAGCGCTGACTGTGGCCATCTGTCACAGCAAAGCCATGGCCCCCAGCGGGCTAAAGGGCAACCCAGCCTCAAACCGGGAGCTTACATAAAGCCTGATTCACCATCTAACTCCTCATAGCCTGCTCCCAACCTTGGCACATTTGTCGCTGTAATTCCAAAGCACGGTAGACCCCACTATGGGGTGCAGAATAACTCTTGATATAATTGAATTACTTTGATGTTTGAAGACTGAGAGGAAGAGATGGCATACCAAGCTGCTGAAAATGACTTGGCGCAATCCATCCACGCTGCAGTAATGGACGATACATTTCCACTGAAATACTGTGCAGGGTTTTTTTGTACATGTAATTTAAAATAAAATGTTTTTAGATTACGTCTGTTTATCAGGCCACAAGTACATATATTGATATTTTTTACTGTAACGTAATAATATATTGCACTTTGATGATCTTTGCACATTTTTAATCAGGAAGAACTCATTTTTATTCAGTTAAACAAATATTCAGTATAAAATATTTAAGTGGTCATGTTCCGTCTTGTTGCCAAATGTTGACCAAAAATGGCTGCTGGGCACTGATCTCTTTCCACTGTGATCTAGAACCACTGCCCTATACTGTTTCAACTATACCTGCTCACACACACCTGATCTAATTCATCAAGAGCTGGATCAGGTGTTTCGAAGGCAGTGAATGCCTAAAACTGGGCAGGGTTGTGAGTCTCCAGGACTGGGTTTGGAACCTTACAGTGAAAGGTGGTGCACAATAATGCATAACATCAGAAAGCTTAGCTTCTTTAGCCTGGAAAGGTGTGTTGTTATTTATGGTAGTCTCTACATCCATAAAGTGTAAAAACCTGTATTGTTTTAATGGGTTGAGAGCATAAAATAAGTAAGTAATTTTTAAAATCCTCAAATCTAACTTATGTCTGTCCCCCCACACATCCCATCCACCATCTCAAGCAGAGTGAGAGGATGTGTCTGGCAGAGAGAAAGCCACGAGCTGTCAGGCCTGCAGGCCGTCTCTGCACCGAACTGCACCGCCACCTCACCACCACCAAGGAGTCAGAGACTGAGGAGGTACCTTCAGTTGACACTGAAGAAGAGGAAGAGGATGAAGAAGAGGATGAGGAAGAGGACAGTGACTCGGAGGAAGAGGAAGAAGAAGAGGAAGTATCAGGATCCAGCAGTGAAGTGGAGAGCCCAGCATGCTCTGAGCCGCCCAAGCCTCAGTTCACCTCCGAGAAGGAGCTTCACTCTGTTGTGGAGCTGATCAGATACATGCACACATACTGCCTGCCCACACGCAAGCAGGCCAGCTGGGACCGCAGAGAGCGTGAGGCACGCAGGGCCAAGGCCGATAACCCTCTGGCTCCTCGCAGTGGACCTTCGAACTGCCTCAAACCTGCTGCTCAACCCGCCGCACCTGCAGCCAGCAGCAATGGACCCAAGTCCAGAAACCCCTTCGCTCGCAAGAGGGAAATCAAAGCCAGTTCGCTGCTTAAGGAGCTGCTGGAGGCTGTAACCTCCTTTGACGTGAGCAAGCCTTACAGACTGCGCAACCCGCCCTATAGCCACAACAGAGGGGCCTCCACAGCACCCCAGCGGCCTAAAGCCGAGTCCAAAGAGTCCAGTAATGAGGGCTCACAGGTGGCTGCTAAACGGCCCAAAAGTCCTGAGCCAGAGGAAGAGGGCTCCTTTTCTGTTCGCCGCTCCCGCCGCCTGGCCTCCTTTCCCAGCCGCTACGCCAAAAAGCCGCGATCGAGCCGCTCAGAGCCCACAGGACTCTCCAGTGAGGAGGAGGAGGGCTCAGTTAAGCTCCCTCCTGCTTGTCCCATGAATGGCCGCACCCAGGAGACAAACCCCCAGAAGATCCCTGACACCTCTGAGTCCTGCTGCAACAATGGTAAGGGACTAATCACCTCTTTTTTGTTGGCCAGGAAGTGCGATGAACAATGTATAAGTACCATTTCTCACTCTCTCCACTGCACTAGATCTCAACCTTGTGCATTTTAATGTTTCCCCTGCTCTAACACACTTACTTCAGCTTATTAAAGGCTTGTTAGCTACACTACATTCTTAAAATAAAGATATAGAAATAATGGCATCATTTTTTAAAGAACTCTCTCATGAGCTGTGATATGTTATATAAACCATATGCCAGGAATTGATTAGGAATCTTTCTAGACTGTATACATCCAAAAAGACAGACATAGCTCCTAATTAAGGATTTGGGCTATTTGCCCGTTGATCACACAGGTGTTAAACTGCACACATACAGTCACGTAATCTCTGTAGTAAAGGGCTGGCAGCAGGATAAGGCACTCAGAAGCAGCCACACACAAGACTAAGGTCGCATAAGCAATAGTAAGTGGTGTAAAGCTCTGGCAGCATTGAACTGTTGAGTGGAAATGTGTTCTCTAAAGTAATGAAGCACCCTTGAATATCATTGGCCTGAATTGGCGCACTTTTGCTTGACCTTAGTAATGCTTCTGTGGCTACAGGGAATCAAACTGAAGCATCCACATTCCAACATCCAGACATCTTCCCAGATGAGTAAACGCTGTTAGTGCGGCAGAAATATTGGAAGAGGAGATATTTGTATAGAAAAATATTAGTAAAATATTTGGATATTTTGTATAGACTATATAGTGTAACTAGTTTGACAGTGTGTGTTAGCAGGAAAAACACTAAAATGTACACAGCAGTGGTACTTGGGAACTAGAATTGGGAACAATTTCAGTAAAAAAAAAAAAAAAAGAAGCTATTTACAGAATGTTGTGCTGAGCTGGTTGATAGTCTGTGGTGATCTCTGACCATGTGTGCAATTTTCTCTTTCTGTTCTAATTGCAGAGAAACGCGCCTGCCTCTGTCTGCCGCTGACTCCCAAATCAACAGGGTGTGTGTCCCCCTCGCTCCTAATCTACCCTAGAATGTTGGAGGTAGTCCAGGCCTAAAGCCTTAGAACGTGCCTGGACGTCTCCCAAATGACTTTGGAGGCCTTGTAGTGATGCTACTGCTTTAATATCCTAAAGCACTTCACTGGCCTCTCATGGTAACACTGGTCTATAAATAACTTGGAGCCAGTTCGTTTTACTAATTATAGCTTATTGTTGTGAGTCATAGCCATTTATGCGAGTTTCACATTTGACAATAAGTAAATTTGGTATTTTGAACACTTTCCAAACATGAAGCTCTTCAGTCACTAAATCTGACAACATTTATCTTATGAGTCAGCTGTTCAGACTTCATCTCTCTCTCTTTCTCTCTTTCTCTCTCTCTTTCTCTCTCTCTCTCTCTCTCTCTCTCTCTCTCTCTCTCTTTCTCTCTCTCTCTCTCT
>JBBPDA010000034.1:8012271-8028933 GCA_037974385.1 Arnoldichthys spilopterus | reverse complement strand
ATAATAGGTAGATATATAATCTGTACATAGCACTGTGTCTAATGTAAACATGAGAGTGACATGTTCAAAAACTGCTGTGTCAGGGTGTCTACTATGGCAAAGGTGAAGCGGTGATGATGCAAGATGTCTGGTGAGCAAGGTTGAGCAATACAGAAGGGAATTTTATATGGACAAGGCTTCATAAGTCAAAACGCTGTTGTAAAAAGTATCCCTTTAGAAAAATATTTTATTTCTTTTTTTTTGTTGTTTATAATAATTGAGTAATTTCTTCTTTTTTAACAGAATTGATGCAATACATGTTATTTAAGATAATCTTTCTCATAGATGGAAGGTTTGTTTTACTCGGGGCAATCCTTGAAATGAGATATCGTACAGTTGGGTACTGTGAAAAAAAAAAGCAAAGATAAGTGGTCTGTACAACTCAAATAACAACTGTTCACAAGATAATCCACAAACAAAGCTCCAAGAAAAGGCATATGCTTGATATTCTGCCACTTTCAGCTGATACTCACATGGACAACACTTGACTGAATCCACCTGCACTGTCATGCAGTATTAGTGAATTACAACTTTGATGTGTGACAACAGTGTGTATGGGTGTGTGTGCGTATGTGTGTTTGTGCGTATGTGTGTTAGCGTGCACTTGTAGACCTGCTGAAGTCTGGAGTTGTTAGACAGTGCCAGGTTACTTCAGTGGGTCTAATGAGGAATACACTGACAGCCCAATCTCACAAGGAGAGCCTTAAAAACAGTAGGAGAAACACAGCTATCTTGCTTTTACTAATAATGTCTACTGTCCTTTTAAACTCCAATCTGTTTTCTTAAGTAACCTTTTTCAATACAGCCATATTATGAAAGGTGTATACAGTACATATATATATATATATATATGGATATATATGTATTTGGGTTTGTGTAGATAAATATATATAGATGATAAATATATATATAGATAGATGATATAATTTCTTATGAAGAACTTTGACCATTTTATTCAGCATTTGAAAGCACTTCAGTACATCTCAGCGTCAGTTCAGAATGTACAGACTGCGATGATCCAAATTAAAGGAAAAAACAAAAACTTCCAAAGGGAACCCTCTTCAAAATGCAATACATCTTCATTTCAGCAATCGCTATATGAGCTTGAGGCGAGTTGACCAAAAAGATAAATTTGGTGTTTGTGCAGCAACAGTGCAGTATCACATCAAATCCGTCTCACGAATGTCTTGATTAGCCTCATTTAGTGTGTGTGTGTGTGTGCGCGTGTGTGTGTTCATTGTTATTGTAATAAATGCAAAAAAAGACCCACAAAATATGTCACTTTAACTCATGTCACATCTATTACCTATGAGCTCATCTTTCACAAAGTATCTCGCAATATTGGAAAGATTTTGCCCACGAAATCACCACTAATCGTTGTATTTGGGAACTATTTATATTGTGTGCTATACTGCTCTACCATGATCATGAATATTGAAATTTATCCCATTTTGTGTCATTTTGATGCCAGAGCCTGGGTTAAACAGAATGCCTCTGATGTCTGTGTGTATCCATAAAGCCAGTGATGGTCATAGTCTTGATGCTTTGAGACCTCGTCTTTGGTGGAAACAAAATCAACGTCAAAGGGCATACATTGATTTCTTTTGTTTCGTTTCTTTCGATTTCTTTTTTCGAGACATCTAATAATTATGAAATTCACTGATTTTTTTTTCTTTTTTTAACTTAGTTTTTGGTATATGGTAAATACTGCTAGTAAGATTTTATATTTTTACATATATTGGTTTTATTTTGAGTTTGTTCTTTTTTATTTATATGCCACTTAGCTTGGATGTCTTTTAATGGTGTTTTTTTTTTTTCTTCTTTGTATTGTGTGATTTCATATGTCTTGAGAATGGAGACAAAATGCATTTCAGTATTTTTGAACTGTTAAAATCTAGTTTCACAAATTATCTATACAGTGGAAATTATTTGATGTTATAAATTATATTTTAATTCATGTAAATAGTTTAAAAAAAGACAATGGCTTCCTTTTAAACTGAATACATTTCTCTTATGAGATTGTTTACATTATTAAACTGTAGAAATTGATCCTCATATACTGTAAAGGGTACATATATTCATTGATTTGCCTCCAGAAAATAAAAAAACCTAATGAACATCATATAGTGAATATCTGCTTCTCTGCTGGCAGTTGCATGAGATACAGCATGTTCTAAATTCTTGATGGGTGAGGATTAATATGTTGCCTGCTACTAGCAGAGTTCAATACCTTCCCCAGAACTGAGTCAGTGTTATGAAATGGTTCTGGGAATGAGTATTAGGGAACAGTATTGCACAGATTGGAAGGGAGTTTGGTGGGAGAATGATTGTCGAAACCTCAGCAGCAGCTGTTCTGAAATCATCACCCTCATCCCCAGTCTGGCTGGGCCACTGTGTGAACAGGAAATGTGTGATTGGCTACTGTGTGAAAATTCTGTATCTGGGCAGAAGTGCTCGGTTTTAGATTGGAGGATGAAAGCCTAGCTGGTAAAGCATAATAAAAGCCTCCCAAAACACACACCCCATTAATGCAGCATTCTGAGGAACCAATAGGTATTTACCACTCCATTGTGTCACTGTAAGTCACGTGTACATGTGCGTGTGAACATCTCAGCGTCACAAGGCTTAGAAGATGCGTCTGTCTCTGCAGCTTCGTAGCAGTGAGGTAGATGCAGGCACAGTAAGCCATGACATCACATGCTGCTGACGTGCACTGACTGCGTGTGTGAGATGACGTCAATGATATAGCTGCACCCCCCGCCTCGCCGTCCTACCCTGATGATAGGCTCGCTTGCCTCCCCACTCAATTATGCTACTCCCCTCCGGGCATCATCCTGGCTTTTGTCTGATGATTATGCATGGTCCCTGTGGGACGGTTAGCACGCACACAAGCTCAGCCGAGTGTGCTGCATCCTCTAGGCTGAACCGCTGTTGTGGAAAATCTACAAAGCACCACTCAGTTTCACAAAACCCAATAAGAACGAAAGGGTTGTCATCTGGTTGGATTTATTTTTAGATGGGTCAAATACAATTCACCCTGCACCTGATGACGTGAATGAGGAGCACAAAAATAGTCTGGATGAAAATAGCAGGTCTTTATCTTTTTAGGACCACATTTAGGAAACACTAGCCATAAATACACTGACTGATGGCATTACTTTACTGCACTCAACTACTGACTGTAGCCCATCTGTCACTGCACAATATGTCAGTCATACCAAGGATGCTGAGCTTTTAAAACCCCAGCCGTTCTGCTCCACCCTCATGTAGTCGAATTGGCAAACGCTGCCATGTCACTGCTGTGTTGAATATGCTCCACCCTCTAAATAATATTTGGTCAGCTGTGCTTCTGTGGTGGTCCTTCACCACGGATGGGCTAGAGTGTCAACCAGCATTTCATCACTGTCAGAACAAAACCACACTTCCAAAATGGTAATTTTACCTGAGAAGGAAAACCATGTTTAATTAGACTTTAATGGAAAAAGTTACAGAATTTTATATAGGATTTATGAGGATTCATTCAGTCAGTAGTCAACTTTAAACCCTCAATATGCATCTATAGTATGTCATCCTGATAAAATGGCCAGTGAGTACAGATTGAAAGAAGGTGTACCTAAGAAAACAGCAGCATAATGCATTATGCATACATAATATACATATATAATGCATAATATATGATGTTACTGTCAGAACAAAGCCTCGTATCTCACAGTTAAAGGAACACGCATCCTTACATGTAGCAAGATTTTATTTTGAGCATTGCTGGACCATTTCTACATGTGTCTATACAGTGTAAATAGTTGCTGGCTTTATCAAACAAAGAAATAATTACAATATTTTGATGTGACATTGACACACATATGACATTTATATAAGAACAGCATCCTTAAAACTTTAAACATCCATTAAACTAATGTTCAGTACACTGGAGTGTTACAGCGACAATGATTTTAAAATCTCCATTGTCTCAAACAGAACAGTCCATTTCACACATAGTAAGCAGAGCGGGTTTAATATCTTTCACAACTTTGAATCTTAATGAGAGGTTTTAGAAAGTTAAATGTGAAAATAACAAAACCTGACAAGAAAATGAATAAGCAAACATCCATACATTTGGAATGTCTCTGCAGTGGAGCACCAGAGTTCTAGCTGAGCACACAGGTCTTGGACTGCGAGCCTGAAGCAGCATTTGCTGTAAAAGCAGACAGAAGAGGGTTTAGCTAGACAAACAGGTTAAGGTCACTGTCTCTCAGGTCATATCTGTGTGTCAAGTGTGACCCATTAGCGAAAGGGTGCTGAGAGCACTTTCTACATTTATGTCAGTTTCTTAACCTACAAAGTGTGAAAGGCCAAATCAGAAAACTACCACAGCACAATGACCAGCTTCTCTTGCTACTGCCATTCTGAAAAGGTCTGCTATGTCTACAGTGTAACATACCCAGTCCAGGATAATTCAGTGCATTTCTGGGCATCATTTTGACCTATTTACATACAAGATGGTTCTAAAGGTTTTAAAAGTTCTCACCTGGTTTGTTGGCGGATACAGAGTTCGAGGCCTCCTCCTTGGCCTTCTTGGCCTCGTCAACCTTGGCTATTTTGGCCTCATGAGCTTCTTTAAGAGCATTCCACTCCTTCCTGTTGTTTAATAGTCTCTCTAGCATTGGCGTAATCTCTACATGGAAGCGAGAGAACTCCTGCAGGAAGAGATGGAGTGAGTTTAATGAGTCAACCTAAAGCTGGTGAGGTACTGGCCTTCTACACTAATCGGTTTAACCAAATATTTTACTGTTACATATCACAGGCATTTTACTTGTTAAGAGTCTGCAATGGCCTTACTTCTTTTGTTACACATAGGGCGCTATTTTGACCATTGAATGCATAGCATGTAGAGCAAGGTTTTCAGACGAGGAAACAGATCTGCTCATGTGTAATGTGAAAACGCATAAGCGCATTATTTACAGGAGCAGCACTGCTCCACCTAACCCAATAGCACACTCAGAGTGTGTCCCTAATGAGCATAATGCAGCTGCATGTTACTAAAATGCGCCGCTTAAATATTGTTTAATAATACACCATAGACTTCAGAAATGTTTTTTTTGGTCAAAAGCACAATGTCATTTCACTTGTCCAGCCTCGCCTCATTTAAAAAAGCACTACTTGCACGCAAAATTAATTGTTTTTTTGAAAACATGCACGCATGGCGTGAAATAGACAAATGTGCCAGAATGAAACTAGCAAAATGCTTTGTATTGCGCTTTCCGCTGGTGCAAAATAGGGCACATAGGGTTATTTACATATCATCTCAGCTGAAACACTTACACACACATTTGTATAATATTCGTTTAAATATACACTCCTAAATGACTGCCTCAAGTTTTCTAATGTAAATATTCACCAGCGTCCATATGTGTCCAAGCACAAATTAGAACACCCATAGTGTTGTTAAACACATTTTCCATCTGTTTTGGAGGCCCTTTCTATGTATGTCTTTTAATAATGTTTTTTGAATATTTTGATTTACAAAATGTAATTTTCATCTTCTTAGGTGATCAAGCACATCCTCATTTACAAAAGTCTTTCAATGTGTTTTATTATTTTTATTTTTTAATTGACTTCATATGACTTTTTATATTGTGAAAGCTGCTGTTGTACTTTATCTCGGTACGGTCGTCTGTGTGAAGAGGTGTGAATTGTTTTCATCACATTCTTGTTTTCACAGGTGTGAATTGTTTCTGTCCTCCCAGTTTGCACATCATTGAACACCAGCAGCTCGCCACTGAGTCACAGAGTCTAAGCCTAGAAGTCTGAGTCTGGTCATGGGCTACAAAGATTTTTTCCCAAGTACATTTGCAGCTGGCAATTATAAATGGTGTAAAAGTGAAGTTACAATGTACTGATATGACAACATGTTAATACATGTTTAGAACAACTGGAGTTTGAGCCAGTAGAGCCTAGTATTTGATATGTTGTCTCATCAAAATGGATCAGCTCACCTTGTACACAAAGGAGCAGACGAAATCAATGAAACCACACTGCAGTTTGGGCAGTTCATCTGCTTTGTTCCTGTCCATCATGGGCTAGAGAGCAAACAGGACTCTGTTAGCTTTGTCTGAGAATAAAACAAAACCATTTAAAAAAGGCCCTTATTTTAGCAGGAATTGTTGGACTTAAAGGAAGTTAGTGGCCATGTGATGACAATTTGAGGAGCTTGACATTAAAGGATCTGGAGTCAGAGCTGTGTAAAATAGGGGAGTTAGGGAATGGTGCGGCTGACTGGGCCACTACGACCGCTCTTTCTGATTCACTGCACCACATAATAGGCAGTACATCATTACGTGGCCCATGGGAAATTTCTCTCTTTTTTACTCCCTCTCTTTTCTTTCTTTCTGTCTTTCCCACCACTGCCTCCTGCTCTCTTTCTCTCTCTCTGTCTGTGCCATCATTACAGAGAATGTCTCACAATGGGCTGCTGCTCCAGCACAGTCCTCTCCAGGTCACCCTGCTCCCAGAACTCTGCAGCCACAGACAGTGCCACCTGTTGGACCAAACGCATGTCTAATTATTAGTAGCTGCAGTTTATGCAAAAAAAAAACTGTTCAACAAAGCTCTAAATTAAGAGATTTTATTTGACCATGGGTCATAAAATACCATTTGGAGCAAGGAAACATAACCCAACCACATTTTATTGTTACTAATTAAGTCATAAACTCTTTGTAATGTCAGTTATGTTCTGATAAGATAAGATAAACCTTTATTAGTCCCACAAGTGGGACATTTGCATTGCTACTGCAGCACAAAAGGTAAAGTTTCAAATAAACAGCAAATTTAAAAAAAAATGCTGTACAGAACTTCATTTTTAATGTTGTGGATCATAGTGCTACGTTGATCTTAACCATTAAAATTAGCATTCAAAATAGTTCTCAGGCTCCTCTTTTATTTTTGCACAGCAATGCTTTCAAGAACTCCCAAGAATGCAATGTAATTTGCTAGCATGAGAACTTTATGGCCTGCAAACTAGAGCTAATTAATTAGCTCAACAGGACAGAAGTAATATTGCTTGACCTCAAACAAGCTCATCTGCTGGGGAGATTGCACATTTCAACTGGAGCAAAACATGATGTTTAGTCATTAGCATTTTCATCTGCTTTGCCACAGCTTGGCTGTGTACTTTAATGCATTAAAGAAAATGAGCAGAAAAAGCAAACTTTTCATATTTTTAATATCCATTTTGGATAGCCTTTGGTATGGAATCATCTACAAAACTGTGGTCTTCTAAGTGCATACAAAAACATAGTATGAGCAAACCATCATATTACCATATGAATAGAGTGTGGGTCTCATTACAGAATATTGCCTGGGAGCACAGTTATTTCTTTTGTGCACTCATGGCCTGTTTCCAGTGCAGGGGCCATTGAATCAGGTCTGCTACTGTATTATGCACAGGAATGCCATACCTTACTCTGGATCTCCCAGGGCTTGGCAATAGCAGACAAATCACAGGCAGTCATCATCATTGCCCTGTGAAAACATCATCAACACCATGCTGGCAATTTACACGCATGTAGAAAGATCCATATGACTATTATAAAGCAATTAGGAACAACACTGATTAGTTGTCAGTTTTCAAGAAGACAATGAACATGTATTGTTGATTTCTGTGTGAAAGTAATATAAATAAATAAAACGTAAACTATGAAATGTCATACCTTTTGAACAGTGCACATTTCTTTAAAAAAAAAACAGTAATTTTGTATTACAGTGTGCAGAAACCAACAAATTAAGTAATGCCAAACTTATGTATATACTACTGTATACAGTTTAAATAAAACTATTTTATTTAATTTTTGACCCAAAAAAGTATTGGGTGATGATATAACTCATTGGTAATTTTTAGATCTTTGGCCAGCTACTCATATGTGTAAGGCCCCAGTTGTAACATCAGTTAACAGATTAATGGTGAGAACAGTTGGACAAACACAGTCTGTGGCAGTAATAAGTGTGAGCAGATCACACTTCATCTGGCAGAGGTTGTTGGTCCTGCAGTGGTTTATTACATTATATGAAGCACATGGCAATGTCTCTGTCACTGTATTAGCACTACACTTCATAAGATTTCTCGTAATGTTGATTTTACAAGTATACAGTACTTACATGACTATCTCTTTCCTGGTCGACTCCAGCATCATGTATTTGGTCCAGTCATCCCAGTTCTCATAGGTTTTTGACTGATCCACAATCTTCTGAAACATGGTCCTTTTCCTGCAAGCGCATATAATAATTAACTCAATGTCATTCACAGTGACAAACTACTGACAGCTCAGAAATGTTCTTTCAGTTTCTATGGTGATGTAGCTTTCCTCTGTGACTTCCAAATAAGCCAACATTTTTATACACTAGGCACGCTATAATAGACAATACACTTACTTGAAATACAAGGCCAGGTCCGTTGCAATGATAGCTATGTCCATCAAACGGATCACAATATCATGCTGCCGGCGGTTAAGATTCTGATAGATGTTCAAAGCCTGAAATGATAAGATCAGAGAAGCTGAAACACTTCAGACTTGGAATAGTCAAAAAGCAGACTTTTTTTTTTGTAAAATCATGTACATGCAATGTGCTATTCCTTTAAAATATTATCAGAAGCTTCTCAAATCTGAGGCTCACCTCATCTCTCAGTAGAGTTTTCCCAAACTCCAGATGGTGCCTCTCGAGGATGGAGGAGCCATGTAGTTTTGCCAATGGGTTCCCAGACCTGAAAAAAAAGAATCACAGAGAAAAGATGTTAGTTAATCCAAAACTAATAATTAAGCCAAACCAATGAGAAGTACCAAAGCTGCTTGCATCACTTCTTCTCTAATACTTGGTTATTTGTCCACTTGCCTTTATAAATGCATCATTACTGTCAGGTAAAGCTTACATCAGTCTCTTGACTAGTTTCTGCCCATTTTCCACCACCTGGTATACATTTTAACCATGTGTGTGTGTCTATGTCAGCATTATATCTGCCATTACAGTTTTAGAATTGAGATTGAAGTTTGGTGATTTTGCTTGTCAGTCAAAAATGTCTCAGTATTCCATCATGGTCTGCTGGACCAGTCACTCACAGACACCCTGCAGTTTTCATCCTGGAGTATGGGAGTGTCATTATTATGTTCTTCTTGGACATGAAGAATACAGCTAATTGAAGAACATGTTGAAATAAACAGGAAAATAAATGTGTAAAATCTTTGGTGCACTCGTTAGGGATAAGGAAATTTGTAGCCATTGCGCAGAATTACAGAAAAAGTGATGCATGTGACAATGTTTTTGGGTTTGGTGGGCTTATGGTAACAAGTAATTCTAATATACTGACTTTGTTCATTTGACGTTGTAACTATAATCAAGGTCTTGTTTGCCAGCATTCCAATGCTTAATAGTTCTGCATTCACTTAAAACAGCAAAAAAGGCGTAAATTTCTCATTGTGAACACAATAACAATCACACAAAGTGCACAACATTGAAATGTGACCTCTGCATTTAATCCATCAATTCGTGGAGCAGCAGGCAGCAAACAACACACTCAGGGAGCAGTGTAGTAGGACAGTACCTTGCTCAAGGGTACTGTAGTAGGAGCTGGGCCAGGATTTGCACCTGTGACCCTCTCATAACAACGGCAGGTCCATAACCACTAGGCTACCACTGCTCCTGGAGACGGTCAGCAAAACATTTTGCATTTTTTTTTGCGTGAAAGCAGTGCAGTAGCCACTTCCATGTCTGTCATTTATACAAAGATGTCTTGTCCTATGCAGATCAGTTAAAAACAATACAGACATCCTGTGGGAAAATTACATTACCGCACCTCCTCATGGGAAACTAATCCTGTCCCAAAAGTATTTAAGTCATACTGTGTCCACCACATGGATAAGGTGCCCCCGGGGGCCCCTTAAAGATATAACTTTAGGGGGCAGCCATGGCCAAATGATTAGAGAAGGAGGTTTGTGACTGAAGGGTCACTGGTTCAATTCACTGAACCAGCAGGAACACCCATGACACCCAACCCCCAACTGCTCCACGGGTGCTGTGACTGTGGCTGCACCTTGCTCCTAGTGTGTGTGCTCATCATGTGTGCTCACTGCTTCAAATGGATAAAATGCAGAGAATAATTTTCCCTTTGGGGATAAAAAAAAGGGTAATTCAATTTTTTAAAAATCTAATTAAATTAAACATTTTTGGGAATGCAGTTATGAAAACGAAATGGATGACAAGTTCTAAAATAAAGAACCAAATCTGAATTTGAATCTAAACATATCCTGAACAAGTACATCAAGACTTTTTTCCAAACCACACAAACCTATATTATCTTTTATTATCTATTAATTTAGGTCTGCAGAATTAAAAACAAATATTAAGTTTGTTCATATCCACCTGTTTTAACATCAGGACACTGTTTTTTTAATGTGAGATAATTATAAGGAGATTGTACTTCATCTGATAGAGGTTGTTGGTCCCACGGTGGTCGATATCATGGCAAAAACCAGCGGTGAGCATTGCCATGGCCTCCAGATCTGTGTAGTAGCGCTTCAGGTCACCTGTCTGAGAGCATGTTAGAGCCAACGTTAATGGGCCTCTCAGTGGAGCTGTGCAAGGAGACCCACCAGTACCCCATGGCTGCCTATTGTAGAGTAGCATGCTGACTCCAGAGAGCTCATTAGGCCCAGTGACACCTGGGAGCAGTGCGGAGGAAGGCTCATTAAGGCCCGTGCTCTCACCAACTCCACACCTCCATCCTGCCTGACTTACGACTCGTTCCCTGTGATTACCGATGAGGCAGTATGGAGCAGTTTCATGCTCGGCTGCCTCATTAGTTTGGCACACTCTCCATTTTAAGGGCTACATGCTGGAGGAGGGTCCTATAAAGGTACATATTAGCTGCATGCAGTCGCATACTGAAATGTTCACAACACAGATGGAAGGAATCCATCAAAGTCTTGCACTCGGCAGTCAAGAGAGGTCATTTGTTTGTTTCTAGGCTAAGATATGGTGAAATCTAATCATAGATGCATTGCCATTGGCCTGATATTTATTCCACAAACTGCAAAGGCGTATATGTGGGTTCACACTTCAATTCCTCACTCTAGGAGCAACATGACCTGCATAGCAGTACCAAATAATTCATAGAGGTTACTGTACAGTAAATCTAAAATGGTAAATGTCCTTTTATTTATTTGTTCGAAAAAAATTGTGATGTTATATGTTAATATTGTTTGAAAGTTTTAAAACGTATCATTTAGTGGGAAATGAGATATACATCAGTCTAGCTCATCCAAGTTATAAGAAGGGGAGTCAAACTAAACTGACAAAAAATGTACACAGTGAAAGGTAACTATTATCATTGCATAGTTGTTTTCCCTCACCATGAGCAGCGTGAACATGGTCTGGCCCACGTTGAAGCCATGTCTCCAGTTGTGGTAGGTAATCTTCCGATAGCCTTTACTAAGGGAGTACATGAACCTTACCAGCGCCTGTGGACAACAGAGCACATCTGACCAACAAAGTCCCATGCATCAGTAAAAGCATTATCGTTACCTTATAGTCACAGTTGTTGTTACCTACTGTTACCTGTTCTGCATGATAAGTAAAAACATGAACGTATTACATATTTATAAAATGTGGAATTCATATTTATAAAACTGTTTAGTGGTAAGTGGCTGTTTAACTGGTTTGAAACTCATTTTTCAAAATGGAGCAAAGTGAAATAACACTGTGAATAAATATAAACAGTGATTTTCATCAATCCAACTCTCACAGACACTAACCCTGCTTCCATTTTTACAGTGTAAGGAGAGAATAGAACTAGTACTGTATATCAGTTCATTCTGAGCAGACAGTATGTTACAGGAATCAAACTGGCAGACAGCTTATTAGCTCCAACTTACGTCGCGAGGAATATGAAACTTGTCCACCACTCCCAGCTCGTAGTACATCAAAATGCCACATTTAACCAGGTCCAGCTCAGAGTGCTCAAAATCACAGAAATGAAACTCAAAGATCTCTGCCTGCTCTGAGTCCGGCAGCACCTCCAACTATGGAAGAGAAGAAACATCACTTTAATATATAGTTGGTGCATCATACAATAAGTGTAAGAATTTTATTTGCTCTTCTAAATCAGTTTTTACCAGAATCTCCTCCAGTTCATCTTCTTCACATTCTTCTGGTTCTTTCCCATAAACTTCACGTGTATTCTAGCAGACAGCACACAGTTCAGTTTGATTTTAGTGATATTCATCTTCTTTTATGTGTGCACAGTAACTTTTGAACATGAACTATGAAACTGATTGGTAGAAGCAGCGCTCCCCTTGTGGGTTTCCATAAATAGATACAGTACTAATTAGTTTAATTAAAGATCATATGCCATTGGCACAGATCTCATGCCACACATGCCCTTTCTTGCACTTTTCATTTTTGCTTCCATTGATGTTAAATGTGTGACCTTTAACCAAAGTAACAGCAGTGTGTGTAACAACGAAACCATTGCAATTCATGTTCTGGTGAAGGAGCAACACCCCCACCTGCTCGTCAACCCTGGGAACAAATATTTTACCCCAAGCTGAACTCACAAGTTGGCAGGCCTTGGTTAAGTGCTACTCTCAGCAGTACTAAAACTCACCAAGATGTTCTGGATTTCGTCCTTCCTGCACTTAACGTGGTAGAGAACCATGTCCTGGAAGATGTCTTTGCGATTCTCCAGCTTATTCATCTTATCATAGGTATCTGTGTTCAGCACTGACCATCCCAGGAACTGAGTGAGAGACTGAGGTGAAAGAAAACCAGATCTGTAATTAAAACCATCTTATGACTCAGGAATTCAATTAGGTTAGTCCCCATACAGAACAATTACACTTTAATCAAACAAACTACATGGCATAAGATATTAGACTGTGGTTCTTTCTACATGGATATAACAGTCTTTGAGTGAAATCCTCATGAATAAATAATGCAAGGACTGCTGTTTGTGTCTGCCAAAACTGAGTCCATAAATACCTCCATTAGTGTTTCATCCATTTCATCGAACGGCTTCCCATCTTTCCTGTTATAGAATGTTGCCACACCAACTATTTCCTCTTTTTTGTTCACAATGGGCATTGATAGAACATTTTTCACAGTCCAGCCTGACTCATCCAGAGGCTCTTTCTGACAAAAAACAACATTTTTTTAAACACATTTGTTATACTTCCAGTGCATATAACTACTTCACACTTATACACACATGCATTTTGACTTTGTATTTCTGAATATGAACATAAAACAATATATGTATTATAATAATATAGTAATATATACATATAACTAATGCATTTTAAACTATTATGTTAAAAAAATTCACTTGATAGAAAAGATGCATTCAATGAAATGTCATTATCATCATCATTATCATCAACAACAACAACATTATTAACTTATTTATTATATTCATTTTGTTACAGCACTGTCACTAAAAACAATGTGATTGAACTGCACTTTTTAGTTAATGACTGAACACCCAAGCAGTTTTCATCTATTGCCGATTCCTGGCAGCAAAGTAAAAAACCTGAGCTTACTTGAAATTCAAAGTAATCATCTTCAGCAGCATTCATTATGTTACAGATCTGAAATACAGGCAGAGGGGAGAGCAGCAGCAGTGAGACTCACTGGAACAGAACAGCACTGTTTCATTAATTACCCTGTCACACAATTCCAATTCTCCAGCATTTCATTCTCATTCTGTTTCCCATCGCTGTGCACATGAGAGCGGTGTCCTCGTGTTGAATGCTTTTCTGCTTGTTTGATTGTCACAGACTCAGCTGTCAAGGAAGACAAAAGAAGACTCTCACCAGGCCATTTTCAGCAACGTAGGTGGGCAGTCCACTGACTAGTGCCCAGTGGTCAGCAGGGGGATTCCTAAAGAAAACAGTAAAAACCTCAAACACAAATATCTGTAATACATTCAATAATAATAATAATAATTTTAGTTTAGTTTAGTTTTGATAAATATAGCCACCAAAAGGGCTTTTCAATTAAATAATGAAAAATTACAATTAAAAAAAAAATTTTTTTAGTCTTATTAATTTTTCTTAAAAATGTGTGTGTAACTGTTCAGAACAATAACAGAAAAAGCAGCATGGTTCATGTAACTGATGCAGGGTGTTTGCAAAAAGCCACTATCTGCATATTTAAGATCACATGTTGGAACATAAATAGACAGACGTTCAGTGAGGCACACAAGATGGTGGCTTTCAAGATGGCAAAGGCATACAGTAACACATGCTATGGCAACACCTACTGGTCTAATCTGTAATAGTAATCATGACCTCAGTCTAACATTAAGCATCTTACAGATGCTTGAATGGTTCCTGACTCCCCCCTGCATTATGTATATTAAAATATTGAAAGTGTCTGAGCTGTTATAGCCTGGTATACAATGTGTTATGCATCCGGAAAACCAATATTTCTTCAAGACAGAAGCAACTAGCTTCAAACATCTGACAGGGCTATGCTTAAAAGTAATTAAAAACTGAGCCTAAAGATCATAAATATGCAATGACTTACGGTATTACTTTAATGTCCTCCTTTCCATGTAATATGTAATCAATCACTTTGTAGAAGTTAACTTCCTAAGGGGAAAACAACATTTGTTGTAACTGTTATGAAAAACACTGACTTGACTGAAGTCAAGTAAAGTCCTTTTCTAGGACACTCACTCTGCCATCAGGGGTTTTTGGTCCTGAATATGGAGGAACCTCACCCATCAGAACAGGCCAAAGATCAAAGAACTCCTAAAAGAACAAGAGGAGATGTTGTCAGTCTGGATGGCTGCCGTTGATTTGCAATTGTCCAAGGGGGAAATCCTCTCTGAATGCCTTATCTTATGATCACAGAAGAGCTCTGCTTTAGTTACATCTCTGGCACTTGGATTTTCAATTTTTACAACACATGTAATCTTTAAATGTCAACCAAGATGAAGTATGTTTGTACAGACATATGTTTGACATTTAATCTACCCGAGACACATTACCAATCATTGCTATAAAAACTAGTAAAATGAAATATAACATGAAATGGGTCTAGACAAACATGTACTTTAAGAAAATCACTTTTGTTTTGGTCATGTCCAGAAGGCCCACGGAGTAGCGGTCACAATTCAGGAAGGCTCGCACTGTGTACAGGGCCTTGTGGAACTGTCTTTCAATGTCTGTCAGTTCTTCAAACACTTTGCTGGCAGACCAGAGCAGCACCTGCAAAACACATACACACCACATCAGCCATAACATAAAATCCACCTGCCTAATATTGTGTAGGACACCGTCATGCCACTAAAGCGTGTTCAGTGTTTTGACACCTTTCTGGTGTCTCACTTATCTGTGGGATCAGACCAATATGGAATAGCCTTCACTCTCCTGTCGCTTCAATTCCATGGGCACTCATGCCCCTGTATCTGGATTAATGTATGTCCATCATTTGATTCCTTTTGTAAGTACTATTAGCATTCCAGGAGCTTTAACAAGACCTGCCATTTTAGAAATGATCTGATCAAAGGCAGAGCTACAGGTGGGCTGGGAGGGTCAAAGCTTGGCTTCCTTACATTGGCCCCAGTTAAAGCTTGGTCCAAATCATTTGTTGCCATCGTTCAGAGAAAAGTGAAAAAATCCAAAACTACATACCACCACAATAAATAACATGCAAACAATTGTACAAACATTATACATGACTTCAGTAAAGTAGTATTTAAGGTATAGAAGTGTGTGATTTGGGACACTGCATAGGTTTTATGTAGCTTTTATCATAACCTGCAAACTGATAGCCCAATAAAATGGTCCCCCAAAAAGAAAAGTTCTGGCATTGTCACTGGCTTTAACTCATCTAGCCAACAGAATTTAGCTCTCAAATTCTCTCAGATCTTTACACTTGCCCATTTTTAACCACTTTCAACACATAATACTTATGTATTACTTATTAATATGAACATAATATATACAATAAAAATAAAACTACATAACATATTAATATATTCCATCCAGTAACTCAATAATACCATGAAAAAGTTATTAAATAATAAATCTGTTTACATGCATCTGTCTACACTTTTAAAATACAATGAATTTTGAAAGTAAATGTTTTTATAATTTAATTGTCATTACTGTACAGCTGCTTGGATATAATTTTAATCTGTATGTTTTAATTATAAGCTCTGTTAATGACTGGACACATCTAACATTTCATTTGTATTTACCATTTACCATATATCTTACCATTTGAAACCTGTTAGGGTTTGTACAGGAATGGCATATTAGAATTGTTTTATTATTTATCTGGTCTTATATTATTGGAAACACTGCAAACTTTTGAAAAGCAATTAATCCTTTAATGTACAAAAAAGCAATAAAAATACTTTGTATTTTACATTAATTTGGTACAATTATAACAATTATTGTTTTAATAAATGTAAAATTTAAATGTTAAATTATTGTTTTATAATAATAAAAAAAAAATTTATTTAAACAACCCCATAGTTTTAATATAGGCCTCTATCAAACAGTCGAGATTTCTTTTCATCATAAAACTCTGAAAACATAAACAAATTAGTAAACATCAAATTAAATTATT
>JBBPDA010000034.1:7991157-8012171 GCA_037974385.1 Arnoldichthys spilopterus | reverse complement strand
TACAAAAAAGCAATAAAAATACTTTGTATTTTACATTAATTTGGTACAATTATAACAATTATTGTTTTAATAAATGTTAAATTATTTTTTTATAATAATAACAATTTTTTTTATTTAAACAATCCCATAGTTTTAATATAGGCCATCAAACAGTCGAGATTTCTTTTCATCATAAAACTCTGAAAACATAAACAAATTAGTAAACATCAAATTAAATTATTGAATTCTCTTCTGAATTCTGTTAGACATCCATAAAATCTGTGTCCACCTGCAAACAGAATGCCTTTGTCTAACGTGTGATGAGGATTCTGTGTTACTTGCATTGGGCAAAAGAATGACATTGCTCTTTTCCATCTCACCTGCCCTCTTCTGGTTTCACAGTTGTGCAAGTAGCTCAGGTGGAACACGCGGAGAACCAGATTGGCAAAGTTCAGGTACTTCATCAACGTCTGCAAGAACCAGACATGCTTTAGAAATGACCTTTTCTATGACCGAAGCATTATGATGCAGATGGTAAAAGGACACAGAAGTGTCCCCACAGCCATTGTGCAACATTTGGTGTGTCAACTAAAAGCAGAAAGAGTGGTATGATCAGAAAAAGAAGAACAGAGTATAAGAGACAGCTACAGAGGGGTGGGGGTGGGGCACCTCCTCATCTTGTGCTGTGAAACTTGGGCCATCAATCTTGTTCACTGCCATAATGATAGCCACCACATCCTTGCCGTTCATGATGGGTGTGGCCAGCACATTCTTGGTCTGGTACTCAGTCAGTGTGTCCACAAAGTCACTGAAGTGGGGGCTCTAAAAAGAGAACCATGAACCATGAAAGATCAGCAACCATGAATTATTAGCAAATTGTTACAAAATGTTAAGTGCAGTAGGGCTGTATACAGTGAAATTATACACCAAGTAGCATTTTATTGCACAAACTGATGTTTTCTTCAAAATAGTCAAATCAAATTTCTATACTTGTTTGACGTGTTTAATCTCTTCCTAGATGCATAAATAGAAAAAAACAACAACAACTGGACTTTTTCCATTTTAATTTGGATTGCATTTATATGCAAACATCATTTGGAAAAACATGCAAATACTTTGCCTAAACATGTAGATTGGGTTATATGAATCATACAAAAGTGGGATTGAGCCATCAGAAAAGAGCTTAAATCTCCAACTGGTCTCCCCTGACAGGTAATAACCATTTTTGTCAAACACCTTTGATTTAAAGCACCATTCTTTTTTGAAATTCAGGACCCGTTCTTTACCCAGTAGGCTACAAATATTCAAAGCCTTGCACATAATGAGTAGTTCTGATTGTACTGAAAAATAGAAGGTGAAAGTAATGTGGAGTCAAGGTAAGCTGCTGCCGTTCCGCTGACTTGGAGAACACAGCTTTAGGCACTGACCTTTAGATTTAATCCAGGATCGCTCTAATTCAAGTGAGATTAAAGAGCTTTATTCCCTGTGCCCAGTAACACCCGTAGCCAGAGGAAGGAAAGAGAAACCTGCAGTAATCCCACTGTAGCTTCCAATTGGCACTAGAATTGTGAAGCTTCAACTTAAAGCTAAACTACAGGCTTGAGTGATTTGTCTGTGTGCCATTACATTAGCAAACCTCTGTCCTCTCTCTTTTAGACTGATCAATAGAACAATCAGTGTTATCATATGAAACAAATCACAAAGAACTAAATCTAAACTTCAAATTCAAAGCTGTTGAACACCAATGGTCTCCACTGGTCAGCTGTATGGAAAAGGTCTAAAGTAATGAGGGAGTGGCACTGCTGCATTCTGGGGACTTTGTATTTCAGTCACACATTATCATCGACAAAGATAAAAGAAACCAATTTGTTACAAGTGATTACGTGCTCTAGAGAGATCGTGTTCTACAGAGGAAACTTTTCCAGATGAAGGAGCTTTGCTTTTCATGCTGACGGAAAGAGAGACACTCTGTTCCTCTGTAAAATGACGGCTCCTCATTGATCAAAAAAAGAGCAGAATTTCACGGCTTTCACCTCAGACCATCATGCACGTCTGCCTATGCGCTCTTTTCTGCAGCAGTGTGATTCAGGTAGAAATGAATCTATCAGTCCTTAGAGCATCATCCAAAAACTGGGCCCTGTTCTCTCTTTTAGCTATACAATACTCTTTATTCAGGACATCAACACATTAAAGCACTTTGAACAAACCTGAAACTATTGCCAGAGACATTACAGTCATTTCTGATCAATGCAAATAATGCAAATAAAGAGGGCACAGCTTTGTTGGTCAAATACATTTATACTGCATCGTGCTTAGCCTGATGTTGGGCTAATTCTAAGGTGAAGCAACAAACATTACTGTTTTTTTGGGCAAAAAAAATTCCTCAATGTGTTTTTACTACCTGATCTTTACATATTATAAACTATTTGATTTGTCTGTATGTTAGCAGAATGTTATGGAAAACTGCAGGAGGTTAACCAGGTGTTCCTTGTACTGTACTGCCCTCTTCTGGTGTCTATGTGTTTTAACAGTGTTTTTTGTTCTGTAAATAGGCAAACAAGACATGCAGTTCCTTCAACATGCTTTATTGCTTCAGTCCTTAGTTAAATTAAATTTAGTTGTATATATTTATGTAAATTCTATAATGAAGCAACTTTTTAACCAAAGATCCAACCCCCTAATGACCGAGCCTAGGACAACAAAGGGAACAACTCCAAAACAGGGAAGGAATCTTGAGATCAACTGAGACTGAAAGGAAAGCTTACTCTCACTTTGAAGACACAAAACAGTAGGATAGGACAGTAGCAATAGGATTTTGATCTTAAGACTCAAAGATTTAGCCGAGGCCTTCTATAAAAGATTACAGTAGATAAATTGTTATAGTGCTGTGGTTTTACTGTGTAATTGTATTGAGTATATTCAGTACTGTAGCTATTAAACCAGGAAATTGATGATAATAAGTTTGCTATCTGAGCAACAATTTAACAGTTACATCATAGCAAAAAAGGTCAGACTAATATGACAGTCCATAAACATAAATAAACAGATCATTGGATTTCAGAGTGATTGTCCTACCTGGGTCACATCAGGCACATTCACTGTCTTCTTGACGCTGGCTACATGGCCCACAATGCCTGTGTCAAGCGGGTAAACGATTTCACTGTCCGGAGGCACAAGGCACTCCTCCAAATTGGCGTCCTTGTGGACATTAAAGATGCGTGTGGCCAGTTCAGCTGTACCATTTCTTTGTCGGTACATAAAGAGGCTCATCCGGTCTGCACGCATGATAAAGCTCAAGTGGCGCATAAGATTGAATACGGCCCTCTCCATCTGCAGGTTGTCCTGCAGGTCCCTCACCATGTCAAAGATCACCTCACTCTCTTCCACGGAGCTCAGGTTGTGATACTGACTGATGTCCATTTTTGTCTTCTTGGATGTGGACAGCAGGTTTGAGATGACCTGAGCCCTGAAATGTGAGTCGTAATATTGCTTGGCGAAAGCTGGATTGCTGTCCAAAAACTTCTCGGCCACATCTTTGTCCACTACAGCCATTTGGCCCTAGCTGAGAAGATGATTGTTTTTTACTGGAACGCAAACTGTGTGCACCTCAGGGGGCTGAGCTGTGTTCTACCCTTAGGCTGAGAGTAGTGGAGACAAACTAGGGATTACAGGGATTGTTTTAAAGACGCGTGTGTGCTCCTAATCCTGCATCCAATTATAACTTGGATTATGAAATTCACACAGCGGTGCTTACACCTTAAATATTGCTTCAAAACACAGAGAAAATTGGAAAGTGAACCAGTTCACTTGTGGAAAACTCAAAAATGACAATGCATACCCAGTGGACTCAGTACACCCAGAGAGTCAATATGATAGCAAACAAACACCCAAAGTAGGCATCATTATTCTTCTCAGTCTGTTACAAAGGCACCTGACAATGGACAGGATATATTAGGCAGCAACTGAACAGTCAGTTCTTAAAGGCGATGCATTGGAAACAGGAAAAATATGCAGGTGTAAGGATTTGAGCCACTTTAATAATAGTCAGAGTGTGTTGTTCGGGGGTTTCCAGTATGCAGTAGTAGGTACCTACCAAAGTGGTCCAGGGAAGGAAAAACAATTAATTGTTGATAAAGGTCATAGGCCCCCATAGTTCACTGATGAGCATGGGGAGCGAAGGCTATCCAGACATGTCTGATTCCACAAGAACTACTGTAGCACAAAGTGCTGAAAAAGTGAATGCTGACCATGACAGAAAATAAGTTAGGACACATCAATATTAGATAGATGGTTTTAATGTTATGGCTGATCAGTGTATACACACATATATAATTTATATATAAATTATGAAGATCCAGCAACCTTCTGTTATCTGATATGGGATGCCACATGTTGGTGTGCAAGGTCAGCAACAACTTTTTAAAAAATAGTATTACACCCTCCCACTCACCTGCCCACAAAAAAATCATAATACCTCTGGATTCCTGTAATATATTTATTACTGCACATATACATACCACACACATAGACTTCATGGTACGTATACTGTCCATTTTCGTCTCTTTTTGGTCACGTGACAGGGTGTTTCGCCGAAGGAGACCACGTGACAGTGGCGCCCCATGATGGCTTCGGATGTCACTGTTTGACTGAACCGCCGCTGCACTTTTACAAGAGTGACAAAACCAAAGTCCGGCCAAGATGAGTCCCGTTTTGCGGTGGATGTGTGGATGAATGAGGACGCCACTAAGCGACTGTATAATTATAAAAGGGTAAGTAGCAACCAGCTGGTGAAGAAAGAAACTTTTTTGTCTGTTTCTGAATTCCGGTTTGGTCAGTAAGGTACACGTACACGCAGTTGGGGGTTAGAGAGGAAGGAAGGTACACGTCGCTAAAACTCAACTTCTCATCACTGGTTCCCATTCAGAAACGGTGGTGGTGGCAATTACAGACCAGATATATCTTAAGAAAGCTGCGAATTGTTTTTAGTTGTAATAATATTATTGTTGCAGTAACTTTAACCGTGGTTTCTTCTGCTGCGTGTAGGTTTGAAGCCTGAACGTTTGTTTACACTTCGTGAACTCTTCGGTTCTCTGAGGTAAACAAGGGAAAGTGTGTTAGCAATTCATTTAACGCTGAAAGACCATCCAGTAGTTGTCATGTCTGAAATATACAGAAATGCACACATAATGTAATCTGCTGCAGTATGAGCATGTGTATTAGCACAGGTCACATGAAGCTGAGTACGCGAGTGTGTAACAGTCATAGTGTGAAGGAGCAAAGAGGATCAGCAGGGAACCATGTCTGAGTACTTGGGTTGCTGCCACAGCCTAAACACATGATCAAGTAATGTTACAATGGTCAAATAATAACCAAAGTAAAAACGTTTCATGCAGATGTGCAGAAGCAGCAAAGCAATTAATTACTTACTTAGTAGCAGAACTTACTTAAAACAGCAGTAAAACTTCTTGGTATGTTCGGTATTCATCTTTATAGGCTCTGTTCTTCTTGATCTGATGTTTTTCTTGACCCAGCAATAAACCTTAGATGTCAAAGATGTAATCTCCAGCATAAAGAAATTAAACACAAAATGGAAGTGGTGATTAAATGATAATGATGGAATGCAAATACTCTTCATTAAAATTGTTAATCATTTGAGAATACTCAATTCATCATTAAAAAGGCTCTGCTACACTAAATGTAAGATTTTTAAAAAAAAATAATTAATTAAACATTAATGCATTAGTGCAAAATTCTTCAGGAAATTTGAAAAGTCAAGCTGGCCCCGCTAAAACGGCGGCGCCCCTGACACAAAGTGCTGATTGTTAGTTCATAAGGGAGTGGTCTCAGGAACACCTGAATTTGAGCCCTGTGTTAGTTGGCTTGCAGTAAGAAATGTGGATTGACTTTGTGTGGTCTGACTTAACAAACAGCCTTCACATATCCTAGACCACAGGCTTCTCCAAAAACACATTCACGTATATATGTAATGTTAAAGTTTTATTTAATGATATAGGAGACTTTACTGCAACAGTGAACTAAGCTGTAGTGACACTTTACATCAAAGCCAAGTTTTTGTCTTATCTAGTGACACTTCTGTTTACTAGTAATCAGTCATAACATTGTTATTAGAGTTGCAAATAACGATATATGGTAGAACAGCCTTCTTGGAAATATTGGGCTTGAAGCCACAGAATGAACTGATGAATCTAAAAAACGTTTTTCTGTGCACGTGGTCACTTGCAGTGAACTGGAGGATCACTCACAGTGGAGGAGCTTGGGTTAATGACCTTGTATCTGGACTTTTGTTCAAATACTCAAGCATTTATCTTTCTGACAGATTTTTGTTTGTTTATGTATTTATTTGCTGTCATGGCTCAGTGTTATGTACAAGGTCATATTATACATTAGTAAGGTTAATATATTAATTTATACGCTCACACCTCTGCATATGTTTGCACTCCACCATATTAATACAAAGCACCTTGCTCTTTTTTCACCCTTTGAAAGTCATTTGAGGCATGTTGAGATAAAGTTTGCTTGATGAGTTATTGATTGTGGTGCCGTGTAGCAAATATTGACTGTCTTGGACCTGCCCAGATGAATCTTGGCTCTTGATAAAATTCTTTTCTTTGTATAAAAAGGCCGTATCACAGTGCAGTATCAAACAGACATAGATGCATGCTTTCTGTTTGCTTTGTGTCAGTGTCTCAAATCATTAAACTGATATGTTGAGTTCATGGATACAGTCTATGCAACACCTCTCCTGATAACCTAGTTAACAGATACACTCATTTTGTTCCTCTAAGGGAGAGCTTTGGGTGAATGCATGATGGCTGGTTCCGAGGGCAACGGGACTGCTGCAGGACCTGAGAATAACCTTCACATTCCCTTCACCTTGGAGGAACATGAGCGAGAGGAGGAACCTCTGAAGGATGTGCTTAGCCGAAAGCTGAGAAAGCAGTGCTCCTTCAGCCCAGCACGAGCCAAAGCCCTGCTCCTCAACTCCATACCCATTCTAAAATGGCTTCCAAAATATCAGGTCAAGGACTGGGTTCTAGGTGACATTATGTCTGGCATTATTGTAGGCATACTGCTGGTGCCCCAGTCCATTGCCTACTCCCTGCTGGCAGGTCAGGATCCGATCTATGGCCTTTACACGTCCTTCTTCTCTAGCATCATCTACACTCTCCTCGGGACATCCAGGCACATCTCAGTCGGCATCTTTGGAGTGCTCTGTCTGTTGGTGGGGCAGGTTGTGGACAGGGAGTTGGCTGTGGCTGGATATCTCACTGATCAGCAAGGTAATCTGACCAGCCAGGGCAGCCTCGAGAACATCACTACTCCCCACTGTGATCGCAGCTGCTATGCCATCATTATAGGGGCCACTGTCACCTTCACAGCAGGAGTTTACCAAGTAAGTGTCTGCATAGAGTGTTTGTAGCAGGTTAACCATCAGCTTTTGACTGTCTCATTTTACTGCCATCCAGTGTCAGCTAGAAGAGGATGACTTCCCCCCCAATGTTTATTCCTTTAGCTCAGGGAGTTTTTCCTCGCCTCCGTCACCTTGGCTTGCTCAGTAGGAGCTCAGACCTGGACTTTGTGAAGGGGCTTTGTGACAACCTCTGTTGTAAAAAGACCTATATAAAAAAAGACTGAATAGAAATTGAACTATGGATTATTTAGGATATTTATGGCATTATAGACTCCTCATTAGGTAAAGGTTTGGTGTAAAACCCTTCAGTATGCTACAAGTATGTGTTTGTAAAATGTGTTTAATTGTGTAATTTCTCATATACACTAATGTGCAAAAGAGACCACACTACTGTTCATTCATTTCTGCTCAAACTAGTACAAGTTGGGTTTTTTGACCTTTTTAAAAGTATATTATAATTTAAATCTTGCTGCAACTTTAACGCTTTCATCTTCTAAATGTTCCAACTAACTTCAGAGACTAAACTTTTGAAGATATTTGAAAGAAACATGGAGCAATGTTCCTATAGATGTCTTATAGAAATTGATAGCAAAAATGAACAGTAAATATTTATTTAGTTGTTGAAGCTTTTGCATTATCTTCTGTTATCTAAACACCAATCAGGGACAACATTAAAACTGACAGATGAAGTTAATAACATTGATTATCTCATTACAATGACACCTACCAAAGCAGCAAGTGAGCAGTTAGTTTCTGAAGTTGAAATGTTGGAAGCAATGGGCAAGCATATAATTCTGAAGGACTTTACCAAGTGCCAAATTGTGATTGTGATTGCTGGTCCAGAGAATCAAATGTCAGGTTATGTTTCATGTTCTGGGTATGCAGTGGTTGCTACCTACGGTAAACTGTCGACAAGATCACGGGTGCCCAAAGCTTATTGATGCATGTGGGGATTGATGGCTGTCGTATCTCTTCTAATCCCACAGAAGAGCTACTGTAGTACAAAATGCTGAATGCTGGTTTTCATGGAAAGGTGTCCGAACACCGTGCACTGCAGCGTACCAAGTATGGGTCTGTGTGGCCTCTTTCAGCAGGATAATGCTTCCTGCCACACTGCAGAATTGCTCAGGAATGGTTTGAAAACATGACAAAGATTGCAAGATGTTAAATTGGCCTCCTAATTCCTCAGAGCTTCATACAAACAGGCATCCGTTGGATGTGCTCGACAAGCTAGTCAGATCCATGGAGGCCCCACCTCACTTGATTTATAGGAAGTAAAGGATCTGCTGCTAATGTCTTGATGTCCGATACCACAACACACCATCAAATGTCTTGTGGAACGCTTTGGTGGCATGAGGGGGACCTACACAATGTTGTAAAAACAGGAAGATACTGGCTTTAAAGTGGGCTTCAAAGTCAAAACAAAACCCACACTATGTAAAAAAAAACAAAGTGTGCCTAGAACAAAGGTCAAAAAATGCAAAAATATGTACTGACCTCCACACTTGAAAAAGTCATGTAGTCTACAGTTACTGCTTGAGCAACCTACACACACAAATACAAATTCCATGCTAAAACAGCAGATCACTCACAAAGCAAATCAACCATTATACTCTACAGTACAAACACATATATGCAAACATAGGTCTGGTCTGTATGAGTTGTACTGGTCCCTAAAGGAAAAGAACACGTGTCGGGGAGTTTTTATTGGCTTTTACTAGCTTATCTGGAACTGGCTTTCATATGACCGGGTCAGGAGCTCGTCCAAACCCAAAAACAACTGCAACATCTTTTAGGGGACTTGTTACTTTGTTTCTTGCTTTCTGTCCGATGTTTTGTAACACACATTTGATGGTTTTTAATAAACAACCCTAAAATACTGACTATTTAATTCTGTTTTCTGTGATTTCAGGTGTTAATGGGTCTCCTTCAGGTTGGCTTTGTCTCAGTCTTCCTCTCTGACTCCCTCCTGAGTGGTTTCGCTACTGGTGCTTCTCTCACCATCCTCACCTCTCAGCTGAAATATCTGCTTGGTATCAAACTGCCTCGCCCCCAGGGCTGGGGCTCACTAATCAAAACCTGGATCAATCTGCTAAGTAACCTGGGCCAAACCAACATCTGTGACCTCATAACCAGTATCCTCTGCCTGCTAGTGCTGGTCCCTACCAAAGAGCTCAACGACCGCTTTAAATCCAAGCTCAAAGCGCCCATTCCTTTTGAGTTATTTGTAGTCATCATTGCAACGCTGGCCTCTCACTTTGGTCATTTCCAAGATAATTATGGATCAGCGGTAGCAGGGGCCATTCCAACAGGCTTCATGCCCCCTCAGCTGCCAGCTTGGTATCTCATCCCCAACATAGCAGTTGATGCATTTTCCATAGCTATTGTTGGCTTTGCCATCACTGTGTCTTTATCTGAGATGTTTGCTAAGAAGCATGGTTATGTGGTGGACCCCAATCAAGAGATGTATGCCATTGGGTTCTGTAACATCTTTCCAGCATTTTTCCGCTGCTTCACCACAAGTGCTGCCTTGACCAAGACTCTGGTAAAGGAATCCACTGGCTGCCAGACTCAAATCTCCGGCTTGATCACTGCACTGGTTTTGCTGTTGGTGCTTCTTGTCATTGCTCCACTCTTCTACTCACTTCAGAAGTAAGTGCCTGTCACAGAACAGAAATAACATCATTATAATAGAGAAGCCAAGAAATGGACACTACTGAAAATGTACCTTAAGGAAAAATTCCACCAGTGTTTCAAATTGAAAAATAAGTGAAAGTAAGTCATATATACATTTTATTTTATTATATTTATCTTATTTTTTAAGGCTTCATTCTATATGTAATGTTTAAAATATATTTTGCCTTACAATGGGTCATGTACATGTGATTTTACATAATGTCCAAAGCAGCGTTTTCATAACTTTAATGTAAAAGCATTTTGTGAGGAAGGCTTTAGAGACATTTTGGATGTCAGGTTTCTGGTTGCTGTTCCTATCAAAACCATCTGAATAATCACTGGAATTCCCATTTAAGGTGCTTATGTCCTGGGATTTGTTTTCTGAATAGAAAGTTTTACTTCACTTAACTTTGTTCTTCAGAGTATCTTTCTTAACGTGTCTGCTTTACCTTAATTATAATTTGGTGGATTTATTTTCCCCACTGTCTGGTATCTGGTAAAAGCTGGTTTAAACAGGTTTAGGTGCTGAATAGTGCTCACTAGGGTTGCAAAACCAGGAATTTTCAAAGTTGGAAACTTTCCATTGGAATTAATGGGAATTACCTGGGAGTTTTCAAAGTTGAAGGTTGGGAACATAAAATATAGTTGATAGAAAATATATTGTAGCATAATCTTGGCTAAAAGAATCAGATTTAAAGCAAATACAGTTGAGTATCTATGCTATTCCTCAATCACAGGCACATAGCCTACTACTTACTGTAGAGCTATTGAGGCCACACCCCCTACATGCTCTGTGCATTCCTCCATCACATGCACAATGATTTCTAGAATTCAGAACATAAGCAGTGTAGTTCAAACTTTCAAGTATGGCAGTGGGTTTGATGTCTGGTTTTTCTTCACTTTCAGCATCTTTATATGTTCACCCCCATTTGTCATCTTATTTTCAGGTGCGTCCTGGCCGTCATCATTGTTGTGAATCTGCGTGGAGCACTCCGGAAGTTCCGGGATGTTCCCCGGATGTGGCGGGCAAACCATGTGGATGCTTCTGTCTGGCTGGTCACCATGGCCACGTCGGCACTAGTGAACACTGAGCTAGGCTTGCTGGTGGGGGTGCTGGTTTCTGCCTTCTGCGTGCTGGGACGCACCCAGCGTGCCCAGGCCTTCCAGCTGGGGCAAGCCGGAGACAATGAGCTTTTCGAGGACCTGGCATTATATAAGGGCCTTCGCACACAACCTGGAGTAGCTGTGTTTCGCTATGAAGCTCCTATTTACTATGCAAATCAGACTCTGTTTAAGAAGTCTCTGTACCGCAACATGGGCCTGGACCCGCTGAAGGAGAAAGCCAGACGCAAGAAGATGGAGAAACAAAGGAATAAGCAGGAACCTTTAGAGCGTGAAGCCAAGCAAGACCATGAAGTGTCCACTAATACCTTTCTACCACAAGGTCCTACTTTTCATACGCTGGTCGTAGACTGCAGTGCAGTTCTGTTTCTGGATACAGCTGGTGTTGGTGCTCTAAAAGAGGTGCATAAGGATTACAAGGAGTTAGGAGTGCGCTTGCTGTTAACTCACTGCAGCACCTCAGTGATTGATTCTCTTCGGAGGGGTGGTTACTATGACCCCAAGACAGGTAGTCCAGAAATCATTTTTCACAATATCAGCGATGCCGTCCATTATGCCCAAAGCTTACAGTCACAAAATGGTGATTGCGAGACATTTTGCTGATATTAAAATGCATTAGGGGTAGGTGATCTGGCAAAAATGTAGACATCTTTGCAATACACAAAGTGTAACACAAGTTTTCGTTTGTCTGAATATAATCCTAAGCAATACTGCAAAAAACACTAATCTATACTAAATATACAAAACTTTTACTTTTATTCAACATCATACAGATTAGGCAGAAATCAAACCGTGCCAGATTTAACAAACCCTTTTCCACTTGCCTCAGTATTTTCCCTAGGGATATCTTAAAGGTTCTCAAAGAAGAAATGGATTGAGTGAACAAAGGTGTCTGCTAAAGAAGCAGGACTTGCTCGTTAATTATTGCGATCTCAAGCAATTGCCTTTTCAACCACCTCCAAAAAAATGGCAGACAAAGGTGTTTATGAAGTATAGACTGCTACATATCATTACATCATTACATTTTTCTGTGCTAGCTAGCTAAAGGCAACTGAGTTTTTGGATTGCAGCGTTTGCATGGTTAGCTGATGAGCACACTGAGGCAACCGTAACACAGAATAAGTCATTTCTACTTGAATAGTCTGCTACTCCCCTTTTGAGACGTTCAAATGGCCAGTCGAAGAGGGTGAGCGCTATTTAAAATGTATTGAAAGAGGGCCTGGATTTTGCTCTTAACTGGCCAGTGTTCTAAACATACTGATAATATCTGTAATGTGTTCAGGAAAACATTTTATTACATAAATCATTGCAGTAATGATAAAATATTGTCATATTCCCATCCCATCTTTAAACTAGGTGTAATACACTTTGCAGTCAAACCGTGCCTTAGTTCAGACTGACAATCAATAAGGTGCTGTTTTTGTAGCTTTTCTTTATTTTTGCTTTTTTCAGTCTTAATATGTGTTGAATGAAAGAATTTAGTCTGGATTTAAGCATGTGTTCTCTGATGAAGAGTTCACTGAAGAAGCAGAGGTCAGAGGAATGACTGCTGTTGAAGACCAAAATTCACTCTTACACAATTCCTCATTTTTGCATAGTTCACAGCACTTTAAATATGTATTTTCTGTTCAGTCCTTTTACTCTTTTAAACCATGTGTCTCTCAGGGCCTGTGCTCAAATTTGCTGGCCAAGCAAAAGGAAGAAAGGCAAAATGTTACTGATGTCAAGAGGAACAAGTTTATTTTTTCAGTACTGGCAAAAATGTCATCGATCTTTCCAAAGAACACAGCTCGAATAATGTCTTATAGCCATATTTAATAGTCTGATGATTTTATATTTCTATCGTATTGACTATTGAGTGCCTTAAATGAATTTTCTATGGTGGGAATTTTCTATGGAACAGCAGTAAAATATGTCTAATCTTTACCCTGTAAACAGATCATTTGCTTTGCTTTTACAAAGCAAGTACCAGCTTTTTCATGGGTATTTTGAATGTGCCATTATTATTGACTGTAAACTCATCAATTACTTTAACACATACGGGTTACAGGTTTAAAGTGAAAGCTTTCTTTGATCTATAAGCCAAAGTTGATCCTTGCCTAGTGTAATAGTGTTACATTCAGAATAAGACGGATATGCAATATGTATATGTAAACATCAGTGTCAGGGTTTTTTTTGTTTTTTTTGGAGTTGACTGGGTCAACAAGGAAAAGAAATTTGGAACTTTTTTTCTTTCTCTTATATTTGTTGTTAAGGTCGAGATATGTTTACAGAATTCATGGCAATCTCAAGGATATGTTGGACAGGTCCAAAGCTGTAGACAGCCAGCGTCACATCTACCAGTGAGTCACTACACAAACATGGATTTTTAAACTATTGGCCGAATCCCACTGTCCTGGCAGCTGTATGAGATTTTGCATTAGGCATCTGGAATATGTTTAATTTATAGCTATTTATAGTGAGGATTATGGCACAATCAAATAGGAATTCAGTCTTATCTTTCTTCCCAAATGTATTTCTCTGCCTTTTACTATGAATATGACTGTATTTGTGTAATACATGCTGTTGAGCATTGAAGACTTTATATGCTATTTTCTGTTCTGTTCTTATTTATCAGAGATCACTGTTACTGATCAATACTTTATAATGTTCTATCACTGTACAAGGTTTCAGTGGCTGTTACAGTTGTTTTGCAGCCACCTTGGGTTTTGAAAAGGGAGAGTATGGGATTTAAAATTCTTACAGCTTGGCTACAATAAACATATACAACCTGCAGACATTTGTCACTTCTTTTTTGTCCAGTCCTGTGTTGTATTCGGACAGTTAATACATCTTAATACACTAAGACTGAAATTTCCTTGTTGCATGTTTTCATTCCATCCACCACACATAAAAGGAAACTTCCGTTTCCACCGTGCTGCTGCCAGAATTGAGGCTTGCCCCGAGTTAGGACAATTTAGATAAAGCAGCCCCAGTCTGTGTTCTCATTCTGTAGCTGTGTCCCCTTGCTGTGTGAAGGCAGACTTATCTCTCTGGGTGAGAGTCTGAATGCCAAACAGCCTGGATCAGGCCCCAAGCCCCACTGGCTGACCAGTAATTAAACAAGGCTGTCTTATCTACTCCTTCATTCATTTCTTTCTCTGCAGGAATTCTTCAGTTCTACCACTGAGAGGTGCTGTTCTGTGGCCTTATCTTTCTTGGCCTGTGATTGATTAGCATTTTTTCCAGCTGGTGAAAGAAATTGAACAACTCTGCTGGCTATGGCTATTTTTTCAGGTATTCATACACATTTAACCTGCTGATAACCAGCAAGAGTGAGAAATAAGTTGGAAACATAGCACTCAAACATTTCTAAAAGAGAGGCTGTGTCAGAAGAGTTGAATAAAACTTCTTATCCACTTTTCTAGATTTTGACCAGTATCAACCAATATTTTTAACCAGGCCATGGGCTTTAGATCAGGCATAATCAGGGCAAGCAGACAGGAAAGGAAGCATCATCTGTTCTATTTTATCCCCCCTTAATGCCTACACATCCATTCGGTATCAGTAAAGTTTTCTGAACCTGAATCGGAATTCATTTATAGAATCTATTCTGACCTAAGATGAGGATTAAAAGGCACTAGCCATGGTTTTCCAGGTTTGTCTAACAATTAAAGACAATCTACTGTACACCAGGGACCAACTGGCCATCCGGACATTCTGGACAAAAGTCCAAAAATGATTGTCTAAATACTGTGGGCCTGGCTCTGTGGTTTATTAACCTTATGTGTCAGAGGAAGCTAATGCAATCATTTCCATAGAAAAGAGCTGCCTAAACTGCCCTGCAAATGAGAGGCACACCTCTCTCTGCCTCGACTCTGCTCAGTGAGTGGTAAAGAGCAGAAGTGTATATCAAGTTTCATCACAATTTGATCCAATCCAATTATTTTAGCCAGTCATCTGATACATTACTGATACCTCAAAATTTGCAGCGATGCAATTCAGTTCAGTGCAGTTTGGTTGATTTTGTTGGATACATTTATATTTACGGCATTTAGCAGACGCTCTTATCCAGAGCGATGAACAGCTTTGTAGTGTCTGTTCTTCCATCTGTAAAGCTAAACCCATCAACAGCTGTCATTCTACTGAGATACTACTAGCAAAGTTACCCACCATAACAAACCCTGCCAAACCTGTAAACCCAAAAGACAATAAAGTATATAAGAGTGAACAATAAACAATAGACAATAACAATAAATGTGCAATGAATATAAGGTTATAGCTTCCAAGATGTGAGGAGTGTGTGTTTTAGTCGTCATTTGAAGACAGCAAGGGACTCCGTAGTTCTGATGACAAGAGGAAGGTTATTCCACCACTGCGGAGCCAATATTAAAAAGAATCTTGATGCAGATCTTCCTCTTCTTTTGAGCGTTGGAGGCTCAAGGCGAGCAGTGGTTGATGCTCGGTGATGACGGGAAATGACACATTGCTTGATCATAGCTGATTGGTAAGGAGGCGCAGCTCCAATCTCGGCTTGTGTCAGTGATACTTGGGTCTGCAGTCAGTACGAAATATGATGAAATTTCAGACAATCTGCTACACTTCCATCAACTCACACATATGCAACCAAATTATAATCTAAAGACTTTATTATTAAAGGTAAATCTTCCATGGATTAAATTATATGAGGTTTTGTTACAGGCGATTCTAAAGGTAAACCTTAAGTCTAAATTAATTTACATGTATTCATTTAACAGACAATGTATTACATTATATAAAAGCTTACATTAATAAACACAGCCTTCTGTCATCATTGGTCTGATGTTATTTGCTATTGTGAATGGGATTCCTTGACTGGTATAGTATTGTGAGACTCTAGGCCAGGGGTGTCAAACTCTGGTCCTGGAGGGCCAGTGTTCAGCACAGTTTGGTCATTTCTCTGCTCAAACACACCTGATTTAACTGACCTGCTAAGTGCCAGGTTTAGTGAATGTGTTTGAGGAGGGGGAGTACTAAGTAGCGCTGGACACCGGCCCTCCAGGGCCGGAGTTTGACACCGCTGCTCTAGGCCGGCCACCCTGCAAACCCAGCCTATTGGTTAAGAACTTGCCCTTATCAGAGGACTGCAGGTTCAAGACCCAGCCCAGGACCACTGAAGTACCCTTGAGTAAGGCTTTGTTACATGCAGATGTCACATTTCATGGTGGTGCGCTTTGTGTGATGGGGCATGTTCACAATGACAAATAGTCACTTTCACTTCACATACCGTGCTTTTTTTGGCTTCTCTACTCCAGAGGGCTGTGCCATCACTAGGCTAATTATTGTTTTCACTGCATTATTTTGTTTTAGTGTGCTATATTAATATCTGTGCCATTTAGCTTAATTTGCCAAATTGCCATTTAGATCCTCTGCTTACAGAGTGTTTGGGCAAATTGTGTTAGTTTACAATGTGTGGAAACTGGCTGAACACTTTGGGGTAGTAGTCCCAGAGAAGGCACAGTATAGCTAGTCACTCTGTTTGGTCCTAGTCTCTATCACAATTAATATGATGGCGCTCGAGAGTTTGCCTTTGAAAGAACTGAAAAGCGCTGAGAGCGAGAATTTTAGCAACCTAAAGTCACCACCAGAGGGCGGTGTCGCCTTAATTAAAACATTCACCTTCGCACCACTACCAGCCGGTTTCTCCATGTTGTAGTGCTTCATATTTGCGGTAAGTCACATGAGACCTGCTCAAAGATTTCTGTCGTTTTTATGACGTTGCTGACAGGTCTTTCAGACTGGAAACCATGACGGAAGAAGTGCCTGTCATTTTGAGGTTTGGCCGCAAAAAAATGCACCCACTCCTCATCTACAGGGCAGCCTGGGACAGCGCCGTCTCCAAGGCATCTAGTGTCCCAATGATATTAACAGGTGTTGAGACAGTTGAAGTGAAAACAGACCCCCCGCTTCTTTCTCCCCTCTCCCTCTTCACCTCTCTTCCTCTGTCGTTCTTGTGTTTTGAAAATCAGATTCATGGGAGCGCCATGCATCCATTTAGCCTGTTTGTGTGAATATCAGGCCTCCAATCGCCAAACTGAGGAATGTTTATGAGTCATTAGAACTAAATTCACCTCGAGCCTCACAGCCCACAGCATCCTGACCACCACAAAAAGCCTGATATCACTTCACTGTAGCCTAAAGGCCTTTGCGTGCTCACTGCGGAGGCGACGTCCGCCTGGCTTTGGCGAACATAATGACGTCAACGCGAAGTACTCCGCGAACAAGTCGGCTAGGCGACACCGTCTGTGATTGGTTATTGCCATACCACATTGCGTGTGTTTGGTTGGGACCTGGTTGTCTGTGATTGGTTGGAGTAAAACTAGTCGAAGACGCGGTAAACATGGACGAGTTGGAGGAAAGACAAGTGCAACTTCTTTTTTCTCATCCGCCAATGTGGCACTGTGTCTGAAGAACTTGTTCCTTACGTAATTTCTCATGGACATGTGCCCCAATAAAAATCAAAATTAACATTTATCTTCAGTCTTCATTCATTTCTGGAAACCTGTTTCTTTCTGCTGTCCGCTTATCTGTTCCTCTACAATTTTTAGGCCAGTTAGTATTAAAGGATCTGTAGATGCTCTGCCAGTTCCTTTCGTTTTGTATTGTTAAATAATGTTTAATAAGAGATAATTACATTTTAACAAACTTTTATTCTGTTTATCCAAATGACATTGCTTTGCTAATGCTAATAATAATATCAACCAAAAGGGAATTTACAGTGCTGTTATCAATAAGCTAACAGAAGTTTTGTTTTGTAGTGGCAGTAGTGGTGTGTGTGTTTATGTGTGTGTTTTGGGGATGGGTATGGGGGATGGCATATTCCATTGTTTTATAGGGCCAAACATTTCTAGCGTGTCCCTTCATATTGCAGCCGTTTAAAAAACATGTACCCGACTTGAAAAAAGTGATTCACCTTTTGGGCAGTGGTAGCCTTGTGGTGAGGGAGTTGTTCTTTTACTCTGAGGGTTGCAAGTTCAAGTCCAGCCCAGGTGCCACTGAGGTACCCTTCAGCAAGGTGTTTAGCGTCTTTTTACTGTTGCTTGAGAGGCCCAGCTGCAACAATTGCATCCAGCTGTGACAAAGTTTTGTATTTGTTTCTTTATTCCTTTTTTTTACACCATATCCTTACTAAAATGTAGTGTGATTGGAATTGCATAGTATGACTTGAGGTGAATCTGATTCCTTAAGCACATTTTTACCTTGATCTCAATTACCAGAGTTTCAGTATTGATGATAACCATAATATCTGAAAAATGAAACATTGATGTTATTTAAACATATACGATAATACAGTCATAATAATCCTGTGCCAGGTACAGTGTGGTTCACATTTCAGTAGTAGGTCTAGAGTGTCTTCCTTGGTATAATTTGGCAAATTTTCTTTCCCAGCAACGAAAACGGTTTGTTCCGAAGGAGGCATTGTATCGCCAGTCTTTTGATGTATATTATGTGTGATGTTAAAATAATATCACTTTTGTCAATGCATTGAAATATATCATGGACAATACAAAAGCCTCAATTCCTCCCTTTCCAAGAACTGTGGTTGTGGTTGTGCTGATCCCTTTTTTTTTAAATCACAGGTGTAATTGGATAGAGATAACTATATAATTGTGGAACTAATTGCTGGCTGTCAGTTGTCAGCATTCATAAAACTCTCCGCTCTGTCTTCTGAGTGATAGCACATATGACAGCAATCTCCTATCTAGTATAATTCACTCTTCTGCTCTTATATAAACTCCTTCATTGCTTCCAATCAATGTGTTCTGAAAAGAAATAGGTGGGGGGTACGGAAGGAAAATGTGCATTCTTCCCAGAGGTTTTAAAGCTCAGCATGTGGCTGTGGTTGAAAATAATGCTCCTTCTTGCTATCTCATGCATACATTCTAGTGCTCTAGCTTTGTGTTGGTGCTAGATTTCCTATTCTGTGTGCATTGTAGTGCCATGGCTTTTGTAATGGGGCTAGCGTTCTAAAGCAGTGTGTGGTGATAAGGGCAGGTTGTTGGCATCTCCATTTGTCTTTTGCCTCCAAGTTATGCTGCATCTGCATAATCCAAACTGGAGGAGTGTCATTTAAAATCACTGGAATGCTTTGTGCTGTAACTTCTGCAGTGTGTGGCTGGCCGTTGATTTATATTCATGAAAAAGCATACAGGATTTTTTTTCCATTTTTACGTACTGTAGTTGGACGGTGCGGCCTTGCTGCCTTTTGCTTCTCTCATAAAAAAGTGTGGCTTTGTGCAGTGAACTGAGATGAAAACAATGTAACTGCAGCGTGATGAAACAGATGCAATGTTGCAGCTTCTGGCAGACAGGAATGTAAGCCAGGCTGCAGCCCAAGCTTAACCCATGTAAGACCCATAAAGAGTGTAACAAAATCAGTCCAATCTAATAAGTGCAAGAATGTGACAACATGCATCATAAAGATGTTATCAAATGCCTTCTATTAATTATGTCATCTTATGCAATAGGCCTGTCTATGCCCACAAATCTCTGGGTAGAAATGGTTGATGGTTGGGCAAGCAAAAATTCCATTCAAAAAAAAAAAAAAAACTCTTTATAAAATGGCATTCATCCTGTATGTGTGTGAAAAGTCACACTGTTCAGGTGTATTTTTTGTCGCCTTATCTCACCATGTCTCATAACTACAGCAAGTCACTGTGACTTTATCATCCTAGACTTGATAGCAGCGGAAAGGAACTTGGACTTGGAGGGCTGGATTGTTGCACAGTATGGTGATTTTTCTTTTCAAACACACATGATTGAACTCATCAGATAAATAGCATGTTTAGTTTATGTGCTACAGCAGAGAAACCATCAAACTGCACTAGACTCTAGCCCTTAGTTTCCCAATTTATGTGGACTGCCAGTTGTTTTTATTGGGATCTGAAAATTATCTGTAGCTTGACATTATCAAAGTGCAGTACTTCCATAAAAAATCCCCCCTTGATTTTTTGAAGTCAAGACATGAAATTGAAACTGACTTAAATTTATAATAATTTACACATGCATATATACATTTTCACAATAGCTCTTTATAACAATGTGGAGGGATGTCAATACCATTTGTAAAATTAACACACACAAAAAAAAACAATTAAAAAAATGAGGAACTCTAAAAGAGCTGGACAACCCATAGATCATATGGGAGGAACTGTTCACATGACAACCAGAACCATAATAACACTTCACAAAGCTGGGCTTTATTAAAATCTTTATCAAATGTAAGAACGTTTTTTTGGTCTGAGGAGACCAAAACAGAAATTTCTGGCCTTTGTACAATTTGTAATATTTGGAAGTGTTCATCACTCTGAACTCCCCACTGTGAAGCATGGTGGTGGGACCATCATGTTGACGAGGTGCTTTTCATCAGCTAAGACAGGGGGAATGAACAGGGTCTGGGGCAAGATGGATGGAGTCAAATTTAAGAATTTCTTTAAATTCTTAAAGAAAACCTGTTTAATTGTGCAAGAAACTTGAGACTAGGGCTGAAGTTCACCTTTTAACAGACATGCAACCTTAAGTATACAGCTAAAGCTGCATTAGAAACTGCTATTGTTGTCAGCACATTAGACATACTGCATGAATCAAATGGTAAAAATCCAAAATCCTAACCAACTCTGGGGAGTGAATACATTCTGGAAAGACTGTAGGTAAATATGATTGATAAAATGTTGTCTGCAATCTCTTAGAGGACCTTAAAGAACCTTAGCCATGGAGCAGAAGTTGTAAGCTACTGTCTTAATCGTAGCCTTCTTTTTATGTATATATATATATATATATATATATA
>JBBPDA010000034.1:7956977-7985307 GCA_037974385.1 Arnoldichthys spilopterus | reverse complement strand
TTTACATTTTATTCATTTGGCTGACGCTTTTATCCAAAGTGACTTCCAGGACAGAGGAAACAATCAAGCATTAGCGCTGCACAGGGCTACAAGGAAGTTCAACGCATTTATGGCTGATCAATGTTTATTGTCTGTACTTGATAGATACATACTTGGTCAGTAAATCTAATTCTGATTCTGACTTTCAGAATGTTTAGGTGGTGATTTTAGATTGTAAATAAAATGGCTGTATTTGAATTGTAGTTGCTGTGACCACTGGTTCCATTCACCATCACTTTAAAGAGAGTCAGTCTCTGTATGTTTCTCTACAATTAACTATTTCACCTTATAACATCTTGAATGACTTGTTTACAACTCAGTGAGTTATACAGAAATATCTGAGAGATTGCAATAAGCTTAGGTTTAATAGTACCTACAAAAATCAGTGGCTGTGACATGTAAACACAAGACAAACAAAACCAAATCAGATTTTTCATTTTTATTTTAACCTCATCAGTATTACACAACACTAGAACATTTCTCTTCAAAGCATCATTTTCCATTCAGAATGACCTTATTTTCATCGCAATAAATGAATAATGTAGAAATGTAGATGAATCAGTGGAATTCCCTGTTATCGCTGTCTTCCAGCACCTAAAAGAACAGTGAAGTAATGAACATTTTAACAGAGGCTTTGTTATACTCAAGCTCCAAAGCTCAAACTGCAATAGAGCCATAACCTTTTGCTGAAGTCTAAAAATGTCACGCCGATCTGCTTCCATGTACAATGCTTTTAGAGCCTGACCTCCTCAGGTGTTATAAAGTTCCCTACAATTTGAAAAGAATGGAATTCTGCCTTTTAAACGCACAAGACAATGTCTTTTCCTTTCGTGACATTAAGTCTGGCGCTGCTACTGGATCATAACGAATGGTCTGGAGACTTACACTCATGTCTGACAGGATCCTTCCTCCACAAGAATGAGAAAATTATTCCCAGAGCACTTACTAAAGCAAACTGTTATCTGACCTAAAGTGGGAGAATCAAAGGAAATTACTGAGACTGATGTCTTGAGTAAATGAAGTCCTCTTGTCTTCAGTAGGAAGACGATTCATACAGCAGTGATGATAACCAGTGTTTATAACCATTAATAGAACGGCCTAAGATATTTTTATGACAGCATGAATTGATTTTTACTTCCTGAGATAGCCAGGTTCATATTTACAAACATATCTCTACCACAAAGCCCCATGTATCTTAGAGTAAAGCTCAACTTCATTTGGATTTAAAGTTTAACCACATTAGAATGAGTCAGGTTATGTTAAAGCTGTAAAGGTGACCTTTGCACAAATCTCTTCAGGAAATTACACATATATTGCTCCCTGAGTGTACTTCAAAATATGCACTTAAAGATGACTGAACAGCTTTGATATTGCTGTGTGCTATGAACCGAAAGTGCACAGTGTTCTTCCTTAAAACTCTTCCTCATGATCCCATCCCATTATGTGGGTCAGCAGCCTAGGTCCCATGAAGTATTGAAAAAATGCTCATTTAACTTCAGTACTTTTTTTCCTCTCCTTTTTCTTTTTCTTTCAAACATACTGGTATTTCTTTTAGAAATATTGCTTAATTGCATCACAAAAGACACTTAAAATGCATGAAATGGATGAAAAGTGATGATAACTAATTTAGAAATCCACATCCAGTGTGAATTACACTGCTGCTGTAAATACAACTCGACAATTGAGGCCAGACTACCTGCATTAGTCATCATTCAAAAACAAACAGCCTAGATGAGGCTATAAACTCCAAGCCCACCTGCATCAGATATCCCAACTGCAATATTTAGTTAGACATAGCTGATGGGAGGGCACTCTGAAATGCAGAGTCATTCTTGGGTTTTATTTATAGCAGGAAGGACTTAGAAACATCTGGGACCATTTTACTCTTAAAATCAGAGGGGAGCCCTCAGGGCCATCTAGACTAATTACTTAGGGTCAGTAAAAATCATGTTTGTTTTTAGGTGATTTTTGTTTCAAGGTATCAACATGCTTGCTGTATTTAATATCGGTAATCCCTTTACTTTTATTGTGTAATTTTGCACAAAGATTTACAAACAAATGCCATATTTTAGTTTTTTACCTGTAGAGAATGTGCTAATTTTTTTACATTAAACAAAGCATTTATTTTCATCACTGTTGTTCAACTTTTTGTGCATAACTGCATGTCTGTTATGAACCACAAGACATTGAACATTATGTCGTTTAAAAGCTTGAAATATAAATGTTTAAGCTAAAACATCTAGAGAAAAAATTTGCACAACCATTAGCTTAGTGCTAACATCACATTTTGACATTGCAACATCAGAACAAGTTATGTCAGCGAAAGTTGGCAGTACCATAGCAGATTTTTTTTTTTATTATTGAGTCCTGACATTTAGGGCCTAAACTGAAGCCCTAACCCTAAAAGCCACTGTTAAAAAATAAATATACTCAAATAATTCTTCAGATCAATGTCATAAAAGAACCACTTTCAGTGGGTTGTTTAGTTATATTTAGTTATTAGTTTCAGTTATAAGAATGGTTTGAATGAAAAGAGTCTGTGTGTGAACATATGCAACAGATGCAGCAGATTTAAGTAGAAAAATAATGGAACTTTCATGTACTGAAAGGTTCTTTTGGGAGCCAAATGTGGTTCTTCTTCAGCATTGCTCCAAAGAACCAATTGGTAACCTTTTGTTTTTAAAAGTATTGAGCTTGAAATGAATTAATGAGTGCATTGGTTCTGTTCTAGAAAATGTGTACAGTTCTAAGTCAGTACATGTGTATACATAGGCCCTGTGTATTAGTGTGTGTAGATACAGGTTCTTTTAATTACTGAGTGGTAGTGCTTTTGTCCACTTGGTAGCAGAGCAGCTGAACAATAGAGGAAACCCCAAGTGTTTTGGAAAGAATGCATTTATATTATACAAGTATCTAAAGATTCACAGAGATAAACTGAGCATTTGTGTTGAAAGGCAAAGCTAAAGGTTAACCCTAACACTATCTGTAGCCCTAACCTTAACCATCAGAGAAACCAATCTTACACCAGCATGGTGTTATTTTTAGAAGTGGCCTTGTGTTAGTTTTAAAAAGGAAGCATTTGCATTAAAATGCTAAGCCAAAGGCTAGCCCAAAGAAATTGCATGTAGCATCTCTTTCAGACAAACATCCCGAGAAACCACCAGGCATGTTAATAAGTACACATGGATGAATTGCAAATTTGAGAGCATGTACACTTTGCAAATAGGAGATCGTATTGGTTCCACACCCTGTGCCAGGTTAGAATACCAGCCAAAAACAAATAGATGTTTGTTCTACCGTTGCTGTGACAGCACATTAATGAAACTGTTTTCCAAGCTGTTGTGATTCTCTTTTCTGTGAAATGACATGCCAAAAATGAACAGGTCTGAAAAGTTTTTCTTGTACTATCACTTTTGTCTGTGCTTTAACATTAATCTACTAGCAGATAGAGCTTCTGATTTAGAAAGTTAGAAGCCTGTTTGGTTTGATGTTAGTAAATGGATCCTGCTTGGCCCTGATATCTATGCTATTTTCTGTTGATCACCTTGTGGATTTTGCTAGCAGGCTGTCAGAGCTTTTGCCAGTTCTTTTGCAGCCCTTAACCTTCAGCACTCTCTGTAAACTGGCTGGTGTTGGCCATTATGTGTCTAGTTATAACTCAAATGAAAGTCAGCAGAGTGCTAATTAACACCCTTCTCCAACCAAACTCATTACGGCAGCTCAGTGGAGGCTTCAGGGTGAAGTGACTTTCCATTAGAGCTATCTTGCATCTCTTCTCCTCCTACTCTTCTCCTCCTCTCAACAGGGAGCAAGTAAACCAACTGTTCCACGACTCCAAACATTATGACCACACCATACGCCTTTACAAAACCCTTATTTGGTGAAATGCTGCATGGCTTTCACGCCTGACCCTCAGTCTAATCCCTAGAATGAATCCAAAATGACAATGTTGCAATGGGAATGGCATGCTTGGCAGCATCATATTCCTTGGGTGCAATTAAACAGCATTTGCAATGCTATGAGTGATGGAAAGAACTGCAGGAAGTGTGTGATTATAATCCTCCCACTACTCCGTGGTGTGAGTTATTGTGTGTAGTTAGCTTGTAATGGGTCCTGTCACGCTGACATGTAAAGGTGTTGTGGAAAATAGTTTTTCACTGAATTCCACTGATATATAATTCAGAGTGGATTGATAGGAAGGGATTGTAGAGAAATGCATTGTAAAGAAACTAACCATTTTTAGTGGTGGTGATAGGAATCAGAGGTCAACAACACAAATATATTAACTAAGAATCATCAGTTTTTTAAATGAGTGGTAATTCTGAATAAATAAGTTTTCTTTTTCTTTTCTTTATTTTGCCTTAAAATGCCCTATATGCACCAGACCACTGTGGATGGACAAAAAATAAGACAGTAAACTATAGTAAAACAATGCCTCCTGCATCAGGCATCATGCTCATAACCATTTCATATAATTTCATATGATAACTTTCCTAGGTATAGCTTTTAGAGTCATGACTCTACAGACACCTGGTTCCTATCTCTGCCTCTGTAAAAGTTAACATTTTTAGTTTTTCTATAAATTTATCATTTTGGAGAAAGTTTTGTTTGTCTGGAGAAGGTTTTGTTGACAACAAAGCAATATATCAAGTGCATAAAACTGAGTTTGTGAGTGTGTGTTCCCTAGTTTGTTATATTACAAGTGTATGGTTTTAACTGCACCTACAGATTTTATGATTGTTTATGGGTAATGTGGTTATCTGCAAACAGCTGTTACAGTAATTCGCTACATGTTATTATTTTTTCTGTATTTACATCTTTCTGTATTAGTCAATGTGCATTTCAGCAGATCATGGGAAATCCCAAGTGAAATCACACTCACCTCAGAGTTGTATTCGAATGCGCAAAGATACCTTTGGTTGGTTGAAATGCAAATACAAAGAGCAGATATCTCTGAACACTGTACATACTTTGTACTAGCACAGGATTCTCACCTACAAACCTCACAGACCTCTCTTCCTAGAGGCCGAGAAGCACCAGCACTGGCGTACCGCTGTAAAAATGGTAGTAGAAGAAAAAGCACAGGAAACCATCAGTCCAGTGGCAATCTTCATCCTTCAAACTTCCTCAAGCTCAGCAGTCTAAGGTTTTATGTGTGGCACTTTCTGACTCTCTCTTCTGTTGCTGTGAGCTATGACTTTAATGTGTCACTTTGTTGCTGGCGCAGAAGAATTGGCTTTGCGTCATGCCATTTTGGGCAGTGACAGCTTGGCCTCGTTTCCGTGACAACCAGTGCTTGTGACTAAAGGGGACGAGAGAAAAGTGTCTTTAGCGAGAGAAGTGGTGGTCCAAGAAAGATAAGATCACTTCAGGTATTCAGCAGGCAAGAGCAACCATTCTCTTTCATGATGGCCTTTAATGGCGCTTGGGGTGGGGGGCAGCATTTGAAGCAACAGGGCTGCCAAAACATCCCTGTACGGGGAGAGAAAGGAAGTGAGAGAGAGATATAGAGAGAGTCATAGAGAGAAAGAGGGTGAAGGAGACCACTCCTCATTCACACATCCCCTGCCGTGCACGGCTGAAGGTATTATCCTGATGTGAATAGAGCACCTACGGGCTTGGGCTATGGCAATTTGTGCTGGCATTTGGTGGAGCATTTCATTTGCCCGTGATTCATAGCTGTGTCCAGTCACTGTTGATATCTGGCTCTTCCAGAAGCATGCCGCTGTCATGCAATCAGAGCACTTCATTGCAGTGTGTGGCAAGCGAAGCGGCGAGGCCGCTGTGTATATCAGCTCTGTCCTTTTCTCATGCGCCCTCTCTGAATCTGTGGATTGACTTCTGCCAAGCCAAGACTGTTCCCCAGGAGCTAGCTTGGGCCTGCCGCCACCCACGCACAACCAGACATGGAGGAGCAGCACCATAATTCGTCTATATTCACCGCTCTCTAAGGTAATCAATCCTTCCTCCTCAGAATGTCAGGAGGCTTTAGTGTTCACAGCACAAAGAAAGAGGTTAATTAAATCATGCCTGTCATTTCCAACCAAGTCTATGAGAGATTATATAGATTTAGCAGAGATCTGGTATGTAAAACTGGTCAGCTGCTCAGATTTCTCAGATTTTTCAATATTATTCTGTTAATCCATTTGGAACCACTGAGGTATCCATGAGAAAGGTACCATCTCCAAGCATTGTTCCCCGGGCACAGCCTACATCAGCTGCCCACTGCTCCTACACGAATGGGTTAAATGCAGAGGTCACATTTCGTTGTGAAATGTTCTGTGTCCTGTGCTATGGTGTGTTCACAATGACAAATCTTTACTCACATTACAGAACCTTCCCTGGTACAAATAATGGAATAGTTTGGTAAAAAAAAAAAAATACTTTGAGACATATTTGGTGTTAATTTTAGTTTAGCACTGGAGCTGCAATAACATTACATAACAAGTCAATAGTCACTGAAATCTTTTCTGTAATTTTATCAGGAAAACTTCCCTCAACCAGCTTAAAACACAATCCGCTGTTCATTAAGGTGACTTGCTGGTGTGCATGTCCATAGACCTAGTATTACTAATGCAGATTCAGTTTTTGTGAGAAAGACCATCATAAATATGGAGAAATTACCTGGTGTTGTCTGAAATGGCTGCCTACAGTTGTGCCTTAACCATGTCAACAACTTTGCATGATCCTAAGAAAGGTGTGGTTTAAGTAGGTAACATTTTAGTAGCACTATTAACCTCATAGGTATATTTGTATTTGTATATTTGACAGTATATTTTAAACAGAGACTCAAGCATGAGAGCTGTTAGAAGCCTGTGTTTGTTGCCTCATTCTTCTCTGCTCCATGTCAGCATGTCATGTGTTTTCTCGTTATCAAAGCTTGATGGGACCCCAGATTTTCCGTTCTTTACACATACATCAGTGTCACTGGTGAGGCAGCAGTCTGTATTACAGCCTGCTCAGAGTGTCTCTCAGCTCAGTCATTCAGCTTCATCAGACTAAAAAGGCAGCCTGTGATCAATTTATCAAAATGAATACAAGCTCTTACATCAGCAGATCACTGTCAAAACAAAACATGATAATTACATTTTTACACCATGTATTTCATGCTGCCCTTTACATTGTATTAACTTAGCTATGTTATGAATGGATTAATAGACATAGTCCAAAAGTACTTGAAATAAAATCTCTTTACACTGAATTTAAGACATTTTTCAGAGATACAAGGTTGTGTTATGGCAGTGACATGTGTGGCTTTTATTCAGTATACACACAGTATTTTGCCTGTGTTTTTAACATTATAGTGGAAAAGGTTGGTGATAGTGTAGTGGGGAATACCACTGGCTTCCACACACAGCAGATTAAAGTATTTTCCCCCACACTATACCAAAAAGGGTCACTGGGCGCAATTTCTGGCTGTACATTTGCTATCATCTGAAGTGAAAGTGACTATTTGTCATTGTGAACACACTCAAGCACCACAACGAAATGCAATTCTGCATTTAACCCATCACACATGCACACGTGGAGCAGCGGGCAGCTATTAACAGCACCCGGGGAGCAGTGTAGTAGGACGGTACCTTGCTCAAGGGTACCTCAGTAGTGCCCGGTCTGGGACTCGAACCTGAGACCTTCAGGTCTCAAAGGCAGTGTACTAACCACTAGGCCACCACTGCCCACATAAAGCACGTTTAGGTCAGGATTCCAACTCCCAACCTTGTGTCTGCACGTGCTCTAACACTGTGCCACTGGGCTGCTATGTACATTGCTTTGTATAAGAACTTGTGCCAAATGCTTAAATGTAAATGTAAAAGGTGAATTCTAAAGTGAGTTTTAATTGAATTAAATGTCCCATAGGCCTGAGCATCCAAGGTGACACAAACCCCTATCACAAGCTGTGAGTACTGATCAATATTCAATATCCTATGCAGCATTTAGGTGCAGTTGTCGCACTGAGAGTGACCTTATGGACATTTGATCCTGTGACCTACATGCTGAGGACAACTGTATATTGACATTATACTCACAAACGATAGATTTGACCTGGCATCTGGTGTCTGATCTTGAATGCCCAGCACTGGGCAGTAAGGACATGAACCCAGGGGCTTTAAAGTGAAATACGACCACTCTGCAACGTATTCCAACAGCGCAATGACCATCTTATCATTCCACCTAAATGCTTAATTTAAAGGCTTTCACTCTCATAATTAGTTCATTTTGTTTCCAATGGGAGCTGTAACTGAATGTATACTTGGATATCATTTAAATGCTAATTTTCTTCTTAAATTTAGTAGAGATTACCATATATCAATTTATTTTAATTAACTACCAACTGTATGATATAATCCATTTATCACTGGGTACATAACCTCAGTCTAACTTTGCTAATGACTCATATTAGTAGAATGGGTAAAGTATTGATTTCTAAGGAGGCACATTTTGAGCCAGCATCAATGGTAAAATGCCCTGGAGTCACCAGAGCCAGAAATAGAATGATATTGCATCGATCTGGTAGCCGAACCCCTCAAGTGGAATGCATCAATCTGAGTTAAGGGAAGCACTGTCTGTACCACTGCTAACAGCTGTTTTAAAAGCTGGAGTCAGTAATGGGCCCAAGATGGCAAGCTCATAGACCACCCAGATCATGACAAACATAACTACTAAAGTCGAAATGTATTTTACTTGTTACTTATTTTACCTTACAAGTAAATGTTTGTTGCTTTAATTTAACTTAATCTAACTGCCCAAACGCATTACATTTACATTCGATTTACATACTGTCTCGACTGGTTCAAGTACACACAGTCAAGTACAGTCTTCGATGACATATCTTAAGAAAAATGGAAAAAGCATGAGGAAAATTACACTGAAGGAATAATGCTTGATCTTGTGTTAATAGTTCTAATTCTGATTGCAAGACAAACAGAAAAAATTTTTTTACTTAACATTAGCTTGGATCTTTGGATCTGGGTTTTTTACCTTGTTAGTTCATGTTTAGTCATTTTAAGCATAATTAATTGTGTTGTTTCAGACAAAATGATTGTTCCCCTGTCATTTTTGATTGAAGTGTAGTGAATTTTTTAAGTCTTCACCTCCATTTCCTGATGCAGCTACATGAACATCAGCTACACTAGTTGATTAGCCTGCTGTAGGCAATCAAGGCACTGCTCTGCTTCTCTTTAGTTTTTTTGGACTGGTTTATAAATAATTACCATGAGGTCACAGGTGAGGTAGTTTGAGGGTCAGCACTCATACTATTTTTCAAAGTTTATTCACTATGTACCAGTTGCTGTAGCGTGAACGGACTGAAAATGATGTTGAAATGGCTAAGAGATTTATAGTGATAAGTATTACAACATGGCTGACCCACTGTAATAGAGCAATATTTCTGTAGTAGAGAACACAGTTTTGAACACAGCTTAAATTATACAGCAAATAGTTCTGATGACATGATCTGATGGGCTCTTTTGTGATAACAGCACATTTATGTCATTGTCATTCTCATTCTGCTGAGCAGTGGATGCTAAGTGTCGACTCACTTTACACTGCAGGTAAAGTTACAGCAAAATGTGCAAAATCAGATGATAAATGCCTTAGATAACATTTTAAAAAGATTATAACATTTCCCTTATAGCCTTCTAGGTCAAAATATTCCTTGATTTACAGAACAGTTAAATGCAGAACATGTATAAAAACCCTCAAGGTCGTTGTTGTCTCTAATAACTTCAAATATTTTTCAAAGGTCAGAACATAAATCTAATAATGACCTACTATCTAATAATATCATTGTGGGTGATAACTGCCAAGGGTTAAATATTTTGCATCAGTAATTCGCAAGTAATTCCAAAGTTACTATGGGCACATAATTCCAGAGCAATGAATTAATGGTACATAACATTCCATATTGAGGACATTTCTGGGAAAGTGTGAGATTGCTCTTCCCCTCGTAAATAATTGTCTCAAAAGAGACTTATACATGGATGAATTCACTTGATGAACGTAAAATTGCAAGAAGATTGTTGTTGAGTGTTGACATCTGTTGAGACTTGCTGTAAGAGTCATGCAGTCCTTTTCCAGTTTTGCTAAACGGAGGAACAATGGGAGGCTTTTTCTCTAGATGATATATCCAGCATTGAGGAATGCTTAAAATGTATACTCAGTGTTACTTTAGTCATATGACTGAGATTAATGAGGCCCACTCAAGAAAACCCAAAATAGCAGAAACAGAATTGTAATAAATCATTCCTTAGAAATACTGTAAGCATTTCCTCAAACATGTACTATATGTTTATCTCAAACACAATCTCCTCTTCACCACTGAACCATCTACCCTTACCATCTCATCTTAGGAAAACAAAATTCTAAAGAGGGCCATGCGTTCTCATTTCACTGCACTCTGCAGATGTGCATCATGTGCCATGGTGGAGAACAGAGTGTGAAGGATAAATCACGCTGGATGGTGCAATGTGCAGTTTGGCCTAAGCATTCATGCTTAAGAATTCCCTGCAGAGGCTGCTGGGGGAGATCAGGACCTCTGGAGGAACTGAGATCAGAACAACTGACCATGTGTAATTGGGGGTCATACACTCCAGAACAGCTCATTCCTGGAGGCACATCCAGGAGTATTATCTGTGTCATGATGCGAGGCTGTTTGCGGTGAATCATGCTGAACACAGTGACCTTCTGGCCTCCTGTGGAGCTCTGATGCCTTCTTGGGATACTCCCTGCTGTCATGGTAACAGCACATGTCTTTCTCTCAAAGGCATCTCAACTCATTCTGGACTTAACAAGCAGAAGCTCTATAGTCTGTAACTTTCTGTCCACTGGGTCCAACTTCAGTCATGAATCCATCCCATGCAGTGTACCTCAGTGCCTGCACAAGATCTTCTTGCTTCTCTGTCTTTGAGATCCCTTTTAAGTACTTGTTTGTCTTTTTTGCAATTGTATATCACTGATGCCATTAGAATAATAAATGTATTTCATTTTTCATACATTTTACGTCAACAGAATAATAATAAAAAAAAACCGCTTGAGTTACATTAGTTACATTAACCTATTACTGCCAAGGTATTACACAGCTATTTATTTCCGCCTTTAAAGTTAACCTGAAATTCAAATGGACTTTTTTACCTTGTTCATTCATGTCCATGCTAATATATATTATTAATTATCATATTTCTTAAATGGTTAACTTCTTGTTTTCCTGTATTACCAGTTTGATTGAATCATTAAGCACCAGTAGATGGGTAAAAATAATATTACCTAGTAATATTGTGTTTCACCTTCATTTCCCACCACCCTCAGCTGTCACTGAGTAAAACCACTCAGCTAAGTCATGTTATGATTATCTCATACTCAGTAACTTTAACATGGTGGTGCAATTGTTAGTGCTATCACTTTACTCTGAAAAGGTTCAAAATTCTAGTTCTTTCTAGACTGAGTTTGTTTTGGAATATGGGATCTTCCATAGACATACATGTCAGGTGATCTGGAGATGATAAACTACCCATACGTGTGAATGTGTTTGTGTCTACCTTGTGATAAACTGGGGTGTCTCTCTGCCTCTTGCCCTATGAGTGCTGGGATAAACACAAGCACCCCCCTGCGATAAGTGGCTTAGAGTGTGCGTGTGTAACATGATTTCTCAATGCTATTGACTCATATATTTTATGTCACCCTTGAGTTGCCTTTACCCTGATAAAAAGCATTCAAAACCAAAGCCTTAGTTGTGAGTTTGCACACATGCTCATGCTGAATATTTATCACAATAAAGGCAGCACAAAGCTAGTTTTTATACAGTGGTAGAAAAACAGAGACACACAGAATGCTCCAATTCCACATGCTGATTCATTTTATTATGACCAATGGGGACACGCACATACCCAAACTAAAAAAGTTACTGTTACCGTTTAACTAAAAAGTTAAAACTGACAAAATTAATGGTCTTTTTGTTGTATACACTGTAGTGGATAAGGGTTAAAAGGTGTTAAAAGCATATTATTTTCCTATAAAAGTTTTGTTATCCAGAAAAGCTTGCAGAGGTTCTCTTATTACAGATAAAATATCCTGCCTGTATCATTTTCCACTCTGATCTACTTGCACACCTACACCACCCTGATCTCAGTGAGCTCTCTCTCTCTCTCTCTCTCTCTCTCTCTCTCTCTGCCTCTGCACTAAACATCTTCCATTTGCATCTCATTATCATGCCCAGTCTTTGTGCTCCCATTACTAATGTCTCATCTCTTATTCCTTCTTAGTCCAAATTAGGGGCCTGCCCCTAAAGTCCACATACACAGCCATGACAAATGATCGGCTGTAGCCTGTCTTTACTTTTCAATTACCTTAGGACCCCTGTGTTGAGCTTGTATGTTACCTGCCTGCCACCTAGCTACGTCTGATGGGTGACCGCAGACCCATCATCTTTATTTATCCAAACTAACGCTGCCCTGATTTCACTGAATATTACCAGCTGTTTTAGGTGGATTCAGTTCTCACCTCACTTAAACTGTTCAATTTAAATTTACTCTCATTATCAACAACTTCACCAGTCTAGGGTATCTTATCATCTAATAACGCTAAACCCCTCTCAGTTTGGCTCCGTTTGAGGTGCTTGAGAGATAGCACAGACTTAAGAAGACTTTGAAGAAGCCAGTGAAGACCTGTATTTGTTTCGCAGTACTTTTCTTCATATATTGAACTACTCTGGCATGTCCAGTTCCTGGAGTTATGTGTGCTCACATGATCAATCAATCTCCAATGGATCTGGGAACATAAGTCAGTTGAGATGGACACTGAGGTGGAGGCGGATCATTCACCTGGGGCTCACAAATGTCCACCTCAGCCCCCCATAGGACTGGCGCTAAGAAGCAATGGGGGATAATAATTGACTCAGGATCCCATGGTTCTGGTTTGGGGTCAAAAATACATAAAAAAATGTCTGCCTTGATGTTCTTAGATAGTAAAATAGAAATAGTGAGTAAAACATAAATCCCACCTTGCCTGCGTGGAGTTGAGTCTGTTAGCGTCCCTGAGGTATTCCAGATTTGAATGACTATTTAACACTGAGTGGATGTTGAGCCCCTTCATGCCAGTGCCTCAATTCTTCCAAGGCCAATATAATGGCCAGCAGTTCTCAATCACCCACATCATAATTGGTGAAAGTTTTCTAAAAACAAAGCACAAGAAAACATTTTATAGGCACATTTTTCACCTTCACAGCTTGTTCACCAGCAAACAAAGCAGTACCATTCTGACATGGCACGTGTATGTGTGACTCCATATTTTGGAAAAAAGTCAAAATGTAATTTATGTAAGCCAGAACAAAGTTTCCAAGCATATCTTGCAAAATGAACATCTGAAAAAAAAATCTTCCACTCACTCCCTGGTGTATCCTAATTACATTGTAAGTGCTTCTTTGATATAGGTTAGTATAATAATTGTACATAAACAACAGAGACCAGGTGCAGAGGATAACGATATTTGACAAGGATTGCGTTGAGACCTCAGTAGTCAATACATGGGCACAAACATCTTTTTTTCTCAACAGAAAAACCCAATTGATGCAGGAGATAAAGAAGCCCAAATAAAGCAATTCTGGAGAGCTTTTGTAATGTACTCACCCATGGTCATAGTTTCACATTGTGATAAAGGGTTTACATGACTGTGTGAGGGAGATGTGCTTGGTAGTAAGTCTATAGCACAATCAGCAGCTCTATGAGGTGGTAAGCAAGTTGCATTTTTCTTAATAAGAACCTCAGACAAACTGTGATAAATATGGGGCATATCAGGATCAGAATCCACCTCAGGGCTTTCTATACTGGTATAAGCACATGGTAAATGCAGAAATTTCTTGTGAAATTTTTGGGACCATGTGGTTATTTTAAACTGTGGCCAGGAAATGGTAAGAATCTTTAACCAGGGCAGACCAGTAATGACCTTATGATGATGTGACTTAATAATCTGAAATGCAAGTGTTTTTGATGTACAGTTCCTATGATAATTTTTATGGAATTTTTATGCTGCCTAATGGCCTAAAACCGGTTTGTGAATTTGAGTTATGGGTTAATGAGTACTGAATGTAAAGGAAACTGTGAATGTCTGTAATATTAAGCACAGTACTTCATCAATGACCTCTCACAGTGAAGATAGAGTAGGGGCACATGCTCTTGAAGTGTCTTTACTCATCATAGTAATGCCATAAACCTACATTTCTTTGTCTACATCTTTCTACAGTAGACAGTCTCATAAATTCCACCTGCATTGGCTCTGGAGCTGTTTCAGGAGCACATAGAGAACTGAATTTTCTAAAAGAGAGCTTGCATTTGCGTAAGAAGTTACCTTGTTGGATGGCAAGGCTGATAGAAGAATCCAGTTATCATCATGACAGGCCAGTTCTGTCTGTACATCTTCATTCAAGCCTTTTCTAAAGAGGGTGAATAGCGAATGATCATTCCATCCACTTTGCAATCATTCTGAAAGTGAGAGCAATGTCATAAGTGGGGCGACTACCTTGCTTTAAATTTAGTATCGTTTCCCCAGGAACTTTACTGTCAGGGTGATCTAAAAACATTTTAAATTTGGTCACGAACAGTCATTTTAAAAATACAGAATCCATTCTCCCTCAAACATCCATTGCCCATTCCAGCGTATGTCCCTTCAGCAAGTAGACGAGAGTTAAAATTTTCTTTTGTTCCATCCCTGGAGGATGGTGAGAGAAATAAAGTAAGCACTGCAGCAAAAAACTCTATATTCTATAGGATTACCATTGTAATTCTCTGAGATAGCTAAACACTCTTATACCCTACCCTTTCTATGGGTGCGGGGTGGTGGTTGTGGAGCAAGGAGATCAACTGGTCAATGCTGGAACAAAGCCTCACAATCTTTTGGTGGTTCTCTTGATGAAAAATCATCTTAAGAAGATCTTTGGAGCTTGTGACATGTGGGGACAGTTGTCCTTTAAGAGGTTTTTATCCAGGCTTTTTTTTTTTTCAAGGAAGTTGTTCCTTTCCAATCTTTGACCATTTGGCTTGAGGGTTCACCTACTGTCTGACAATATTTACTGCAAAAATAAAATGCTGTGCAAATAAAATCAAATGCTTCTCTGCCTCAGTGACCTCTATCTATGTGTATTTCTCTGTGAAATTGAAAATTTCTTCTGAAACACGGCTGCATAAACATTCTCAACAGAGTTTTATCTTAACCTACAGAAGCATGTCAGCATTACAAAGTGACCTGCCACCACTTCATCTAAACAATTGTTTTTGCCGTTTCTTTGTGAAAACTGATTACACAAGGTTGCACAAAGGTTTCTGGAAAATATACAGTGTCATAAAGCACTGTTTATCAAATTCCACCAAGAGGAAGTTTCTGTCTGTCCAGAAAATAAATACAATTCCAGTAACTTACAGAACATCTATAGCCCTCATTTATCAATGCTACATACCAAGGTTTTATCGTACTCAGTTAAAATGACCAGGCCATTGAGATATGTGGGAAATAGGAGTGCTGGCTGATGGATCTACACTCTGCATTTACTTTTGTAACTTTTTTTGTGGTATCCAAAAAAAAATGCACTTAATTTATATTCATGGCACAACATTGGAGTTTCGAAAAGTTTTGCTCTGTATTCACTTGTAAATTCACATATTAATAAGAGATTAGGCTGGTACCTGCTGTCATAACAGTCTGCCAGCCAAAAAGACTTCATTATGAGAAAATAAGCTTGTATTTCAATCATTCATTTCATCACTAATCATCCTGCTTTGACTAGCACAGAATTAATGAACTACCCCGTAAATTTTTTGCTTGGTAAATCCCAGTGAGCATGTCCCCTGTTTGAACTGCATTATGGGGTTATGTGTAGCCTGCAAGGAATCTCTAAGCACTGCAGGACTTGCTCAATTGACAATTGGGATTGTGTGAGGTGTATTTGCTTTCTTTTCCTATCTAGAACCCTAAATCACCACAAGGATGTTGTGACACTTGCAAGAGCCCAGGTTACATAACACGAAAGCTGTGCACGCTGCCTCGGAAATGCATTGAAATGACGAGGGAATTTTCCTACTGAGAAGAATCTCTCATGCCCTGACAAAACATGGCACTCGCTGCAAGCCTCCCTTTTTTATTCCTGTCATAGGTAATATCCTGGCATGGCTGACAAAATCTCCTAATGGAGCTACTCAGTGCTGATCCACGGAAGTCTGGTTCATCCTGAGGCTGGCTCCCAGGGGACCACCGGAGAGGAGGGAGTTTCTAGCAGCCGTCAGAGAACTCCCATCAGACATAGAGGAGCCGTCTGGGGCTCTGCAGAACACACTTGGAGTCAATGCTCTTCCTCCTCCTTCCTTGCTTCTTCTTCCTCTCTAGCAAGGACAGCTGTCACTGCAACACGACCTGTCTGGCAGGAGGTGGTGATTGAAGAGGATAGTGAAGGGTTGAGCTGCAGGATGATGCTAAACAGGCCTGATGGTGCTGGTGGTAGAAAGACCTCACACACGTTAGTGCCGGCTGATGAAGCTCTTTCTCTCTCCACCATGGGAGACTCTTAGCACACCCACTCGACACACACTGCACTAAACCGTGTGACTCATGCCATCAGTAGCCCAGCAATAATAATGCAATCAAAGCCTCACACTGGCCATAGCGAGCGCTCAAAACAGTAGGAAAGAGTCGAGAGTTGGCTTTGTATTTGCATAGCGACAAGTGAGCGTGCAAGTTGATTATCTGTTACGGCAGGCCACCGCTGGTTGCTAGATGTGATGTTCAGTCGAAAGCTAATAAGACTTACTGCTTTGCTAACCAAAATCACACTCTCCTGTGTTCCCACCCCCTGCTGTTGGACTTAACCCACCAGAATCCATGTCTTTTCTCTATGGATAAAAGATAACAGGGGGAATGAGCTTGCATGAGCAGCATGAGGCTGAGGTCCATGAAGCTCAATAAAGTAGAGTGTTTCCCTGATGGTGTTAAACCTCATACGGCATTCTGGGAAAGCAGCCACATGCAGTGCGTGTCCAGCTTTTTTGCAGAGCAGTGGACATTTCCATCATTATGGAGAGGCAGAAAGTTGTGAACAGTGTTTATGGAAGCATACAAGATTCTGTGTGTTGCCAAGTAATAAAGAAAGGGTATAAAGGTTTGTTGAGGGCTACTATCAATCCACCAGTTTATACAGTTGTGTAAATTCCCATGAAATGCAAAGTATAGGACCTGTGAAACAGTGTAGTGAAGAAGACTGCAAGGACTTATGATTTATGCCAAAGCAAAAAGTGCAGCAAGCTATCGTAACCTCCCACGACTCAATTCCAGATTCTCATGTGATCTCCAGTAGACTAGAGTATAGTCGTCATTCAGAGACCATCCTTACAGCAGAGCTGCATCACACAAAAAAATTCTCCACAGCAGTACAAGGCAAACATTTTCAGACTTAGTGCCCTGTGAAGCATGACTGCAACATGCCCCTGTGCACCATCTTACATTGTCCATCAGTGTTTCTAAGCATTTACGCAGGCTCATGTGATGTCTGCAGACACCCCTTCCCACTCAGCGGAGTATTTTAGCCGTGATGGGTTTTTTTTGTTTTTTTTTTCTTCTGCTTTGCTTGTCCTTGCTCTGCTGTAGTGAAAAAAAGTCTGGGACTGAAAATAATGCTACAAGGTTAGTTAAATATCAAGTGTTGTGCGAAAGAGCTTTGTGATCTACGGTTCAGTAAGATGCTCGAACAAATAGCTGCCTTCGCAATAAATAAATAGAAGGTCAGGTCTGGGGGCGGATAGGGGGCTTGCGTACAGTGGTCTTACTGGAAGAACACCATGCATGAACTTGTTTGCTTCCTGACTTCACCAGATTTGACTCATTTACTTTCAAATACGCAATGGACCGTCACCAGCGGCTCCGAGCACATTCGTAAAAGCAAGTTTGGAGTGTATAACCAAAAAATGTTTGCCTAACAGTAAGGAACATGTTGCAATTGACTACAAAAATAAGGTTTATGTCTAAAATCTAAAAAAACATTTTTAAAATTGCACACACGGTTTAGTGCAGTGTGTGTCGAGTGGGTGTGCTAAGAGGGCAGTGGTGGCCTATGTTGGGCAGTGGTGGCCTAGTGGTGGGCAGTGGACGCTGCCTTTGTGACCTGAAGGTCACAGGTTCGAGTCCTGGCCCAGGCACTGCTGAGGTACCCTTGAGCAAGGTACCGTCCCACTTTACTGCTCCCTGGGCACTGTTGGTAGCTGCCCGCTGCTGCTCATGTGATGGGTTAAATGTAGAGGTCACATTTCGTTGTGGTGCTTGAGTGTGTTCACAATGAAAAATAGTCACTTTCACTTCATATTTTTATTTTCCAAAATGCAAGATGTTCTAGAGTAAAGCTCTTTAATTTACCTTAGAGATGTCAAAAGGGTTCTGTGGTTCTGTGTGTTGTTGAAAAATCACCTTTTGATGGATAAAACAGGTACCAGTTCAAAGTACCATATTTTTAAATTCTAAAGATTGCTTAAGAACATTTGGGACCTTTATTTTAAGCCTGTAGATTTTGTGTAGCCTGTAGATGTAATCTATCAAGATATAAATACTGTATATGCCAAATCAACATTCATTCATTCATTTTCCAAAGTGCTCTTCCATTTTGGGGTGTGGGCATATCAATATTCATTTTATTCATAAGTCATTTTATTTATAAATGTAACTCTGAATTAATGTTGTACATGTCATATCAATAATTACACTAATTATGGACCATTTAAGATGCTATAATTCACTGTGATATTGTTGCTATGACAGAGTGTGTGTTCCTTTATTGTCCCAGGTTGCAGAACTCTGGTTCATCCTTAACTAGCTTCAATCTATAAGGCTGGGGAAGCATAAGTGAGCCAAATGGTCCGCTTTCAAGGATGAGTAAACAGGCACATGCTCGCATGTAGGATATGACAACACACATTCATGCAACAGTGGACATGTTATTTACTCAGGACATTGTGAGTATCTATATCATTATGGAAATTCTGAGCAGTAGCAGTTTATTTACATAAACGTCTTAGCTGCAGATTTCAGTTTTCAACTTCATTACACCTGCCATGCTTCTGCTGAGTTCCCAAATGCTGACCAGCACTCATCCTGACTCTCCAAGCTGGCAGTTTGTGGCTTCCATTTCAGTGCCCACCCTTATTTTGCCGGCTGAGTGAAAACAAAGCTTATAAGTTACTTCAAATGTGTACACAAAATGCAAGAAAGACATATATGTGAATATGTGATTTTAACATTGATTTTACTTACTTGTGTCGGTAATTGTGTTGCAAATACATAAAATATCTGACTAATATGAAAATGACATTTGCTCAATTTCATTTCATTCACATATAAAGTGACAAACAGGCACAGACAGGATGAACAAAAAAACAAAACTGCAAAAACAAAATAACAGCTGGGCAGTGTAAATCACCAACTGTCAAGCTCAAGATAAACAGCACAAGACAATTGGGACCCTATCACAACCAGCCTGTTCATAAACATGGTCAGTGCAGCATTCAACATACTGAATGATATCCCTTAGATAACTATAATCATATGCAAACATTCCCCTGATCATTTTCATCATCAATTCTAACTGATTGTCAAAGCAAACATAAGAAAACACATACAGGAAATAACCTAAAAGTGACATTTGACCAGGGAATCTGAATGATAGTAAGCTGGGAAGTAAGTATTCATTTGTTTGAAAACATTTCAGCTCACCAAAAGCAGGTGCATTTCAAACTTTGCATTCAGCCCACACCCTCTTAAACAATGAAAAAAAAAGTTCTGTTGGTTGGTCTACTATAGGGTAAAAGGGCTAAGAAATTACAATAGCTCACACACAGTGACACCTCATTTGAAAGTCCCTTCCTAAAGGAATCAGTAAACATGCATTATACAAAGTACAAAATATTCAAAATATCCTTCTGAATGTCCATTACAAGGGACTAATAGTATGGATCAAAGCAACCTTTTTAAAAGTGTGTGTCTATGTGTGTCGGGGGCAGGTGGGTGATTCTGGGAGAGGGAGGTAAGTAGTTTCCCCTTGGAAAATTTTCAAATCAAAATTAACCTGCATTTTTATGTTTCCTTAATATCAATACTATATAAATAGCATCAGGTTTAAATTGACAATGTGGTATTCCACCATTACTTCAGACTTTTTACTGTCTGTAAAACATGGTTTCACATCCTATGAAACCACATAACCCCCTCTCCCCCTCTGTTGTGCATTATTTTCTCTTATTCTAAGCTCAGTATTTTAGATACTTCATAATTACTAAGCTCAGACTGTATCACTAGTCAAAATCTAGACTGAATTAATCTAAATTGGTAGCAAGCTAAGCATAACAAATCCTCATTATAACTCCACTTATATGATTTGACTTGAAAAGGGAGTCAGTCATTTTCTGCCTTTTTCTTTTGAGCTTTAATGCATTGTGAGCTAGGTAAATTTATTGCACTGCCTCAAGCCAAATCCACTTGCTAATTTCTCTGTATAAGAAGTGCACTCTGTACTAGTATTGATCGAGGCTATCAGACAGTAGATTAATTTCTTTCTGGCTTTTTTGAGAATGAGCCCTTGTCCAATGCTTTGCTCCACTCTTGCCCCCCTCATCAATTTCCTGCCTTTCCGCTGTGAGCAGTCGGTCTTGGATTATTGCTTTGTCTTAAAAAAAAACAAATTATGCTTTCAAAAAGTTTTACTTTTTTACATTGTCAGGCACCATGTACAAAAAACATTAATCATAAAATCATTCATTTACGTGTGAAAAGCATATTTTAATATAATATTTTTATATAAGCATTATTAATGTTTTTATAATTAATAGTAGTAGCAGTAGTAGTGAAAATAGTAGTAGTAGTAGTAGTAGTAGTATTAGCTAGTAGTAGAAAAAGTAGCAGCAGCAGCAGTAGAAGTATTAATAGTAGAAGTAGCAGTAGTAGTAGTAGCAGTAGTAGTAATAATAGTAGCAGCAGTAGTAGTAGTTATAGTAGCAGCAGGAATAGTAGTAGTAGTAATAGTATTAGTAGTAATAGTAGCAGCAGCAGTAGTAGTAATAGTAGCAGCAGCAATAGTAGTAGTAGTAATAGTATTAGTAGTAATAGTAGCAGCAGCAGTAGTAGTTATAGTAGCAGCAGCAATAGTAGTAGTAGTAATAGAAGTAGTAGCTATGGCAGCAGTAGTAGAAGTATTAATAGTCGAAGTAACATTAGTAGTTACAGTAGTTACAGTAGTAGTAGTAGTAGTAGTAATAGTGGTAGTAGTAGTAATAGTAGTAGCAGCAGCAGTGGTAGAAGTAGTAGTAATAGTAGTAGCAGCAATAGTAGAAGTATTAATAGTAGAAGTAACAGTAGTAGTAGTAGAAGTAGTAGTAATAGTAGTAGCAGCAGCAGTGGTAGTAGTAGTAGCAGCTATGGCAGCAATAGTAGAAGTATTAATAGTAGAAGTAACAGTAGTAGTAGTAGTAGTAATAGTAGTAGCAGTTGCAGTGGTAGTAGTAGTAGTAATAGTAGTAGCAGCAGTAGTAGAAGTATTAATACTAGAAGTAACAGTAGTAGTATTAGTAGTATTAGTAGTAGCAGATGCAGTGGTAGTAGTAGTAGTAATAGTAGAAGTAGCAGTAGTAGTAGTAGTAGCAGTAGCAGGTGTAGTAGTTGCAGTATAAGTAGTAGCAGCAGGTATAGTAGTTGTAGTAGTAGTAGTAGTAATAGCCCTAATAGTAGTTATAGTAGTAAAGTGTTGTGACATATAGTCACTTTCACTTTCAGTTTTCTAGTTTGACGGTATTCCATTGAGGCTGACCTCATAGCCATGTTCTCAGAATAGCTCTTAAGGGGGAAACTTTATGAATTGTCTTAAGCAGTTACTTAGATGAGATCTACACAATCAGTCTCATTAGTAAGTCACCCGCAGTTTTGAGTCCACTGAATTGCTGTATGCTGGGACATATCAGCACATATTATTACAGTCACTACAAACACCTTTCTGGGCACTCAGTGGGAATGTTTAAAAGGCTTAACACTTTCAGACAGACTCCCTAAGCCCCTTACTAGCCTTGTCGTCTGTTTTGAAGTCAAGTTGGATTTCATGCAAAGAAGTGATGTTATGCACATGACAGAGCAATGAAATTAAATACATTACAACCCTCCTATCATGTGCAAGCACACCAACACATATGGGCCACAGGGTCATTGAAAAGTAGCTCATCCCATGTCCTCATAAGCAGGCTATATTAAAGTTTCGCTGCTCAGTGTGCTTTCATACAGTGCTAGCCTATAGACATTGCTACTATATCCTTATAGGGGCAGCAAAGCTAGTGACTGCTGACAGCCAGAAGGCATAAAGCCCCAAGGGCAGCTAAACACTGTCTACTGATTTCATTTTGCTGCTCAGGCATTGGCTTTTAAGTTTCATGGAGTTTGCAGGCTCCCCAAGGAAGCTTTCAGCAACAGTGGGTAGAGGCCATATTTTAGCAGAGAAAGGGCAAGCAGAATGTGTCTGCATGAGAAGCCTACGCTCTATCTCAGATTCAGCATAAGCAAAACAGAATGCTTGTACTAGAAAAATATGTGGGATCAAATTCTTTTATCTCTTATACTTATGCATTTAAGTCACTAACGACATGTATTATGCTGCATTTTGTCTTCTGAAGGGAAAAGTATCTGCATCTGAAGGATGTGTGAATATATTTGAATGTTTTTATGTAACACCTAGACCTTTTTAATTGCGGTGATCCTTTTTGACGATTTGTGTCCTGTACTTCTTGCCATGTTGATATAGCCTGACTTTCTCCATGTATGCAATTTAAAACCATAACAGACTGAGCATAATTAAATCAATGCCTGACTATTTGGGCAACCTCTGAAACAAAATCTTCTATATTTGAACAAAATATTGTATTCATGGTGTGCACATTACCAAAGTAAATTGGACTTTCTCAACTTTATTTCCAAAAGATTATTAACCTAATTTGTTTAGTCTGTCAGTTACGCCCCCTGTTACCCTAGCAAAAGATTTTTCAAAAGAACTTCACTCCTAATTGCTTTAGCCATGCCACTTACATACAGTATATGCCAACATGCTCCATGATTCCGTGCCAGGCCAATGATTAATGTGGTAAACCATCCCAAATGTAGTGTGCAGCAGATATAAATTTAGCAACCACATTAGCCATTCTATTCCAGTTACAATCCACTAGCAGCTTCTTGACAAACAGCCAAAAATCCAGTTGTAACAACAGTCTAATGATCATACGCTTGTTTTTAAAACACATAGTATTTTCCTTCAAACTATTCCCCAACCCTGGCTCTCTGATGACATCAGAGGGTCCTCTCCCCACAGATTCCACTTTAGCATGGGAAGAGGATTAAGAAAAAGCAAGCTGGGTTGCTCTTTTGACCCAAGATGAGCAGTAAATGCAGTCATGTGGTTGACCATAGATGTGTTGTTTATTTGACAAGGCTTGGCTCTCCCGAGTTGCGTGTGTATTTAGCGGTTGAGGATGTTAAACACAACATTTAAAACTCACTGAAACGTGTTTGCTTAGCGCCTGGCATATTAACTGCCTCCTCCGATCTATTTAGCACTGCTGCTATTTCAGGCTGGGTAAAAGGTCTGAGCCATGAGTGGGCCGCCCATGCCAAGTCCCTCCCCTCCCAGCTATATTGTTCCTCTGGCAGTCAAATTATGTTCCCTTCTCTGTTGCGCTGCAGGACACCATGTAAATTCATTAACGCTCCTTTCAGGCCCTTGCTTGTCACAGCCCCCATTGTTTTCCATCTATTCCCTCTTTTTTCCCAAAAACAAACAAAAGAGATTGTAGATTGGACATGAGCGTTCAGATCTGGTCTGTCAGCCTGGATGCTAATAGGCCTATGTGCAAAGCTCCTCCTGAACCAGAGTAATGCAAATTGGGCCTAAGTGGGGATTGTCACATTGGGCTAGCAGAGAATCTTTGAAGTGGGACCCTTGACATCTAGTTTTGTCTGCTTGCTCAGTAGATTCAGCACAGAGTGTGTGATGAACATTGTAGGACTTACCCAAAGCCTCTTTTGGTAATGTCAAGGTGCTGTGGCACTTCTGCGGGTGACTGCACACTAACAGGAACTCTCCCCTGTGGCTGACACTTAGTCAAACAGGTCCAGTAAAATAACCACTAGTAATGCATGTAGAGAAACCACATTGGCACCAGTAGCATGGGGGCTCATGATGACTGGTCACCCTAATGTCTTTACTGGAGCTTTTATATTGCCTCTAATGCAATTTTATGCTCATGACTGGTTGGCTATGATAATTTTAAAGATACTTATAACTTATGTTAGAGCACCAATATGCTTGAAACATAGCAAGTGACCAAGCAAATTAGTTTTTTTTATCTTAATTAAATTAAAAGTAGTTACCAATATATGCTTTACCCACAGATGTGTTCTGGCATAGTAATGTTTGCAAAGTTAGATACGCTTTATAGAACACTGGTGGCATTCTATTCAGCCTAATAAATTTAATGTGGAGTTCATCATGATTTTATAATGTTGACTTTCCAGTTTAACCCTATGCTGACATTACAAAAATCTACACACAATCTTAACAATTGTGCAATACAGTTTCTCATTAGGATTACAATGGAGGCTGATTTGCTAGCATTCTTTACTTTCTTCAACTTTTCAGCAGTTGCTATAAAAGAACATATTTATAGTCAAAGCACAGGTCACTTTTCACATGGGGACCCTTAAATTTTTAATGTAGACTGACAGCCTTCATACACTGCCAGGTCTCTCACATCATTATTGCAGTATGTCACGAGCATGGAGCATTTTTCAGAGTGCAAAGCTCCCAAGATTCATTTCTGCACGTATCAATCTTTATAAGAGCCTGCCTTTGACAAACGCACTCCACTCTGTTCTTTTCACGTTGACTACAATAAGGGAGCTCGACGTTTTGCGCATGACTGGCGTGTACATAACCCTGCATCAGTGACATTTGGCTGAATGGACTATGAATAGCATTGCCTCCAGGGCTTGTAATACATTAGAGGTGCTCTTTGTTTCTTTGCCTGGCAGCAGTAGAGGCTTGCTGTGTGTGTGGAGGATATGGCACTAGGGAGGGGTTGCATGTTAACCCCCCACTCTCTTCCCCCTTACCCTGCCTACACCTACTACCTGGTCTACTAAATGCCTTCCAGCAAGGTCTTTTACCCATTGTCCTCTTCCACCCATCCAAATAAAGACACATGGAAGTTTGACGGATGGGATGGTTTGTGAGAAATCCAAAGGTTAATGGCATACAAACACTTGCACTAGCTAATTTCTTCTGAAGAGTTTCATGCCTGTGGTCAAATGCATCTTCAGCCAACTAGAAAGCAGACAAATGGCCAGTAGGAGAGACGTATGAGAAGTATGAGAGAAGTGTGAAGAATGAATATGTGGTCACCCCTGTGGAGTTAGAGTATGTGGCTTCTTCATACTGTACTTTTGTTTTGCAAAATCTGTCCAGCAGAAGACAACTACCAGTTATGACATTTGATTTGTTCGTATCCACCTACACCACACAGATGGTATTTTAATTAGAGTCCAATGAGAACAGTCTCAGACTGTCTAAAACTGTGGTGCAAGCATGCTGTGGGAAATCTGTTTCTGGGAAAACACAGTTCTCTGTGCACCAACAACAGCCTAGTTAATCACATACAAAATGGATCAGGTGTTTTGCTAACTTCTGCTCCTTGTCAAACTCCAGAAAGGATATCCTGCAATTCCAAGAAAATGATGGCTCCTATGTATGAAAATATTTGCCCAACTGGTAGAAAAAGGGAAACCAAATAGGAGATGTAATACAAGGAGCTTTGTAATGGTCAAATGAGTTGTTAAAATCACAAAAAGAACCATAAGAGAACCATTTCACAAAAAACCAAGGGGAATGAAAAAGGAGGCATTGTATATTTGCACTGATGGAGAGTTTGCTTGACCTATTACTGAGCATCATCCACATTCCTGTCAGGGTTAGCTGGTGACTGCTTCTTCCATCATGGCTTGGTGTGTTAGGGGCCAAGTGTGGGCGAGCAGAATAGATTATATGAATATCAGGGATAATAAGCCCTTGGGGTTTACACTGGCAATCCAGTCCATCATGTAGAACGAATGCCAGTATCTGTTACCAGCTGAGACACTGTGCAGTCTGCAGACCCCTGAGTGGCATACACAGACTCAGATCAATTATTCGATAGTGTTTACATTCTACCCAGCCAGATTTAATTCCTTTCCCGCCATCTGCTCTTGACCAGTTCAAACAAACAGGCCCCCGCATGTCCTAAGCCATCTCTGCAGTGGGCTCTCATTTTCTACATGGCTGCAGTTGGTCGACAAGCAGGCAGTCAGAATTAGAGTTGCCCTCCGTATCCCCCACAGTTTGAGGCCAGGAGGTCCGCTCAGTCCTGTCAGCAAGTTTACTATGAGACAGACAAGCTCCATTTGTCAGTACTGCATATAAGCTACAGGGTCAGCAACCTCCATAAGAGAGCTCCTCATTCACAGCCTCTTTCTTGAACACACCCCTCCAAAATCTTGAACATAGTAACAGGTTTCAAAATTAGACAAATCATTTTACCTAGGCATTGCTGTGAATTTTATATCATGAAGGAGGCCTTGTTGTGTGAGAGAAATGAAATGAGAATAACGAGAGTGTAATACCTACATTAGCTTTATGTTCTTGTTGCCTGAACATCAATTATAGAATTAGGATCTGAGGGCCAAAGTCTCTTCACTGTTTTGTCACAAAAGATGGATACTTGGATACTTCAGATTTAGTCAAAGATAATTCCTGCTTTTTTAAAAACAATAGGTGATAGGATTGAATAATTGATTAATTGCAGTTTATTTAAAGAGTATAGTAATTTAAACATTGAGTATTTAACCCAGTACGATGTCAGCAGCAGAGTGTATTAATGGATCCTTGGCTGCAGCATTATTCGTTTTTTATAAGACACAAGTGAAAATTCTACCCGTTTTTTGTACTTTTTGATATTCTGCACAGATTGCTGTTTGACCATGCTCCAAGGTCGTCGTGTAGTTGGCAAATCTCGACTGCCAAACAGTCTGGTGGCTGTTTCTGCTTTAATGATGTCGAGTGGGGCATAATTTAGGTAGGCATATATCGTCCTTTGGCTTTGGGATCACCTGTCATTTTCTTTTGGTTCATAAGTGTGTCCCAAAGCATAATGGATGTCTTTAAAAGTATTCCCTCATGCCAACAACAGTTGTTTTGTCACGGACCAGGCTCAACATTATTTCCTGTGCTGAGAATAGGTTGAGTTATGGTACCCTGAGTCTTCCTGTAATAGTAGAGCACATGCAAATGCATTACCTCAATTGGCATGCTGTCCTGTAAAAGCCATGATTTCTTGGACAAACCTCGAAGCCTGCGTGCACTCATTCTTTCTTAATCTCACCAAGCCCATTTTCCGCCACACTTAAGAACATTTGCGTACTGATAAACCAGCGCGTTTTATGGTTCACTGCTGTACTTTAAACTTCTACACTTTGATATCAAGCCACATGCCACCTCACATATAAGAAGAAAGAGTATTGAAAAGGTTATGATGCTAAGGCAGGGTTCTCTTCAAGGCAGAGACACTTTAGCTAGCGTTTACAAAACACATAGCTTAACACAAAGCATCTTCTTGAAATTGACAGTCCATGTGTTTCTTTCTTTTTTTGGCCTTCTGAACCATCATGGTCTTTTATTGTTTGGCCACAGCGCTTGAATGTGAATGCAGTGTGCTTTCTTGTAAATCTCCTGGCACAGCCTGGCTCTTGTTATATCAGCATTGTTGTTTATCACCCCACTGCTGATGAATGACACCTAATTAACTCAGCAGAGCAAAACACTTTGTCTCCTAGATCATTTCACAGATAAACATGTGTGGCTTTGCTAACCAAATCTCCTCCATTGCCGTGACCACAGTTCACTGTTCTGTTTCTCTGAGACATAGGGTTATACACAAATGATACTAGTCATCTTAATTTTTGTTCTGTTAGCTGGAGAAGATACTATGCTGACCTTGGCTTTAACTTCACCCTAAATCATATGAATAGATATACAGCTTTTTGCAAGAGATGACTATTTAATAGCTGTCATTTATGCTGGGGACTGGGGACCACTTTGTCCCTATCACTTTTTGAAAAACTGTCAAATTGCACCCCACACCCAACCACCCCCAGCAAGACAATGCCAAAACTGTAATGTGTTAGAGGGTTCAGAAGGGCCATGTGCAGGGTAGAAGAA
>JBBPDA010000034.1:7940216-7953333 GCA_037974385.1 Arnoldichthys spilopterus | reverse complement strand
TACTGTATTTATAACCATTTTATGTTATTGGCATTAAACTCTTCAGTCGTCTGGTTCCTAACAACAATGTGAACAATCTTAACTAAATCTTAACAATTTGTTTATGCAAAAATGTTGAAAAATCTGTGTCATTTTGCTTGAAGAATCAAACTATCAAATCTACGCCTAAAATAAACTTGAATACATTATAAATGGTCCCTTAAAATTTGTGTGGAAAAGATTTCAGTCTCATGCACAAACACCATAGTCAAGCTATGCACTAGTCAAGAAGATGATTCACAATCCATGTGCGATAGTCTAAGCATTTCAAGAATTCGTCTTTTCAGTGTTCACATTTGCATATTTAAGTTTGTTAAAATATGTGTATTCTGAGTGCGGAACTTACTATGCACAATAACTTGTTATACTGTACTACCTTGATCCACAGTTCCACTTTCACTTCAGGGATTCTCAAATAGACTGACTGTGCAAAGGGAATTTAAAGCTGGTACTGTTTCAAACTAAAGGGTACAACCTTTGGAAGTAAACCTAATTCCTCTGGGCCCACTAAACTTCCAAGGTTCAGTACTCCAAGCGCTGGCAGACGCATACTCTGAGATGTTTGCCAGGTGTGGATAATGAAGCTGCTGGACAGAGGGGCCAGCAGAGAGCTAAGCAGAATCCCAGTACCCTCCTCCCAGCCTGCTTTCCTCACCCCATTTCCCCCAACCTTTCTCTCTTTCCCTGGAGGATCACTAACTCTGCTCAGATCTGATAAATCACAGGCCTCTCTGATTGTATTCAGCTGGGAAATTGAGTTCCCTGACCTCCTAGCTTCCAGACCAATCCTGGCTGAAGTTACCCAATGTGAACTGAAGACAAGACAGTGAAGGATCCAGTCAGTATTGATGACTTTAACTCAAAGCCTCAACAGTAGGTGCGGGTCAAGTAACGAATGGTATATGAGGGCTGCAGGTCTTCTCAATATGACAGTCATTACAAAGCCAATTAGGACAAATCTGCAGGAGAAGGTTTCTGTCTATGTTACACATTAACCAGAAAGCCACAGACACAGGTTCTGAACCTAAACTAATTAACACTACCTCAAGAAGCAATATGATACACCCAGACCGAAAAGAATAGACCAGGCAAATGCATTAAGTCCACCGGCTGAATGTCCAGCTGGCTACACTTTTGGTCCATTTCTCCATAAGGCTGCTTCAACCTGGTGCTTCATTATATGAACAGTATGGCACTTTTCACTCACATTTCAAAAGGGATCTGAAGGGCTCATTAAAGGTATTAATTAAACATACACTTCATGGCTCCCCCCAAAATAGGAGCATGCTTAATCATGAAAGATGCATGGCTAACATTTGCTGATGTTAACCTTATGAACTAGGTCCTACCTTCAATCACAAAAAAACACAACAGCCTATTTTACAATAAAGAGGCAAAGAGCTTGGCTGCACCCATTTCTCTACTGCCAGGGTGTGGAATGTCAAGGAGAGTGTCTTCAGGGTGATGGTTTTCAGCAGTGCTGTCATGACAGGGGGTGGAGTGGGAGTGAGATTTCGCAGGGACAGTGAAGGTGGCTGTGCGATCTGGCTCTGCAGCTGGAGCAGCAGACAGGGACGTGCTCATCTGAATGTCTGGCAGAGTGAATGAGTTCACCGTGCACAAGGCACTCTGTACTGTCACGCGAATGACAGGTAGAGAGGAGCTGAGACAATGTCACAGTGAGGAAACAGGTAAAAAGCTTCTTCAGCAGTGGCACCTAATCAAAAGCTCCATCACCCTGAGCCACAGGGCGACCGTTGGGCAGCTAGAGGAAGCTCTGCTCCTGCAGCTGCTCTAGAACTCCTCCTTTGTAGTTTTTTTTCCCAATTTCCACATGGCCAGATACTGGGCAGTGGAAAGCTACAGCCACAGTCATGTCACGTTTTTGCAGTGAAAACTGACTGCTGATGGCTAGGGCTCTCTGACAGCAGTGCAACAGTTCACCACGACATCGCAAAACAGTAGGGACGAGACAAGATCAACGCGTAGAATGATATGCAGAAAAAGAGAACATTATCCCACCGGGTACAATCTTCAGAGCGATATTATACCTTTGTCCTCAAGAAAGAAAATATTTATGTCAAAGCACTAGAGGATCAGGGGCCTAAAAGGCAATTTAGACTGTAATTGCTACTTCTACATCAGCTCTAGCGCATACTTATGGCCCCCTTAATCAAGTATGCGTTTCACTCAAATAGATCTAAATAGTCTGGCTGAGCAGGAGCTACAGCAGCGGCCTGGAGTCTTTGATTGCACTTTGATTGTTTTTGTGCTCTTTCTAAAGTGTACTGCCATAAAGTTGGGCTCGGTAAATTTAGTTTTTGGTATTAAAAGTGTGTTTCAGTTACAGAACAACAACAACAACAAAAAAAACCTATATATCAGATATAAGTAGATACCATCTTTCTGTTTTGCCTTTCACAAGAAGTGTATATCCTTAAGAGACCATCAAAACACAAGACAACTTTGTGGCATGCTCTATTATGGGGAGTGATTCTGCATCCATCCCCTGTTGAAGGCAGACCAAGGCCCTGCAGAGACAGGAAATGAAACTCCATCTCCACTCAGACAGTTTGACCACTTCACTTCTTCCTTCTTTCAGCCTCATCCAGTCCGACTCTAAATGCCACAAGGGCTCAAGATGAAATATTTACGTTTGAACTGAAAGTGTTTCGCAGACAAAGGTAACTGTTAGGATTTCCTCGGCGGAACATCGATCACTGTGTTTAGGGGGGACGTGGAAATATAACAGAACACATTACTTAAGAAGAAGCTTTTGAGCCTGTTCATAAATCCTGAAATCTTTTACTAATGACTTATATAATGTCAGGGCCTTAATAGCAAGCCAGGAAGGTTGATATGTGGAGAAATGCACGGAGAGCTGTAAAAAAAAGTGAAAATGGAGAATTTAGTCAAAGAGTGCATGAAGTGATCCAGTAAAGTTATTACATGCTATATTAAAAGTAATAAATTATCACATTCGAGCCATGCAAGCAGATCTGTTCCAATGTCATTACAGACTCTGCGTCTGTGTTATGCTGTGTTTCTTCCAAAAACACAGTGCGTTAGGTTGCAGCTATTCTCATAAATTAGAACCACTTCCTTCAGCACGTGAAGGAACAGGACGAGCGTTTACACCACGACGCTCCCCTATATTTTTATTTAAACGTGCCTTGAAGCTTGGTCGCATGAAACATTATATGTGATTTTTAAACAGACCGTGTATAACACACGCACAAAAAATAAAAAACACGAACAAATATTCGCTCACGTTTCGGATGTAGAGGAATGCGCAGCTTGGCGAAGGCAGCGGTCGAACCGCGGTGGGCAGTTTGCGGCGGTGGGCGGGGCTTTATCTACAGTTTGGCGTTTCGCCGTGGAGACGCCGTGCCGTGTCGTGCCGCGCCGCGCGCTCCGCTCCTCTACACTCTGGTTGTCCCGGAGAGCCGCGCGCGGGATAGTACTCTCATTTTGGCCGCCGTCAGCCGTTAGGTCATCGTAAAAAAAGTTACTCGTTTCTGTGCGCCGGCGTCCTTCTCACATGCGAGGATGTGATTCCCCACATGAGGGTTTAGATTCGCGCCATGGTGTTGACCCAGAGACTCCTCGTGGAAATGGTGAGTGATGTATTTACTCGCTGTTTCACACGCGCGAAGGTTGTGTTTATTTATTTAATTTTCTTTATAAATATTTTTCATCGTCATTACGTGATTAATTAAACCTACAGTGTCTTTTGGGATTTTTTTTTTTAAGGAATACCGAAATAAAGCTGCTGTTTTTGTGACCATGAAAGGATTTTTATGTAAGGGACAGAGAAACAGCTCACTCCAGACAAGATATTTTTTTTGTAATATATGTTCGTTTAAGGCTGTGAATGGCTCAGGAATAAACAGGCAAAGTAACGTCACTGCGAGGAGCTCAGCAGCTGAAAAGTGTGCGAGAAGACGGAGCCGTTTGTCAGTGTCACCGCATGATCCGTGTCTTTATCTCGTTATTTTGCATAATTCTTAAACTCACCTCAGGAGAAATGGGGGTAACAATCCCCACTATGGGGCACGAACAGAAAGGTCAACAGTTTTTTTAGATGAACTGCTCGAGACAGGCAGAAATCTCATATTTCTTTTACAATAATTAGTTCTGAGACTTTACACAGCCTTGTTTCAGTTAATCTCAAATTCAGCTTTTCTAACAGGTGGTTTGAGTGCTGATGTTAATGTTGTCTATGCCCAGTATACTGTGTCTGTTTTCAGTGTCATAGTTTAGTAAGATATTTGACACATTGACACAGTATTGTGTAATCTACAAAAGTTGACCAGAAAGTACAGTGTATCGCTTAGGCCTGTTTAAGGCAATGGACCTTGTTCAAAGGTTTAAGAGCCACGTAACTCAGATAAACTCAGAGAGATAGTGCGTACTGGCTTTGGCTGAAGAGCTGCGTGATGGAATGAAGACGCCTGTGCTAAGATTTGTGGATGTTTTCTTTATTGGTTCCCTTTGTTCATAATTAGTTTAAATTTTGTGATGTGTAAGTGAACCAACAGATAGTCTTGACGTCGAGTTTTTTTTTTCTGGCATTGCACTGTGAAGTATTACACAGCAAACTGTGCAGAGGGGTTGCTGGATGATTTTTCCAGCCACATTTTTCAAAATGTCTCCTGCAATCATCTCTATGATTTGCAATTATACCTGTGTTCCCCAGTGGGCACAGCCTCTGAATACCAGAGCAGGAGTGGGTAAAAACGCAGCACCTCACCTCTTGTGGTCGAGTAGGAGGGCACGGGCCACTTGGCTGTGCTGATATAGCAGCGTGAACAGCAGGAGAAGTTTATCACAGGCTCAGAGGGTTGCCAGGTCAATTTGTGTTTATGCAATAGTGAGTGCAGTGGTCAATAGTGTCATGCCAGGCATGGAAAGGATGTGTTTTGATGGATAGCGCAGCATGGAGCTTTAGCCAGTGGATCAATACTCTCTACTCTTCTATTAGGGCTGTGCGTCAGGCTAAAACCCAAAAGCCATAGGTGAAACCTGAGAGCCACCAGTATGCAAGTGTGAAGTTCTGCTATAAGTATCAACACCTTAACACTTTTTATACATCCACTTTGTGTGGTCTACGTGCTGTCTGCCACTGCCACGAGGCAAGTGTTGATTAAAGGTGCGATAAAGAACTCTTCTGCGTTTGTCAGTCACACATGACTGGTTTACTGATGGTCACACGTCAGGTCACATGATCGGTTGCATGTTGATCTAGCTACCTAATTCAAACAAATTAACAACAAAAACAGACATGTGTCTCCAAGGCATCCATACCATAAAAATCCATGTCCATACGGTTTCCATAATGTTTGGTAACATTCTTTTATTTGTAATATTTTATTATTCATAGCTGACCTGCTTTTTGCCATTTAAGCTGAAATCTTGAAAATAGTGAGCTTGTTTATACAACACTCAAGTAGTAGGATTAAGGGCTAATGCGTTTTGCTCACTGCTGTAAGATTAGTTTTCTTGTCCCTTGTGTCTCTTGTCAATCAGCTGAATCAGTTTGTGAAAGAAAGGTCATCCTCCAGTCCACTTTACTCTTCCCTCCTGGGCTGAGGTCAACCACAGCACTAATGTCTTTTGTACATTGCTGTTAAAGGTCATCTGATACTGTTTATTTGGTTTAGTCAGGTAAGTTTATTCAGATTTGATGTGCATTAGGGTTAACCATTTTAAAAAAGAACTGCCTCTGGCTTTGGTGTGTGCTATGATTTAGTTTTAAAACTGTCTTAAATCCAACGACTCCCAGTTTGTTGAGGGGGGGAACTGGGCTCTTGTCCTGCCTCACTTGTCTAAAAATGGGCACTGAACCCAAACACAAACAGCATGATGAATGTCGTTTGTACCATCCCCTCCTTTCCATGTTTCCACTTCATTTGAACCAAGAAATTACATTTTTGCAAATCTACTTGTCTTTTGTTTGTGCTTATCTACTGATATCATGCAGTGGTGTAACCTGGTGAATTTCATTATATACATCATCAGTGCAACTGTTGTCAGGATATTATCCCTAACTAGGAACTGTACATACATGCATATGATACATGTTCATATTTTTGGATTTGAAAATGCTTTTGAAAAATACTCGTCTTTTTATTTTCATTCGCCTCTATTATGCAATGTAAGACAAGAACTTGCTAATTTAAGAAAAAATGAACTGTGTATGTTTCCAAACTGTACTTTTGTGAAACCAACAATAAGTTGTTTTTACTGTCTGAGCTCATGGTACAGTTTCGATTAGAAAAGGAAGCCATTTTTACCACAAGCATGCTTTTCCTGGTGCCCAGTTTGCAGTTAGTTACACTGCTGTTATTAAAGTTAGCACTGCTCTCCATGCTTTACAGCATTCTTTTAGCTTTAAGAGGTGAACACCTTCTACACAAAACATACAGGAATATCTGATACTCTAAACATACTAAACATTCTAAAAATGGTATGAGAATGAAAGTGTCTCTGTGGGATCCGCTGAAGGTGTGAACCCTGCAGTATCTCACCCAATTCTCCCTCATTAGCTTTGTCGTGCACCAGCACTACAGTACATCTAGGAGAAGATCACAGCAGGCAGTGGAAAGCATGTGTCTGGAGAGGAGAAAGTGCTGCTATTAGGGCTATGGCACTGTTCATTTAGGGAGGGAAAATTACTTTCTAGGGAAAAACACATAAACCGTCCATTCTGCAGTGAGACATACAGCATCAGTCTGTTCAGTTTTGTGTTCTCAGTATAAAGGGCACACCTTACAGTTTCGTCTTTTCTTTTTCAGTTTCTAAATGACTATTCTTGTTCTTACTTACCTCAGTAAGCTGGAATTATTAAATGAATTTTGTGAGAGTTCACAAAGCAGGATCTAGAAGTTAATGAAACAACATGTGAGCTTAGCTTGTTAAGATTGCAATACTGATATATCCTTTGAGAGGTGTTTTACAGGTTTGGCAGATTTAGCAACTTGGTAGAGCACTTTTTTGTATCTGCCTGATGAAACACTTCAAGAATTTCCCCTTAGAAATAAGTGCTTGAGTTAAATCCTCATGTCCATGGTTCAGCTTTGTTTATATAAGAACAAAATTAAAGAAACATGAACTGAGGTCTGCTGGCCCAGTCCTATCTAGAAGTGGGACTGCAGAAGGTTGCTGCACTGCCTCGCACCGTCCATGACATGAGACTACCTAAGAGATTAAATAAAAAAAAAACACATACACACACACACACACACACACAAGCAAGGTGCTGTCAGTTCCCAGCTCCCTGTGGATGGAAAACAAACCCAGGAACAGAGTGCTTATGCTTCCGCAAGCTTTCCAAGGCCTACGTAAATGCAGGGGACCACACTGCTGATTTATTCCCCTGCTGCCTCAAAAGGCTGGGTTGAGGAAATCTCCAGTTTATAAGTGTGTGCAGGAATGTAAAAGTGTTCCTTATTTTACATGACAGATAAGTTTGTCTGGTGTTGGTTAGTGGAAACGTAAATCTTCGGTAAAAATTTGGTGGCAGAAGACATAGGTTTGTGAAGGGATCATTCTGGCAGGTCTGTGTGCTCTCTCAAACATGGAGGTGGTATGGTGACAGATATGGAATTTACACATCATATCCCCAATAATAGAATTTTGGTTGTTTTGTTGTTCTTGGTTTTAATGGTATGGAGATGTCAACCCTGGCAATAGAAAGCCTTTGATTCAACTAGCATGCTTGTGCCAGATTTGCTTTTTTTCCATGTATGTCCTAAATAAGTTTTAGTAGTATATGTGCTCGGAGACATGGAATTTTAGTATGGTACATATGCTAAGTAATCAGTAGAAAATAAACTGCTCATGGTCACACATTTACTCTCGCTATTTCCATTGCCCTGCTCAGAAAAAATATATATTTACCATGTCGTAAAGTAATGCATTGACAGATTATCACATCCTCCTCTGCAGATTTTTGGAAAGGCAGTATAATTTGGGTGTGAAATGCTAATCCGTGCCACTGGGTGTTTGAGATGAGAGTGCAGGAGCAGCCTGCTACCTGGCTGATAGATACACCACACTGACTCTCTCTCCTCCCCCTCTCTATCTCAGCTCCCCCTGCACCTATTTACCATGCCAGTGATGGACTACAGGTACAATATGGAATGTAATGCTTCCTTCTTCCTCTGCAACTCTGCTTTGTCTGCATGGAAGAGACTGGCTTTAACACTTAACACGATAAAAGGATAAAACGTGCTCCAATAGTTGTCCATTCAAGCTCTCTTTTGCTTGTCTGTGCACTGTACAACTTTACTCACAGTCTGAATTCCTTTGCCAGGAGAAATCCAAATGTTCCTCACCTGACATTCAGTCTAAGAGTGCATGAAACCCAGACAGCAAACTGTGAAGTGTTTACTTTGAAGAAAGGCAAGTGAGAATCATCGTAGTTTATTCTGGCAGGGTTGCCCCAGCACTTTATTACCCCAGTATGTAATGCCACCTCATCCTCCTGCTCCAAAGCAGCTCAAAAATAAACATTTGGCCTTAGCTGCTATCTGAACATGAATTCCCCAAAATCCCCAAAATATATATATTCAGAATATCAGGAGCGCAGATAGCAGCTAAAGCTGAATGTTTGTGTGTGTATGTATGCATGTGTGTGTGTGTGTATTTATCTGTATAGAAATAGAAATAGAGAACATTTCTTTTCTTTATTCCTTTTGCCATTGTTTGCATTGTGCAGCTGTTTTTTTATTTTTTTTTATTTGGCATTAGACAGTCCACTCTTTTGCCAAGTTACACACTTCTATTGCTAATTAATACAATGTGGCTGACCTCAGATCAGGGACAAATGTAAATTTCCCATGCTCTTGTGCTGAGACAGACTTTTAAAAATTGACACCAAAACATCTTGCATAATTACATAAATCAAGGTTAACTTGTTAGGCTTTGGATTTTTAAGTGGTGTTTGCTTTAAGCAACACAGCAGGAAGTACAGAAATGTGCAAATTGTTTGCTGGATCACGATCACGAATGCATTTTTTACCCACTTCCCACAGAATAAGGTATTCAAGTGTCTTGAAATGCTAATTGTTTGATTAACAATATCTTCTGCCTGAAAGAAATGTTGTGTGGTTTAGTGAAGGTAGAAATGTCACTCTTGTTGTCTCAGGTTATACAGTTAGCTATGTAAGTAATGCCATGAATCTGTAGACATTGTGATGATTACACCATTAATACCCTTGTGTCATTCAATTCAAACTTAAAACACATCCATGTTCAGCTGTGCTTTGGTTTGCTGTGCTTGCCTAAAGCACATATACAGTGCCATGACTGGAACATTTTAATTTCTTTGCTGTACTGATTTTTATTAATGAGCCAAATACTGCTGGCCTTGCCTTTTCTTTCTATAAGCACAATAACTTTAAGATCAGTCAACTATGCCTTATTAGTTTGACAGGGTGATTTAAATATCAATAAACTAAATGGAAAATAAAGTTAGAGCTTTGACACAACCGAGTGACTTCACAAGTATCAGGGCACTTTTTGTTGCCTGCTTTCCAATGAGGGAGCTAATAGGCTGTTGAGTTTAATGGGAAGAAACAAGGTAATATCTTTTTCTATTTCAGGATGCCTTTGGGTGGGCTTCTGAGGGCAGGGGCACAGTCCCTTTCATTTGAAATGCGGTGAAGAGTCATGTTTTGTAGATGACTCTTCATAGTCAGAGATTAATAATTCATCAGCCTGAGTGGACCTAGGAGAACTCCCCGTTGTGTTGATGATTTCTCTCGACATTGTTATTATGTGCATATGATTGAGGCCCTGTGTGGTCAGGGAGTCAGTGTTTGATTAGCCTATTGGCTAAAGTGGAGTGAGCCATTGTGCCCTCTGGGCCGCTGCACAGGAGCAAATTCGGCTGAGCCTCTGAGGCCTTGGACTCTACTCCGAGCTGTACATACAGAGAGGAACCCACACTGGCAGTGATGGGCTGTAAAACTGCAGGGGGTGTTAAGGTTGTAATCCTCTATTGCGCTAGATACAGAGACAGGAGGCAGCATTGTTCTCGGGAAGCAAGCAGTAAACTTTGGCACATGGAAAGCTTTTTACAATCTGTGTTGCCTCACTACAATTGCAACGTGTGTGTTAAGTCACCAATGTGTTATTTGTTAATTTGTCGAGACCACCTTAGGTTGCCTGTCTGATGGGCTTTTTTTGGAGTCCAGGATTAGAACCCCATTAGGGTTTACTGTCAGCGCAATCCAGCATAATACATTTGATCATTGGCAGACAGAAGAAATTTTCCAGGGCATTAAAAACAGAGAGGTTTCACCTGATCTACGTACATTCTCTAAAGGGAACTGTTTGCTTTGCATGAGGCTGCTAAATTATGCTCATAGGAGTTATTCCTTAAGTCAGACCCAAGCAGAGTGTTTGGCCTTTTTTAATGCACAAACATTTGGCAGTAAGCTATTTAAGGTCCATTTGAAATTTCTGCAGTTTTTTCAGACTGCTGCTATTTATTTAGAATATATGGTGCTGCTGTTTTATTTATTGCTCTTTTTTATTTCACAAAGTAGTGGTTGGGTTGGAGGGTGAAGCACCACCACAGGGCACTTCTAATTGCAGTAACGTTTTATGACTTGACTACGGTTTCTGTCAGTCCAGTTCATTCTCTTGTTTAGACCCAAGAGGCTGTCAAACTGATATTAGGCTATTCAAACAAACTGAAAGAGGCTTTAGCACACTGAACCTTTTACTTTTATTCCATTCTGCGCACTTAATCTTAGGACTTTCTATTGGTCTTTTCAGGTGCTGTAGAAACAGATATACCTGCTTATTAACCTGCAGAGAGTTGCAATATTCAGATTTGCTCTATAGAGCTGGTATTCTTCTGAGAGAGTGTCAGCTGCTGGAATTTATTTTGAATGCAGCTGGTATGTATTCAATGCTACTCAAGATGAAATGCTTTCTGGCTTCTTCTGTTGCTCCATTAATTACAGCTGATAGATTTCCATAAGATATTATACAACCACTCTTGATGTAACAGATGCCAGGGTATGAGAGGAAAGTGTTATGACAAAGATGAATCTGTACAATAAATTCAATTATACTGTAGTAAACAAACAATATTTTAGCTTAATGTGTTTTGTGGAGCCTTTTTTGTTGCTATGTGCATCTTCTTTATAGACTGTGCATATGTGGCATTCATCTATGAGCAAAATGTTTTGTTAATTACATATATTTATCATTTGTTATGAAGCGTGCCGTACGAAGCTCATGAACTGGCCTGTAGCTATGTAATACTAGAGAAAAATATGGTTGCTTGGCTGAAAAGCGTTTCATGGATGTGCATTATTAATGGAGTGGTAAATTAGTGTGGAGTGCTCAGCTGCCCTCATCTTCAGAGAGGAGTGGAGTGGAGCAAAGCAGAAAGCGCCACTGACAAATGCAGGTCTTCTAAATACCACGCAGTCAGTCAGCAGATGCACACGTTCAAGCATTAGGTTCCCCGAGATCATCATTAAAGCCAACATTTGCATTTAAATGAAATATGAAGTCCACAGGGGTGCTGGGAGTTTTCACATAGTACACAGTGTAATGAAGAGGCTCGTTTCAAATGAACAACTTTCTGGCTGTGTTATTCTCCCCATTGCTCTCTGAATGCAGCAGGCCTGTACCTGGTAAGCTTTGATGGAACTCATTCCGCTTGAAGAACCTCAGGTGTGTGTAGTTTGACAGGAGCCAACTGCAGCCTCCAATGTTAATTCAATCTGCCTGCTAGAAACGACAGACTCAGCAAGACCCATTTTATTGAGATGGAGGAACATTTTTAGAGGCACTCTCAGGTTTCAGTGGGTGGCTGAGCTGGCGCCTGAACTCTTGAATCCTGCACCTTTTAAGTGAGGAAGATTGACTTTACCATGAAGAGTAATGTATAGTAATGTGGTATTTTGTAATTTTCTGTTTTCAACAAGAGACTCTGAATTTTCTTATCAACTGATTCACTTATCAAGTGAATTCTCATACCTTGCCTGTCTCATTTTTAAAGTAGAACAGCTTTTTATCTAGTAGCAATGAATAAAACATCAAAATGCAAGCCCCTGCAGCTGACAGTTTAGACAGAGAATAATATTATATCTGAGGCTCAGGACCACTAGAAGAAATGGAGATGGATAGCAGTCACCATTGCACTGTTCCTTATCCACATCTTTAAATATAGGCTATCGATCATAAAATGGAAATCATGTCCAATAGTAATCTTTTCCTGTATCTAATATCAATGGCCAGAATCCTTTTCAGGGTGACTCTGCAACTTCTGTCAGCGCTTGCTGTGTTTCTTTTGGAAGTGCATGAGGACCTCCCCTCCCATGTAGAAGAAATGTGTTTGATTGTATAGCTCCTGCTAACGTTGTGAACTGTATTGGGAGTCTCTATTATGTTAGTAAGAATATTAAGTGATTTATTTATTGCTTGTTGAGATGCAAAGGCAGAAAGTCTCTCATGGGCCAAACACATTAAGCAAGACTTCAGATCTTATAAACATCAAGTTTATTAAATTCACTCTGATTTGTAAGCAGGCTTTTGCAGTTACTTAGAAACAAACCGATCAAGAATAAGGGATGATTGGTGTGAGGCAAAACTGTAACTGTGTTCCATGGTAGTTGTGTTGAGAATAATAGAAGTGGACAGGTTGCTTTGGATGTGGTGTTTTGTAATTTCTTTGGGTTGACTTTCTCTTATCACATTATTTTATGCCTCAGGCACTTTGTGGATTTGTCCTGCAGGGCTTTTGTTAGGGGACTGACACCATGCGCTCTGATGTTGCATAGAGATTGTTAAAGTGACAAAATGTAGTTGTGTTGTTTGTGAGTGTGTACATCACAGTTTAAAGTTTCTGGAGGCCATCTGGAAGAAGTCCTCCGTGTCTGGAGACACCCGACTCACTGCTGGTGGGCTGCTGCAGGAAATCTCTGCCCTGAATGGTTTCGGAATGATGAGAATCCTTGCTGGTGCAGACACACATTAAATCTCTCTCTCTCTCTCTCTCTCTCTCTCTCTCTCTCTCTCTCTCTCTCTCTCTCTCTCTTTGTATCTATGT
>JBBPDA010000034.1:7926634-7939310 GCA_037974385.1 Arnoldichthys spilopterus | reverse complement strand
TCTCTCTCTCTCTCTCTCTCTCTCTCTCTCTCTCTCTCTCTCTCTCTCTCTCTCTCTCTCTCTCTCTCTCTCTTTGTATCTATGTCTCTCTCTCTTATTGTCTGTTGTGCAGACATGTATGTGTTTTTGCCCTAAACTTTTAATACAGTTGCAAATCTCTTTGGCCTCAAACTGAAATGAAAATATGCAAGCATTTTCTATGAGGTAGAGCTGCAGAGTTCTCTCTGATAGAGTGAATCAGGCAACTATCCTTCTATGCATCTTGCTTTGGGATTGAGTTTAATAAAGTAAGCCTGGACCTTCACTTTTAAGTTTATTGATCTGAATTTATAAACATTGCTAGTAGATGTGGAGGAGAGATTGAAGTTTTTGATTTCAAAAGTGCACATGAACTTGAAATTTGTTTATGGTAGTGGGCCATTCTAGCGGTCTTCCAGACACTGCATGGGGCTACAGCTAAATGGCCATGCACCATAAAATAGCACAACATGCTGTTATAATGTACCTTGAACATTTAATTCCCTTCACAGTAGTCATAAACTGTACCTGTATTTTTATCCTGGACTCCAGCGTTCATTGCCACAGTGTAAATTGATTTCGATTACAATTATTAAGCTGTTTCATAAGCTTCAAATTCACAGCTGGTGTTCTTAAACTTTCACAAACAGTTTGTAATCAGCCTGGACAATACCTGCACTAAAAAGTACAATGCATGCTGCTCTTCTCCATGACTGACTGTTGTTTGTTCAGGGCATGACCTAAGCTCTTTTCTTTTATGTGGTTTTGGTAGTAGAGTGGTTTTGGTTTTTGTGTGCAGACTTTTGTGTTGCTCCCTGTAGGCTGCTTAAATGATGGCCTTTAGCCCATTATAAGTATTAGTAATTTCATTTCATTATTACTTTTTTAAATATAACTGGCTCTTTCAACATTTGCTGTTTTTCCTCTAGAATAAAAATCCACTTTTTGTGACACTAGTGTGTCAAATACATAATTTAGTGACAAAATACATTTTTCTCATTTTTAGACTTAAACCCAGCTTCTGTATACAGTCTTGTGTGTGATATGTGAAGCTGTTATGCTGTCTGTCTGTGAAGGTATGATCTATCAAAGTTATGGATCGTAACACTTCTAACTGGAAACTGTTGTTTGTTTTTTAAGGCCAGTAATAGATGCTCTGTGCTACACACTCGGTCACAGTAACCTCAGGCCATCTTTGCCTTACATTAACCCCCATTTGTCCTTGATTTACAGAGACGCTGTGCATCTATGGGTACATGAATCTGAATTCCACTGGCCAGATGCCTGTGATGGAGGAAGTCGATTCCAATGAGAGGTTAGAATACCATTATTTGTCTCTTTTTTAATATTTATGTCACAGATCTGATCCCAAGGTCTCGGAGTGATTAGAAAATGTCCTTTGTGCATAATTCATTTGATGAGTTACAGAACGCACCCCATTCGAGACCTTTACATGTGTTCATTATCTTTGACACAGCAGTGAAATATACTGTATTCTTACCTCAGTGGCTCATTAACCTAAAACGATCCCTGAATAGGCTTTAGCTGTCTTCTTTATGGATCTAACGAAATGTGAGGTGACAGAGTGATTTGGGTACTGGCTATGACGGCACCAAGGCATGGCTTTAGGGGAGTACCAGCTGGATAGGTCAGCAGTTTAGAGGAAACATGGGCTTCCTCTTCTGGCATCAGTTTTCTTTGCACATGTATTTACTTACCCCTCGCCCAAAATCTTTTCATCTCAGTGCTCTACTGTACTCAACCCACAATAAAAGCAGTTAAAAATAGCAGCAAACAACCTGCAAAATGACCTTTGGTTTGACTTCAAGCCTTTTCAGTGTTATTGTCTAAACCAGGGTTTCCCAAAGTGTGGTACGTGCACACATGGATGGACTGCCTTTAGGGCATGCACAAGGCAAAAGTAGTAACTGTAGAAAATATTTACAATTATAAAATGGCTGTACATAAGTGAGGGAGAAGGAGAAGGAGATGAAAGCAGCGAGCTGAGATTCCTTTAACTAACCAGCTGACTTGATCATATAAACAGTGATTTCAGTTAAAGTGAGTTACAATCTTCAGTATAACATTAAGCTTTAACTAAAGCACAGTACTGCCCACATGTCCACTTACTGATGAATGTTCATTTGTTGGTGCACAGCAGGGGAGGTGGGTTACAGGGCCATTGAAAGTTTCAGGTGCATTGATTGAGAGTTTGCACCAAAATAAAATATATATTTTTAAACCTATACGTTTTTGGTATGCATTACATTTTCATATTGCACTATACGGTAGTATTAATCATAAGCCCACAGCACATTGAAACGTATAATAAGCCACTCTCTGATTTTTGGGCTAATGTTATGACAGTATTCCTGGCCCTTGTGAAGCAAGCATTGAGAATTGTCATGCCCTTCTCATCAGTTTACTTGTGGGAGGTTGGTTTCTCTGTGATTACATCAGTTAAGACTAAATATCATATTGTTGCAGTGCTAAAGGTCAAGCTCGTTCTGTTTTCTCTTAATCGAATTGTTTCCCTTCAAGTGTTCTAAAGATGATAGTGATAAATATTTTTTTATGTGTTATTAAACTCATTGCAGATATTTTATGTGGCTGTAAATATGCTGCTGTGTATGGGCGTACCCTCCCCTGACACTCTTATTTGTTCTGCTGCTTTTGCCCTGGTTTGTTTTTACTGTTTTTTGTAAACATGTACATCAGTTTTAAATGAATGTTGAGATCATTTTGCTGCGATTGGTCTGATGACGATAAAAAGTGATTCTGTTAATATTCACCTGTATTTCCCCTGCTTAATGATAATACCCTCACTTACTCTTTGAGTGCTATGGCTACTGCTTCATCTTGAGGCAATCTACAAATGCTTTCATGCGCCTTTTCTGGGGGGTGAGGTGACGGATTGGTGAAGGGTGTGTAAACTTGGTAAGAAAATGTAGAAGGTTGTGCGTGATCTAAAATGGTTTGGAAACCACTGGTCTAATCTATGTCTATGACCTGAAAGGGCCACTGTTGTTGTTGTGGTGGTGGTGAAGGTTAGCTCCTAAGAAATTAAAGGCATAAATTCCATTGTCTGGTGAAAAAAATGTTTATTTAGTTATTGTGGTGTGTCAGTCTTTGCATGTTCCCTATTGAAAGCCCATTGCATGCTAATATAGAATGCCTCAGGCAGCTGTCCGGTTCCTTATGAATAGGTATTCTAATCCATCTAACAAAACTGTCAAAATCCCCATTGACAAAATGTGGGCGCCCTTGCTCATGATTATCATCTCAGACAGCTCCACGAGTCTGCACTCAGACTTTGAATGTGCCTTTTTCTGTACAACAGACGTTTCCATTCATACCTCTGAGCATGACTTATAGCATCACCACATGATATCAGTGCAAACCAAATGTTCTTCTACTTCTGTCAGTCTCTTCTCTTCTCTCTGTGTTCCCAAAAGAGACTAGGTGCTTTTCCTTAGAAATACAGTGCCGCCTCTGCTGGTGCTGTTGCATGCAATTAATTGTAAGCTGGCACGTCTTTTCTTCTCATGAATTTAGAATGACATGGCATTGCACTGTGCTGAGGGAGAAATCAACAGGGGTGAGGCTTGGCCTAGTCTTCACTTGTAGTGTAGAGAGATCCTCACACACTATAACACTTTAATTAAAGGCACATTCATAACACTTTAATTTAGCTTGCATTCTGCTTTTAGCTAGATTTAGTAGTTCGCTATGGAGAAACTTCTTGACCTTCTGAGGTATTCTGATCAAAAGTGTACAGTAAGGCAGTCTCTGGCTTAACCCAGGTGGTAGATCCCTGTGTTGTAGAGGAGGTTTGAGCTGCTGCTTAGGGAAAATCTGCTCATTGAGGATAAATCAGGATGATGAGCCACTGATCTCTCTTTCTCTTTATGTCTTCATCTGATGGAATTTGTACAGAAGTGCTGTTTTTGAAATTTCAAGCCTCCAGATTCCTCCGGGGCTACTTCAGAAATGCCTTGCTGCTTTAGCTGCTGTGGTTTAACACTAACTGGACAGTTTTAATAATCATTGATGTTCATTTAATTTAGTTATTGCATAATCTACTTGTCATCTATTTATTATTATATATTATTTCATTGATAAGTTTTAAAATAAAAGGTCTACCAATAAAAATACTTTTAAAAAGTGTTTTAAAAATTTCAAAGCACTTTCAACTTTTCAATGTTTTAAATAAACATTGTTAAAATAAAAGGAAAAATTGTTGTAAAAGGAATATAAATTTATGTCTGTTTTTTGCTCTAAGTCATGTTGTAACAATACTTCACTACAAAACTACAAAGTGATTCTTTGAAAACTGTAAATATTCAAAACAAATTTTAATACCAAAAGCAGATAAAAAAATGAGGGTCTATTTTTTTATAAATAAAAAGAAATAAAAAGCAAACAAAAAAAAAACAACTAAGGGTGATTATGGCTACCACAGTTCAAGTTCAAGTTTATTGTCATATACAGGTAACAATGAAACATCATTACCGGCAATGAAATTCTTGGACTCAGACACGTATGCCAGATGAATTGGAGATGCTAAGTTTCCCCTAAGTGGGAAAGTGTTCCTATGTGTATTTGCCCTGTGACAGACTGGTGACCTGTCCACTGTGTTTGTGTACCTTTCGCCCTATGAGCTGAGGCTGTAAGATCCTTTACAGTAACAGCCATTCAAATTAGCTTAACCCTTGTGGCTCTTACCTCAAGAATAGAGCTAGCCCAGTAATAAACATTTATCAGGATGACACTTTAATGAGAAACCTTGTTAAATGTCCAAGTGGTACTGAAAACGGGAGCAATTACCAATCTCTTTAGAGGTCAGTGTGCTATTTTATCACTACCATTTTTGCATGACAAATTGCTTGCAGCTGAGAATGTCTTGGAAAAGCGTTACGTGTGGTACAGAAACCATTGTGTGCCAATAGAAAGACCAAGCAAGAAAGTTTGTTTGATATGAATAGTATGAGAAATGTGCCATTTCAAAATGTTATGAATCAGTATTTTTTAAAACCCAAATTGTAAGAGAAACCAGTAACAGATTTTACAGTATTATCTTACAAACTGTGATAAAACCATTGCTGATTCACCAGGAAGGTAAATGTGACTTTACTTAATTAATTTACTTAATTTAATTTTATTAATTTCAGCATTTGCGTTTCATCGAGCAATTGTGAAAGCCCTACTGAAGAGTTACATTTCTGCATTTTGCATAGGCTTTCCTTCCTTTTATACCTTTCATCTTAATCCATATCTTGAATCTTGTTGTAATAAATCAATGGCTGTTCAGCTGTGTGTGTCAAGTGTGTGCTAAGATAGCAGGAAGGGCAGCCTGTGATACACCTGAGTGTGAACTGGATGGTCTCCAACTTTCGCTTGCTCCTAACTCAGGGCAGGCCTCTGGAGATCAGGAGCGCTCTGCGCTAGCCAAGTGCGGATCAGCTTAAAAAGATTATTCTCTGGTTGTTCTCTATAGATGTTGTTTCTCCTGTGTCCTTAACACACTGTATTCTTCTCATGTGTATCTGAAAATGGCAGAAACACAGCTACAATGGAGCAGGAGATTTTAAAGTAGACCTATAGTTTTGTTTAAAGTCGAATGTGTTGGATTTGCTTGTGTGCTCTTGTGAACACATAAACAAAGGTCAGGGTCAGCCCTGGGTGGTGAGATACAGAGTTTACTAGCAGCAAATGCTCATTACTTTCTTATAGCTCATATGTGGGAGAGTCATAGCTTTTATCTTTAACTAATTGGTAGAAGACTATTACTGGTTGGAAAATCACGGCTTGTCCCAGCGCCTTGATGTTTCTAGGCAACAGAGGCCTATCTCGTATCAGCAGCCAAAGCAATAGTGTTTTCATCCTCAAGTGATAACATGGTAAAAACTAGGAAGTTTGATCACTCCAAACTGCTGATTTACACAGTGACATAGTAAAACTTACAGTAAGAGTAACATCAAGGTCTCTCTGTGCTACTCAGCGCCACACTAATTAAAGTGAAATAAAATATGTTGTTGAGCACTTATGGTGTAGTATTAGTATATGGTCTCATAAATAAAAACAGTTGTGTATAGAGCATGTATAGAGTACTGTTGCATAAATACTGTATGGTCAGACACATACACATATTTGTTCGTCTGAACATTTTCATTTATGAAGACAAACTGCTTTGACATCTAGAGCATATTTCAGCTTAGACCGCATAGTAATAGCATCAGCAGTTACCCTTTAAAAGCCTGATATTTTGAAGTTCACAAGTGCTAAATGATTCACATTTAGATTCATGTCAATCATCTACTTCAGCTGCACAATGATTTAGAGTCCCTAAAAGACCCCTTTGTAATCTGGGACGAAGAGGAGTCACGTTTGCCTTCAGAGTATCCAGGCAACCTGATCCATCCCCAGGTGCAAGTTATTATCAGATTTCCCAATAATTATCATCAATCTCTGGAGCTGGATGAGGCAGATATGTGATTGATATTTGTCAGGAAATAGATTTGTCAATCTGGGCTCACTGGATGAGACTGAAGAAGTTCAACTCAATTGACCTGCCATATTTGGTTTCAGTGAGGCCGAGCGTTCATGTGCAAATGAAAATGAGAGAATTATGGGGCGCCTCAGATGTGTGGGAACCAGTCAGAGTATTTCCGTACTTTGCAGAAAGAGAACTTCACTTCCTGTGTATTTTCTCTTCTGTCTGACATTACTTCCCTGATTTGTTTCTCAAATAAAGCAAGGAATTCAGTTCAGAAATCCAGGAACTCAGCAAACAGCTATAGCTATATTGCTCTGTGTGGAGGACACTTGATTTTCTTCTGTAAAGTTTATACTTTAACATTATGATTATTGTTTAGGTACTGTGATCAACAGGGCCAGACTGGGGCCTTAATTTAGGCTGGAAATGTTGGTCCAGGCCAGGCCACAGACACACATACGTACACACACAAAATTCACATTGTTCACATGTATATTCATGAAGTCACATTCACATGTATATACATATTACACTACAATTATATACAGGTCAATGACACTAATATAATGCTAGTACCCTACAACTTCACAGGCTTCAAATTATTAACAAGAAGCTGTTAAATTGTTGAGAAAACAGCATCAGGAGCTATGTCCAGAATCCCTACTGAAATATATAAACATTTTTTTGTTTATTTAGATTAAAAAAATCCTAACATTAACCATAGTATGTTATTTGCTTTTAGTAAGTTTTTATTTGCAGACTGCTTGAAATGTTCTGTATTTAGACACATGAAGTTAATGCTCAGCAATAAACAGGCAGAAGCCAAAAATGTACTTGCATATAATGCTACTCATGATTCAAGACTTTTAGGTGCTGTGTGGAAAAGAAATCAGCTGTAAAGGCATGGCTAGGAAGCAGAACCAGGCTGTTTTTGTGTGCAAATGGCAGACGTGCCAGTGAATGTGTTAGCTAGACAGAGTCTGAAAATCAGCAACAGAGATCATCTCAGTCAGTGGTAGATTAATGTGATACTTCCTGACAGACGGAAATAGCCCTACAGTATAGATAGCTAGCTATGTATTCCTTTTCTGGCTGACCTGTAGCTCTCTTGCTGAATACATTATTTTGAGCTCACTTACTCTTTTCCACTTAGCTCCAGCCTTCTCTTCTTTTTTCCATTATGTGAAGGTTCTAACTCACTAGCTAGAGCTACTTTACATCACTGTTTTTGCTATTGTTTTATAACTTATTTTTGTTTGCATTAAAAATTCATTTGGCCAAGATACATGATTATGTGACTATGTGGTAGATATGGGGCAATTATTTTTTCTGAGTAAATATGACTGCACTATACAATGAACTTCATATTTTCAGGGGGGTATATCTGAATAGATGTGGTTCTGCTTTACCGGCTCAGCTGTCCTGGTCAACTGACAAGCCAGGCTATTACATTGTATGAATTTTCTTTGTGTTTATACCTAATTTGATTTCATATTACTTCTTCAGGAAACAATTCAATGCATCATGAGATCTCAGATTTCAACACAGCTTGGTTTGATTTTTTTTAATAACACCCAAAAGGTATTGGATTAATGATACACCACTTGTTCAGGAACAGAAACATCTTCATGTCTAAAGTATTTACTGTGATACACTAATATCATGAACTCTCCGTGTGCTTCTTGGCCTCAAAGGTGTACTGGTCCCAAAGCTCACTGACAGATAGACTTTCTAATGCCTGTTTAATTTTGGCCTGTCCACTGAGAGATGAAGCTTGCACAGCTTAACAGAGTGGAACGCTTTGAATAATTGGTTAGACTTTGTTATTTCCTTTTTGCAATAAGTGTAGGTTCGTGTTGATTTTGGTTGGCTTATGCCTAATTGCCAAAAGGAAATTTACCTAAACCACAACGCCTTGGAGCCTGTTTTTGCACAACTTGCTTCCTGTGTAGGCCAAATATTGAGATTAATTGTTGGACATTCTTTATGCTGTGCCATACAGAGCCTACAGTCTCAAAAATGCTTTTTGTACTGCTGAGCACTAGTACTTTTGCTGTATTTCACTGTGACTTTATGAAGCAGGGTTTTATCAGTAAGTCATTTCACCACTTTTCTTCCTAGAATGCCAGATTCCATAACTGAGCAAATTAAAATGCATTATGCATTTGAAGTGTGAATATGAGAGAAATATGAGTGTATCATTTACTGAGATGTCCATATGACTAATTCAGTAATGTTAATTCAAATTACTGAGATTTTATACACTGATAACGAATGATATAATTAGTTCACATTTACCACCAGGAATTTCAAATAGACACCTGTGTTATGGTAAATTGTTCACTGATTCTTTTAAAATGCATATGGTGCCCTTTGCTCCCTAATCAGCATAATTGTTCTTCTTGATTAGGCAGTTCAATATGAAAGTTGCAAAGCGTATTTTAACAGAAAAGAAATTAATGATAATAAAGGACCTCAGTTCAGGCCAAGATTGCCAACAACTAGACACTACGATAATTCTGGAGTAATTGAGGTCAAGTTTCCTCTCACCTTAAGCAGATAACAATTGCGAATTATGGCAAGGAGGATAACAGCAAGATGCAAAAGCTGTTGGGGCCAGATTTCCAGGTTAGACAAACCACATCACTTCAAAATTTAGTGTAGTTTATGTGAAATAATGTGTTTGCTTTCTATTTCTTTGTCTGCAACTTGAACATGTCATTTTATATTAATTCTCAATTTTTTAATTGTTTTGCAAAATGTTTTTTTTAAATTAGTATTAGTAATACTATATTTATTTATTTTGTGGATTTAACATTATTTATTCTTTTATCTTTGGTGCACATTTTATGTCTGTACTGTTGGAGTTTACACCATAGATTAATGCATCAAATATTTTGAAAAAAGCATTATAAAAATTATATTTTACTTGCAAATTTTCAGGTTTAATCACATTCTGAATGACTGATAATTAGTGATTTGAGTGAACTGATGGTAAACATGCCACTCAGACAAGCCTGAACAGCATGTGCTGTGTTCACCTTTCAGCCAAATCTAAGCAGTAGAACCTTTCAGTCAGTTCTTCTACTAAAAAAGAAAAATAAGCAAAGCTAGAATGTCATGTGCTGTGTCGGCCCAGTTTACTCTCAGTTTCACACAACTTTTACTGTGGCCTTAATTACATGACATCATGTTACAGGTAAAGCACTTAACTCTAAATAAGGGATTGAGTCAAAAGTCTACTTCTGGCTGGCTGCACATGTCAGAGACTCTGTTTGCCTTTAACTCAATTCCACATAAATTTACTATGAACTTTAAATATCACAGTGTGGTTATTTAGTATATCATCAGCCCAAAGGCCACTCTGAACTTTAGCCACTGATATGAGAAAGATTTTGTGTTTTTGCAGAGCAGAGTATAAAGTTGCAGGCTGTTAAATCAAGAGTCATGAAATATTATTGGTACAGTTATAGTGTGCATGAAAATTAATCATTAATCATTTACCTATTACCAATTAATCATTTACCTTTAAAAAAAAACAAGTCTAACATTTTGGTAATGCATGACTTAATTTTTAAGGGTAGTGGACCAGTAATACATAATGCAGAGTTTGTAGCATGGTTTACACTTGGGAAATTATTTTTCTAATATGCAGCAATAATTTTAATATGTTTATTTTATTTTTCAGTGCAGATTGCCTTATGTTAATTATATCTAAACTTCTACCCTAACAGGAGAGATGTGTGTTGACTGTTACCCTAATGTAAACCAGAGACAATAGCAGTCAGAAAAGTTTTGCTTTGTTTCCCCTGCCCTCAGAACCACTGAGAGGTGAAGTGCATGACATTTATTATCTTGTTAAAGTGGCATCTGTCAAAGGGTGTTGATATATAAGGCAGCAAATGTACAGTCAGTCCTTGAAGTTGCTATGTTGGAAATGGGATAAATGGGCAAGCGTAAGGACCTGAGAGACTTCGTCAAGGGCCCAATTGTGATGGCTAGCCGACTGGATCAGGGCATATATAAAACGGTGGCTCTTCTGGGCGTTCCTAGTGTGCTGTGGTTAGTACTAAAAGTGGTCAAAGGAAGGACAAACTGGCAACAGGTTCATGGGTGCCCAGAGTTCATTGATTGTTCATTGGTGAGTGAAGACTAGCCCATCTAGTCTGATCCCATAGAGGAGCTACTGTATCACTAATTGCTGGAAAACGTTTATTCTGGCTTTCATAAAAAGGTGTAAGAACACATAGTGCATCACAGTCTGCAAAGACAATATTACAGTAGGAAGGTGTTTTTAATGTAATGGCAGATTGGTGTGATTACCACTGTCAATATACTGTATGTTGCTGTTGTTCATTATTTATACAATATAAATAATTCATTTTTTTCTCCTCCAACATATTTAGTTTACTTACTACCTTTCAAGAATAGCTACTCTTGTTCATTTTAAGCATGTAGCTGTTTGTTTGTGCAATGAACCTGACATGACTTAAATAAAAGCTGCTAATTGATTAAAGCGAGTGTTTTTTCCAGCCCGCTGTCTGGAGCTTTTTCACAGCACATTTGGCAATGGTTCTGGTGTGCTAGCTGACCTGAGGGCAGCTCACTTGGAGCTCTGATTGAACTGCTGTGTGCTGATTGCACCCTCAGTTCAATTACACACTTGAGGTCAAAGGTTTCCCCCATCATAACACATGCATGACTGTGTCTGCTGTAGCGGAGAGGCCGTCCTCAGACGTTGGTCCTGTCTCTCTGGGAGTTCTCGGCCTCAGTGCTGTGCTAACAGCCACAGTCGCACTCAGGAGTGGAATGTGAAAGAAAAGATTCAGTTTACTCAAACTTTTAATTTGACTTTTCTACTTCAACCACATCGTAATGAGGAAACTGCGAGTTAAGTCAATAGGTTCGAATTACGAATTATGAATTGTGTATTTTTACAAGTCTGAAATGATTTTCAAGAGACTGAGTGCAACACAGCACTGAAGGAAGAAAAGAAATGTTCTTCACATTCATTCACACAGTAATAGCTTTGTGGTTAGGGGCTGTGGTTTCCTGTTATATTTGTTCAAGGTCTTTTTTTTTTAATTTTTAATCAGTTTTGTGTCAACTGAGTTGACCTGCATCCTCATTACCTTTGATAGGCATATTCTCTCCTCTCTGTTGTCCACAAACACAGGTTTGTGCTGTGTACATTCAGTTCATGCTGATGATCAAAGAAAACCCAGTATGTGTGGGTTCTTTGATATTTAGATAATATGAAACCGGCATTTCAGTCAGTTTGATGTATAACAACAGCTCTGTAGTAGCGCTATTAAATATGCATTTCTTTGAATTTGTTACACTGAGACTATGATACCTTGTGATGTGTTGCTGTAAAACATTTGTTGTTACATGCACATCAGTGACATACTACAATGAAAATAATCCAAAGTCTACTAGAGGTTCGTCACACAGTCAGAAATATTTTGGAGAGGTGTCTCTCACCTACATTTAGGGAAAATCCATTAAAGAAATTAGCCTGCTTTTCTGGCTGCGCTGTGTGTTCTTTGTGCTTCTATTCTTAGCTGAAGCCCACACAGAGATGTTACCATGGGAATCTAAGTAACAGAATTTGTTCATGATCACAACTTTTAACATTTATCATGTCCAAAAATGCGTAAACTGTCCATACACACTCAAGAAAAAAATACATACTTTTTTATTCTAATTTGCAGACGTGCTGAGCAATTTGTTCACAGTTTATCTATTAACAATGGAACGTGTTTATTTGCTGTTTCATCATTCATATTTCTGTTAAACCATAAAATGTCACTCAGCTCATGACAGCTGTCTCTCTAATCAGTCATTAGTCTGTTCCTTGCTATTGATTGCTGTAGAAAAAGTCCTTATCATCTCTCTGTTACCACAGCAACGGCATGGCAAAGAGGGTTGCTCTCATCAGCTTCCTGTCGCTGGTCATGCTCATGAGCGTCCTGGGAAACCTGCTGGTCATGGTGGCTGTCTGCAAGGATCGGCAGCTCAGGTCAGTGTCACCTCTCTTTCCTCTTCTGCCCCACTGCCCTTGTTTTCTGTACTTATGTCATCACTGTACAGGTCCTTCTCAAAAAATTAGCATATTGTGATAAAGTTCATTATTTTCTGTAATGTACTGATAAACATTAG
>JBBPDA010000034.1:7894335-7917792 GCA_037974385.1 Arnoldichthys spilopterus | reverse complement strand
ACCATTGTGAGTTTTTCTTTCATTGACTGAAGGGTACCAACAATTTTGTCCACGTGTGTATATATATATATATATATGTGTGTGTGTCAGCCTTTTTTACAACTGTTCTGACATATAGCAATCAGAGAGAACTCTCTCTGAATCACGAGGATCAGGTTATTGGGAAAATTGGCTTTGACTAATGCCACATGAAGTCCATTAGGTTGAATGGTGAGCTTGATAAGGCTTATCTGTAAGCCACTTATGACTCTGCTATTGCTTTTCAACATTATCATTTGTACACACCAGTACGTTCTAGGTAAACCTGTTTTCTAGTGGAATAGTTTTCTGTTCAGAAGAGGTTAATTTTGTTCAGAAGTGATTATAGTGTTTTTGTGCAAATGAGTTTGGGGAGATGCCAGTAATTACAAGAGACTGTTGTGTTGAGGAAGGTTAAGTGAGTGTTAAGCATGTGCTTGCATGGGTAGGTGAGAGACAGATGAGTTGATATTTCACATTAGATGTATACAGTACTACTGGAAATCTTCTCAGTTCTGTAGACTGGAGTGCTAGAGCTTAGGGAATAAATTCCCAATATCATGCATTTGTTTGACCTTCATAAGGAACTATTATATTTCCCCAGGCATGTATCTTACAGACTATAACTGACTGCCTGAGACATATGCTATTTCCTCCAAGGACTCCCAGCATGGATTCCATAGGGAAGGAACATTAAATTTATGTCCACGCTGCCACCCCTACTTTTGTCTGACAGCTAAACACGTCAAGGAGAATTAGCACTTTGAAAGCTAAGCCATATTGCTCAGCACTTAATGAATGAAAACTCCTCAAAATAGCTGCACTTATGAATGGAAAAACCTGCAATCAGTGTCCAACGCAGCAAGCATATATCAGTGAGTCTGTATCTTTACAGAAACCTGAAGAAGTACCTAAAAGAAGCATGTCATACATTACGTCTTTATATGACTGTATGCTTTTCTAAGTAGGGATAAGCAATTCTATTCATTTCATTTTTGATCCGATATCAAGTAATACTAAGGCTATTATCCTAGTACAAATATAAGTATGTATACTTTGAAAGGTCTTCTTGTAAACGGAGGAATGTTTTCCATAGTGAAAAACTGTAGGTGCGAACTCTGGCAAATTATATTTTCTTTACATTAATATGAAAACCAGAGGGCAGAAAGAAACATAGTTTCTAAGGATTGGTATTCCACTAACTAAGTAATAATCACTTAATATTGATATTTTTATATGGGAATCAAAAAAAAAATCTATAAGGATCTAAATATCAATAGTTTAATATTAATCCTTCCATCCCTACGTCTCAGCTATATAGGCACACAGGTAGCCATTACAACTTACTCTTTGACATTACAGCCCAGACATCTGCTTTTCATTTCACTGGAGCACCGTTTCTCCACAGTAAATGCTTGTCCAATGCCAGCCAAGGTTGGCGTTGGCTTTTTTGCACAAATTTTCATGATGGCATTTTCCCCTCCTCCTTTCACTGAGGCCTTACAGGAAATTTAAATGCATAGCAGATCACTCAAACATGAAAACTGACTGGGCTGGCTGTGTAAGAAATGAAACATGTTTCAACTTATTATTCAGACTAGTTACAAATTTAATGTTGCTGGTAACTGTCGGTGGCTGCCTGCTCAGGTAATGATTCATATTCTGAAATCCATCTCTCTTTGCTGAGCCGGCCCTGAAAACTAACAGCATTACTCAACCTCATCAATCACTGGCACTGTAATTATCATTTAAGTGCTGCTGCCCTGTCTGTTTTCTATTGCGTTTGTGTTTAGAGCTGTGTGATACTGGTCTGCATGTGCCACAGTGACATTAAAATAAGCCAGGTGAGCAGGTGTAGAGAGCTGGCCCTCTGACAGCTCGGACGTCTGCCCTTACTATGAGAGCTTTGTCAGGCTCTAAATAACATAACGTTGCCCAGACTACTTTAGCACACATAGAGTGACTAATGCATGGGTCGTGTTTCTGCTGGCCTGCTGTCAAACACTTAGCCCCGCTGCTCCCCCTCAGGCTGCCAACCTCTCTTCATTTGTTACAACAGGATGATTTGTGAAGCTCACTGAAACTTTTGTCATATGAGAATCAATAGTGTTTCTGGATGTAGCCCCTGAGCTCAAACATAGCTTCGGGGTATTTTTTTTGTCAGTCGTCAGCAGTGTCTATAAATTAGCCAAGCGGATTCACTTGGAACATCCGTCATGCTTGTTCAATGGAAGTCATTGCTCCAGCTGACCAGAATTTAAAAATTGAATCACCAGGCCATTGCTTCTTTAAGAGGACATTCAAGGCCCGGGTCACCTGAAGGTTCCACGGACCTGGTGAAGAGATGTGAATAGTCATGGTTTACAGTAGAGCACAGGCCTCTCTGCCAGTGCTAAATGTGCTGTAATGAATACATGCCAGGAATGTCACACTGAGTGGTGAGCAGATAAACAGGAACCCAGCACATACGGGCCACAGTGCTGACAGAACTGGGTCAGAGAAAGTTTGAGATGGAGAGATCCTCCACATTTCATACTGAAACAATGATGAGAGCTCCATCCCTTATGACTCTGGCCATGGCCCGCATTGCTGGGTCTTATATCCTTATTCAGCCACAGTCTCAATAGCCCCAGACTACTAAGTATTTACCAGACTTGGGTAGGCTCAGAGCAGCAGCACTTAGGATGCTTGCTAGTAGACATTGTTCCATTGCTAGACATTTTTAGAGGTGTGTTGATATCTCTGAACCTCTGTATTATACTAGTATTAATGGTACCCCTTGTAAAGGTTTGCGAAAAGAGTTAGAAAAATTCCATCAACAAAAACGCTTGAAATCACTGTGAACACAATGTAACTTAAGCATGCTTCTCATTAAAGTTGTACCTAGTAACACAAAATGAGGGAGAAGTGTGTTCACCTTCATAAGTCAGGGAATAGTCATTTAAAAAAACATTTCTACTGTTAGAGCAATACTTAAAAAGAGGAAATCAATTGGGACTGATACACCCTTGCCTGAAAGAGGACCCAAGATTATTTTGTCCCTAAGTACAATGAGAAGAATGGTAAGAGAAGCAAAAACTTGCTGAAGATCACTGTTGGAGATTTAGAAGAAAAAGTAAACAGTTTTGGGTTAGCAAATCTCTAAAACCACCAACATGGATTAATTGTGAACATGATGAACATGAAATTAATCAGATTACAAATTCAAATATTTTCAAAAATGGCAGCTGGTGAACCTCTGTGGAATGTTACACAATTACATATACTTCTAATCTAATCTATTCAAATATTTGTCAAAAAATGATTCAAACAGTGTGTTTGCACTTGCCCTTTTAACTGTGGCGGTAAAGCATCCCTGATAAGAGTGAAGCACCCTCACTGTTGCACTGTGCTGCATCTGGTGCAGATCCAGGGTTATTTTTACTGCCGGTCTGGATGGTACGGCCCCTTCGCACCAAGACATCTGTGCTATTATATCAGCGGCGTTCCTCCACTCTTGCACTGTCATATCCCTTTGTTCCACAAAATGGAAGCAAGAATTCATTCATCAACAACTTCCTACGCACCAGTGTGCAGAGTTGTTCTCATCACATTAATGCAGATTTATTTTCAGTTGTACAAAAGATTACATAAAAATTCTCTTAATGCCTGTAATTTTTTACATCAAAACTTAAATAGTACTTCATGACTGTATTCCAAACATGTTCATAATGTCAGGCTGTACGTCACATACAGCAGCTGTATGGATAAAGAACAGCCACTTGGATTACTGTGCTCTTGTTCCTATAGAAAGTAGACTTCCTTCTAAGCCTTTTGGGGTTGATATCAGGGGTCATTTAAAGATGACTGTTGGAAATCTATTCTGGCAGATTACAAAGGTTATATTGTGGAAGCAGGTCAAAGATACCCGTGCATTTGTTTGAGAAGGTTTTTTTTCAGCCTGAATAACTTGCCATTTTCTTCTTTATTAAAACCCTTGCTATTTTCATCCATATATAGTATTCATATACAAGGTACACATCATTTATATTAATGTATGTATAAAAAGCTTGTATGCTTAATACAGGACAAAACACATACAAGTGTAACAACAGTTATTGCGTTTTTTTTAATAAAATGATCTTTTATCTTTTTTTTTGTAGGTACTATGCCATCTGTTGTCAGCCTTTGGTCTACAGGAATAATATGACACCACTGAGAGTGGCTCTTATGATAGGAGGATGCTGGATTATCCCAACCGTTATTTCCTTCTTACCAATAATGCAAGGCTGGAACAGTATTGGAATAAATCATTTGGTGAGTCATATCTGTCAGATGTCACAGATAGTGCTCTGTTAATGATGTTTAAAAATGCACTTGGCTTCAAATTTTTTATGATCATCTTTCTTTCTCTCTCATCTTTGCTGGAATCAGGACAAATATGTAAACAAGCTTGGATTATTCAAATGGCCTATTAAAATGCTGTGAAATTGATTAGGCATTCACTGAAATAATAATCTTTGTATACATGTAAATCAGGTGATGTTTTGTTTCATTAGAGCATTTTCAGATTTTTTCCTTTATATGCTTCTCCTTGAATTTGTTCCCCATTTTGTATTCAAGGTAAACATTATAGGCTTAAGCACAATGCTCAGAGATAGAGTGTGCTTCCCTTCCGGCAGCTGTATTTAGGAAGACAGTAGCTGTGAGCAAGGGCAATATGAGTAAAGCCCAGTCAGTGCTATGATGATCGAGGGGAAAATGGAACGTCAAGGTACCTAGGTAGAGACTCTAATCCACTGCCTTTCAATAAACAAACACAAATGGCCCTGGCTGAAGATTTATGCACTGTAATGAATGTCATCCAGAGAGAGGAAATGGTATTAGAATGGCATCCTGAGTGTGAGATCCCTCCCAGAATCAGTGTGCACTTATTAGTTCAGCTGAGAGATGTTTCATAACAGAGTGGTTTCATAAACTCTGTGAGACATTGTTTTATTTTCCCTAAATTAGCAATGCCACATTATCCTTTTGTACATAATCATTTCTATTTTGCAGTTGACACGTAGAATAATTATCAGCTTAAATGCCTAGTAAAGGGAAGGTGAGAGTGTGTTTGTTAAGATCTTTGTACTTAACTAGTTTGGCTCTGCAGTAACCACACAACATGAGTATTATGATATCTATACCTATCTGTTGTAGACAGCTACCTACCAGCATATTTGTAAGCTGAAGCATCAGAAACAATGCCAAATCTATTGACCACACTTCTCAAAAGAGCAAATTAGTGGTTTATTACAAATATCTGTGAGAGCTTGGGTCACATTGCAACCTAGTTAAAGAAAAATCCTCATGAAATGAAAAATGTTTACAGTTCATGAGAGAGAGAAAAACGCATGTATCTATTGATCAGTCCTTGTGGCAGTGACCAGATGACCTAATGATTCACAGATGTAATGTGAAAGAGCGGAGTTGCACAGACAAAGAAAGTACAGGACAGTGATGAATGCTCTTCCAGTCTCTGCCACTTCCTTTAGCTTATCCACTGCTCATTCTTAACACAGCACAATCAATGGCATAAACAGCACAACCCAAGCATGTATATACAAATATATGTATCTGGGGATTTTTGTCACTTTATATTAATGTTCAATATACAGAAACATTTCTGTTGAGGTATATTTATTAAAGGTGCATCTTATAAAGCAGAGTGTAGTAAACATTTTCTGTCATTATATATAAGCCCTTGTGTTTTGTTGAAAATATTATTTTTTGAAATATCATTTGAAGAAAACTTTTAAGGCTACGTTCACAGTGCTTTATTTAAAAATCCTAAACTAGAGGCATTTTCATTAGAAATTAAAAGGTCAAGGCTGTATTTAAATGGCTTTCTTTCTAGGGAGGCTTTTAAAGATTAATGCTGTCCAGGTAAGAGCTCATCACTTTTCTGCTTGACAAGGATTTAATGTGGAAAAAGTAACCACCTCTTCTCTTAAACCATTTCCTCCATTGACCACTGACAAATTGACAGTTCCCTGAGGGCCCACCGACTGGAATACAAATGAGCTGACAGGAAAGAAAAAGCTCAGCAAAAGAGAGTTGAAGAATGTGTTATATTTTCTTTACCGTGTACAACTTCTAACTTGTGCATGCAAATGTCCGTCTCTCCCTTGGCAGATAGAGGCACGGAAGATCAGTGGCAACTCTACGGTTTGTGTGTTTATGGTAAACAAGCCGTATGCGCTCACCTGCTCTGTGGTGGCCTTCTACATCCCACTGGGGCTGATGGTCCTGGCTTACCAGCGCATTTATGTGACGGCGCGCGAACATGCTCGGCAGATAAGCGTTCTGCAGAGAGCAGGTGGAGCAGGGAACACCACCTCGGACAGCGCAGACCACCAGCGCAACCACCGCATGCGCACTGAGACCAAAGCAGCCAAAACTCTGTGCATCATCATGGGCTGCTTTTGCCTCTGTTGGGCTCCTTTCTTTATCACCAATGTGGTGGACCCTTTCATAGACTACACAGTGCCCGAGCAGCTGTGGGCTGCCTGCCTGTGGCTGGGCTACATAAACTCCATGCTCAACCCCATCCTCTATGCCTTCCTCAACAAATCCTTCCGCCGTGCCTTCCTCATCATTCTCTGCTGTGGACACAAGCGCTACCGACGGCCCTCCATCTTAGCACCGGGAGCCCCTTGCACAGCTACTCAGATCAATGGCTCAACGCATGTACTCAAGTAGGTGAACTGATTTTGACCCTCAGTCTTTTTATTTTTAGTTAGGCACATTCTAGCTGCTCAAGTGTTTGAACAGGAATTGTCCTGTCCATTGCTAGAAGTAGTAGTTCACTTCCTGCCCTAAGGAGAAGGATATGCTTTATCTGGTTATTAATAGGTCAGGGTTTAAGCTCTCAACTTATGTCGTAGTGCCCTAAATGCTTAGCAAATGATGGGACAAATCTGATTGACCTCTAAAAGATGTGTTCTTTCATAGCAGCTATTGCTAGGTAGAACAAGATTTACAGAATGTTGACCAGAAGATGAATTTCATTCAACCTAATGAGAAATTGTAGTGAGCAGCTCATTTTCAAATTCTCATCAATATACAATGGTGCTTATGCCCAAAGGTCTGAGACCAAACTGAAAATTATAGAATTATTTTCTTTACTTTTTATCTCTTTAAAGACCTTATTCGATGAAAACCTAAGACTAGACACTAAAACACTTCAGTTAGCTGCTGCTTCTCTGTCAAGACCAAGCTCACCTGCACAACAGATCACTGTATCACACAATTATAGCAATTATTAGATCTGTGCAATTCTGGAACTGCTCAAATGAAAAAACTGAAAGCTAGAAAGAAAGCATTAGCCTGCAAGTTATATCTTGTGTCCATATCTTAGCCAAAGCAAGGGGCATGAGTTTGACCAGGAGGGCAAATGAAATGTTTTTTGCATTTTTATTTTCAAACTTTTGCAAATGTAAGTGAAATTTGACAATGAGATTGTTAACGCCTTTTTTCAAAATTGCTTTTCCAGTGTTCAGGCCACTCTAATCTATTGAACAGAGGCTTTTGCACAATCCTGATGTGTTCATGTTACTGTCAAAAGAAAAAATAGTAATTCTAAATGTTGAAAAAAACAATTAATTTCATGGGGTGCATTTATTTTTTCACAGCAAACTGGACACATTTGGCTTCTAAAAATGTTATTTAGAGCTGCTATATAACATTGAGTTTCTAGTTTAAAATGTTGTAGTACTACAGAGCTGGGTCATGTTGCTGTAAAGAACTGAGCTGCTTGCAAGTTTCCGTGCTATTACTAACTTGAGTAAACTATAAAGTATAATTACTCACAGCCTGACATAATAGTGTGACCTTTTCTCATGCACATGCAGAAAGAAATTAATAACTCGATAACTCGAACTATTTTGAGAAGTATTTTGGAAGTGTTAAGTTCAATTTATTTTTTCCTTAATTTTCTGTGAAGCTTGTCCAACCTTCCAACTACAAAATAATGCATCTGTAGAAAGTGCATGTAAAGGTCTGTTGTGATGTATGTTGACATACTCTGATTACATATGGCAGCAAAAGAAATTTGTGCTTTCAATATTTGTACATTACTTTCACTGTCAGAATTAATTTACTTTCTCGTATTGAGCAATTGCATCTGACCTTTCAGAATGACCTAACCGCACTAGGATTTCTTCTGACAAGTGCACCTGAAAGATGGTGATGCTTTAACCTGGTCTGTTAACTAAATACTTATTCACTTACAGTCTTATGTTAAAACAAACCTCAGCTCTAGTCAACACAGTGGCTCATTGTCTCATACCACTGCATGCCTTGTTTGTTCTGCAGTTGCTCTGTATATTTCTTGCCTGTGCTAGGAAACGTGCAGTGTAGTTAATGCAGAGTTACTGTTTTATGCTGAGCACCATCCATGGCTGAGTGCAGACTTTCCCATGAGAGTTTGGAAGAGACTGGGGGAGCAGCTTTAAACGGTCAAATTACTCTCCCACACTCATCTCTCTTAGACAGGCTCTTGGTGTTTTAGAGATACATTTTGACTTCAATCTGTTCAGATTCCCTGTACCTGATCAAACAGTATTGAGCTGGGATCTTCTCTTCGGTGATTGTTAAATCAAGAACTGCTGCAAACTGCTGGAGACAGGGAGGTCTGGGGAGGACAGAAAAGCTCTTTCACTCTACTTTACTCGAAGGTCACAATGATGCTCCCTCAGGCTTTGACCAAAAGCTAGCATGCTATTTCAGATACAGATTAAAGCTGGAGTTTAGCCAGCTGGTCTTTTTGAACTAAAATCCCCTCCCCCAAGGGAAATAAAAAAATGCAGTAAAGTCTATGCATTTGTGATTGTTACTGAAACATGGAAATATAGGTTCTGCAAATTGTGCATATTAAATCAAGGATGCATTTATTGAACAATAATACCTTAAGATTGTATCGAATTTGTTTGCCCTAAACCTCAAGCAAAGGCATAAATCTACCCAATTCAGAGTCCAATGAGTAAATAGTAAATCTCTACTATTAATAATTGATGATGGATTTATTTTTTAAATAATTTATTGTGGCGCCATGCCAGAGTTTGTTTTTAATAACCATGCTTTTATGCATGGTTTGCTGGTGACATTTTGTGATGTGTCTGGTGGAAAGAGGAAGGAAGCTTTCACAGAGGGCAGATATAAATAATCTGATGTCATCACCTTGCCCTCATATTCTCTCATGACTGAGCCTCTCACTCAGCTTTTTGTCATTACATGTTCAAAGCTACATTTTAAGACTTAATAGTAATCTGGTACTTCCTTCACTCTTCCTAACTGTTGTAAAATCATCAAAAGCGTGGACTGTACTGATGGTAGTGTAAAGAGAAAGAAAGTCTGAAAACTGTGGAACCGAAGAGAAATTTTATTTCAGCTCATTACATTTCCTTAAGAAATTCCTCAAAGTTTCACCGGAGATAGTTGTTTGTATTTTTGCTTTCTGTGCCTCTGGGCAGAGTTTTTTATGTAGCATGCTGTAATGATGAGGAGGGTTGTTAGAAATCCAGACTGTGCCTTTTAATCTTTATCATATGTTGAGGGACTTTTAAACCCTCACTGTCAAAAGACATTGACCATGTATGAACAGCATTAGCACCATTGTGAAACATATTTAAAATCTGATTTGTTTCCATGGAGACACTGCAGAACTGGAATAAATGATTCATTCTAATTCTACGAGTTTACAGATACTGTCCTTGGAGTCTCTGTCAGTGTAGGCTCTTCTGGACCAAAGAAGGAGTCACGAAGCATCGATTTATCAGCATCTGAATTAAAAAAATTTAAAAAACATACATACACTGATCTTATCTAGTTATTTTATTACAATGGCAACTGTCAGGGAAATGGTATTAGGCAACAACAGAACAGTCGATTCTTGCAGATGATGTGCTCTAATTAGGAAAAATGGACAAACATAAGGATCTAGGCTAAGAGCCTTGTTGTAATGGCTAGACGAGTCAGAGCATCTCCAAAATGGCTGGTAGTTAGTACCAACCAAAAGTGATCCAAAGAAAGGACAACTGGTGAATTGGTAACAAGGTCATGGGCACTTAAGACTCACTGATGCATGTGTTGAGTGAAAGCAAGACCATCTGGTCTGCTCCCACAGAAAAGCTACTGTGGTTTAAAAAGTGAATGCTGACTCTGTTAGAAAGGTGCCAGAACACCACAGTCTGAGCTGTTTCAGCAGCTTGAGGGGCGCCTAGTCAATATGTTAATGTTATGGCTGATTGGTGTATAACTGGAACCCCGTAGATATCCTACAGCCAAAGCATATTTTACAGTTCTGGTTAGTGATTCTTATATTTGATGTGGTATTTTGACATGTTGTGACAGTGTCATTAGTGTCATTCTCATCTTCCTCTGTGTGCTGTGACATGTTGTGGCCATTCAAATTAAGAAATGCAGAACGTTAATGACAGTACAGCTTGCAGTGTTACATTACAGATCATAGCAAGCACTGACCTTAAACTGCTGTTATGTCATGGCAATGACATGATACCCATATCACATTTCAGGGGGGAAAAAAATGGTTCTTTCAAATTCCAGTCCAAGCATTCTCAGATTTGACCCAAACAAAATGGACAAATTTGTTTCTGCAAAAGTGGTTTAGACGTTTTTTAAGTAGCATAGGGTAATGGGCCTTAAAATAAATAGTGAACAATGAAGGAAGAATGCTTCTTCTTTTGGCCTCTAAGTGAACTGATTAAGTTGAAATTCACCCAGAGCGAAAGTCTTAGTGTCAGCTTGAAGCGGAATTTCATTTCTCATTGTTGCTGGCAAAGTTGTCAGTCAGGACTCTAGACAACACTGCTTTAGAGAACTGCTGATGATTTGTTGCCTTAAAAAAAGAAGAAAACGTACGGATGTTTGTACCTCTTCAAAGTCATCTTTTTGCCACAGCGGTTGTTGCCTAAACAGACCCCAGTGAAAAAAATTTGTCCAGATTGGATCGTCCAGCCGCCCGTGAACACTCCTCGTAACGTCCTGCCACTTTTTGTTTTCCACAGCACTTGGAAACGTGCCGCAGACATAAATCGTGGGACTGTTTCCAAATGGCGAGGCTGTCAACATGTTAATCTGGCCGATAAACAAAGCAGTGAAGTATGCAGGGATCTCCGAGCAGCTGCTTTCTGAAGCCTCTGCTCTGCCGGTGATGCGCAGTGCTGGGAGCATAGGAACAGCCAAGTGAGCCTAAAGAGTTGCAGCCCCGTTAGAGCAGACGACATGGATCTAAACATGGGCCTGGCACTCTCTGTTTTAATTATTTAACCTTTAGCTCTTGCTTCACCACTGGTACAATGTACTGCTGGTGTTTAATTGCAAGCATAGTCAGGAGAGGGATAGGCCAATTCAACCATTGGTGTGTTGTTACCAAGGTGCACTGAAATTTTTTTTTAGAGTTAGCCTTGTACTGAAGTCATGCCTAGGGTACAGTTAGATGCTACCATTTTCTGAATCTAGATCATAACTTTTGATATAAGAATGGTCTAAAGGTAAAGACAACAGTAATTAAAATCATTTTCATCATTTTTAGTGATTTAATGTGCTGAACACATGCATAATTAGAGCAACAGTCTTTGTTAGATGTTCTGTGATTCACTTTGTAGTGCTGTTTTCTCTTTGGGAGACCTAAAAGTGAAGCCATTACCTGACTTTGGAGCAAGTGTTTTGTGTTGAGCTTACTCATGTGCATCATACTTTTCATGCTGACAAGTGTTTTATTCTTCCTTTGCAGACTGAGTACTTTCTTGGCACAATATATCATATATGTGAGGCTATCTGTGTGGTTACTTTTGGCCTAGAGCATTAGCTGGTTATGGTGGGCAACAGTGTAAGTTTTTGAGTGTTCACTGCTTTTCATTAGTAAATGCAGGCATAATGCCTGATTAATTTCTGGTGATTGCACATAGGGTTTAATCTGATTACTGAAAATTTTATACAGTAGTGCACTGACAATTTACAGCGTTTAGATTTGGTGAGTTAATGCATGCCATTGTCTCTGTAGTGTAAGGTCAGCATTTTGCTGTAAAGGCAATCTTTAGTATTCATTCTCCACCTCACATTCCATCTGCACTTTACCTCAGTGATTTTTATCTGCTCTGTCTTAAGATCATCTAGATACTTTGGTCATCTGCAGTTAATCATTCTACTACAATATCTAATAACATCCTTATCTCCATATATGAGATTTTTTTCTCAAGCCTGACTTTCTTTGCTACATTTAATACAACATGATTTTAAACATAAGATTACCAGTGCAGTACAATGACAGCAGATGAATTTGGCCAGGCTTATGATTAAAACTTAATTAATTGACACAATATGCCTTAGGAGTCTCTTTAGAGAGAAATGGTTTACTTACTCCACAGTTGGTCCTTTTCACTACAGTAAAAAGGCCAACTGAGATGTGCACACCCAGCGGGCAGATTTAGAAGAGAGTACAGTCATGGAGACGTTTTAATAACAGAAATGTGCAACCCTGAGGCCCTCGATTTAATCTGTGCACTCTGTTTGATTTATTACCCTCTTAATTTTTCCCTAAGCATGACTAATAACATGCACTCATGGGCACATTATTAGGCCTCTGCTTTAGCACCTCATATTCCCCTAGACTTCAAGAGAATCACATGGGCCAGGCCTTATGTATAGACAGCTCTCAGGAAAATAAGTGTTTCCCTGCTAAAAGCTCAGTGAACTGGCTGGGGCCAGACAGAGGGCTCAACGTAACGTCTGCCACCCTGAGAAGTACTGTTTGTGTTGGGTTTTAAGCTCCAGCTCCTCTGGCTCTTTCTTTACTCCATAAATTATGTCGGTTGAGATTTATTCACAAGGGTTAGGGTTTGTTTTAATAGTGAGACTCAATCATTTATGACAAGCTGGAACTTAGACTTTCCATGTATCAGTGAAGTCCAAAAGCTATTTCAAGTGGAGTTTATGTGATTATATAAACACATTAGGGGCTTATCACTAAACGGTGGTTAAGATGAAATCAGAGCTGACACAATACTGTTGTACAGTATCTGCTGATACTGATTTGAATTTTTTTTATTACAATTTCTGGCTTTTCAATAGAGCATATTCAGAAAATCCTGTTTAAAAAAAACAAGCAAAGCAGACATGTTATTAGTTAAATTAGTTCAATGAAACTGTAAGGCACTGGTGATGTAATGGTTAGAGGGTTGCCCTTGTGGCCTGAAAATTATTGCTTCCAATTCTGAATCAGTACAAGTACCACTGTTATACGTGTGAGCAAGGTATTGTCCCCAAGCACTGCTCCCCTGGTGCTGCCCATGTGAGCTGCCCACTGCACCTACACCTGTTAAATGCAGAGGTCACATTTCATTGTGGTGCACTGTGTGCTGTGCTGTGGTGTGTTCACAATGATAAATAATCACTCACTTTCACTTTGTTCTAAATTGTACTTAGCCGGCAAGTTCTTCTTATGTTAATGTTAGACTACATGTGGCTACTGTTGTTATCATAGCATTTTCTTTATACACAGTCCAACTGTATTTCAGGCAAGGCTGTTACAGTATCAAATCAGTTTTTCTTTAATCCAGTCCACCCTTTTCTGCTGGTATTGGCCTGATATTGATACTGCAATTTTTTTTAATTGGACTGAGCCCCGGCCCATTTGAAATGTGAACCCTTTGGAGGTATACCACTCTGACACTGTACAGGAGTCTCCAAGGCTTCTTTGCTGCAGCTGATATATTCCATTGACATCCCTTGGTCATAAACATCTGAGGGCATAGCAGAGAGACTACGCTCACACACATGAACTGTAGCGAGTGGATGACATTGCCAATGCGTCATCCCCAGCAGAAGGAGCTGTCTTCCTTACAGACATGTCCTGTCCTCAGCCTAATAAGTATGGAAAGGAAAAAGGCATTCCTGGAAGCCCAGTCCTACACTGCATGTCTGTGAGAGAGGACGAAAGCTTATGGGATGATTGCAGAGAAGATTTACTCTGTGGAAATGTGAGTGCAGAGCAGGTATGTGAAAAGGAGGTTGGCTACATAACACTCGGGTGGCACTCTTTAAACTAACAGGAGTTTTACACATTAGCTGTGCTGGAGCTCCTGTGATATATGAGCCTGAGTGTTTGTCTGTGTGTGAGTGAGGTGATCCAGTCTGGTTTAGATTCTCACCCCACACACAGAGCCACAGTGATGACAGCTGGCCTTCCTGCGTGCCATTCCCAGAGCAACAGCAGCACATGTAAAGTTGCAAAGCGAATAGACTGTCTAATAGCGCATGCCGCTTCACAATGCTTCATGCATTGGCTCTTGCAACAGCTAAACTGATCGATATGAAATGTTCTTTGCACACTTTTATACATCTAATAAACAGCACATTTTAAAAAAATTAAATAATATAAATAAAAAGAAAATAATATAAATATCATAGCTTGAGCAGGTTAAAGTTGAGTTTGTTATTTTAAATGCATGATGTGATAGAAATGAGCAAATAATGAATAACATGTTCTGAAGAAACTGGCACGTAAGCGAGAACTGAAAAAGGAGTTGGCTGTTATAAGGTTTTCCTCACATCAGTGATGCGACATACACTGTTTCCCCTAGATTTGTTTTTAGGCTATCAAGCAGTGTAACCAGTGGTGTCAATAAACGTGTGAAGCAGAGTAATATTGTTGTGCTCAACTACTAAAAGAAATACACTATGCACATGATACACTTTTACATTTTTATTTATTCTGAAGAAGTGAGAGAAGAAATTGAAACAATTAGGAAAAATCACACTCCTAAACGTTCTGCATTTAATTACCCTTTATTCAGTACAACAGCACCATATTACAATGCATTCACATCAAAATCATTACTCAGTTTGAAAAAAAAAATTTTTCATTGAAGACCTAGAAAATCAGCAATTAAAGCCTACTCTAATTACACTCTAGAGGACTGCACCTACATGTTGTTATGTCAGTCATCATATCCATGACTTGAAATCTGAATTTAGTGTATATTAAATTTCAATACATTTGAACGTAGATTTAGCATTTTGCTTTGGCTAAACCATGAACACATGCCACAAAGAAAACCTGAACAGAAGGAAGTAAATGTTAGTAGTGACATTCCATTATCTGTACCTCATCAAAAACAAGTGAATATGACTGGGCAGGCTGCCTGGTCTGTTTAATGATTGGGGAAACACTGCACCAAGACATACTAATAATTGGTGTTTTATCAGTAGAAATAATGCCAATAAATATTGGCCATTATTATTTATCATATTATCAGCCTACTGAAATATCAACCAGGCCCGTACATATTTCTCTCTCTCTTTCTCTCTTTCTCTCTCTCTCCTTCTCTTTAATACAGATTTATGCAATTTTATAGGAGAAATTTAAAATGTCATCTGCCTAAGATTATCATTCAGTGCATCGTCAGCATAATATCTTGACCATACTGAGTCACAGATTAGAGCAGCTTTTCCTCAGGACTTTGTATTGGTTCAGTTTTGATGAAGTGTGTGGAACTTTCTAAACTTGGCTCTGAATTTGATGATAAGCACATGTAATCCAAATTCAATGTAATCCTCATGGTGCCCTCACTCACCGGATGTTTGCATGATGCGGTCTCCGTTTGAAACAATGGCACATGTGTCAGCTCTTAAGAGTGAATGGAGCAAAGCTGTGTGCCCTGATTGATTTGATGTTTGATAAACTTCTCCAAAATGAAACAAGGATTTGATGACATGGATCAAAGAAGGCAAAAGGACAGATGGATGGAGAAAACATCCACAAAACCAAAGAGTTATACTCCACCGTCGATGGTCACTGCTCTCATCTGCTCCAAGACATTTATGCATTCTCATCATACTAATATAATTTGATTTATTCTATGCAATTTTAGGAACAGGATACAAAGATTCACCAGACCCCCTCCAGTCTGTAAAATGCTTTGTGAGTTGTTTAGCAGATTTGCAATTAAACATGAATCAAATAGGTCATTAATGGCCAATATCTGTAAAGGACAAGTTAGAAGGATGGTAAATACTGCACAGCTGTATTTTCTCTAACCTGTCACGTAGTACAACTGCTTTAAATTAGATGTAGATGTTAAGATCTATATCATTAGGAGCTCTCTGGTCATGGTTTCTGCACAGGGAACAGATGCTGCGATGTGTCAGACAAGCCTCACCATAAAGAAGCTGAACAAGTCAAACAATTTAAGATTTTAATTTTAAGACCTAAGTTGATTCAGCTACTAAGACTTGGTATTTATGCCTATCAGAAGACGTCATTTCTTATAGAATGGAGACTTGTAGAAATATGAGTACATTCTGATAGCTCTGGAGTACTTTTGCATGGCGTCATAGATCTTTCAGTGCACTGCGAACAATAACCTCTGTGAAGGCAAAAAAATGAGTCATGGCAGTCATTTGTGTGTCAATTAGCATTCTCTGTATTTGTGCGAGCACTTCTGAGCCATTTCAGCACCATTATTTACAATGACCTTTACGAGCAATTTGTGGTGAGTCTGTTATGAAAGCAACGAATGAGAGGCCTTAGACAGGGTGTGCTTTAAGTGACCATACTCTCTGCCAGGAAAAAAACGTGTGTTTGCTTTGCAAATAAAAGCTGTGTCGATTTGTTGGCATACATGCATTAAAGTATCATATTGATTGAGTGATATTAATAAAACACAGCCAGAAAAGGGTATTCATGAAGTGAAACTGTCACAGATACTGTGCTGTTATGAATTATATATTGTGTGGGTGGAATTACATATTGTGTGTATATAAAAAAGATGTAACATTATCATGCACTGGCTGTCGCTTCAGTCAGCACTGTTATGTCTTCTTATGTTGAGAAGTTTTTGTTTGTTAGTTTGGATGTTTCCTTGCTCACTTGCTTGCTTGATTGATTGCTTACTTGCTTGCTTGATTGATTGATTGATTGGTTGATTGGTTGATTGATATTTGTTTGTTTGGTTGGTTGGTTGGCTGATTTTTTGGTTGGTTGGTTGATGCTTTGTTGGTTGGTTGATGTTTTGTTGGTTGGTTGATGTTTTGTTGGTTGGTTGGTTGGTTAATTAATTGTTTGAGTGACTGACTGAATTAGTATTTGGTTGATTAGTTAAGTTATTATTTGACTGATATAAAATGATTTTTAAAATATCTCAGTCTTAAAATTAACCATATGTGACTAGTAACAAATCCTAATGACTATCTTTGCTTTTTTCTGCCCACACACTAGCAACACTGTGAGTTCAGAATTAGCCATGGGGGTGTATTAACCTGCTTTTCCTCTTTTCTCCTTCTCTTCCATCTCCAATTTTTCCTCTTCTGCCCTGTGTGTGTGTGTATGTGTGTGTGTGTGTGTGTGTGTGTGTGTGGCTCTCTGCTGCCCCCTGTTCTGCTCTGCTCCAGTGGCTGCTCCTCTGCCTCCAAACTCCTGCTCTGGTTCTGCAACACTAGACCTGTTCCTGTGTAGTGCTGTGTGATGAGCCCAAAAGTGAGTTTTTCTCACTCACTCACACACACACACACACACACACACACACATACTCAATTCTACTCTGCAAGCCGTCTTTCTAGTTCTGTCCTTGACACTGTTTTATTCTGGGTCAATGAGTTGTTGGATAACAATTTTGTATTACATATAGTGTGTGTGTGTGTGTGTGTGTGTGTGTGTGTGTGTGTGTGTGTGGGTGGGTGGGTGAGTGTGTAATTATTTACTTGTATTTACTTGTATGTTTCTCTGTATGAAGGTTTCTTTTTCTGGGTGCTTACACCTTTAGCTCTCATTGTGGCCAGTTCCACACTTTAATGACCTTAATCTGGAGATATGTATTCATTTATCCGTCCACACCTTTTGTTCATAGATACCTCAGTGAATAGCAACTTGACAGACTAAGTTTGCTTGTAAACACATATTATATCCTCTAGGGATGTAAGCAGTATTTCATTATCAAGCACTTGATATAGCATGCACACAGTCCTATGAGGGCCCATGTTCATCAAAGTAAATATGTAATTAAATTAATCAAGAGTCATTGCCCTAGATCATCAGTACGGGTTTAATGGGTTATGCAGCTGCAGCTCCAGATGCTGTTTGCTTTAGTCACAGTATATATAAGGTGCTATATTTAAGTACACATATATAGTTCCACTCAGAAGTTTGAATGCACCTACTCATAGAAAGGGTTTGCCTATTTTTACTGTTTCCATACTTTAAAATAAAAGTAAAGACTACTAAAAAAACACATTTATATGTGGAGACTGAACAATTAAACAAATTTAAGCTCAGTTTTGTTTTATTATAACGTATATTTTTAGTTTACTTTAAAGTGAAATGTGAAATAGTACTGTCACTGTCAGTATGTATTAAAAACAAACTGAATTTACATTTAAGGTAGTATATAGATCAAAATGTCTTTAAGACCATGACAAATGGTTTCGTTTAAAAAGTTTTTATAAAAGTTTTTGTTTTTTAAGATTTGATCTTTTTTATCTTCTTTGTGATATTGAGCTAATTAACTATTTCAACATTATTTCATGGACTTTTTAACCCTTAACAAGGGTGTCAATAATTATGAAGCTGAAGATTTGCTAATTGCTAAAAAGCCAGAAATTAAGTTTTACAGCATTTTAATTGTGTATTTCCTGTAGTTTATGGAACAAGGTTTAATATTTGTTGATATATTGATTTTAATATGTTGAAGTTCATGAAAGTGTTAATAAGTAAAGCTTAATTAAGTAAAAACGTAAGCCAAACACTGAGATGTTCATAAGAATTGCTATCTATCCAATCATGTCACATTTGACAGCTTAACATAAAGAGCACAAGATATTATTCACTCTTCAAAATTAGGTCTAAAGCAAACTCAAAAAACAACTTTAATAGACTTATAAGATATAAGATTTATATTGTTCTAAGAAAGTATACAACACATTTTGGTAGGTTTTCTCTCTTAAGACACTTTCTGTTGTTTTGCTGCTACTGGAGTTGATGTTGTTTATTGTTTAACTTAATTTATTTTTGACCAAGACAATGCCACAGTATTAATATATAGCTGAAATTATCTCATCCACCCCATCCACTAGCCACTCATTTTAGCTTCTACAGTCCTGATGAAATGAGGAAAACTCAGAAAACATGATGATATATAATGAATCCTGAGCTGCTGGAGCAGTTATCTGCAGCCATCTAATTTAATTATTTCCTGCATTATACACACATCCATCAAAATGTCCCTCAAGTCAATCATGGTCAATCAAAATATGGAGTCAAAGAGAAGACTCCGAGCTGTTGTCGGCCTACTCACAGCTTTGAAGTACATTTTTAGGTTAAATTTTTATACTTTAATTCGTGTTTCATTTCAGTATTAAAATACCACAAAAATTGACATATTAGGATTTATCCCTTCACAATATGTATAGCAGCAGAATGTTCAGAATCTTTATTATTTAAGTCGTGTGCTTTAAGTGGCCTTCCTAACTGGAATAATACATTGAGTGTTTCCAGTTAAGTTTGTGCTTTGTGTGAAGAGAGATGTTTCTCTATTACTTTGAACTGACCTGCTTTGACCGATAATGAGAACACACACCCACTGCCTCATGTCTGCCTTTCTCCTTCTACATTTCTCTTACTCACTGGTTTCTCACTAATAATTGGAGTTCTATTGTGCCACTGTTTATCTCCTTAGTCTTTCTTGTTCTTTCAGATAATTTAATGACAAATGTAATGTTTAACATATTGTATAGTATTGCAGGTGTATTAATTATATATCATGTGTTCCTCATTTAATGTTCTTTTACAATCATACCATATTATCCAGTCAAGTGTAGTGTTCTAAACAGCCACATCTTAAAATAGCTTTAATAGGCTAAAGCAAAAAAAAAAATGATTTAGTCTGAATCAATTGTACATGAAATGAAATGAAAATGAGCTGAGCATTTTATTAGCATGGTGATCAATGTGCCGGTGTAAATATGCATCAATACACTGCAGACTGGAGGTGTGTTGTGATCTCATACTGGCTTAAAGCAGTCATTTTTTCCACACTGTTAATGTTTGTGTTGGGTGCATGTAAGGTTGCCCTTTGTGCCTTTAGACTATGTGTAAGTGGACTGCATTATTATGACGTCAAGCAATCATTAGTGACCTGTCAAAAATGATTATTCCATTTCATCTTTCAATAGCAGCACCACTGGTCTCACCGGTTGAAAGTGGCCATCTATTGAAGAGAAGTCCGTTAAGTGTAGGTTTGAGAGAAAATTACTGCCCAGCATTCAGTCTCAATGACTCTTCCCTTTAGCCAAAGAACTTGCTTTGTTTAGCGTATTGTACGTGCACATTCACTACTGTGGACCTCCCACAGCTGTGTGACACGCACTATATACACTGAAGCCTAACCGCTTGTCCTATTGTCTGTGCCGATGTATAAATTGCTTCTAAAAAGTATGAGCTGCTCCAGGACTTGTTCATTTGAGTCAGTGCAATTACAGTCAATCAATCGTCAGTTTGCCCATGATAGTGGAAACAAAGGCACTGAACCTATCCAGAGCAGCTCAGATTGCTGTCTGGTTTAAATTTAGCAGTGCCAGTGCAGATGTCGTATTGGAGGCTGCGTGCGTGCATAGGCTCAGGCATTGACTTTGCTGTGTTATCTGGGGACAGATGTGTGTTTGGGATAGTGGGGAGAGTGAGGGGTGATGAGTTTGGAACTGACAACACCACTGACTTTCATTGAGACCCACTTTATCGATTTCAAGTAGCGCTTGACCAGAGACGCGTGGCCTATATCAAAGCGAATGACACTCATATTCGCCGCTGCCCATTTACTTCCCTGAACTATGATGGTCCAGCCACTAAGATTAGAGACTAAAGGTCATCAAAAATTCTCATAGATAAATTGGTGTAATCTGAATAATAATAGTAATAATAATAATAATAATAATAATAATAATAATAATAAAAGAATAATAATGATAATAATATTCACATTTATTTACAAAACACCTTTCATACAAAAAGCATGATGCTAATATATTTAAATAAAACATTAAAGCAGGGTTTTCTTAAAATAACAAATCACAAAAAAAGGACTAGAAGAACATTTGTGAATGAACTGAAATAAAGTGATAAAAGAAAGAAAAATACAAAAGGAATAAATAAATAAAAAAACAACCCATTATCATACCAACTAAAGCGTAATGCAGATCTTTCAAAAACATGTCCATGTAACCATTTTGACGTTTAGGAGGACATTCATGATTTGAGTGAGTTTTGAGTGAGTTTTTTTCTGCATTTGTTTAAAATATTTAGTGAAAATTAAGTGACACTAAATACCTTGACATAACAATTGTCACTATTTTATAAAACATTGAAAAATGAAGATGCACATATTACCATGAAACTGAGTGCCTATCATAAGATTTTAAATATTTTATACTCCATTGACCATGAAAGTAAGACCAAGGCCTTTTGAAAAAGAAAAGAGGAGTTTATTTATAGCTATTGGCTGTCTTTGCATATTAGGTTGCATAATGCACACCTGCAATTAGGTGTCACAGTCAAAGCAAAGCAAGAGAGGGCCACTTTTCAAATGCGACCTAGATTTTTCTTTGCTGTACAGCAGCAGATTGTGGTTGGTTATTTCCCTGTGTTGAAAAATGACTTTAATCAGCAAAATGAGGATCTTCCACAGCTGCTTTTAAGAAAAACTTCTTTTCAGTTGTTGTTTTTTTCTTATTTTGGGTTAGAACTGAAAGGAACATAAAATAAAAAGAATTACTTAAATAAAGCAGATGTTTGACATTTGTTCAGCTGTACCACAGTACATCACAGTGTGCTATTTGAAGAGGTGTTTAATAAGATTTTTGTGTAGGAATACACAGAAGTCATTATTTGATCTTTTATTGTTCCATTCATTTTTGTACAGTTTCAATCAGCATATGAATTACATTTGTTCAAATGAGTTTGCATGTTTACAAAATGCTGGATTACATTTTAAGAAATGGAGTGGGTGTTCACTAAGTGTGTAAGGATTCTTTGTCTGTTTCTGTCTACTCTGATGCTACGTTCTATTTAGCTAAGGCAAGTTCAGCTTTTGATTTGTTTGAAGAGCTTGAGTAATGCTGGTGTTACATTTATAATCTGTCTTTTTCTCTTTTACTGCTTCTCAACATATGGCATGCCCAAGAGGCAGGAAAACCCAGCAAAAGTCCATGAAGGAGTCGAAATGTGTGGTGCAGATAGCAGCGCCATTTACAGAGCTATAAGCATCTTGGTTGTCATAGCTCTTTGAATGGTACTGCCATATGTACTGAACTACCACCAACATGGTCCTTACTGATGAAGTTTACTCCTTTTCTTTTTTTTAAACGGATGCAAAATGTTGTAATTGTCTTTCGTGTATGTACATTGCGCAGTTAACAGGGTAAGTATTGGGGCTAAACAATGTAGATACAACGTGTTGCAATTGTGATTGTGGATATTGTGATTTGAGAAATGATAAAATATGATATAGAATTGCAGTTTATTTCTGATGAAAAGTGCAGACGATGATAAAAGCTCTCCAGCTATTTGAAAGCTTCAGCCTGTAATAACACTGATCCAGTTTTTTTTAACTAAGCTTTAAAGGAGCTATTTTTAACTGAAGCCCTTCACTTAAGTTAAGCATCTAAAAGTAAGCTATCATCCTTAAACTTTGCAATAACTCTGCTAACTCACAGGAATAAATACACAGCTAACAACATGGCGTTACTCAGTGTGGGTGTGCGATTTCAGGCTAGATTTATTATTTGGCATTTTCTGCTGTTATCCCGATACCATTATCCTTCAGAACTGATTCCATCTGTACTTTGCACATTTTCTCTTAACATTTTAACACATTTCTACATTTTCACTCAATCCTAGCTCCGAAAACACCGTAACCAAGCTATTAAAAGCGCTAAAGACTTGTTTCATGCATGTTGAGAGCTGGGGTAGAGCACAAACACAGATGGCCTTAAAGTCTCTTAGACAAGTTTGAGAGCCACTGGTTTAAAGTATTTTACAGGTTAGGGGTTAAGATTAGAGTAGTTAATCTGTAAGCTGTGTATATGTGACTTGTTAGTGGCTGGATAGTAGAATGAAATAGTATGATAATAGGATAAAATACTCCACCTTTGTATAAGAGTTCAGGGTTTAGTCAGGTAGGCATATCATAGGTCCTAGCACTACATTTAATGTACTTTCATCTGTTCTCATAATGCAGCCCTTGCTAAATTCATATAATAATTACAGTCTATATATAATAATTTGTTACGTGGGCAGTGGTGGCCTAGTGGTTAGGACACTGCCTTTGAGACATGAAGGTCTCAGGTTCAAGTCCCGGCCCGGGCACTACTGAGGTACCCTTGAGCAAGGTACCGTCCCGCTACACTGCT
>JBBPDA010000034.1:7857270-7892953 GCA_037974385.1 Arnoldichthys spilopterus | reverse complement strand
GTGATGGGTTAAATGCAGAGGTTGCATTTCGTTGTGGTGCTTGAGTGTGTTCACAATGACAAATAGTCACTTTCAGTCAAAACATGATTAATTTTGTAGCCCTATTAAGCATGGTAACAGTGTTGTGGTGTAGGGCTTCTCTGTCTTTCATGCCAAAGTTTTCTCTTGCCCCTCTGTGCAAATAAACGTGTGGCTGAGAGCAATGGATCAAAAGAATGAATGTCAGAATCACTTGCAGCAAGCTGCCTAGAAGGGCCTGTAGTGTCTGAGGATGAAAAGAGAAGTGAACATTGCAAAAACAATTCAGCTTCATCAGGCTACATTTAAATTTGATAGGCAAGGTTGAAATGTATGGACTTTAAATGTATTAGTATATATCAACATCTTTTTTTTTTATCAGCTGGTGAAGGGGGGCTTGAGGGCTCAGTGTATTATTAGCCACATTATGTTATGGAAGAGCTGTCATTACATAAGAAGAATGAGGTATTTCACAACAGTCCTGCCCTGAGTGTCCAAGCATTTTTTCCATCATTATATTCAGTTCAATGGATAACTTTGGTGTTAACTTCTAAGTGCTCTTAAATCTTTCATTGCTGATTTTGTAGCAAACTGCTCAGCCTTTTCTCTAGCAATGCCTTTCACATAAAATGAAATTTGCTACAATTATCTCTGTGGCAGTGTTCCTAGCAGTTGGAATCTTTTCAAAAAGTAAATACGTCCTGAACACTACAATGTGCTGCTCAAGGAAAAAAACTTTTAACTTTTTAGACTTCATTAGAGCTAACTAAAAGAGAAAGCTAAAGTTAACTAACCTTCTTTTGACAGTCGCTTTAGAGCCCAGATGTGTTGTATCCACTTTCAAACACATAAGTGTTTACGTTGAGAGCAGTTTGTGGTCTTGCCGTGTTGTAATATGTGGTTGTGTGGTCAGTCTATGGTATTTGCTTTTTCAACAATACTCTCATTCATGCTGCACAGTAAAGGCACAAGCAGTAGTCTGAGCAGTCCTAAATGATCGATTCTGCCGCACCCCCAATATGAAATGAACCCTTTGAATAGCTGTATTTAATTAACATGCACCCCTTTGTTTTTGTCTTTTGTGTGGTGTGATAATAGATAATTACTAGGTATCGCTAATTCCTGTAATATAAGATGTGTAATGTCAGAGGATTTAGAAGATTTAACAGGAGTCTGTTCAGACAATGCTCATGTAAATGTCTGCATGTGGTCCCTCCAGTGGCATAATGGAAAATAAGTGCATCACTGTAGGATGCATGTAGTATGGTATTTGCCATGTTTATAAGCCAATCAAATTCCACTGAAATGTTATGAAATTAATAAGATAATGACACCTCCACCAACATAGTTTATGTACTGTTTTATCACTCGTCTCTGAACAGTTGATTGTTTTTAAAACTATAAAACAACAGATGTGTTGTAGTTTTTCACAGCTGTTCTCAGAATGTTTCTCAGAAGTATTTATTGCCTAAGATTCATAACAACAGATCTTTTTCATAACCATTTAATATGTTAAAGTTGTCTGCATGTGCTTACGAGACCCATATGCTAATGAAAACCATGCTAAAAAACATTTAGATTCACACCTGTAGGCTGAACCAACCCATACCTGTGACACTGAGACATGACCCAGGATTAACTGCTATGCATGACCAGAATCATAGAACATGCTAACAAATGGATTATCACAAAGTTTTACAGTGCTTTGCTTATCTAAAAAGAATTTTGAACAACTTGAATTGATTGACTTAAAGAAAAGTCTACTAAAAGCCAGGCTTTTGCTTTAGCCAACACTGACTTAATTGGTGTGAGGAAGTACTCTGATATTAATATTTGTTTCTGACTGGTTGCTTCTGTTGAGCAAGTTAAAAAGACTGGCTTTATTATATGCACAATAGAGTATGCTAGAAAGTATGCAGAAGAGAACGTGAGTGAGTGCATGAGATGTATGTAGGTATATTCTTTTCAATAAAAACAAACCTACTACACAGAAAAATCAATTATTAAACAAACCCAAGTCTGACCCAAGTCAAACCCAAAATATATTTGGGGTGGTCTCATCAGGCTTGGGTCGAGTAGCAGACCTCAAATGTTGAAAGTAATTTTAATTCTACCACTTTTGCTGTATTGAGTAAGGTAAATAAACTAATTACAATCAATTACTGAAATATAAATGGACAACTTATAACATTTGTCTTGCATGAAAATATTAATGGAACATAGCACTGACAGAATTGGCCAAAAAATTACTTTAGATTATTTCTTCTATAGAAACACCCAGGTCCATATCATTAAATATCTGTTTTGGCACATTACAGTATATCCATATGAACAATGGTAAAGTAACTGTAGTTTGCATAGCTTGCATAGTAATTTGTCATGGGGTTCCCCAATTTTGCCGTCTGCTGACCAAAATCTGAAATATTTCCAGATGGGGAAGAGTGCAAATCTGCATTAGATTCACAAACTATTCTGTTTACAAAAAAGTGAATAAATAGATAATTAGTTTAAACATTAATTTAGTAACTTCTAAAGTCAATATTGCAAATGCAGTATGGGATGTATGGCTGATAGGTGTCAGGACCTCATTTTATGGCACATGGCATCAGATTTTAAAAGCACCAAATCACTCTATATTGAGTAAAAGGAAAGTCGGTGGCAAGTATTCAAGTGCAAGCGCTCCTGCTTTTGCTCTGTAAAAATACCTCCATGTGTCTTGAAAATGAGACTATAGCCCAGTCGTCCAAGAAAAGCAGCAGGACTAAGTACAGAAACACTGGCATCCTGCTGGTTAAGTGTGTTTCTGCCTCTTATGGAAGTAACCACATGCTTGCAAATGTGTGGACTTAGACCAGTGAAAAGACATTTATTTTGTACTGTCAGATATTTATTTTGTAATATCAGTGGATTTTATGAATGCAGGGGTCTGTGCAATGCAATTTTTGTTTGAGGTGCAGAAATGGAGCTGTGGCAATAGTGTTTAACGTCCATTAACAGCTTTGCAACACTACTCTGCGAATGGCAGAGACAATCTCCTTTCGTTTTGGGTAGACTCTGTTTATTTATTAAAACAAATGCAAAAATGAAATGTTGTCAGAATACATGAATGTTAGAGAATTAGAGAATTTATTTGAAAGGGACTTATTTGTCATTGTGAACACACTCAGTCGTACAAAAGGCACCACAACAAAATGTGACCTCTGCATTTAACCTATCACACATGCAGACGTAGAGCAGCAGGCAGCTATGTGAAGTGCTCATGGAGCTGGACGGCATCTTGCTCATGGGTATCTCAGTGGTATCCGGGTTGAGGCTTAAACCTATGACCTTCTGTGGCAAGGTCCTAAACACTAGACCACCCTGCACTATTATAATTTACTTTTCAAATCCTTATTGTATCATCCAAGACAGAGAGAAATATATATAAAATTTCTCTCAGGCAAAGATATTTTGGGTTGACATAGACTTTCATTACTTGTTAGGTACACTAGCCTCTTAGCTCCACTGCAAAAATAAAGCTTACTTTAGAAACCAAACTAAAGCTAACCAACTACATTCCAAAAATGTAAAAAAAAAAAAAATCAGTATAAAAATAAAGATAATTTATAGCAATGCCACAGAAGCACTTCTCTATACAAAAAAAATACATTTTATAATGAGATTTGATTGTGAAAACCTTTTTTCTATTTTCTATTTTTATAATTTAATGTTTTACACCAAGTTTTTTTCTTCCAACAGTACGTTCAACCCAAGAGCCATTTAGTAAACCTTCTGTTTGGGAAAAATGTTAATTTAGTTAGGTAAGAGGTACAATTGTGTGGGTATTAGATTGTATTGGCACTATTTGTTGAAAAATAATATTGGCATTGGACAGATGATAATGCATTTATTGTGCTTTGGAGGAGCAGAACGTTTAGGTAAGTTTAGAATACTGTGATAAAATTACTTGCATTTGTTACCTCTTTTTTAAGCTTATATAAATAAATATAACTCAACTTACAGTTAGTTGAGGTAGATGTAGTCCCCATATCCATTTATCCCCCATTTTTGCATTGATAATAGTATCGACATCTGCAGATGTGAAAAATATTGGATATTAGCATCAGCCAACAAATCACCAAATCAGAAGGATACCGGTTGGTAAAAACAATAATTTATTTAATCAGCAAATAATATGTTGGTCCACATTTGTGCTTACAACTCATAGGTCTAATGGAGAAATGGAGGTTTATAAGGACCAAGGGAGCCGAAATGGTTTTTTTGTGGTGTCTTTCCTTTTTGGCTTCTTTATTTTTAAAAAGGTACCTGCTGGATTTTGTTGACATGGTGGTCTGTATACATCTGCATATCAGGAGATGCTTATCAGCTCTCTGCCTTGTGTTGGGCTATTTTTGGCATGTTGGAAGAAAGAAGAAAAGCCCCTCACTGCTGCTGTGCATGTATTAATCAAGCGTCTGCTGTTGGCCATGATGTAGGCCTGTAAACATTTATTGCAAGATTTTAGTCAGATTTATGCCCTGGAAAAATGAATCAAACACACACCTAAACACACTTCTCTCTTTTCCTGCTCTCAGTTTCTCTCTTATGATCACTCACGCACACACACACATGTCCTTGCCGACAAAGACATGCACTTCCAATGAGGAGTGTGCCTCTTAGGTAAACACTGGTGCTCTTCTTTCCTCCAAGGGCCTCTTTGTACCTTTCCTTTTCTATTTTGCTCTTCTTTTTCTCACCCTTTCCTGACATCTTCTTGTTCACTTCAAAATCTGCTCTTTATTTTGGACTGCAAACAGTCAGGTCATGAATGCTCTACTTCTGCTGTCACTCAGCCCATAAGCAATCAAACCTTTTATCTTTGCATATGTGTGAGTCTGGAACCTCATCCGGTGCTGCTTAAGAGTTGTTTAAAAGACACACACATGGTTTCATGGAGCAATGGCAATTGGGTGCAGAGTGCACACTGATACTCACGGCTTGGTCAAGGATTGTGTGACTTCTTGACGAGTGTCCTGATTTTGGAGTTTTGAGCAAAATGGGAGTTTGGAGCTTGATTTGTATAGCAACTGAAGTACTGCATCAACTAAGACAGAGCAAAAATTCCATTTGCAAAGCTGCAACAATTAGTGTCCTCAGTTAAAAACATACAAAATTAAAATGACATACAATTTTATAAAATGTCCCATCTTTTCCAGAAATGGAATATGTGGATTGCAGTATGCAGCAATACAATCTCAGCACTGATATTTTGTCTGTATCATTCATCTCAGAGCTTTATCAGAATTAGTATATTATGCTTCAGACTTTGCTGAAATGAGGCTCCTTTCACCATCTCTGGCACCCTTTCTTGTGCCCTGATGTGAACTAGAACATGTCTAAGTAGATGAGCTTGTAATAGATTGCCTACCCTCTCCTTTCACTGAGTAAGCCTGAAATTACAGATGGTATCATACTGTGGAGTAAGTTATCTTGGTGTGCCTTGTCTTGGCTAATCCCAGCCTTGTGCAGCAGGAGAGAATTTTCCCTCTGTTTCTCTGGCCTGTATTTCTTCTCTTACTGAAATCAGAGAGCCAGTGTCACAAATTACATCAAAAGGCAATTCTGTGGATAGATAAGAAACCTTATAAATGAGCTTTTGTATCTCCTTGCCTTTTCACAGACCACACAGTGTTATTTTTCTAATGCTGCCTTTTGTTCTTTTATGTTTTCAGCACAGGGTCTGTAAAGTATCTCAAAAATCACAGACTATAAAGTCTTGACTTTTGTGGGTTTAGTTCGGTGGATTTATGCTTCTATTTCTTTAAACTATCATCGGTCAGGTGAAACATGAGTGTCTGTTCTTAATATCAATGTCTGTAAAACTGGTCTGTAAAAACCAACTGATCACCTTCCATTTTTTTGTAGGCCTGGTTAGTGCTCAAAGGGTCTCATGGTTCTTCAGCTTTTGTCTGCAGTGGAACTAGTTTTCTTGTGCTGCCTAGAGCACTTGGCAGCAAAACAACGAAAGAAGGAATGTCATAAACTGCCATGTTAAAAAACGTTTTAATGTGTGGTTCTTTGCTGTAAAATTTGGATTTGTCCATGGGCAAAAAGGAGATCAGATTTTATTTCCCCAGTGTTATATGTAGCATGTTAAAGCTTCAAAACATACCACTAATCTTCTAGTTCATACGATTCACATATAGACTAAGTTGCAAAAGAAGTCCATTTTAAAACCAAAGTATTTGTGATATTCTATAAGCACTGTAACAAAACAACCTGTTTATTCTAAGGTATTTATAAGGTATATCTGTTATCTGTTATTTATAAGGTATAAAGAGATTTTTGTCATAAAGAGAAATTTGTCATATAAAAACTAATTATGACTATTCCCGGTAATGAGACAAGTGTGGTAAGGTATAAAAGGAAAAAAAATTGACAAAAAAAGAGAAGATGTAGAATATGGATTCTTGACTTTTTTATTCTGAACCTTTTATACAGGGATCTTCAGAAGATAATTCAGCTGGCGCTCTATTTATGAAGAGTTTAGCTGGATTGTCTTGAAGTGAAGGTGATATTTTGGGCCTTGTGGAAACAGGGCAAATGTCTAGAAAACTGTTCTCATCTTTCCATAGTGAGGGAAGCCCCCTAGAGAGAGGTTGATGTGGTCTGTGCTGTATCGCGCTACAGATGGCCTGCCATGGACTGTTGGAACAGCAACTAGCGGACTTGAAAAGAGTGACTGGACTTTAATGATGTCAGTGGAGCGGAAGTGAAAACAAACACGCAGCACTCTCTCTTTCTTCCTCTCCTTCTCTCCCGTTCTTGCTCTCTATCCCTTTTTCTCTCTCTTTCTAACATCCTTTCTCTTTCTCTCTCATGCTGGCTATACTCTGTGGGATATGGAGACTTGCAGCAGTACACACAATCTAGATGCAAATACAGCAACATCAACCCCATGTATAAATCTGCCATAGAAGCCCTTAGATAATCAGTTTAAAGGCTGATGTTTTTTAATTAAACTAGTGCATGCTGCACATACTCTTGTTCTCAGCAAGACTCAAATGTTCATGTGTCTATTTGCTGACTGGTATACCAAGAGAGCTGTCTAAAATAAATGTTAACTAATGGTTAGAGTGTGTAATATAGTCAGTTAAAGCACTGCTTTGATAAAAATATATACATAATAGTAGACCCAGATGGGGAACAGTGTAATGTTCATACTAGATACTCCAAAATGTTTACAACACTTCTGTATTGTATTGAAAAAACTGAACATTTTGGGTGACATTCATTTGTAAGACTTCAGAATGGCTTTTTCAAAGCCTGCTATTCTGTGCAGGCTTGATTGTGTAGATCAGGACCTCTACAAACAGTACATTGTTGAGTACAAGAGCGGCAATGTGGCAGCAATTCCTCTTTCTGCTTCACTGAAGAGCTGTAGCACGTTTCCTTTCTGAATCCCGGAACATTAGTGACTTTTGAGAGGGTGAAGGGTTTCAAGGTAAATTTCATGCCCAATTTCACGACAGGAATTGCCTTCGGTTTGCTTGTTTATCGAAAGGGTTTGTAATGATTTTTTGGGGTAGACGGCTGTTTCCAGAGAGGGAGGTAATAGGGAAGCGTTTAGGCATCATATTCTGCCGCAGCAAAAAACTTGGCCCCAAGAAGAGCACTGAGTGTGCAGCTTTTACTGTATGTAGGGCAACATAAAGTCTCACCACAAACTTTATTTCCTGACTGTTCCTGCTGATATTAAAGGGTTATCATCATGTCAAAGGTATTAAAGTCTGGAAATAGCCTTCAGGTTTCTAGGAGCTACATTGATTCATTTCCTTTTCAATAATTAGTCCATTACTAGCTAAAGAATTTCTTTTTCTGCCTGAATCAAGGCTAAAGGAATCATTGATAGGTCAGATTTGCATAAAAATAGCTTGAAAATATGCTGTAAAAATTCCATATAAGGGCCTGTGCCAAATTGGGGGCATGATTTTGCTAGATTAAAAAGACTTTATATCCACTCTCGCATCCCCAGCTCATAATTCCTATTCAGGGGTGTATAACAGCGTCTTTGAAACATTAATTGGGAATTTCACATAAAGATGAAAACAAAATTGCAACAAATTTGTGTGACAATATTTTGTGATTTTGTCTGTTCTAAATTAATGAAATTTTAAACATTGTTACAAATTTTCCCATTATCAGCATTACATATGGAACTCAGAAGATATGTGCATGTGCCTTGGTGGTTATAAAGAGTAAATAAAATGGCTATATTTGTATTATAGGCCCCACAACCAGTGGTTTCTATGACACTCCATTGTAAAGACGATCTGTTTCTCAACAATGAACCATTTACATCAAAGCATTCGGATTTACAGTATCTCAGTAACAGAACTACATGGAGATTTCGAAAACTCAGTGAAAGTTTTCTTTCAGGAAACTGTTTAGAAATGCATGACTTTAGTCATTTTTACACATCCGCTTTTTCAGGTCATCAGTTTTCATCCTTTTCATTCATTTTTTTTTTAGGATGCATTTGCTATATCACTGCCAGTGTGCAAATCATATAGTTTTAGAAACATGTAATATCCTTGATCCTTTTGTGTTTAATGGTTGTGTCCATAACCTTTCTTTTAATTCAGAATCTTGTATAAACACTTTATAATGTCTTTACTGAGGAGACAGATTAGAAAGAAACATTAGAATGAAAAACTGGAGGACTTTGAGTTTCTCTTCAAGTAAAATGTGACTTGTACTAGTACAAACACAATAAGAGTTCTAGATCTTAATTTTGACACTGGCTATACAACTAAAATTTCCTTATTCTATCTCTTCTGTTTAGGAGTAAAACACCAGTGCCGTATAGTCTTCTCCCAAACCAGTTAATTGAAAATTCATCAACAGTTGTCCAAGTCTGTGTGGTGTGAACCTCAGATCTAGAGGTGCAGTCAAAATGTAGCAGTGCACTGCAACTGACATGACCTTTCTGTTTCTCTTCAATTCTTAGGTACTCAGTTCTTCACAATGGAAACCATATTGAACAGGAGAAACTGTCAGTGCAGAATGACACAGAGTCACAGGAATCTTGCTTCTGACACAGGCTTCTGCTTCATCCGGACCAATACTGGAAGGTGCCATTCCTCCACATCTTACCGAACCTGCAACATGTGCTCACGCAGGGCAGTGCATATACAAATTACTGGGAGTTGGACTGAGACATTTGATACAAATTCTAAAAGTGAACTATGTTGCCAAAGGTATATGATTTTTATTTTTGGATGTAATTATTTTTAATGTAAAAGAATGGTGGTACAGTGATATATGTATCTGATTCTCTCTTGCTCCCCTGCAGCTATTATTTGGTCATTATTTGGGGTAACACCAGAACAGAATTTATTAAGCTTTATCTGTGAGGAACTTGTAGGGGTGGGTGTGGGTGGGATTTACAACCAGGGCCACATTTTTGCTTAATTGTACTGTTTTGATTTTAAACTGAGAGACAAGCTAGCAACACTTTCATGCAGGTGTGAATTTGAACAAGACAATTTTATGTGTTTCACAAAATTCCAAATTTAAAAATCAATGAACATAATATTTAGCAAATTGTACTATCGTACTACATGACATCCAAGAGAACTTTAAAATTCACAAATAGGCATATGTGATATCTATATATATAGATATCGCTGAAACTGTGCCTTTTGATGAAGAGTCCACAAAAAGGTGAATACTACGATTATCCCACAAGGAGAATTAATTTACCAGTGTTTTCTTCCGCATTGCATTCTTAATGTGTCTGCTACAAGGACCTCAGGTAGAGCTTTTTTCCACAGTTTTGAAATTTGTAAACAAGTTCTAAACAAAATCTTGTATTTGGCATCAGTGGTACTTTTCCCATTTGCATCTCTACAGCCTGTGAAATATTTAAAATGCAAATGTAAACCAATAATGTTCTGGTCCGGTCAGATAGAATAATCAGCTGCTATAGGTCAGGACTCTGCTTTACATACCTTGCCAAACAGATATTTCAGCAGTGATTTAAAGCATCTTGCCAGGTTAAATCAGCTACCCTAAACACAGCAGTAAGCTCTTGAGTGCCATAGCTTCATGAGGTTCTGTCACTGCAGGATGCCAGTGCAGCTTTCAGCCACACCAAATAACAGAGGTGAACCTGACCTGCACTACAAGAGAGTACTTTGCACATATCCAGCTTTTGGAATTCTACAGAATATAACCTTATTCAGCTGCTCAGAACCTTGATACAGTCCTGTCACAGTGTCCATATAATTTTAGCTTAACCAGAACTGAAAATGTCACAAAGTAATGATGGAATTTTACTTCATCATAATTCTGTGGCAGTTAGTGAGGGTACGGATGTGTCATTATATCTTTTCTGTTTCTCTAGCACACCAGCTTCACCAAAATCTGATTTCTGTCCTTCTTCAACACAGCAGCCTACATACTAGAGGTGTTCTCAGCCTTTAACTGTGCCTCTCCGTAAAGCAAAAGATAGTGTTTCCTTTTCAAATGTATTGTTTGCGTTTATTTAAAGAATGTAAGAATGTAAATATAAAGAAATCTGTAACTGTAAAACGTTTTTAGTGTCAGTTGATTTCATCAGAGGAAATATTTTCAACTTATTGTAATTTTACAGGGAAGTATTGACACAATGTTGTCAGAGCATTATATACAGTAGAATATAAATATAGAACAAGTAGAAATTAGCACTTTTCTTCATGCTTTTGTTTATTTCTAAATGATGACCTCTTCTGCAATTAAAGCACTTATAGCACTTTTTATAATACTTTAATTATAGTTTTCATAGATCAAACAGTATTCTGGTTACCAACATTTTATCAAAGGCCAAACTTATGGTAAGAGAATTTGAAAACTTATAAATGAAAAAAAACTATTTGATTGGTTTCCTTACTGTGATACTTATGTGTGAAAATTTCTTGACACGTGGGGATGTGTTAGCTTGAAATGGCAAAGAAGAAGGAGAGGGAGTTTCATGAACACCACTATATTGTTCTCCACTCTTCTTTTATTGAAAAGGCAAAAACACATGGATGAGAACTTTAATATACTAATAAAGGTCATAAGGTCAGAGACTAGCATCGATTTCTTTTTTGATATTATTGTAAATAGGAATATTTTAATGCAAGGAATCTGATGGTCCATGTGATCGCTTCGTAAGAGGCACTGCATTATTCTCCCAGCATAGGATAACAGTTGATGTCAACAATGGATTGCGCATTGTCCTGCAAAGCTGAGCTGTTTGACTGGCTTCTCATTTTGCGATATTGATGAAAGCATGAACATGGTCGTGCCCTTGCAAAACTCCATCCTATTTGATTTAAGAACTTGAAGGAAGGACAAAACGGTTTGCACTTCGCTCTTAAAGCAAGCAAGCTCTTGTGTGTTGACACACCACATCATGGCACAAAATTGTTCGAAATGTTAATATTAACACCACTTAAAAAGATGAAATCATTTTAGTTCAATATCTGTTTACCTGGGACAACACCAACTTTAAAATTACCCAGGAGACTGTGCCAACTGGGTATTATGAAATAATTTCAAGGAATGTTAATTATAAACAGCCAGCCTAGAGAGTTATTTTTGATACTCCAGTTCCACTCTGACACTTCAAGCTTTCAATTATGTAGCAATCTTTGACCACAAGTCACTGAGCACTCAGCAATTTCAGTAGCAGAGGCAATCAAGAAAGAAATCGCTTGCATAATTGTACTACATGTCAGTCTGGAAGGTGTTTGAAGCTTGATGAGAATACATTTCATCTACTGTCAGTGTGGTGAGCACAAGCGGGAAGTTTGAGACTCTGGTGATGTAGATATTGGATATCTTACGATCTGTAGTCCAAACCATGGATGAATTCTGCTCCTGGATCCATTCTAATGAAGATACTTCCCCTTTACTGGTGTTAACTTTTAAAAAATGTGAGCAAAGCCATAGAAGAATTATTTTTGGTTCCCTGAAGAATCACGTTTTAAATAAGATTTGCGACTTTGAGGAATCTTCACATTACATATTTTTACATCACATGAAAGTTATCATTTTTAAAGGCTGTTCTTGTTAGTAAACACATTTATATAAATATCCATTGACATTGCCAGCAATTAATGTGACGTCTAAAAGCTAGGCAGCAATGAGAACTTGATGGATCTTTTTTGACTGCTCTTATCTGACCAACAATTGTGTAGTGTCTCAAAAAGAATGTGAGCATTGTTCAGAAGAAGCCCTCAGTATACTTGTGCCCCTTGGTTTAATCTCTCTCTCACATACAGACACACAAACACACAAGTAACAGACAAGTACCACTGTGTAACACCTCAAAGCCCCGAAGGCAGAAGTTCTCAGCATGAATGTGTTGTTTATCTCCCTATAAGTTGTAGAAGAACTTTTGTAAACTCAGTATTTATTTTGGTGGATTTGAAGATTGATATTTTCATGTAAGGCTTCTCTTTCAGGGAGCTATGTGTATTACTTTTTCTGTTGCTATGTGACAGCTCTAATAAATGATAATTAAAGATAATGGGATATAATGACATCTCATGTCTTGGGTGCTTTATCTCATGTTGTTTGATGGCTGGGTTTCTGAGGAAAAAATCAGTTGTGTGTGGGTATTATATGCACAGCGTACACTATATGGCCAAAAGTATGTTAACCTTGTATGTTACTCTCAATTAATGATTTCAGTGTTCCACCATGCCCACTGCTAACATGTATATGAAATCAAGCACTTAGCCATGCAATCTCCATAGACAAAACACTGGCAGTAGATGAATCATACTGAAGGACTCAAATGGATGCCACATTTGTCACTAGTCAGTTCATGAAATATAACGGCTGACTTAAAAACAGTGGAAACGTGTTCTCTGGAGTAATGGATCATATCTTAAGTCCTCTTCAGTACATAAAGGGAATATATACACTGACAAGCCAGATACACCTACACTGTATTGTCCACTTTATCAGATCAGATGTACACTGTAGTTTAAAGACATTGGTCTGTTTCTCTGCACCATTTGTTACCCCCTTCACCCGGTTTATCAGTGGTCAGGATCACCAGGGAGCAGGTATTATTTGGGAACTGCACAGAGCAGATCACACATCATTAAGAACTTTACATCTGCAGGGTGAACAGAACACGGAGAAATGCTGCTGGACATTTAAACACTGTGTCCACTTACTGTCCAATACACACATCTAACTTGTTGGATCACCTTACAGATATAAAGTTTTTGATTATGTGTGATCTACTCTGTGTAGTACACACACATATATATATGTATAACACACTAATATTGCCACTACCATGGTGAGACAGGGGTAATAAACTGCATGAAAACAAGAGGTGCCAAACTGTAATTGTACACCTATATAATGCACCTGTGAAGAAAAGTGGCCTCATAATTGCAAGGTGGGTGTTTGTAAGAAAATGGATGATGAGTGTAGCGAAGAATTTTTTGCAGCCAGTGTCTTTTCATTCCGAAACGCATTCTTCAGGCAAGATGGTGAGGGCTGGAGGAGCAGACGCGTCCTCCATATGGTTCCACTTTTTGTTTGCAGACACTGATGGACATGAACCACACAGCTTGTTTCCCATACATGTGCACATCAGACTAAATACAAGGGCAAGATCAAGATGGTAATGCTCATGGAGTCAGTTAACAAGCAGCTGAAAAAGAGCAGATTTTTAGCCCCTGGTTTTAAAAAATGGTATTTCGACCCCAAAATAGCAGCCTCCCCCTAATTTATCTTCCCTATCATCTTCAAAACACAACCTTTTGTTTGTGGACTTACATTTTTCCTTTCCTTTTTATGTGGTTTATGTTTAGCCTTGCAGAGAATTCTGGGAAAAAGAGAAATGTGTCATTAATGATGTTTAAATTCCATTTTCATAAACAACAGAATGACAGACAGACTCTCAACCGTGAGATACAGGCTGTAGCTCTGGTCCCAGATTATGTAGTTCAGTATTAGCCTTTGGCAGTGCCATGGTCGAATTTTCAGTGGTGCCGAATCTGATTGACCATAGCCACGATCCCTGATGCACGGAGGCTGATCAAAAGGCCCTCTCTTTCCTCCCTGTGGCTGTTTCTGTGCTCCCTCCACTACGCATTAATTCCCTCACCTCTCTGGCCATTTTAGTACATATACAGCAACACTTTGAAGTTCTCATAATATTATAAATTAAGACCAGTAAGGGGCTTTTTTGCCATCCAGATGTGTGGCAGGCAGCACCCTAGAGTCATAAGCTTGAGCAATGTCTCAACTGGCATTATCAGTAAGGCCTGATTGATAATGTCTCAGGTTCTCCGTTCATTGCAGGTGCTGAGCTTTGGAGCTGCAGTTATCTGAAGGGGCTGAGGAATGTCTTTCCCCTGATTGCATTTTGGAGTGACTTGCTGAGTTAAGTGCTCGCTCATCAGCCCCTCAATGAAAGACTGAGGCTATTTTTTTTACCTCGAAAAAGTCAAAAAGCCTCATTTCCCCAATCTGAAATGTCAAGTGTTGTAATGGGCTTTGTGCTTAGTGTGATCCCTCCTAATTACAACACAGCCCCAGTTTTTGGCCATGAGGTAATTCGCCTATGCAATTACAAGTACATACACTGGCTAGCCATGCTCATTAAGAAGTGCCAGTTTATTTGGGTGCAATTAAAGCGCCTCTGCAGTGAGGTGATTTTGCCTTTTCTTTTTCCATTTCTGTTAACATGCTAATCAGACTCTATATGCTCATTTTGCATGCTCATTTCAAGTGCATTGCAGTAATAAATCTAGACAGGTACAGAAAAGGAATAATGCATGAAAAACAGAGTTAAAGAGAAGGCCAGAAAATCTACTCGACTGTGCAAAGCGTCTTCCTCCTAAGTGAAGGCTTAATAATAAGGAGCACTTCTCTTTAGGACATGCAGGGCAACCAAGCCACCTGAGATTCCTCTAAACAAACGGCCACCAGCCTTTGTTGCAGCTGTTTGAACAGCCATTCAAGGATAAATGATTTCAAAGCTGAGTATTGTTAGAGCGCTTCTATTCGGTCTTATCAATATCTTTTGTTGTCATAGCAGGAAGGCAGAGGAATCTGCCCAAGAACCTATTATCTCCAGCAGAGGTTTATAACTTTGACCTGAGCTGGGGAGCAAAGCCTGCGAGCATATTTATGACTCACTGCTGGTATTTCCACATCTTGCTTCTACTATTTTAAAGACCCCTGTTTAATAAATCAAACATGTCATTATTCTGTTATTTCTTTATTTTTTTATACTGCACCACCAGTTGGCCAATATCTTGCCTTATTGGTCCATAGAGTACACTTTGATTTGATTTTTTTTTCATCTCAGCTCAGAGACTTCTGAAGACAAGTCTTTAAAAATCTTCACTGTTCCAGTGAGATCCAAACACAGCCCTTATGTGTTTTTTTTTATGTGAAAATGTAATGTAAATATTTTTAAATGAGACTTACTGGTGAATATGTTTAGCTGAAAGAATTTATTACTTTGTCCCCAAGTTTCAAATGTTTGGACCAGGTGGATCATATATATTTGCACATGATCAGCCATAACATTAAAACCACTGACAGGTGAAGTGCATAACATTGATTATTTCATAACAATGGCAGCTGTCCAGGAGCAGGGCCTATTAAGCAGCAAGGGAACAGTCAGTTCTTGACCTTGATGTACTGATAGGTGAGTGTAAAGATCTGAGCTTCTTTCACAAAAGCCCTGTAGTGATGGATAGACCACTAAGCATCTCCTAAACGCCAGGTCTTGTGGGGTGTTTCTGGTATGCAGTGGTTAGTACCAAAAGTGGTCAATAGAAGGACAACCAGTTAAAAGGGTCATAGGTGCCCAAGGCTTACTGATGCATGTGGAAAGCCTAGACTAGCATGTCTGGTTCAGTCCTAGAGAAGAGCTAAAGAGCATAGAAAGATTGAATGCTTTTTGAATCTACACTAAGACGTCTGATAATATAAGTGGGCTTTAAAATTTTGTATTGAAAAATTGATGAATTTACCAATTTCTTCCATTAGTGCCTAAAATTGTCATATGGTGTATGGCATAAAAAGCTCACATATGACACAGGTTATTTATCATAATTCTTTATCATTATATTGTGTGATAAAAGCTGTATAGCACTTGGGAATCAGACACTGGAATCATATTTCTAGTGAAGAACTAATAAACAATACTATCACTGTAGTGTTGTCTTTCTTTAGAGGGCAGTGGTGGTCTAGTGGTTAGGGCATTGCCCTTGGGACCTGAAGGTCGCAGTACTACTGAGGTACCCTTGAGCAAGGTACCATCCCGCTACACTACTCCACGGACGCTGTTCCATGTGTGCACGTGTGATGGGTTAAATGCAAAGGTCACATTTCTTTGTGATGCTTGAGTGTATTCACAGTGACAAACTGTCACTTTCACTTCTTAAGTACTGATCACTCGTATGTCCGGTAAGCATGGATTACTCAAACTTCTGGTAAATGAATATTTTTCAGTACTCAGAGATCAGATCAGAGGAGCTGTACACTGATGGCTTTGGTTAATATCTAGGAAGAAAAACACATTTTGAAAAAAAAAAAGCTTACAGTAACCTTTTTTATTTCTTTGTCATGTTATGCCATAAAGATTATCTGCACGACCACTTCTGATGTTGTGTTGGAAGTCTTGGTCTGCCCTCTGCTGATCTGTACTGGAATTACACACTTTACAGATCAAAAGTCCAACTGTGTGAATAGAGCGAGTCATTAATCAAGTAGTCACTTTACAGCTCTTATTCTAATTAAATGTCTTCAAATCTAAATTAAGATTTATTAAATTAGTTTTATACTAAAGAAAGCTGAAAATTGTATTGAAGCATTAACCTTCCTTTAGGACTTGACCATGAGAAACTTGAGAACTTGAGAAAGACAGCACAGTGAGGAACGTTCTTGAGAAACATGTTGCTTCCTATACATAGCCTAACCCATTAGTACTGACCTTGAGGAATGCTTGTCCACCAGTAATGTTAAGATTAAGAGTTAAGAGAAACACTTTTGTTTGGATCACAGGTGTGAAATGGTATTTGCAGACGTTCCTGGATATTCCAGTTATTGAGAATTTGAAACAGTAAATGCTTTTTTTTATTTATTTTTTATTTGTACTATCAGAGATAAAAACACAATATATACACTTTCATTCTTATTTGGAAAGTTTGGGCCATTTTGTAAAATGCAATAAAAACAAGAATCTCTGATTTGTGATTAAAGTTCATTATGATGAAGTTTTCCAGCAAACTGCATTAAAAGAAACTCCAGAAGAGATTAGAAAAAAAGCTGAAGTCATAAATGAATCTGGAAAGGTGCAGCAGTAAAATCAGGAAGTCTTCTAAGGTTTCAGGAGAACATCCATGGAAATGTAGTTATTTAGCCTTAGTTAAGGTTGGTGTTTATGACTCAAACATGGCAGTTAGAAAGTGAGTCATAAATTATGATTATTAGTTATATTGTTAAAAAATTCACCTTTTTTGCAATCCTACAAACTGTAAATGTATGCTGCCAGGCTGCTACTCAGATCTAATTCACCACTGACAACTGTATGTCACATGTAACATATACTACACAGTGCTGTCCATGTACTCAGACATGCATGGTCATAAACATCATTCAGGATAATTTTACTGGCCTACTCAGTTTTTGTACTGTTTCTTGTTTAATACTTATTTTCTGTATTTGTATTATGTATTGTCTTGTATGGCTGTCCTGTATTTTTGCTGTCTGTTTGTCTGAGAAAAATGTCTTGCTTTGTCTATTTGCACTATGTTTATGTGAACACTGAGGACAATGAGCTTCGCAATTTCATCTCATTGTATGGTTGTATATGACTGAGTTCACTTTGACTTTGACTTTGAAAGAAACTGGGCAAGGGTGGTATTCATGTGGTGCAGAGCAACAAGGCAGAAAACACCACTGTCCACCAATGCTTGTCTTGTATTTACAGTCTGCAATCTGTAACCTGTATGCCATTCCTGGGATAATGTTCTATGCACAGATGAGTCTAAAATATAACTTTTTGGACAATGCAGGTTGCAAAACCACAAGCTAATGGCTAAAAAGACAAAATTAATGTTCTAGGGTGATTTGTCAAAGTTCTGAATTGAACCCAATAGAAATGCTGCAGCAGGGCATCGAATAAGCAACTCATGCTTGAATACCTGCCAATATCTGTATTAATGTAAATCTGCAAAGATAAGTGATTCCTCCACAGCAATGTGGAAGGCTGATATTAAATTATAGAGGATGCGGGTTGCAGTTATTACTTCTATAACTTCTAAACGGGCAAGTCATTTCCCACTCACTTGATTGGATAGCCATTCTCCTTTATTAGTTTAATAATAATTTTTAAAAAAGCATTCACACTGATATTTATGCAATAACTGAGGAAACCAGGACTGCACTGTATGATACTATTACATTATGGCTGTGTTTAAAATAACCTGTTTTATACTGCTTGCGTACTGAAGAAGTAAGGATTCCTAGCATGCTGTATGACCCGTAAGAACAACAAAAATACACAGATGATTTACTACTTTTTCCAAATATTCTAGTTTTGCAGCAACGTTTGATCCAGCTAATCAGCTCATTCGCAATCCTTAACTGAACTTTTATGGGTGTGTTAAAGCAGATAAAGCAATAAAATGTGCAGAGCAGTGTACCTCCAGTCCAGTCAAGTAGGAGGTTATTGTCATTCCAACCAAATGCATAACACATAGTGAAATGAGTACAGTGCATACAGTACTAGTACTGCTGGCAGTATACAGTGGTGAAACAGTAGGCAGTAAACAGTGCTGGAACAGGAGGCAGTGTACAGTGCTGGAACAGTTGGCAGTGTAGAGTGCTGTTAGAGGTGGTAATGTACAGTGCTGGAACAGTAGGCAGTGTACAGTGCTGGAACAGGAGGCAGTGTACAGTGCTGGAACAGTTGGCAATGTAGAGTGCTGTTAGAGCTGGTAATGTACAGTGCTGGAACAGGAGGCACTGTACAGTGCTCATACATTAGGCAGTGTACAGTGCTGGAACAGTATGCAGTGCACAGTGCTGGTACAATTGGCAGTGCATACAGTACTGGTACTGCTGGCAGTATACAATGCTGGAACAGTAGGCAGTGTACAGGGCTGGAACAGTAGGCAGTGCACAGTGCTGGAACAGTAGGCAGTGTACAGTGCTGGGACAGTAGGCAGTGCACAGTGCTGGTACAATTGGCAGTGCATACAGTACTGGTACTGCTGGCAGTATACAGTGCTGAAACAGTAGGCAGTGTACAGTGCTGGAACAATTGGCAGTGTACAGTGCTGGAACAGTAGACAGTGTTCAGTGCTGGGACAGTAGGTAGTGCAAAGTGCTGGAACAGTAACCAGTGTACAGTGCTGTTAGAGCTGGTAATGTACAGTGCTGGAACAGTAGGCAGTGCACACAGTGCACAGGCAGTGCACAGTGCTTGTACAATTGGCAGTGTACAGTGCAGGAACAGTAAGCAGTGTACAGTACTGTTAGAGCTGGTAATGTACAGTGCTGGAACAGTAGGTAGTGTACAGCACTGTTAGAGCTGGTATTGTACAGTGCTGGAACAGTAGGCAGTGCACAGTGCTGGAACAGTAGGCAGTGTACAGTGCTGGGACTGTAGACAGTGCACAGTGCTGGAACAGTAGGCAGTGTACATTGCTGGGACAGTAGGCAGTGCACAGTGCTGGAACAGTAGGCAGTGAACAGTGCTGGAACAGTAGGCAGTGTACAGTGCTGGAACAGTTGGCAGTGTACAGTGCTGTTAGAGCTGGTAATGTACAATGCAAGAACAGTTGGCAGTGTACAGTGCTGGAACAGTAGGCAGTGTACAGTGCTGTTAGAGCTGATATTGTACAGTGCTGGTGCAGCAAGCAGCGTGTATTGTGGATAACAGTAGGCAGTGTACAGTGCTGTAACAGTAGGCAGCGTACAGTGCTGGGACAGTAGGCAGTGTTCAGTGCTGTTAGAGCTGGTATTGTACAGTGTTGGAACAGTAGGCAGTGTACAGTGCTGGAACAGTAGGCAGTGTACAGGGCTGGAACAGTAGGCAGTGTACAGTGCTGTTAGAGCTGGTACTGTACAGTGCTGGAACAGTAGGCAGTGTACAGTGCTGGAACAGTAGGCAGTGTACAGGGCTGGGACAGTAGGCAGTGTACAGTGCTGGAACAGTAGGCAGTGTACAGTGCTGTTAGAGCTGGTATTGTACAGTGCTGAAACAGTAGGCAGTGTACAGGGCTGGGAAAGTAGGCAGTGCACAGTGCTGGAACAGTAGACAGTGTACAGGGCTGGGACAGTAGGCATTGTACAGTGCTGGAACAGTAGGCAGTGTACAGTGCTGGGACAGTGGGCAGTGCACAGTGCTGGGACAGTAGGCAGTGCACAGTGCTGGGACAGTAGGCAGTGCAAAGTGCAATGAAATGTGCAGAGCAGTGTGCCTCCAATCCAGTCAAGTAGGAGGTTATTTTCATTTCAACCAAATGCATAAAATATAGTGAGATGAGTACAGTACATACAGTACTGGTATGGCTGGCAGTATACAGTGCTGAAACAGTTGGCAGTGTACAGTGCTGGAACAGTAGGCAGTGTACAGTGCTGTTAGAGCTGGTAAGTACAGCAGGCAGTGTACACTGCTGTTAGAGCTGGTAAGTACAGCAGGCAGTGTGTATTGCAGATAACAGTAGGCAGTGTACAGTTCACTGTGTGCTGTTTTGAACAAAGCCACATGTCCTGTTAGTTGAAGAACGTTTATCTCCCTTACAACAGCAACAGGCCCATATTGCAGTACTGCTGTATGTTGCACTATAATGCCGTTTCAGTGAAATATGTTAAAGACAACTGCAATTATACTCCTGTTCCAGGAATGCAGTTTAAACTGCTGCATTGTCGTGTAAAACTGCAGTGTTTTGTGAGACACGTCCCACCAAAACTAAAGCAATTTTAAAATTAAATAAAACCGAATAAAACAGGACGTGTTAACGTGCTCATCTGACAGGAAAAAGAATCAAATAACCGGAAGTCCGTCAGCTGATTGGCTCAGCAGCGTTTGCTGTGCAGTCGTATTCGCAGGTTGAGGAGGTCGAACAACAACAAAAAAACAAGCAAATATGTAAGTAGTTGGCGTTCATATTTCTTATCAGGCGCAATAATATTAACTCTAATTCACGGTGTGTTTTATGTGTGCAGGCATGACTTAAGTGTTTTTGAGTACGTGAACAAACCCAGCCAACTAGTTAAGTTTTCAGCTCGCCATTTTGGAAGCTTTGCTAGCTACGAAGCTAACGTTAGCCGCAGCTGAATTGTTTGTCCGTGAGGCGATTTCGTGTTGCATTCGCCGATTTTTCTTGTCTGATAACTTTGGATGCTAATTTGTCTTCGCAAGTAGCTGCAGTGGATAGTTTTTATATTAGCGGGCTAAACTCGGTAGAAGGAAATCGCATGTTTGTTACTTTATCTATCACGCACTCAAGCACGACAGGCCTTTATACTGTGGCCAATCTTTTTAAAAATGATGCAGAAATGTCAAATTCAGCAGTATAACCATTTTGGTTATGGTGGTAGAAAGAGTTTTGTAAAGTGAAGTCTGGTCGGAGCTTTTTTCTTTCGTAAGTTGATGATGACAAGCTTCTGTTTGGCTCTCTCTCCTTTATCGCCATGCGTTTCTTACCCGACTCCACAAATCCTCCTGCTCCAAAACAGCAATCACTTCGCATGCAAGTCGGCGGCATTACTTTTACTCTTATCTCCCACCATCTTCTCCTTTCTGTTCATCGTTTCGCCCTTTCTGTCCTTTTGATTGGCAAAACTAATACTAGCCTATTGCTGTTTTCATTGGTCACAGCTCCCAACTGCGACTTGGACTCGGGTCACTTTTGACTTGATTTGAGCTCCACTTGCACTAGATGTTAAAGTATTCAGCCAAACCCTGCTTCGGGGATCTGGCTACTTTAAAGTGTATTCTTGACCGACAGTGGTTCTCAGCACACACGACTTGTGTAATCTCCACAAAAAAGCAATGCCAGTAGCATGGGACGTTCCATAGTAGCCTCACATGATTCTAAGACCACCAGATCCGCCCCCAAGAGTCTGTGGAACCACACTCTCTGAAGTGATGGAGCCTTATCCAGTGCAGTTGTGGTTAAGTGCAATCAGATCCTCACAGTAATCTTCCAATATCTAGTGTCAAGTCATCTTCGAAGACAAGATGCTGTTACTGCAGCATTCATACAAATCTTTGCACATGCAGTGTGTTTAAGTGCTTGTCCAAATTGGCTTGTCTATTGTAAGTAAAAAAAAAAAAAAGTTAGGTAAATGTTTTTAAATTAACTAGTGTTATGTACTGTTATAGATTTTTATTGTACAAAATCCAGAAATATTTTACTTATGCTAATATCTGTTTATTTTGTGTGATTGAACCAACCGACACCTGCTATAGTGTGTAAGACCAGATCATTTTAAAATATTTCCATGGGAGTTCCTTTGTTGGGGCGACACCCAGTGTATGTTTGCAATTTCTAGAATCAATGTTCGAGCAAATTACAGATTAGATTCACTAGGTTCATTAGTTTTGCAGTTGCACAGATTTGTCCTTAAAAATCACGCAAAAGATAAACTGAAAAGGCTGCTCTAATTAAGGCATGAAAAGAGGACCGGGACTTCACAGTGGGCCCACTTGAGCCTAAACATAATAGTAAAATGAAACTGAATGTTCGCATCCATTAAAATCAAGAATTTTCCTGTTTGAGCAGTTTTACTCTGTTTTGACTGATTGTTTCTGCTTCTGTTTCACCAGCCAGAAACTCTTTTCTCAGAATACTGGTAGCAGTTTTTAAGTAAAAACCTGTTTGCAGCCAGCTGCCCAAAGTAGTGTAATAAAACAGTAAAGTTTTTAGTATCAGTCAATTACCAGTTAAATAGTAAAGTGCAATATGCAATTTCCAAATAAATATTTAAGCAGAGTGAACATGAATGGGACAGAGCAAAATGGGGCATTGTGAAGAGAAAAATATGAATATTCATTTATTAGAGACAGTATAAACAAAAAAAATCTAATGAAAATATTTGATCGTAACAACCCTGGCTCCATCAGCCAGTTTGTATAAAATGATGTCCGTTACGGTCACCCTGGAGCAAACCTAAAGTTTTTTGACTTCATTCTTGCATTTTGCCTGTGTATTTTATTCAGAGTTGCTCTTTAAGTGAAGTTTGTCCTGAATTTGCCTTGCAAGTTTTGGCCATCTTGTTTGGCTCTTTCTATAATTAAAGCCATCATGAAATGTTGCCATCTTTCTAGCTCTAAAGACCACTAACTCTTTAGCTTCCTTTGGCCTTGTTCAGTATTGATCTGTTGAAGTAATTCCATGTGCTTCTTCACATGCTCACTAGAAGTTCTAAATCGTCATCCAATGAATGGCTGGCCAGTGGTTTGAAAGCTTTCTCTTTCAAATAAAAGGATGTTCTGCTGGAGATGTACTTTGTCTTCTGACATTCCTGCCCAACTGAAATACCCATTGTGTCCCCTGTAATTTTCTGCCTTTTTATAAATATGAGAATCATGTGCATCATGTCTCCATGGTTTTCCTGTCTTGACTGCGATTATGAAATGCTTTCTTTCTTTTCTGCCATTTTAAGGAAATGCATAGTTCTAAATCTTAACATTTTTCTACAAACCCCTATTGCACACCCCTATTAAATAATCCATATTTTCTTTCCTGTGAACTGTCAAACCTTTGGGCATGTTACAGTTGGGCAGTTTATCATGTTGTCAGTTGTTGCTTCTTTTCATTGTCTAAATATGTAGAGGTCACTGATTTGCTTTCCTGTGGAACTGCTGAACAATTGAAGGCATGCTAGAAATCACTGCTTCATTGTCTTTCTGCAGACCTGTGTCATACTATCATAGAAGAGGAACTATCCTTTCTCAACGTTGGCTTATCTTTAACACTTGGATTTTTATCCATGGACTGTCCTTCTTAGGACTATTTGATCAGCTGATTCATTCTTTTCGTTTTTCATCTGTCTGAAGCCCAACGATTTTGAAGCCATGTCCCAGAAGCTCACACCTGATGGAGCTCAGAAAGCCTTTGCTGTTGGCCGTGGGCTCTTGGCTGCAGCTGAAACTTTAAATTATAGTATGAGTGAGTCTCACTCTGATTCCTATGGCACCTCGTCACAACAGCTTGGTGGAATGGTGGGAGGGGATGGACAAGACCACGACTCTCAGCTGCCCCGCCGAGTGGGTAGCCACCTTAGTAATACCATGAAGCTGTTTGCTAGCCTTGGTCTCTCACCGACTGACCTAGATGTACTGGCTCAGGTCCCAGAGGAAAACATCAGTGTGGAGACACTGCCTCACCTTATCATGCAACTTAAGAATCGTAAGGTGGAGAGTAGTCGGCACATGGCTGGAGATCTGCCATCACTCTCCCCAGACACCTCATACAGAGGAGGCCGTGATGACTGGGGAGACCTGCAGGGAGGACGACTAGAGCGCCTGGGGCAGAGTCACAGCCGCGCCTCTCAGGGCGATTTTGGCTATGGTTCCATGCAAGACGTCTCTTCTCGTGGGTACGATATGCTAGGTTATAGCAGCAGCAGTAGCAGCAGCAGAGACCGCCAGTATTCTGAGCTTTCCACTGACCACTATCGTGGCCTTGGCATGGGCTCGTCATCAACATCTGACCATATGCAGCGAAGGATGGGATCTCCTTCTCAAGGAAAAGTACAGGATTTCTTGGGAGTCATGCCACAAATGTTTCCTCATGTATGCTCCCTTTGTGACTTTGATGTGCATTCTACCATGGTGAGTAGTTCATAACGCTTGCTTCTTGAACACACCTTCTTTCCATGAACATGTCAACCTTATGGCGAAGAACACCTAGTTCAATGCATCCTGGTGTTCACCTTTATTCGTATTCTATCCTTATTCTTAATAGTGCGTTTCAAATAGCTTCAGTAAGTCATTAAACATCCAGGTCACCTTTCATTTTTGTAAAGATTAGAACTTCATCAGTACCATTTATTTTTAGATCTTAGCAAATGTCAGTTAAAGCCATTGTTCTTTCATGTAGTTTGGATTAGATCAGATTAATTTACTTTTGTTGTTGAATTACTGGAACCATAACTGGTAATATGGCCTTTTTCATTTTAAAATAACATATTGACTCTTTGGTATGTCTTTACAGGAATGGAATCAACACACAACTGGAATGCGGCATGCTGAAAACCGCAGAGTTCTTTTGCAACTGTATGTATGCCAAAAAACTTACCTTAATATTTACTTGGTTCAAATGGTTTTGAAAATGGTTTTGAATTTTTACAAACCCTGTTGTTGTTTTTTTTAGATATATTGGGATACTTTGAAAAATGTAATTTAAAAAATCTGTGATATGTTCATTCATATGAACCTTTATGTAACTGACAAAAGTACAAATAAAATATTTTTAATAGTTTTACTGACCAACTTAATTGTATTTTGTTTAATATACACAAATTTAGACTTTGGCTGCAGCATAATCAGAAGTTGGTACTAAAATAACAAACTAAAGTAAGATTTGTTTAGACACATCTTGGTGCGTAAAAGGCAAGGTTAGAACACACTGTTGAGAAACTGCCATGCTACTGTGACAAAGCTCCCCTGAACCTTATGTAGAAATGCTGGCAAAATATCTGGCCCTGAGCTCATCTCAGATGGACTATAAGACTTTGGGAACATGTTCTGTAGCCATAGGAGCCAGGCAGCATCTGTGATGATCTAAGGGTGCATCAGTGCCCACAGCATGGATGAGTTGCATGTAAGTGAATGTACCATCCAAGACATATATTAGGATTTAATAGAGACATGTTGCCATCAAGGTGATGTCTCTTCCCAGGCTAAATATGCTTATTTCAGCAGTACATTTTCATATCACATCGTGCATGGGCTTCAACAGCATGGTGCATTTGGTTGACTGGCTTACTGCCAGTCCAGATCCGTATCAGTGAATCAGACAACGGTGACCACAGACTGTTGAGCAGGTGAAGTCTTGGATCAAGCAAGAATGCACACAATTTCCAATTGCAAAAACACTACAATTAGTATTCTCAGTTCCAAAACTATTAAATAGTGTTCTTAAAAATAAAGGTGATTAAACCCAATACCATAGCTGTCAAATTTGTATATATTTACAAAATGCAAATTAGTTCAGTAAAACTAATGAACATTTTTACTTGTACTTTTGTCAGTTATTAAGGGTTGCATGAATTAACATATCATTGATCCATAAAGTGTTGTTTAAATAATAAAAAAAAATTCTAAATGGTCTTCTCTTTGTTTGTAGGTATCCGGATTGGGACCCTCAAATGCCTTCTGGACGAATGTGTGTAACTGACCGCTGCTGCTTTATCAATGCTATTGTTACTTCTATACACATTTCCCCTTTGTGCAGAACATGTACATTTTTCTCTGTTTTTCTCTTTTTCAGGTCCGGGTCCCTCTCTCTGGACACAAAGGGGCGATCAGAAGGACTCCTTGGGTCTGCTCCATCAGGTGGTTTCAGGCAGAGAGCAGGGATGAGTTCAAAATGGGGTAATAAAGCTTTGTATACATTTGTTTTTGTGATCATCTATATGTATTCTATAATATTTATTTATAATCTTTAACATTTCTATAAAATGTTTGTATAAATATTTTATGGGTATGGCCTAGTTACAGATCACTTTAGACCAATATCATTTTATGTTTTTGATTGAACTATTTATGGGTATGGATAATTTCCAGATCACTTTAGATCAATGTAATTTTATGTTTGTGAACTGGATTATGATGGACAGGACACAGAGGTATTTAGAGAACATGTATAGTATTATTTGGCTTTTACAATGTGACCTTATGCCAAAAGACACTTATTCATTCAGTGATTTTTAACGTAGATACCTAGACATTTTCAATGTTGATCTGAACCCAGAATCTCATGTTTTATGCTAGTGAATTAGATGCTAACTGATTATTTTTCTCAGGATCTGATTCTGGCATGGGTATGTCAAGCAAAATGCAGAATTATTCTATACCACCAAAGGTAAAGAAATGCCCAATGTTTTACATTTGATATAAAGATTAAAAAACATGTTAATCCTACCAACTTAATAACTATAAAATAATTAATAATTGTAACGGCAGATATATTAGAAAATGTGAATCCAATAAGAAAGGCGAAAGGTTTTGGAGCTGGATCCAGCTGTAAGTAGCATAATTATTAAAAGTTGCCTTCATGTGTTAAGTTCTAACTTTCGATACCATGAGCTAGGCACTAAAAATAAAGGTAGATTTCCCCAGTACATTTGTGGATAGGATTTTTTGCTAAGTTCACAACAATGAATGTAGCAACAAGGGGTTCATTTGTGGACTCAGAACATTTCTGGGAAATTAGCCTCCTTTATTGTCTGTGGAACTGAGCATTTGGAAAACTCACTTTTAATTTGCCATCTTCAGCATTATCATGATACTCTGAAAGGACTTTGAGCCTATAATATATCAAGACCCATTTCGGATTCACAAGCAGACACCATTGAACCTTATGCATTTGATCTGTGATTAATAAAGCACTTTTTTAGACTCGTGAAAAATCTGTTGTGTGTTAACTCATATGAACCTTTATGTAACTGACAAAAGTACAAAGAAAATATTTTCAATAGTTTTACTGACCAACTTAATTGTATTTTAGATACAGATAATTAAGACACATCTCTGCATAAAAAGCAAGGTTAGAACCCACTGTTGAGAAACTGCCATGTGATTCACGTTTGCAAACAAAACGGGTGGGAAAGACCTAATAGCAGTGATATTTTACCTGAGGCTGTGTTGAAAAAGTTGTACTATTTAGTCATTTAATAACTTAGATATTTAGCAGTTGCTATAATTTGTCGTGGTTTTGCTGCAATTGTTCTTGATTATATTTAGAGCTTGTATTTAACTTTTGGTAACATGGATACTTGACTATGTTGTCATCACTGATATGTATTTTAGGTAAGAAGCAGGGTGGTAGTAGTGAAATATGAGCGGAAGCCTGTGTTATCCAACCTATTTGCGCTTGCCAGACCATTTGGCACCATCTGTGAACACCTTGTACTTAAGAAGAAGGTAATTCTGAGCATGTTAAACATTACATTGAGTTCCTAGTTTCTTCATCACAATTCTTTGGATAATAAAGAGTCTTTGCACTCCGTTATGCATCTTTGATAGGCCTTTCTGGAGCTGCAGTCTCATGAGGAGGCTTTGGCAATGTCTTCATATTATCACAAGAAGCCTGCCACTTTGCATGGAAAAGAAGTACAGATTTACATATCTAAGGAACTGTTGGTGATTGAGGTAAGACCATAAAGTGAAGTAGGAAAGAAAGATAACTACACCTGACTTTAGTCATTGCTTCTGGTGTATTGTCATATGTAGAAGTTTGAATACATTTGGCCTAAAATTGTTTCCTTACCAGTAAATGTTAACATTTGTTTTTACATGGAGCAAGTTTAGATACAAATATTTAATATGCAATATTCTTAATATTTTAGTGCTCAATTTTGTTTGCAAAATGTGCTATAAACTCAAATGCTGCCTTTATGGTCCAATACGTGGCTTTTTTACGGCTTTATGCTGGTAAAATTACAAGTAAGGGTGGAAACACCAGCAGTATGCTGAAACATTTTTGTCTGATGAGCTACAATTCCTATTGCCTCCCAGCGAACAGCACATCCGTTAGCAAGAGTAAATGCCCTACAAACATTAGTGCCATACACGCAGGTTTAGCAGATTTTATGAATTTAAAATGAATACAGTACAACTATTCTTTTCTTTCATCCAATCCAGATGCTTTATGTGCTTAATTACTCATAATTATTTATCAGTTACATTTCTGAACTGCTTTATGTGCTTTATCTCACAGCACATTCTGAACATTCTAAATATGTTTTGACTAAAAGCCATTTTTGTTCACTTTCAAGACATTTCAAGTGCTATTCTTAAACACAGTCTGTTCATTTTCAGAAAACTGACAGACCAGATGCAGACAGTAGAACTTTGAAAGGAGGAACCAGCCCGGTGGTATTCTTTTCAAATTTGCCAAGAGAGACTGAGAAGAAAATTGAATTACTTACGATATGTCGTCGATTTGGCACCGTTGAAAAACATCTTTTCTTGAATGATGAGGTAAGAAGGCTGTTCTCTTGCATGTCATAACTTCTACCTTCACCCCTAAACATCTTGTTGAATTCTGTTGTGTACATTGATAGTTTTCTTTTTTTGGAATATATATTTTTTTCTTGTCATAGGCATTTGTGCAAATGAGTAATGCAATGGATGCAGAGATGTTGGTGAAGTACTATACTCTTCATCCACTGAATATTGGACGCAGGTCCATCCGCTTAAACATCTGCACCAAGTACAAGGCCTTAACGTGAGTAATTCATCTGTAACCTGAGAGCTTTTATTTGTTGGAGAAAAATCACAAACGCTTATAGCTGGTCTTTTTTTTTTAGTGTTCCACCTGGCATGGACGACGAATTAAATCTAGACAAAGATGAAACCAGCTGGAGGAGCAGTAGCAGCAGGACAAGTTCCAAAACTTCATCCAGGTCTCCAAGAGCTACAAACTCTAAATCTAAAGAGCGTACATCTGAAAAGACAGAAGATACAAATTCTCATAAAGATGACATAGAAGCCCTCGCAGAAGGATCTGGGGATGAAGGGCAGGGTGTTGTGGAAGCTCATGAAGAAGAGGAAGAGGTCTTTAATGAAACACAGGGTGTAGAGGAAACCAATAAATCTGGAGCTGAAGAAACTGTTGCAGAGCAGCTAGAACAAGAAGCCCCACACGATTATGAAGATCCAGTAATGGAGCTAGAAGATGATTATGCCCATGAGGCTGAGGGCCCTGAAATATCTGGTGAGACGCACTTGGAACAGGAGGCTCAATTAGAGGAGCCAGCTGAACCTGAGGCAGACCAGGAGAATGCCACAGAAGAACTCAAAGAACCAGCTGGCCAAGATGATGCAGAGGCTGATGAGAATGCTCAAGATGATTTAAGCGAACCCGTAAGAAAGCTTGCAGAATGTCAAATGAGTTATGAAAGTTATAAAATGTGCCTTAGTCTTTATAAATATAAAATTTAAATAATAGGCCTGAAAAATTAATGATAGATTCCACTGAAATCAGATTTTCTTGCTTGATCTCCCAATCTATTTGCTAATAGGAAGGACTTGGAGAATCCGACTTCCCTGAAAACATGGACGAGTTTGTGACTCTGGATGAGTTAGCAGATGACGAAGAGGCTGACCTGCATGACTCAAAATCTAGAGATAAAAGCTCAGGTACTGCCTTTGAATGGTTGTTTGCTGACTATTCTTGCTAAACGGTGTTTTCAAAAGGCATAACCCCTAGGTGGATTAACAGGTTCTATTAAATATTATGATGATGCTATAACATTAATGCTGTCACAGGATCTAGTGCTATATATTGCAGCACAAGGTTATGTAACATTGTTATTAGCAAAGTTGCAGTTGGAGACTGAACATTATAATGGAAAACATTTTTTCAAATTTCTTTCCTGGATATGTGTAAATAACAGTTTTATCTTTTTTTTTTTTTTTTTTTAGGTAGAACAAGGGAACACAGCGTAAGTCATTTTTCTGTTGTGGCTATATTGTGTGTTATGCAGGTATTATTTGCACATGGTCATTGCTTTATGTGGGAATCTTCATGATCCATTTCAGTACAGTTGTGATATTATTGTAATTCTGTATACAATTTGTGGTCAGTTTATCTACCTATGTACCTATGCTTTTTGGACTGATCAGGCTGTACTGATGCACCACTATTTTCACAGTTAGTGGGTTTGGCCCTACTCCTGTAGAATTGTAGGTGACTCAAGGTCCTAAAATGACACCAGATACCAGAGTCCTGGTGCCCATGACTTATTTTTAACACACCTGATCCACATAATCAGTCTTACTAAACTGTTGAGGGTATAAAAACGGGGAAAACACAAGTGTTCAGTATGTCTTTAGGACCAGGTTTGGGAAACAATGCAGTTGACATTTTCATTTGAACAGATGGGCAACAATAAGTAATGAAGTTCTTAGAAAGTGCATCTATATATTTAATATACCTGATGAAATTCACATTGACTAAAGATAATTGTACATAAACTTGAAATCAGTATGTTAGATGCTGCTGTTTGGGTTTTTTTTATATACAAGTTATAGTATATTAATTTTACTTCTGGAGGGAACTGAACTAATAAGTTACTTCCATTACAGGGCTTGAGAGTGGTCAATGTGATTGGGTTTAAGCGTGGTTATGGTTATCTTGATGAGATCCTGTCTCTAGCCAAGCCCTTTGGTAAAGTGGTGCGACACCTGGTCCTGAATGTGAGGCCTGAGGTAAGTTTCCTTTACTGGCTGATAAACCATTATACATATTTGTAAAGATTTACAAATATTTGGTACCATTTTTCAGTGTGGGGGCTGTTAATCTAGAGTGCAATAGTTTTTGGCAAGCTTCCAGTATCTGTAATATTAACAGTTTTCACATACAGCACTTTTTTGTTGTTTTTAAGGCCTTTCTGGAACTTTCCAGTGAACAAGAAGCCAGAGCAATGGTTCGGTTCTACAACGGAAATGTAATACCATCTGTGTGTGGAAAAGCAGTGAAAATCTATCATTCACAGGTCTACCCAACCATCCAGGTGAGTATTATCCACCTGCACTTTCAAACAAGGCTTCTAATTAGTAAAACATCTTAAACTTTTTTTTTTCCCTTCAACATTTACAGAATGGCAAGGTTGTTTACGTTGGACATATTCCACCCTTTAAAACATCGGATGCATCCTTTCTTAAAATCGCAGAGCCATTTGGGAAAGTTAGACGCTACTTTCTAAATAAGACCCGCAATGAGGTAATGGACTCCACTGAAGTGTGCAAAGACTTCATTACACAATATAATGCCCAGCATAAGTGGTATCATGTTTGTCGTGTTTTCTTCCAGTGTTTCATTGAGATGGAGAGGGGTGAGGATGCAGAGAAATTTGTAGAGGCTGCTAAGGAGAATCCACCAAAGTTTCTAGGCAAACGACTAGTGGTCTACATTAGCAGGAAGTACAAACAACTAAAACATGGGTTAGTACCTATTCTGTTTTTTTGTTTGTTTAATAAATGACTTGCCATTGTTTTTTTTGTTTTGTTTTGTTTTTTTTTACATTTAGGCCTGTTCTGCTGACACATTTTAATGTCTTGTTTCTCCAACCTGGCAGACACAGACCTCCAACCCCTGAGCCAGAAGATAAACGACCATCCAAGAGGGAGCGCGCTGAGGAAGAGCCAGAAGACCAAGAAAACTCCCCAGTCAAAACAAACATCAACAAGGAAGAGGAGCCTCCAACCAAGAAGGTCAAGGAGGAAACGTCAAGCATGGACAAAACTGAGAGTGAACCAGTGGAGAATGAAAGCCAAGCTGTGCCTAGTGAGAGTGCACCTAAATTGAAGGAAGAAACCACAGAAGAAAATACCACAGATACAACAGAAACTCAGAACACAGAGACGACACTGGTCAGTTTATTAGCTAGGTTACGTCCATATTCCTATCTTGCAGGAAGCTTATTTTGATGAGTGCCCATTTTAATTAACTTGCGCTTATTCTTGTTTGTCATTAAAAGCAGCCAGAATCAGTGGCTGCGTTCTCCTTTTGTTCTTTATTTCTCACAAGATTTCAAGTCTGTAATGCATATTGATATGCAGTTCAGTGTGTCGTTTATGTAAATATTATTTTCTGATGCAAAAGCTCATTTTATTGTCCCCTATTAAGCAGAAGGATGAAAATGACGATTCTGCTACCACTCCTGCTGTACCTTGTGCTGGTGCACTGCAAAAGAGCCAGGAGACTAATGAAGCCCCTGAAATTCCTCCACAGTCTACGAAAAAGCATGAAACCAGCCTTGCCACTCTGGGCCCATATGAACCAAATGTGCCAGTGGGTAAGCAAATGTTTTCTTCTTGAAAACATTGAATTGGGACCAGTGTGATGATTATCTCAGTGTGTTTATTTCAGAAATTCTGTGTTTCGTACAATAGGTTTCATGAATTACAGAAAGACATAACTTTGATATTGCAGGTGTGGAGTTTGTCAAGATGGGATACTACTGCAGAGTCTGCTTCCTTTTTTACTCGAATGAAGACACTGCTAAGAAGGTTCACTGCAGCAGCCAGGCACATTACGAAAAACTTAAGGTGCGTTCATGCAGCTCAAAAAGTCTTGTGATGCACGATAAAGCGTCACTGAGTCCGTGTGGCTAGGGGTAGTTGGTTGTGTGACATGGATGGGAAGCAAAAAATAACTTCAGCAAAACAAATTTAAATACGCTGAACATAATACAGATTTGAATTCTCCATACATCTTTTTATTGTTGCCCAGGCATTTTTGTCAGTTTATGCTAAACCAAAATTGGTTGTGACAAACTGAGCCTTATACAGTCTAACAGATTTATTTTACATAATAGATACATTAGAATTGGCTTTCCCCCTCACTGACCAGGAGCTGGCAACCATGTATATTCATTGTTTATTGTGGTCTGACAAAAGGCATTTCTTGTACACCTACTATATAAAACGTTATGGTTATCAAATATATTAAGAACCATATTTATTTTATAAAACAGTGAATTACATACTTGATAGTACATAATTTTAACAGCAGTCAGCTTAAGCCTACAATATAGTGGAGGGAAACTAATACTGTTGTCTTGTGATTTTTGTTTTTTTGGGAAAGAAATCCTGAAATGTAAGCTTGATTTCTTTCTGTTTTGTTTTCCTGTTTGCAGAAACACTTGGAAAAGGAGAAGGCCAAAAAACAGAGTAGTGGTGGGAAGAACTGAGTTATAAGAGAGTTGTATTTGGTACTGTACAGTATTTGTGCATGAGCGACTGCCATGTAGATCAGTATATTACATTTCTTTTTTAACAATTAGTTTGATTCACTTGTCATTTACTCTCATTTATTTTAGGTATTGTGTATTTACCCACAGGAAATCTCTTCTTTTTGTAACGGATCCTAAAAAAACCCTTTTATGCTTAAATTGCATATATCGCTAGACCTCTGTTGCTACATTAAAAGCATTCCTCACACTCCGAGTCCATTTCCTTGTTCTAATGGATTTAGCTCTACAGATGAACTGACAACCTTGTTATACAATGAGTTTTTGCTTTTACTTGTTTTTTTGCTTGTAGACTGGAGATTGTAGGATTCAGTCATTGACGGTGTATTCCAAAATTTCATAGTGAGCTGCTGTAAGAGTCATTATAATTAATAAAACTATCCTGGTTACACAATGAAGTCGTCTCCTGTACAGTGTTAGTCTTTATTTATTTATTTATTTATTTTATTATTATTTTTTTAATAAGTGCACATTTTTTTTGGATCGTCTAACACGTTTCCACGGGCTGCTGTAATTATAATTGAATATTGCAGGTTTAGTACAGTATATGCACTGTAGTTGATGGACAGTCGTTTATTTTTTTAAACCCCTTTTGGGATCCATAATGTGGGGGTGATTTAACCAGGTGTGCGGTGTATTTCTGGTCATAACATTGTCAGTGGAGACTTTTATTTTGACGCGTGTGACGTTTCGCTTCCTTGCGGAACTAGTTAGCCGAGGTTGTGGCAGTACAGCGTTTGAATCTACTAAGGTAGGGATTTTTTTAATATGTAAACTATCACTAACTCTGATCATTCCGAAATGATATATATTTACTTGGCGGATACAGAATTAAGTCTGAAAGGCAACGTAAAAAATACACCTAAGCGCAAGGCAACATTGCAAAATTCTTTTCTGATAGCTTTATCATTAGTTGCCCTTGTAGATGGAAACCGTATAGAAGAACACTTTTTCTTGCGTAACTACAATCAGAAATGCTGCTTTTAGGAAATACAGTAGCGTATAAATAAGGTTCACGCTGTCTGCACTTCAAAAAAGCGAAGTCGCCATATTTACAATTAAAACCTTAAATGCGCATTAGCATCCGGCTTTACGGTACCTCTGCTCCAACTATGGAACTATACAATTACTTTTGCAGTTTACCAAAACATGCCTAACCGAGGATGAGAGAAGGCCATGTGCATAAAAATTAGTCTGTAATATACTGGACGTTTACAAATTTGCAATTCAGTTTTCCCCAGTTCAATCTATTGTCTACTTTCACTGAGCTTAATGAGTAAAAACTCGTTTAAGTAATATAGTGAACGCCAGCGGCAGTAATCTTTAAGGCTGCAGTGGCGTTTCCTCATAAATTGATTCGATTACTCTCTTCCATTTCAAATGCATACACATGTTGAGTAAATATTAATATATTTTTGGGATTTTTAAAAGCTTTTGCTCCATATTCCTACAGTAAAAACTCATGAAGCTCATACCCTGCGTACCCTAAGGAGGTGGTCTTCAGGAGCGCAGTGGGGGGCTCTGATGATTTGATTTGATATTTTGGTTAGGACGCTGTCTTTAGGACCTGCAGGTCGCAGGTTCAAGTCCTTGCCCGGGCACTGCTGAGGTACCCTTGAGCAAGGTACCGTCCCACTACACTGCTCCCCGGGTGCTGTTGATAGCTGCC
>JBBPDA010000034.1:7842419-7857170 GCA_037974385.1 Arnoldichthys spilopterus | reverse complement strand
TCAGTAGTGCCCGGGCCGGGACTCGAACCTGCGACCTTCAGGTCCCAAAGGCAGTGTCCTAACCACTAGGCCACCACCAAAGTATCAAACTTGTTGGGGATTGCGTGCTGAAGGGGTGTAGCAGTGTTGGCATCACGGCTTTAGCCTTCAGAAAACAAGTGAAATTTACTTCCAACCTGTTTTCCGACAAGCCCTGCCTCCTGCTCCGTAATTGGTTAAAAAATCAGCACCATTGTTAGTGTAGCAGGGCCGAGTGCTTGTGATGGGTGTAATAGCAAATCCCTGCGAAAGGAGGCGGGGCATATCGGAAAACGGGTGGGGATAAAAATAACGCGAGAATGGGCGTGCACTGGAGGCTGGGTGTTATCCAGACGGTGAGCAGTGAGGGAGGAGGGTCTCATTCTCACCGGCGCTGTCTGCCGAAGGGCTATGGATGCGACTCACTTGCCTACCGGTAATAGAATTAACACACATTTAAATCCTCTTTAAAAGCCTTATTTGTCTTTGCTGCACGCTGTTATAGACTGACTCTATTGTGCGTCCAGTTACCTTGTTCATCTTTTTTCCAGTGGTCATGGAGGCCAGTGGAGACGAGGGGGGAGAGGCTCATACGGTGAAAACTGAGGTAAGAGATGCTGAGCCTAGAATTTTAAAAAACTATACCTCGCACTGCAGGTCATTTGTAATTATATTTCAAGTGGGGTTACATGAAAGAGTCCGTTTTTAAAGAAAAAGTCGAGTTTTGTGCAGGCTGCGGGCCCCACGCTGAGGGAGCTAACCGGCATTTTGCTGTAGTGAGGACTGGGTGACACCCTTCATCTGCAGCTGAGCAGCGTTTCTTGCATCTTATGATTCGTTGTACAGACGCAGACTGCGTTTCCCTCTATTTCTGTGCATTTCTACGTTGACACAAGCTAAAAAGCATCCTCCAGCCTTCCCTTATGGGAGCACAGTTAGCTAAATATAGCTCCTGTCAGCATTTTCTCCTCGGAGGAAAGAGCGGCCTGGTGAACTTGTCCAAATCAGACACATGTGTACAATACGTGCATCTCTTTCATCTGAAAATACTCATTACAAGAGATTTTTTTTTGTTTCCAAAGGGGTTTAAAATACCGCCTAGTGTGAATGTGTGAACAACACTAGGCTACACTGACGACCAACTTAAAGGAGCAAATAATAGGCATTTTCAATTATTTTATTTACTACGAATAAATACGTTTTAGTGAAATTCATTGCAGAAATGTCCCTAAAAATGTTCTATTATATGAGAAGAACACACGGTTTCCCCTGTTATCACACTACAGCTGCTTCTTTAGTCCACTGAGCTCTCAGTCCATGTGTAAACTGTATCTGAGCTTCTCAGAACTCAGAAATATCTTTCCACTTTCTTAACTCTTCAGTACATGAGGCTTACCGAAGAGAGAGATGAGGCTGAAAGGCAGCTGAAGCACATTAAGAGGGGTAAGTTCATCTATTAGATATTTGATACAAGTCAGTGGTTTAATATTGCAGGGTAAGACCTGGGGCAATTTAAAGTTACCCAGCTGCCAGAATTGTCATGGGCTGTTCGTGTTAAAGGGCCCATATCCTACATTTTTATTGTATTTTCTTCCCAGTGGTTTATATTCTTGATGGCAGTTTGGGATGATCATTTCTTTTTACATGACAATTTTTGTATATACATATTTTTTCACCTTTAGATTTAAACAGGTTTTTTTTTTGTTACTTTGCCCTTAAGACTAATATATGTGAAAAACCTGTCTTCGCTGCCCTGTAGTGTTTCTCATTTATAAAGCAGCCAAAGCTGAAATACTCCTCATACCATCAGTGTAAATGGGAGGAGCAATTCCACTGTTGGCTGAATAGCACATGTCTATTAATGTGTTGGTCTGTTTACAGCTTAGTTTACCTATTTGGAGTGGAAAATGAATGGGATGTTTTGAAATATTAACAGTATGTACAGAGCGCATCAAACTCTTTTATTACAATATTGAAGAAGATTCAGTTTTCTGTCATTTGGCTAGATGCAAAGGGACTCAAGTTACTCCAAGAAATCTTAATAGGAAGAAAACTGTTGTTTTGTCCATATTTAGAACTAACGTTAAGTCTTTTTCACATTTTTACACTCTTGTACAAATATGGTTTTGTCCCAAGTTAGCAAAGGCACTGTCCTTGTGGGAGTGGTTTTGCCTGATATATTAAAAACATCTTTCTGAGGTTTTTGAAGACTTAAACAGGACAGACTACGCATCATCCATCTCCTTTAAATTCACAGCAAATATTTCGATGTCATACCATTCAGGACACTGTGAGCATCCATACGTTTTCTTGAATTAGCCTTAGAAGACTTTAATAACACCTCGTGCTATGGTCCGTGTCACCTCCTTCCTCACCCATCTCATTATCTTCCTGCCTCCAAGCTGTTTCCTGAATGAGCCCTTATTCCCAAGTGTAAAACAGTACCCCAGTCCCCATGACTACTTGGAGCCAATCCTAGAGATGGATTTTTGTTTTGGTGACATTAGTTAGTTCCCTTGCTACCGTGAGCAAGGACTCAGTAGGCACTGTCTAAACTGCAAGGATCATTGGTTGGATCTGGCTCTGGGCTCTGGTGAGACACTTACAATTCATATGTGAAAGATAGTAATTCTTCTTGCAATTTGTCGACCTGTACTGTTAGAACAGGTGGAGCTATCTGTACATTCTTTCCTAAGTTATGTGATGACATGACACATTACTTTGGTATAGCTGTAGCCTGTTTAAGTCACATTTTATCTGAATTGTGTTTAAGATGGTGGATATGTTGCGTTAAGAATAGGCTAAGGTCTGTTTAGACTAGCAGTGGGCTCCACATCCTTTTTTCTTTGTCAGAATGAGGTTGCAGCTGACGTTTGGATCCCTAATGCTCAGGTCTATTGTAGACATTACTGATTTTTTTCTGCTTGAATGGTACTAGTTTCGTTTTTAAGTCTATAGCTCTGGAAGGCAGTCATAAATGTTAACTGCTCGTAATGCTGGTTGAGTTATAAAAGATCATAAGGTTGTAGATTGGTCAAGCTATGAATACTGTTGTAAACAAGTAATGGATTGTTTAACCATGCAGTTTAAGTTGTAAACTTCTTTTTTGCCCTGGGCTGCTTCTAAATGGAATGCTTGTTAAAACTCACAATATGTATATATATATATATATAGTAGACTGACTCATCGCCATGTGTTTTCGGATTAAAAGATCTCTTGTCTCAGTCATTTGAAGCGCCACACATTTACTATCTCTATCTGAAACAATCAGCACTTCCTCCTGGAATTGTCATCATCCCCCCAGGGGAGGATTAATAGACTATGACGAATACTGTACTCTTCTATGTCTATGTTTTTTCTTTAAATTATTTAAATCTCCAGTGATTACTTATTCATTAGTTGAGAATGGATGGAGGTTTATGCATCTATTGTCATTTCAAGTGTCTCTTATCTGTGGCTGCATGTTTAATATTAATGCCCAGTAGTTGATGTTGAAAATGGATTGTAGTCATTACACACTGGCCAGTTTTTTTTTTTTTTTTTTTGTGAGCTAGTTGAAATGATTTTCTGTTGATGTGTTTTACACAGCGGTTCTCTCCACAATCCGTCACAACAATATGCCGGCCATCAGTTTATTAGGCCACTAACAGTTGGCAGAGTTTTCTGCCTTACATGACTCTGCAAATGTCAGTGTAGCTTGGCCTACTTGCAGACATACAGGACAATGGTCCTGTGCTGGTTGCGTGTGATTGGTCGGAGTGCCATTTGATGATTGGCTGCTGCTGGGAAAACGCTGTCGAGTATCTGGGAGGCACTGGATCTGTGTCTGGCAAAACAGCTGCTTCCCACCTCTTTCCTTGGGATGCTTCAATGAACCTTAGTTTTAGTTTCTTCATCGCTCATGTAGTCAAACAGCATCATTAAATATCTTTATCTTTTTATATGTAATAAAAGTGTGAAAAAAAACCCAACTTAATGACCATTTTGTGTATTTTGTGATCGTAGGCTTTTCTGACTGGAAAGCAGAGATGGCTTAGAATAGATTAAAGGGTGTTAGCAAGGAGTACAATTAAGGCTCTTCTTGTGAACAAAATTGCACAGTGATTAACAGAAGACTCTTCTGATTTATCAGCACAATGTAATCGCGGAAAACGAAGAAGAGACTAGTGGTACTTTCAGCGAATACTAGCTTAACACAGTACCAATGGCAGGACACTGTGTTAATTGCCTGTGTGAAGCAGTGTGTATGAATCATGCTTGGAAAGAGTACTGCTGTTTTTGTCTGACTTTTGCTGGTTTTCTGGGAGAGTTTTGCTCATGCAGCAAAAAAAGCAGTTACTGACCTACAATCTCCTTTCACTTGCTATGCCTGGAGCCGAGCTCTCCCAGTCAGGCATTAGGAAGATAAATGAGCAGACCCAAACTCCATAGAGGCTTTGTAAGGGCACAGAACCCTGTCTATTTCAGTAGGTAAAGCTACAGTCCAGAAGGATCCGCATTTGCCGGCAGGTTCACCCGTCTGTCTCATCTTACTTATTTTGTAGAACTTGATCCATGGTCAGGCTGGCGTAAAATGGTTAAATGACTTTGATTAGGCCTGTGCTCCATAAGGGTAATCTGAGTTCACAGGAAACGGCTCCCAGTGACAGTAAAAACAAATTTGTGGCTAAAAAAAAAAAAAAAATTGTTGATTTATTTCATGGAAGACTAAGATTTCCACCCATGAACCTACGCTGATTACCTGTTGCATTTTTTTGCACATATATAAGGTACAGATGGTATAGATGGTGGAGGGGAAAAAATATCTTGGACGTGGAAATTACTGTAATGTTAGTTTTACTGAAATATGTTATAATAAATGTAATGTCAACCCAGTATAAGATAAATCTAGTTTCCACTGTAGTCCATTCGTTTTTAATAATTTAATTGTAGCCCTTTGTTTTTTTAGAAGTTAAAGAAAAAAAACCCAACATTTTTAAGCTTTAAAGTATCATAACATAACTAGTATGAACAGTTTATGTTTTAGGTTTTATGCTAATGCAGACGAATTGTGTTTGCAAAAATGACAGTTGATTGCAACACAAATGTTGAGGGGTGGCAGATCAATGGGGTCAGACATCTATAGAAAATGCATTTTTCCTAGTGATTTGCTTCTTTGCTAATGGCTTTCAGGATGTCTTTTGTCAGGTTTCAGGTACAGTGTCTCTTAATATCTACAATAGTTCTGATTATTATTATTGTGCAAGTCCGTCTTTACAGGGAAGCATGGCTTCCAGGTCAACAGGGCTGAAATGAGCTTCAGCTTCCACTTACCTTCTCCAGAACCTCGGCAATTTGCTCTCTGCATGAAGCAGGACAAGTGCACTCTGTGGTGCAGTGCAGATGTCCACACTGCATATTTCATAGAAGATAATGAAGTTACAGGAGCACATCTTTTTAAACGCTCCTGCTGTTCTGGGGTTCGTGTAGAACTGTTGTTTTCACTTTTGACATCTACTTGAATTAAATTTATGTTATATTTATATTCTGTAGATTTGAATGTGTTTTTTATGAAGGAGTTTTTAGTCAATGAGTGTTCGTGTGGTCTAAACATTCATGCCTTATAGTTTCATGATGTGCAGATTTGCAGTATCAAAAGATGTGTAAGAAATGCTTGCCAAAGGGATGTGAAAATAAGTAAATGTATTCAGCAGCCAGGCCTCCAAGCAGGCGGATGATGTATTCCAGGCTGGCTGCATGCTGAGAAGAGCATCCTTCATGCATTATTCATCAGCTGCTTTGTGAAGAAACTGATGACTTAGAGCTTCTTTCATCTTCATTCACTCCCATAGAAAGTGGAGCCTGAGTCAGTCATTGACCAGAGCATCAGATCCAAGCCAATATTTATGCGCTGTAGCACACTCTCATTCTTTTGGCAGAATCTTTATACAGATTTTTACCTTTATGACCTGTTCTACCATTTTTAGTTGTTTTCTTAATCTTTAAAGCAATAGTCTTCAAACTGGTTCTTAGGGCCCCCTAGACAGTCTACATTTTTGCTCCATCCATACGCATAGTGGGTAAGGTTAGACCAAAAAAACAGACTGTCAGTGGCCCTGAGGACTTGTTTGAAGACCACTGCTTTAGATCTTGCAGCTAAAGTGTGATATACAACCCCCATTTTCAGAAAAGTTGGGTTTTTTAAATAAAATGCAATAACAAGAATGTGTGATTTGTTAACTTTCTTGAACTTTTATTTAATTGATAAGTTGAAAGAATTTCTAATGTTTTCACTAATCAAATAAAATGTATTTTGTGCAACACAATGAAAGTTTGGACTGAGGCATGGTTACCATTTTTGTCTTAAAAAACAAACTGAAACATGGACTTATCTGACCACAGCACATGTTTCCACTGCCTTTTGGTACATCTGAGATGAGCTCAGGTTCAGAGAACTCAGTGGTGTTTCTGTATAGAACTAAACTCCTGAACTTCATGCTCATTTCTTGATGCAGCAGCAAACTGTGTTAAGTGACCATTGTTTTCAGAAGTCCTCCCGAGCCTATGGCTATATTTATCACAGTAGCATGACGTTTTTTTTATTCAGTGCTATTTGGAAGGCTCGAAAGTTTCTGAACTTGTCCTACAGGGACTGAGATTTCTCTGTATACCATAAATATTTCCACAGTATTATGTACTGCAGATGATAAAAGACCCCAATTCTTTGTAAACTTGCATTGAGAAATATTTTTGAACTGACAATTCTCTCATGAAGTTTGGCACAAAGTGAAGAATCATGGCCAATCTTTGCTTGGATAGGCTTTAACACTCAATCATATTTCCTTCAACTATTACCAGCTCACCTGCTTATTGTGGAATGTTTCCAAATGACATAACCTGAATATTTTATAAACTTTTTACTCTTTTGTTTTTCTTATTACCTAAAAAATTTGCAAAATAGAATTAGGAGAGAATAAGAGAAATAACAAAGCAAGCATTATTTTTTAAGGGCATTTAATGAAAAAATGGGGTTTGTAATTTAATAAGAATTTGTCATTAAAATAAGACATTTTGTTAAAATATTGGTTCTAAATTGTGGGTTTAATCTTTAATATGTAGTATTTATTATGTTTAATATTGTAGTCATTATCTAACATTAAAACAAAAATTTAGAACTACATTATTGAACCTGTAATACAGAGCATAAATCAAATTGAAAAATAATTGTTACGATGAAATTCATGTTTTAACATTTAAAATGTGCAGCAGAACAACAATAACCGTGCACCTGTAAGCATCAAACCATTCATGAAGTTTGGGGGCAAAAGCAGTCTATTTAGATCCCTGAATGAGAAGCTTAGTCCAGTAGCATAGACTAGCGCAAGAGTGGAACCCTGCTGAGCAGGAGCTTGTACATGAACTGCCCTTACATTGCTATGACACCTGATTCCACTTTGTGAGGCCTCTGTGGGGTCTAGAGTTACTATAGTAGGGATCAGTGACGGCAACAGCATTAGTGCTATCAAAATTTTTGAGAGGCCATTCATTGTGAAAACATAACAGATAACCTTGCTGGTAGTTTCTGCTTCTGTGGAAGTGAAAATAAAAGTTGATCTTAGACTTTAATATTTACAGACTTCTGGAAAGTTTTCCTACAATCAAACAAAACAAAAATTCAACTCTAAAATGTATCAGGTGCAGTGAAGGTCCCTTTTAAAGCTGTTTTGTTGTTTCGTCTAGTTTCCCAAATGGTGATTGAGGAGGTGAGCGTACTGCAGACGCAGCTGGAGATTGAGAAGTCGTGTCGAGAGAATGCTGAGGCACTGGCTACCAAGGTAAAGGCTTTACTTTGTCATGAAAACAAATTCACAAAAGTTGGTAACTTCATCTCTGTATATGACAGCCTGCTCATACCCCAAAGAGCACTCAAACTAGATAACCGAAAACACCACCGTGTGTCCAAGTTGCCTTTAGAAACTGAATTTGAGTTACCACACAGCAGATGTTATTGGTTTTTGGAATTGTTGACTGTGTAATGTTATTCTGCATGCCCTCAGCTGAACTGTGAGAACAGGAAACTGAAGTACCTAAGCCTGTCATCTCGGCCGTGTCTGGATGAAATATTGCCCAGTATTTCAGACTGCATCTCCCTGGAGGAGGAGGCTGAGCCCCAGGACCACAGCCCAGATCCTTATGCCCAGTACCAGCAACAGGTCAAAAGTACGCTGACTTTCAGGCAAATGCTGATTTAATATTTTAAATAATTTCATTTCAATTTCATTTGTTTTTGGGTTTATTTGCCATGAAAATGTTTTTTATGGCCAGAACTTTATTTAGCATTCAGTGATTTACATTGTCAAAGTTACGATGACAGTAATAAGAATTGCCATGAGTTGTTAGTGAAGTGAAAGTGATTCTTTGTCATTGTGAACACACTCAAGCACCACAACAAAATGTGACCTCTGCATTTAACCCATCACAACCCAACACACCAAAGGCAGTGTCCACCAGGCCACCACTGCCCACAACAGATTAACAGCTGTCAGAAGTGGGACTGTTAGTGTTCAAGATCAGTTCTGCTTTTATTTCTGCTTTCTTCTAATGCATATAAATATACAGATATATTTTTGAGATTTCAGTTTTTCAGGAGACCAATAATGGTTAATGGATTGTTGAAAAAATTGTCTTATTACTTGTAAGATAGTTTAAAGTTGTGTGAAAGTGCTGAAAGACCAATATGTTGCAAGACATATGTACACTGCAAAAACGCAACACTGGCAGCCACTGCATTTTACATTTAATGTTCAACTGTTTTTTTCCGTAGATCTTCAGGAAACCGTGAACAATTTGCTGGAGGAAAAGAAGCAGTTAGCTTGTCAGTTACAAGAGCAACAGAGACAGATCGACGAGCTGACAGCACTTGTAAGTGACACTCCTGTTGTGTTTATATGACTGCAGGAGAAGGAGCTTACTCATGCTTTTCAGAAATGTGGATAGGACACTGCATATGCACTACATGAACATTTTCAGTAATGAAGCAGTTGGTCAAGAAGCCTCATAATAAACGTACCTCAAGCGTTATAGGAGAGTTAATAGACTAAGTTATTTTTAGTGAATCGTAATTCGTAAAATTGAACTTCACCTGACACTGATTGCATATTTATTTGTTTATAGACTGAAAAAGAGCAAACAGAGATGAAGGAGCTTCACAAAACCATTGAGCAGCAAAGCAAGACCATCAAGAGATTCAACAGAGGTGTGTGTGTGTGACTGTGCTTCCATTTGGTTCTGAAATTATGTTCGTTCTAATGAAGTTTTGATGAAATACCGGCAGATCTGCAGTGTTCTTTTCTTCTGTGAAATTACATTCATGCAACTGTAAACGATGTCATCCTGGCTTAAATGTTATACATCTGGCATGTGCCTGGGAAGGGAATCATTTCCTCTTGGCCCACACACTACTGGCCATTAAAATGCCCTGATGAAGTTAACAGTAGGAGATGGACCAGGAACTCTCTCAGCTGCGTTAGGGGAGATGTGCTTAAATTTGCTGTTTCACCAACACCCCCACCCCCACCCCCACCCCCTTTCCCTCGTAAAACCCCCACTCAGCATTTTTATTCTCCTGAAGACTAAATGTCTCAATAACAATGTGTGTCTCTGTTTAGTGTCAATGATGGCTGCTCATGAATATGAGGGGCTGAAGGATCAGCTGGATCTGGAGCAGTGCCTGAGGCAGAAAGCTGAGACCTATGCACATGAGGTACAATTCAGCTGATTACAATTCCTTAGGAAATGATTCAGTGTAATATGAAAAATTTAAATACTCTTGATCAACTTGATCTTTGGTACAATTCAAATCATTTTAATTATTTACTTTATTATTAGATTGATTATAGACAATATATACAGTGGAGGAAATAATTATTTGACCCCTCGCTGTTTTTGTAAGTTTGTCCAATAACAAAGAGATGAAAAGTCTCAGAACTCTATCATTTTAATGGTAGGTTTATTTTAACAGTGACCGATAGCACATCAAAAAGAACATTGAAAAAAGAACTTTAAATAAAAGATAGAAACTGATTTGCATTTCATTGAGTGAAATAATTACTTACCACAGCTTACCCCTGCATTAAGAAATGTAACCTGAACCTCTTTTATGCAAAGAGACTGTCATGCATCCATTGTTTTTGGGAAAAACAGATGTCAGGTTCTTGGTGCCAAAGATTAAATGGATCATATAGATTGCATATGTGTGAAGGTACCATTGATGCAGAGGTGTATATTGTGATTTTAGATAAACACACACTGTCATCAGGGTGATGTGTCTTCCTGGGATATACATGGTTATTTCAGCAAGACAGTGCCAGCACTGCATCCTGCAGGTGCTTTGGACTGATGAGCAGTTGAAGTCTTGTAACAGGATTGGGCAAAAATTCCTCTTGCAAAATTGCAAAAATGAATATCCTCAGTTCCCTAAGTAATTCACAATTGATGATGTTACACAGTGGTAATCGTGTCTCTATCCCAGTTTTTTTTAGTATGTTGCAGATGTCAAATTCTGCATTTGTTTATTTTAAAAATACATTTGAGTTGGTCAGTGAAAACATTGGAAATCTTTCCTTTGCATTTTTAGGTTAAATGAGGGATTTCATATTATCAAATCATAAATTCTTATTTCATTTTACAAAATCTCCACAAATTAGGTTTGTATATGTGGAGTATTTAGTGGTTTAATCTTTTTATACCAGCTGACCTAAACATTTCTTTGCAGCTAAAATGCAATGAATGATAAAAACTGTTTGACAGTGAGGAGCGAAACAAACCAGTTTTTCTCTCAATTTAGATTATCTGTTTTTGGAGCAGCTGGATTTGGAACATGTTTAGAGAAAGTAGGTTTTTTTTTCTCTCTTAGATGCTGGTGAAGCAAAAAGAGACAAACAGAAAGAGCATGATTCTCCTGCAGCAGGCAGACCCCAGTGTGCAGCTGCTCAGGGCTCTGGAAGACGTGGCTAATGTAAGCAAAACGCTGGAACAGGAAAGGCTGCAGCACCAGGAGAAGGTAGACAATCGTTGTTTTCATCAGAAGACAATACTTGAACTGTGACATTTTAATATTTATATAATCAATTATTTTAATATTAGACCTACATAATGCCTGTTTAATCCATTGAACATTTTATGGTAAAGATCTGAGAGAAGCGTTGTGGATCTGTCAGGAGTGGGGTTAGGCCAACAGTACAATAGTGTAATTCTATCACTGAGGATTGGACACAGGCTGCTCTGCATCTGCAGCCTCAGCAGATAGTTCATTTCCTTGAGGACCCACAACAAATGAAAGGATGTGGATAAAAAAGGAGGCTGACGATGCCTCCACAACTGCTCTACGCTAATTACAAACCCCAACACATCAGAGGAGAAATCCGGGGGCTTGACAGTTCTGAAGTAAGATCAAGGATTAAGTATTAGAAACTTATAGAGAACTTCCAGCCACTCTCCAGAATTTCCAGATGTAAGCTAGCAGATGTTGCTTCCATGTTTTGTTCCTATGTAAAAATGTTCTCAGACATGAAATCTAACTGATAACCAAGCAGAAAGACAAAAGAATTGGCTGTTCCCTTAGGGTGGTATTCATGCCACAGTGCTGACAGTGATTTAGACTACAGTCCATCTCAGAGAACTGCTTGGAGCTGAGCTGGTGGGTCATCGATCTATGAACAGATCCGCAGCTACTTAGCAAACGTTTGGACAACATTCAACAGTCAATACAGTGCATTATTGAAATTCAATTTTCAGTTTGCCAGCAGTATGGAGAAATTCACCATGTATGCTGCCAAACTTCGAGTGTTTTCACTATGAGCTTAAAACTTTTCCTGCTCTGCACTTAGTGAACTTTCAGAACTCTGAAACAGACAAACTGCCCGTGTGACAAAGTAAGTACAATCTGAAAGCCAGTATTCATAAGGCTATATGAGACTTACATAAACCTTTCATAACATCTGACATAAACACACATAAACATTTAAAAGGGTTTGTTGCACCAAGTGTCATTAGTTATAACATTATCTGTGATGAAATTACATACAAAATTACGGAAGCAGCCTTTTTGACAACTGACGTTTCTTATAACCTTTTTATTTTAATAACTATTATTTAATATTTTTTAAATGTAGGTTTAAGTTTTGTCAATTGTCAAGAAGGCTGCTTTCATACATTTGTATGTAATTTCACCTCAGATAATGTTATAACTACTGGCAACAATATTTTGTAAATGTTAATGTGGGTTTATGTCAGTTGTCATGAAAGTCTTGTACAGCCTTATGAATACTGACCTTTATTATACTACACGTTTACAAATGTAGGTTTAAGGTTTATGTAAGTTGTCAAGAAATGTTCACATAGGAGTCATGAAGCCGTACGGATACAGGCCTTTGGTTACGTGTTACTAAACCGTCTTGTAGATGCATTTAAATACTGATAGATGGGCGAATTTGCTGAACTGTGTTGTGTGTTGCAGTGGTTGATGTCATCCTTCCATTCACATGTGAAATAAATAATTCTGGTATGAAAATGCCAAGCCTGTGAAATCTCTCCACAGTTACTAAATGCTCATCCCTCTCTCCCTGTAGGTGAAAGCTCTGGAGGCTGAGCTGGATCAGTGTGCCTTGCGGAAACAGCTGGCACAGCTGCAGAAACAGCTGGAGTTGCTGGAGGAAGAGAGAAAAGAAACCGAGGAGCGCCTGCAGGAGGAGATGAAGAAGTGCAGCAACTTGGAGTGCAGAGGTAAGCTCTTGCAGCGCATGCAGAACTTGCTCAAATCTCATTGTCATTCCAAATGTGGGTGTTGGTTGTGTATTCTAAATTCAGAAAGTTAGACTGTATAGCATTTGAGCATACAAAGCCCAATTTAAGCTGGATTAGTTGAACCTGGGGAGGGCCTATAATTAAAATGATAACCAATAAGATCACTTATTTTAATCCAGTATGAATCTGCAGTATCTGTAGTTTTTAAGGTTGGCACTATTCTGTAATGACTGAACTTGAAACTATTTCAGCAGTAAAAATTTTTGAAAAAAACAAAACAATACCACTGTTCATTTTGCGCAAGATTCTACCTTATCAGATGCACTTTCCTGCTTGCGCACAGACTACTGTACACATACGCACGCTCAACACAGCCCTGCGTCCTCTCTCTCTCACCCTGCTGCTGTCCTGAGTGTAATGGTGCATTCAGAGAAATATAATAAAACATATTTGACTGCTGTACAGTTACATATTTCTGAATAAAACATGGTATTTGTGAAGATCTCTGAGTTTTTGGTCAACATTAGGTAGACTTAAAAGAAGAAAGGTGTTGAGAGGTGCTGTTTTACCTCAAAAACTGGTGTGAAGTTCTGTAAGAATTGTGCTTAAAATCATCAGGGACATTAACTAACAATGTCTAAAAAAAATTATTTATTTTGATTTCAGGTTGACTACTGTCTCTTAATATTTTCAGTGTTCGCTACTACTTGCTTAGTGCTAACTTAACATAAAAATTACCAGTAAAGTACTATTATTCTAGGGCTGGCAACAAAGCCTAGAGATGGAGTGAATGAAAAAGTTGAAAAGAAATTGTTGCCTGTTTGACTTTTAGTGTAATCAATAATAAACAGTCTATGGAGCGACTGGAACTATCATCTACATTGTGTTTATATTGCATAATCAATGTAACCGCTGCTTTTATCTGTCTCACAATAATACAAAAATACACAGATATTTTATCCCATATCAATCAACTGCTGGTAAAATGTCTCTAGCTTGAAAGGCCTATAAACAGCCCATGCCTGAGAATTCAAAAGCGTTTGAAACACGGCACAAAGTCAGGCTGCTAAAAGCAAGGCATACCCTAACTGCAGTAACATCTCTGTTTCCACAGTGAACGAGCTGCAAGAGTCTCAGAAGAGCTGTGCTTCAGTATCGGGCCCATCTCCTGGGACTGCACCTCCCCCAGCACCTCCTCCCCAGCCTCCACCACCTCCCCCACCCCCTCCACCTCCTCCACCCCCACCCCCTCCCTCTCGCTGCAACCCCCTCAGGTACTGCTCCACTTATTGCACCAAATCCATGCCATGCAGACTGTTTGTCTGTACTCAACCTCTGTTGGAAAAAGCAGATGTTTTTAATGGCTCTTTTTAATGGCTGTGTATATTTCAATCTTTAATGAGGCTGATCTGTATAAGCTGCTGGGTTAATAATTAAATGTGCATGTACTGCAGTGGGTTTATTGTTTGTAAACATGAATCCACAATTATGAAATCCCTGATTTTTCTCATTATTCTCTTTTCATTGTCTAAACAGCTCCCTCATCGCAATCATGAGGAAGTCTTCCAAGGGTGGAAAAGGCTCCCCAAAACTAGAGCAGCCTCCAGGTGAATTTGCATTGGTTTTATATAGTCCAAGTAACACATATGTCTGTATTGCCCTTGCCTACCTTCTGTTTTGACCTTACTTGACAAACACTGGCTCCTCTCTGTGCAGTAAATGAAGGTGTGGATGATGTCAAAGTGAAAGCTGTCAATGAAATGATGGAAAGAATCAAACATGGGGTGGTGCTCAGGCCAGTGAAAGGACAGGACACAAAGGTGAAGCTCAGTATGAATTGGATATATATATATATATATATATATATATATATATATATATATATATATAACGAGTGAAGGTTAATCAACATCGATATAGGGGCTAAAGCGATGAGCAGTTTTAAGACAT
>JBBPDA010000034.1:7783419-7840100 GCA_037974385.1 Arnoldichthys spilopterus | reverse complement strand
CTCTCTCTCTCTCTCTCTCTCTCTCTCTCTCTCTCTCTCTCTCTCTCTCTCTCTCTCTCTCTCTGTGTTAAATAAAAATTCTCTTTGAAGCCACATCGACACTCACCAACATCAAGTTCATGTAACTTGAAGCTAACACTGTCATTTATGACCATTGTCAACCAAATATTTACATGTTATGTCAAATCTTTGCTAATAATCACCTTTTTCTATGTAAATTATATTATCCAACCATTATACCCGAGCATCCAGCACTATGTGATTTTATGCTGTTGTCCTTTGTTTGCTTTCAGTCGGCTGAGCACTCACACTGACCTACTTTATAAACACTTAGCTATACTCCTTGAGCTATTCTCCTGTTTTGCTCTGCAGATGAGATGGATGGTCAGATCAGCAAGGTCTCTTCATCTGATAGCCTGAATGGTCGGCACAGTTCTGACTCAGGTAAAGACACAGATGGGCTGGGCAGCAGCTCCCTCTCGGGCAGCGAGGCCGGCTCCAGGTGCAGCTCAGACTCAGGCAAAGAAGCGGCTACAACACGCAGGAGCTCAGACTCGGGCACTGAGCCTAGTGGATCCAAACAGAGAGCTGCTGTCCATAGGTCTCTCTCTGAGAAAGGGCCTTCCGAACTGGTCACCAGCAGCTCATACAGCCGGTAAAGCATTTCCACATTCATCACTAAACAGCATTAACATTAATTTAACCCCAGTTTAAGTAACAAAAGATTATATCCGTTTACTATTATGCAAATTGCATACCTAAATCATAATGTAATGTCAAATCAAGCTTGCTTATATAGTATTCGACAATGTCTGGCATTCTTTTATCTATCAAATGGACAAAAGTACAGACAAAGTTTTCCTAGAGCCAGATTAAATCCAATACTAGACTCAAAATTATTTCCAGTGGTGATTTATCATTGGCACTAAGCTTAATCCATGTCTGGTAAATTAGCTCATATGATTGAGATTACTTAACAATTAAACCTGGTTTGAGGCAACTGTGTGGTGATGTTGACCTGCACAATGTTAGTCTTGTAGCATTGGGCTTCTTTTAGTGGTTAGCAACATTAGCCTGTTAGCCCCTGCACTAAACTAAATAAGAACATTGGTCTCGATTGACTGACTAAATTTGAGGTTATGGAACACTTGGGGAAATTTGACTTCTAGCTGAACCAGGTGATTTTTATGATTTGAAAAAGTATATAATGAAAGAGTCAGGCATGTTTTACAGTCATAAACTGTATGTACTGATATAGACTGTTTTCTAAACAGTCTTTCCTGATGTCTTGTCTTTTTATATGCAGCTGAAAGGCTTAGAAATGTTTACTGGTGTGTTGCAGAGTGCAAAAGGATGGAGAGCAAGACAAGAATGAGAAGCCCAATGGGATCAGCCACAGCACACAGAATGAGGAGCTGCAGGCTGCCCTAGGCTCCTCAGCAGACGGGCCAAACGAAGCAAATGGCAGCATGGATGCTGAGTGTTAACAGCAGCAGCACAAGCAGGAACAGCATTTGCACAGATTCTTGTTTTTATTTTTCAGTTTATTTATTCCAAATTCCGCACATGTACTTTGAAAAGATCCATTTTACGTGTTCCTAAAGGGGGTGGGTTAGTATCCACTGTTGGAACACTCTGTGCAGTATTTAGAAGCATCCTGCATTTTGAGAACTTAAAGGAAACCCACTCGATTTCTGTTTTGAAATGATCATGTGATCCCGTGTAAATTATATTTTGGAAACTGAGTTTGGCCAGAGTGAGTACAAACTCCAGAGATGTAAAATGCAACATATGAAGTGCATTGCTAACAGTGTCTTTCCAAAGGAAACATTCATACTCAGATGTACCATTTTGTTTACTTTTGCAGGATTTTTTCTAAGGACATTTCATAACAACGTTTGTCTTTTCTCCACTTGAGTAGCTATATATAAATTCTTAATAGTGGGTTATAGTAATTTGCCATGACTTTAAATTACCCAACTGCTGTCTCATCTTTAAGTCATAATTTTCGTAAGTGCTGGATGATATGGTCTAATATAATCTCATGAAAGTTGGGCTAAAATGATCTTTATCACAATATGCACTATATTGTAGGGGGAAAAGAGATCTAGCAACATAAGAACTTCCTGCAACATTTTCCCATGGCACATGATATTGAAACTATGCTGTTGCTGTTGAGTGAAAATTCTGAGAGGAAAATCATAATAGCCTGCTTGCCACAAAACCTCATGTTGGTCATCAGTTCATGTAACTGTGAAGTGCCTAGAGGGCATTATGGCCTTAAATCATGCTTATAGGCCTTGCTGGCAGAATTTAGGTAAACATGAAGTAATTTAGCATCAAAGGCCAAGAAGACATCATATAACATCTTTATATATTCAACATTTCTGACAACAGGTAATTTCATATCGCAATAACAAAAGGCTAAACGTCATCACATTGTCCAGCTCTGCTTTCTGTGTTTAAAAAGTGAACTTTACAGTAAAGATCATTGTTTACAATGCAAAACTCAATCCTGAATCAGTCTGAGAACAGTACTGCACATCGAGGCACCTTTGCTGTTATATTTGAGGAGCTGTCCTCATAAGATGCAAATATAAGCCATGCAAGTGCTCTGATTGATGTGGATAACCATGAAGGAGATGGATGAGGGTCTATTCAGTCTACCTCCTCCTAGACAAACTCACCTCCTACCTATCTTTAATTGTACAGGTTCTAAACATCGTTAAAATGTGAACACCCTAAAGAAGTGACGTGTTATCCTCCAATGTCTTCCACCTGTGTTTCCCAAACTTTTTTGCACTGCAGTGAATCCACTGTGCGAGGAACGTAAAATGTTTGCTTTCTTTCACATTTGTAATATTGAGGTAGAGCTAGGTGGGCTGTGAGGTTTTTTTATTGCCTCGTCAAATGATGCAATATCATCTGCTAGTTGTAATGGTGCACAAGAGCCATGACACTTAGTACAGATGGTCACTGCTTTCACTAAGTGATACTGTATCAGCCTGAATTTGGCTCTTGTGATCTATTTAGATTTTATTACTGTCCACTGAGATCTGAATTCTAATGTACATGGCACATGAAAACTGTCTGTATCAAATTTAACGTAAGGACTTTATGAGATGGTTCAACTGTACAAACGAACTGACCTAAGTCAGCACCTTGGAGATGTTTACTGGCCTTACTGTAACATCACTTCCTTACTGCCTGCTTGCCATTCAGGCTTTCCTCTGTAGGATAAGTTCAAGACCCACTTGGGACATTATCTGACTGTTGTGATCTTAAAATGTGTGTGTGTGCGTGTTTTGAAGCTACAATAAAATGAGTGCACCTTTTTATTTCAAAATGTTCAAAAATCATGTTTTTCTCATGCAGAGCACATTTTAACCTGGACTGAATAAACATGACTACCCAGATGGTCTGGAAACATGATCGTTCTGTTTGTGGACCAAATGGTCACGGCCATTAAAGTAACAGTGAGCTAAGAAATCAAATTGGCACAATTTTCCGGTTACCTCACATGTAAATAATCAGCCAAGGTTTGGAATCTGATGTTTTGCAGTGGAGCTTTGTGGTTAATGTAATAGACGTTTGTGTCGTCCAATAAGATTATAACTACTATGACTTATAGCTACTTTAACTTTGTGACTTAAGTACAAGGCTAAAGAAGCAAACTTCAAAATGTCATGTCTCGGCTAATCTACAACATTGGGGATAAGGAGGGAATTTTGTGAAGTAGATTTTACAGCTTTTAAATTAAGTACAGACATTTGGGAGTCAGTTCCAATTTTAGGAGTTTCACTGACCAATAGGCTACATCTTATGTGTTCTTATGTTTACCCTTCCACAAGAACTGACAGTTTGCTAATAGCTACTTATTCACACTCTCTGCCTTAGCGTAACAGCAGCCATGTGAAGGGAGCTTTAAGTGTTCTAGCACCAAAAAATGTCATTATCCTCTGTAGATGACAACATTCTTTCATAACCTCACCACCATCACACACACACACACCTCACAATGTTAGCCAATTACAGTCTCCACAGACAGACAGGCAGGCCTTAACTTGACACATGCATCAGTGAGCCTTGGGTGCCCATGACCCTGTTGCCGATTAGTTCAAGTGGTTTATTTGTCACGTACATAGTTATACAAGTACAACATGTAGTGAAATGTACCCCAGATTAACCAGTTGTCCTTCCTTGGATTACTTTTGGTAGGTACTAATTACTGGAACATTCCACAGTACCTGTTGTTTTGGAGATGCACTGACTCCAATTGTGAAGCCTCACAATAAGGCCCCTGTCAAAGTGGCTCAGATCCTTAAACTCGCCCATTTGTCCTGCTTCCAGCACATCAGCTTCAAGAACTCACTGTTCACTAACTGCATAATATACCCCATCCCCTGACAGGCGCCATTGTACTGAAATAATTAGACAGTGTTTTTTACTTTACCTGTCAGTGGTGTTAATGTTATGGATGATCTGTGTATGTAATCTTTACATCATTTTACTCAAATGGTTGCAAAGATTATTTTAGTTTTTCAACACGAACTATTCGCAGTTCTCAACATGTACTTAGAAGGCATTAATTTGTTTTCAACATATACTTTTAACGTCATAATGTAATGTGGCGGTTAGGGAGAAATCTCAGACCGGTGCAAGTACCACCGAGGGACCTGTAGGCAAAGTACTGTCTCCAAGCACTAATCCCCGGGTGCTGCCTACGTCAGCTGCCCACTGCTCCTACGCGGATGGTTTAAATGCAGAGGTCACATTTCATCGTGGTGCACTGTTCTGTGCCGTGGTGTGTTCACTCCTTTTAAATTCTGTCTAAAATTCCTCTCCTGTGCTGCAGGGGGCGCCGCCGTTAAGCTTCGCGTAAACACAAACACAAGTAGGATACGAAGAAGCTGCGAATATGGCGTCCTCCTACTATCGTGAGATGCAGGATAATTTCAGAAATAACAACAAAAGCCGCGAATTTCCCGCACACAGCGCCAAAGTTCACTCGGTGGCTTGGAGCTGCGATGGAAAGAGATTGGCTTCGGGCTCGTTCGACAAAACAGCCAGTGTTTTTGTCCTCGAAAAAGACCGTCTGGTAAGATCCCGTGCTCTCTCACTATGTGTGGCTCGCTGCAATACTCCTGCCATTTACACACACACACACACACACACACACACACACACACACACACACACACACACACTGTGTTTATGCAGTTTTTGTTAACTTTATGAGGGCATTAATTCCATAGAGGTAAATTCACTTTGTTTATACCTGTCTCGTTGTTTTATGACTATTGCATGTTCCTCGGCAATGACAGTACCGTCGTGCTCACTGTTGTGCCCATTCCACAGGTGAAGGAGAATAACTACCGAGGCCATGGGGACAGTGTAGACCAGCTGTGCTGGCACCCAACCAATCCAGATCTCTTCGTTACTGCATCAGGAGACAAGACCATACGGATTTGGGATGTACGCACTACTAAATGCATGGCCACGGTCAGCACGAAAGGTGAGGTTCATCTACAATAGGTGTCTACATTAGCTGTATCACACACACACACACACACACACACACACACACACACACACACACCGGTCAGCTATAACATTAACATCGCCTGCCTGATATTGAGTAGGTCCTTCATGCTGCTGAAACAGCTCTGACTGTGTTAACTATGTGTTCGGACCCCTTTTCTATCAGAGTCAGTATCAACATTTTAAACCCCAGTAGCTCTTCGGTGGGATTTGACCACACAGGCTTATCTTTACTTCCCACCTGCATCAGTGAGCCTTGGGTGCTCATGACTCTGTTGCATATTTACCAGTTGTCCTTCCTTGGATCACTTTTAGTAGGTACTAACTACTGCACACCTGGAACTCTCTACAAGACCAGCCGTTTTAGAGATACTCTCACTCAGCCATCTAGTCATCAAAATAAGACCCTTGTTAAAGCAGCTAAAATCTTTATGCTCATACATTTGAACTGACTGTTTACTTGCTGCATAATATATCCCACTCCCTGACAGGTGTCCTTTAATAAAAGGACTAGATAGTCAATGTTACTCACTGTACTTTTCAGTGGTGTTAATGTCATGGCTGATTTTGTGTGTGTGTGTGTGTGTGCGTGTCTAATTTATTTTCTCACTCAAGTACCTCAAAATGCTAAAAAAAAACCCTTATTTTTCCAGGAGTCCTTTTTAGAAGCAGTGAGACAATAAAGAAAGCAGGCGCTTTGAGATGCAAAATGCACAGAGTTGCTGATTACTGCTTTTTGTATCCACATTAGTGTTTCAGCAACCCTGAGACAGCCCACTTTTTGTATCTAGCTTTAGTCATTAAGTCTATATGTTTTTCATTCCATCGTGACTTTTTGAGTGTGTTGTAGGCATCAAACTCTAAATTTGTACTACAATAATTACACAAAGAAGACACTACGAAAAACCATGACTGCATAGCAGGTTGCAGTTTCTCAAGTGTTATTGTAAATACACAGATGAAGCTCTGGTTTCCCAAGATCCCACTATGCTGTCACATTCTGCTTTATAAGATCTTTAATAATTGTTTTAGTGTAATAGCTAGAGGCTCTTCCACATCGCCCAAAATAAACATGGTAATTTAGGAATAGACCTGGATGAATATGTTTGTGCAATTATACAAAAGTTTTCCTAAAGATGGAAGTTTGCCAAATGTATAATTACCAACATATTATTACTGTTAAAATGCTATTTAGAATTGTATTGTATGTATGTACGTCTTATACAGTGTTGTATTTTTCATAAATTATATCATCAAAGTACCATAAACTGTCATATTTGTGATCTTACATTTTTGTAAGAGCACATGGCTATTGTCAATGAAATACATCTTTGATCATTTGTAAGTAAAAATCCTGACTAAAATACTGTTAAAGAACAAATCATGACTAAAATCAGTGACCATAGGTGAAAAGCAAATATTGCTATATTAACTGTTAAAGTAGTGTTTAAAATAAATCCAGTGTAAGTTGTTTTAATGTCATCTCATATTTACATGATAATTTTCACTGTTACTGTCCTAGACTCTCAGGGACTCAGCTTTTTTCCAGTGCAGTTTAATTTTAAGAGCTAAGAAGTTTGGCTGTTTTATCTTACTGTCCTTTTATTAGTTATTGTACAACTAAAGAATGTGTGTTCTAACGTGCTGTCTTCTTAGGAGAGAACATCAATATATGCTGGAGTCCTGATGGTCAGACCATCGCTGTTGGCAACAAAGATGATGTCGTCACTTTCATTGATGCCAAGACTCACCGTCCACGTGCTGAAGAGCAGTTCAAGTTTGAGGTCAACGAGATTTCTTGGAACAATGACAATGATATGTTCTTCCTAACAAATGGCAATGGTTGCATCAACATTTTGAGGTATTTCTGATCCATTCTGTGGTTGATGGGGAAAAAAAATCAAGCTTGTTAGTTGATTTGCCTTGCTTGCTCATATGTATAATCAATTCTTTCAGTTTCTGCTTGAATGATCAAATGTCTGGTTCATCATTGTTCAAAAGCAAGTGAGAGAAATTGTGTTTATTTACATGTTTTACGGTTGACTTATGTTCCCAGTTACCCAGACCTAAAGCTCATTCAGTCAATCAATGCTCATCCATCCAACTGCATCTGCATCAAATTTGATCCCACTGGCAAGTATTTTGCTACTGGAAGTGCAGATGCCCTCGTAAGTCTGTGGGATGTCGAGGAGCTGGTGTGTGTTCGCTGTTTCTCAAGGTAAAGAGATTTTAGATGAAAAAATTCATAAATTGAAACTCTGTGCATATGCCTGTGTTTTACTATAGTGTAAATCAGTTGCATTTTTGAAGTTTTGGATTAATTACCAGGTTTAGTAGGTGTTTAGTAGCAAAATCACTCAACTGTGCTGTATTGCTGCCCTTCAGAAGCAGAATTAATGACTTGTGGTGTAGATTATGCTCACATTGATTTCATGTTCTATAGGCTAGACTGGCCAGTGCGAACCCTGAGTTTCAGTCATGATGGTAAAATGTTGGCTTCAGCCTCTGAAGATCACTTCATTGATATTGCTGAGGTGGAGACAGGTAGGCAGTGGAGTGCACTACATTATCTTAAACACACCAACTTTTTAGGTCTAAAGTATTTGATTATTTTTTTTATAAACATGATGATTTATTTGTGTTTTTTTCCCCCAAATATTCATGATGTTTTTATTTGTAGGAGAGAAGCTTTGGGAGGTTCAGTGTGAGTCTCCAACCTTCACTGTAGCCTGGCACCCTAAGAGGCCATTATTGGCGTATGCCTGTGATGATAAAGAAGGAAAGTATGACAGTAATAGAGAAGCAGGAACTGTCAAACTCTTTGGACTTCCTAACGACTCTTGATGGAGACATGGACTTGACTGTTAAAACTTAACACCAACTGTAATTAGGCCTACTGTAGTACAGGCCGTTGCACTGGAACTGTTTTTTTTGTTTTGTTTCTTCATTTTCTTTTAAAAGCCCCAGTTGCGTTCTGATGCCAGTACTTAATGATGTTAACAGACCATTAACAGTCTGATGAAAGTTAATTGTTTTCTTACGATCATTTATAACAGGTGGATTGTCAGTTGAAAAGACAAACACTTGACAGTTTAGGTGCATAGCACTGGTCCAGGTCTGGATTTCAGATCTCAGTTTGTTCATTATAAAAGCTGTAAGCATGGTAAAACAGCAGTTATGCCAATTTTAAAGTCCAAATAATGGACATTTTTAAAATCAAGATCCAGTTTTAGATGTTCATGTTTACTCAGAGTTCCCTTAGCAGCAGCAGTTCTCAACACAAGTCATGGGATCACAGTTTCAAGTATTCCCAGTCTCATCACATCAGATTTAGAAATAGGGAACACTGCAAAAACCTCTGGCTCACAAAACATCTTTAACTTCTTTGTACAATCTTTGGATGTGTCCACCAGAGGGCACAGAGGAGCATTTTTGAAGCATTGAAGTTAGCTAGCTTTCTCCAGTGCATGCATTTCTGTTTTTTCCTTTATGAACCCTTTTTGTTGTTTTTTTTTATTAAATAAAACAAAGTTTTGTAATATCAGTAGTGTATTTATCATGTTTAAGTTGCCAGACAGTCTAAGCTTTTAGTTTTAGTTGAGTGGTATTTCTCTCATTGGAGTTTGCTTTGGACTAAAATACTTGACAATAGGAGAATGACCCACACAGACAACTTTTAAATGGAAATTTCATTTATTTTCCAACATTTCTCCATAATGCAATTATTTGTCAATGTCTATGAATACAAATACAGCCACTTTCCTTATAAAACATATAAAGAAACCTAATTGCATTCTCTGAATTTATTTAATGTTGATAATGGTAAAATAGTCGGGTACTATTTTACAATATCCTGCATATGTCTTTATGGCTTAAAAAAATATTTAAAACGAAAACTAAAATATTGTTAAAATGTCAAACCAAATCTTTCTGCAAATTAGCTTTTCAAGCTTTATACTACAGACATTAGTTCTTTCACCACCGCATTTAAGAGTTTAATCTGTGTTAATAATTCAATGGTAATGATTGAATTATTGAAAACATTTGATGGAATTCCTTTTTAACGCTTTCTTTATGATACTAAGATCCAGCCACTGTAGGTATGCCTGTTGTAGTTCAGAACATTCTCACAGTGTCAACAGGCATGTCAAATAGGGCATATACAGTAGCTAGGACTATGAATAACAGGGCAGATGTTTGCATGCACTGCTGTCTATTTGAGATTAATGAGAATACAGAAAGCTAAAAGCCAGCTCTCAGCATGAGGTGGTACTGCAGAAATGTCATAAATTAAAATCATTTTAGCACTAGGCCTGAGAATGGGCTCATTCTTGACCTTCATATGCTCCTGTAGTACCTTCTATTAGGCTAGATCTCCTGGTGAGGGCTAATTGATGCACTAGAAACTCTACTGACATATAAAAAGGTTTTTTTCAGGAGGCGCATAAATATTCAGTCTCAAGGCTTGCCTGTCAGGCGAACTCGGCCATATTAGCAAACAGACTTATCTGGGAATCATTTCGTCATTTTATGTGGATCTGCTGGCTTGGTAAGTTGGTCTGGAGAAAGAAAGACATTTTGGCTGACGTGCGGCTTCCTTGGCATTAAGAAGTGCTGGCATTGCAGAGTCTTCTGTCTTCTAGCAAACGCCTGTTATTACATGCTGAGGTCCACATTTGCTGGGTTTTGAGTCGTGCCATGTATTAAAGACGAGAAAGACACAGGGTCGCCACGGATGTGGTCCACAACAGTGTTGCCTGTGGACTTGGAGCAGCCTCTGGTCACTGGGGAATGATTCGCGAGCGAGATTAGACACGGCCGTGTTAATCTTCTTCGGTGGTGACAGACTTTGCCAGCGTGAGCTTTTCGTGTCCACATGAGGAGCTGAGAGGCTGGCTGGTGGCAGCTGTCCTCGCCCCTCTCTCTGGTGACTCAGCCCTGCAGGCTCCAGGATGTCTCACTTCGCTGCTTCCTACACACCAACAGGGAGCTACAAGCACCCACTGAATTCCCCTTAATTACATTTAATTTAGCAAGAGCCATATCTCTTCTCCTGTCCAGGTGCTGGTGGGGAGGGCTGACAGTAAGTCCTTATATCTTCTTTAACACTGGTCCTGAACTGGACATACTTTCGCTGTTTATTACGCCCATCTCACGCTTTATTTGCCACTTGATGCCAAAGCAGGCATTATGTGTTGAGCTGCAGTTTTAAAAGAAGTTATGAATCTGAGCCTTTCTATCTAATGTCAATTCTGTCCAGTGACATTTCTAACTTTATCATGGAAAGATAATAGCTCTGCCTTCCTCTTTTTTTGGCTGTGTGTACACTTATGCCAAAGCAGGTTTTATGTGCTCAAAAGCATTTTAAAAGGAAAATACAATGAATACTCTACTCCTTTCTCTTTTCAGGGCTGATGAATAGAACATTTCTTGCTGTTTATCATGGCAAGATAATAAGTGTGTCCCCACATTTACATTTATGTTTCCACGCTTGTTGCCAAAGCAGGCATTATGTGCTTAGAAATGTTCCCAAAAGGCAAAACAGTCCTTCTATACCTCTATAGAAATATTGCTATACTACATTCTGGAGATTTTCTGAGTTATGTAATGTACAGAAATATAGGCCAATGCTTAGATACTGCCAGTGTGCATGCTGGAAATGGGAGAAAAATGGCTTGGAGAAATTCAAGGGCATTTGAGTGTAACCATACACTGAACTCAATACAAAATGTACCCCCCCCCCAACCACCCACCCACTCACCCACACACATGCACACACACACAAAACCCCAGCCCCTTCCGCTTTATGAATTCCAAATTGGTGTTCCTGTTGTGGGTGGGAGGCCAGGATCCTTCTGAGTGATATCATGTTGCAGAGCTGTCATTCTCCTTCTAATACAATTTCTAAGCATCTCTGCGTTATTCCATATCAGATATAAATGGTTCTGCCAGGGTCAACAGGAAGGGTGCCGTGTCCAGCTCTGTTCAGGTGGAGGGTGAGCCTGTGCATCCTGATCTGCCTGTTTGTAGAAAGCAGTGTGCGTGTGTGTGTGTGTGTGTGTGTCTGTCTCATTGGTAATTAGATCCGAGCTCTTCCATTTTTTGCAGTGGAAATGAAGCGGTGTCCAAATCTTTAAATGGCTCTTTCTAGAAAATGATGACATTGTTACAGCAAAAGGCACTTTGATTGATTTGGATGTTTCCTTTTTTGAGCACCTTCAATTCTCTTGCACCAGAATAAAGCTTTCAAAGAAATCTTCATCACATTTCTTGCAGATGGATAAGAATGTTGATTGCAAAGGAAAGAAAAACTCTGATTCTCATTTTAAAGTGAAAAAGATATTTCTACATTTGAAGAAACACGTGAATAGCTGACTGTTGCCAATTTCAATGCTTAAATTGTTTAATGGGAGCCTTTCTATTTATGCCACCACTTTGTTATGCTCCTCTAATTCCTCATCAGTGTCAGTTTCTGGCTACAGGGAAGTGTTAGCTGCATGTTTTCATTTGGTAGTCTTTTCTCAGCCCAGTGATCCATTCTATGCAGCCCACGAAAACACACTAACCATTTCCATTACCATGTCAGTGTCACTGCCGTGCTCAGTGTTTCTCCACCCAAATAATACCTGCTCACCGGTGGTCCTGTGGGGGTCCTGGTGATGGATGAACAGGGTAAGAGGAAGATGCAGAGACATGGACTACAGTCTGTAACTGTAAACAAAAAAAATCAACAAATCATGTGCATGTGTGTTTATTTTTTAGTTTACAATTACAGATTGTAGTCAATGTCTCTGCAAATACATACATATATACAGTATATATACATACACACACACACACACACATATATATGTATATATATATATAAACATATAATCAAACTTTATGATGGTCAGATCTAATCTGAATCTTGTGATAAGCAATGATCTCATATAAGCCTGAGTAGTTCAGCATGTTCTCCTATTACAAAATTCATCTTTGTCATAAAGGTCTTCTACTGCTAATCTAAATGGAATCTCTGGCTTGAGGAAAACAAATAGTGGGTCATCTCACATCAGTATGCTTTCTAGGCACCAGTCAGCCAGATACAGGCTTATTTGCTGGCAGATGGGAGATGGGGGTGACGATGTAAATGCAAATGCGTTTGCAGCTTTGTCCAGTTTGGAATCCAGATCCAGAGCATTCGTTATTAGGCAATCAGTGCTTGTACAAATGACACGCAAACTTCTAAATGCTCCTAATTCCAGTTCTGCATTTTACATACTGTAAAATGTTATGACAAATGGGCTAATAGAAATGCTAAAAAGTTACTCCTAGAACATTATCTTTATGGAGATACTACATAGCAAAATGTTCTGAAGTTCTTTCCTCTCTTACCCATCATTGTGATTACCTGAATTATATGTTCTTTTGTATTTTAATCAGGAAATATTGAACAGCCTTCAAATGAAAAGAAATGCTCCGTTTTTAATAACGTCTGAAAATAAAGGCATTATCATCTGCCACAGCTCCGTCTTCTCCACATCACTTTCCATTTGTGGTTCTTCTCCAAAGAGCCTGTCACTTCCTTTTCTCCTGAAGGGAACAATGTTGGTTAGTGAATGTCAGAGTGTCTCTCAGTCCCTGAGGTGTTTATCTGTTCATTTCTCATTTCAACCCCCACACCCACCATCCCACCTATTTGTCTTTTGTACCCTGTCCTTGTAATTTATGGTGCTCACTTTGAAACAAACCACTTTTGACAAGCAATTTATTAATAATCCCATCTAGTAACCTTTGTGTCTTTCTATACCTCTCAAGACAACACTTGATTTGTGAAGACTGCATGTTATTCTTCCCCCCCTCAGACTCTTAAGCATTGTTGAATTGCATCTGTCTTTTACTAGTGAATGTAAAATATTATGGCTGTGCTCCAAATTGAGAAAACCCCCTAAACAATATAGGAAATACTTAATAATTTGGTTTAACTACTCAAATGTTTATCATTTATAATTTTACTATAAGTTGCCTGAATATTCTAAAGGGAACCGGCAAAGTTTTCCTGATAGTTTCAGTGAATTTACACCATTCAGCCAAAACATTAAAAGAACTGACTAAATGGACTAACACTGACATCTTCTTACAATGGCACATATCCAGGGTTGGGATATGTTAGGCAGCAAGTGAACTGTCAGTTCTTGAAGTTGATGTGCTGGAAGTAGGAAAAATAAGCAAGCTTATCGATCTGAGCCACTTCGGCAAGGACCTTATTGATGGCTACACAACTGAGTCAGAGCATCTCCAAAACAGCAGGTCTTGGGATGTTCCAGTATGCAGTAATTAGTACCTACCTGAAGTGATCCAAGGAAGGACAACCAGTAAACAGATGACCGTGTTATGGGCTCATTGATATGCATGGGAAGCTAAGGTAAAACAGTCTGGTTCCCACAGAAGAGCTACCAGTGTTTTCTGAGCTTGTCTTAGAATAAATCTGAAGAACTGGTCAAATTATATGGCTAAAACATTTAGCATTTTTAGATTCAATCTAGTCTTTTTTTCACAGCAGACTACTGAGCATCATACTAGGTGTAGTTGTTGGACATGAATGAGATCATATTAAAAGGACTCACATCCTACATTCTTCTTGCATTTGATTTCTTATGCTGAGCTCCAAGCTGCTGTTATAGATTAAACAGGATATTTGTTAAGATGTGCGTTTTTGTGATGTAACAAAAACAGTGAATTCAAAACCATAGGGACCATATGGGCTTGGTAGTAAATGGTGTGTTCGGGAACTAACTGCTCCTGTAATGCATCAACCCCTGTTATTCACAACAAACAAGGAACATTTTTGTCTTACATCATATGGGCCATTTAACAGGAAGAGAACAAAAGGAGATGATCGGTGTGACAGTATAAAAGGTATACCAAACTACACAAAACCACATGACACAAAATGTTTAGAAACTGTTTTTATTTGTGTATGATCTCTCCAAAAATGCTAGGTTAAACTTAGTTTTGTAATATGACCACTTTTACAGTGATTTGGTTTGACAGATAGTGCACTATGTGACATGCAATAAAGGAAATATTCCATCTGAGCTCAAACTATACATTCTCCACACACAAACCCTGGATCAGAAATGATTAAATGTTTTTTTTTCTTCTTTTCATCATAGGTCAGCACCTTTCAGCTTTATCATAGTCACATACAATAAAGACAGGTCAGTATAGCACACTACAGTGTTCAGCCACAACAAGGGAAAGCATAACAGTTACCCAGACTTTTTAAAGTCAGCTTGACATGTTTATAAAGAGAACATGGTAATGTAGGAAACAGAATGGGTGGTTTGTTTCTTAAATCAGGAAAGCTGTTCCATAATGCTAATTACAAGAGTACATCAATACTTGTGTGAGTGTCTTTGCACTGTGGCACAGCTGATGCTTTACATTAATGATATTTACTGAAATACAACTTCTTTAGCAGTACCCGCATTTTCTCCGCTAGACGTGGCATCTCTAGTTGGTTGATGCTTATTTTTCAAGACCATTAAGAGAGTGAACAGTACCAGGCTTTCAAAATAACATCAATATACCTTTTAAAGGGTATGTATACATGCACAGAACTGGTGTCTTACAATATTAATGCATTTTTTTCTGCATTGTTATGGATATTAAACCATCCTTGTTTGACATGATAAAGTTGAAAGGTTAGCCATATTTAATTTGAAATAGAATAATACATTATTCTACTAATCCCACCAGTAATACCCTTAAGTGCATGACTAAATCAACATTAAGAAGTAAACAGTAACACATGTATTCTACTCACACATCACATTTTATAATTGCTTTTTCAAGAAATAACATTCCAAAGTGATTTTAGAATCCAAGCCTTAAATACATTTCTATGTGTAAAATCAATGTTTTGCTCTTTATCAGAAATACAGTGAGAAATAGTATTATTTCCCTGATTGAACTTAACATTATAGGTCCCTGGCAACAGAAACTGAATAAAGTATCCACATTTTCAACTTATTTCTGTACTTCCAGAAATCATCCTCAACTATATCATTATTTTTTTAAAGATTATTTAAGAGATTTTTGTTTATTCTTCCAGTATTGTGTAGTATTGTGACAAGTAAAATCAACTTAAATCTTATCTCAATATATATTTGTGTATATTGGTTGGTGTATATATATATATATATATATATTCTTTTTTTGGGGGGGGTTAAGATTATTTAATTTTTTAAGATGCGCTGTTTGTACTGTAATTGTGTTGTTACACAATAACATTCGCATCTGAAAGGTATTTGATGGACCTGAACATGTTGTGTACTGTCTTTTTGCTGAGAGGACATGACCAGTGCTCAAATGTCAGAAACACGATGTTATGCAGTTTGTCTGTGTGTGTGTACAGAGAACATCAGTTAGAGAAAGACCAGCTGTGGCCTGAAGTTAAACAGTCTCTTTAATCCATCCCAATTGACATTTTCATTAATCTGTATTTTATGGGTTTTGTCGGGCCACACGTTCTAGCTTCTTTGTGTAGATGATAATGAACAGAAGTGTGATGGAAAAAGATAAAAACAGCTGCTTTGTTCAAACAAATGTTTTTGATGTTCCTAGTTCTACGTAACGAGCATTGAAAAATTAATTGGAGAATTAATTACTTATTTTACAGTGGGAGAAACTCACCAACAGGACATTGAGACAAAGGTTTTGACCTCCCTTTTTCGTACACTCTGTCTGCTTCTCCTCTGCAAAATGAAGTAGTTTTGCGAAAAGAAACAGCAAAACACCACAGAACGTTTCCCTGGTGGAAATGTGCTGATAATAGCCCTTAGCACAGGCAGATCCTATGGTGTTTGCCTTGGAATGTGACAGATGACAGGCGACAAGACATTTATGCTTTTGAATGTGGCCAGATGGGTTTTCTGAACGTTCAGTGGTCTGACAATGAATGAGACACTGCCGCATGCAGTGCTTTGTATGCATCTGTAACACATAAGGCCTGAATCTGAAGCGATGTGTACAGTGTACATATGATATAGAAATAATGACGGCTAGATCTAATATCTAAGCTGGGGTGTCTTTGCTGTTGAATATTCATTACAGAGGCTGTTAATCCATGCAAAACAACACAGCAGCAAATCAACAGGCTTTAGGAGCCTAATATTTTAATAGGGGAAAATTCATGTTCACTCAGACATTTTAAAATCTGCAGAATTCTGGTTACACCTTTATAATGTTACTGCAAATATATGATCACGAAAGTCAGAAGCAAAGACTGATCAACGCAGCTCTTTTACCCAGTCGATTAGCATGTGATGTGGGATTCGCACAGAATAAAAATGCCCTTTGCAAATTGGATTCATATGCAAAGTCTTCCCAAAGGTGTTAGATCCGATAGTGTGAGGTGTATGAAATATGCAGTGTGCTCTGTGTTCGATCGTTTTAGTTGGAAAGCCAAGAAAAGATATGTAACTAATGCTGTTACTGTTAAAATTCTAAGGCTATAAAATTGACAATATAAAACATGTTCATCTATGAGCAAGAGGGTTGAAAATTTTTTTTTTAATGCATGAACATCTGTTCTTGTTTAAGAAGCTCTGCCCTTCAAAGCTACGTGCTCAATCATCTTCGCTAAGATCAGAATTTCTAGACAGTGGCTTTAATGCAGGACCAATTCTTCACAGACAATGGAAATTAAGCTCTCAGACTAGGGAGCAGCTTCTGTTGCAGGGACAATGACAAGAAAAACAGCACAGAACCTAGTACATAGTGTTTTGGTTTTCGACTGCATGCATGGCAGACATCATAGCTCGCCCAATCAGACCACGCTGACCCCGAGACGATGAGACTCTGAGATGTGCACATTAGAACGTTAAAACATGAAACAGCCACAGCATCAACAGAGTACATGAACCAACGACATGTTTTACATTACGAACGAGCACAGACATAGACGCACTTACATAGAGAACTCGTAGTACACACATACGACGTTAACGATGGCTTTTCATACATTTTCTTTATAGGAATGTTTGCATATATACCTAAGTATATACACATCACATATATGATGGCAGAGAAAAAAGACACATAAGCTAAGTAGATAGGACCCACAAACCTCTACATCTTCACAGGAAACAAATGCATGACTAAAAGGTGAATTACCTATTTATTATTTTCATTAATTATTGCAGTCTAAACAATATGGCTTTAAACTAGTGAAAAAACTTTCAGCACTAGAAAAAAGGTTCACATCATACTATCGTCCTATTAGTAATAGAAAACTTATCTGGTGTGTTTTGACCTAAAACTATTTCTAAACTTTTATGTTTACTTTTAATGAATCTCAATACATAAAATGCCAATTTAATGGTGGATACGTGAATTCTCTAAATTGGATTGCAAATATTTTAAACTCATTTTTCTTTCTATTTTTTACTACATAATAGCACATAGCTCCTAATAATGACTACTCTCTTTGCCTTGTCACTTATAAATAAAGGGAGTATACAATATCCATCATGCATTACTAACGGAATGTCTTGACCTGATGTGTATTTTTTTCCTACTTCAAATTAGATCACTGAATATGTTAATATCCCCCCACCTCCCAAATGTGTCCTTAATTTATTAATCTCTAAAAAGTATCTAAAAATAAATACTTAAGAAATAAATAAGAGAAAAGGTCTGACACAGGCCTAGCCACATTCATCAGGTTATGCCAGCTTTTAAGCCCAGGACTTTTACCATGCTCTACATAAAGTCATATGTTATGGTAGAAATTACAAACAAGTTCAAAGATTAAAAAGTTTAAAGATTGTACAGACTTTGACTGGAAAGATATGCTTGGAAAAATCATCTGAAAACTGAGAACACATCTTAACAAAGTGTCTGTTATACACAGAAATCAAGATTAGGTAACATGATCTTGACAGTGTTAAAGAGCCAGATTGTAAAATGCTTTGTCATTTGACTTGCAGTTTGCTGGCATTTGTGACCCCTTTTATTATTTTATCTCATTATCTGGTGGCTAAAGCTTTTGAAAGCTGTCAGTTCTCTAGACTGTTTAGAGCAAACACCAAATGTAGTCCAAAAACAATGAAATTGTGTTACTCTTTCTTTGGTCTATTGGGATCTTGATGCAAGGCATAATAATTGTCCTCAATATCAATTGTTAACAGCAGGAAATTTGAGCCTGGTCAATGCACAGAAAACAGAGAGAAATCCTGACAGAAATCTGCCAAAAACAACCAAAAACGAAGCAGTGGTACCTGCAAAGGCACTTGAAAAGAGCCTTTTTTTGAAAATAGGTGAATAATAAAAAGAAGCCAATTACAGATGTTTGGAGGTAAAATACCAACACTGTCAAACCTGTGTCAAGGGTCTGCTTCTGTGAAAATGAACTGCGAGGTGTTTGGTCATTGGTCCCAGTATGTTTTTTTCAAGTTCTTTATATACGAGTATGAACGGTGTAGTAATTGTGTGTTTCTTCACCAGCAGTGATTAGTGTTGATTGTCTCTGGGGATGCATTTACAGCTTCGAACAAAACTGCTTACTTTTCTGAAAATGTAGCTCCCTTCGGTGCATCAACCTAGAGGATTGTAAATGCACATAATATTGATATTGTTTTAAGTAATTACCTTTGTAGAAATGATTTGGCCCAATAAACTATTTGTTAGGTAAAATGTGGCAGTAAGTCTTTTGCTAAGTAAAACATGGCAGTGTTTTTAACCCAGTGCAAACTCAGACACTCTCCTAAAGTCTTGGCAGGACTAATGCAATTATGCTCAAATTCTCTCATGCACACAAATAGGAAATAAAATACAGTTATAAAAAAGAGTATACAATAGAATTTATAAAGAAATGAGAACTGCCAGACTACATACGGTAGCATTCAGGTCATCAGGTCATGTCAGAGACAATCATCTTATCTCACAGGACTATTATGAGTAGTGCATCACATACAGCAACACAAAACCCACAAACGTCATGCTTTTGTTGAGGGGTTTCAGCACTCCATTTAAAACATGACACAATTTGACCTGTTGCATTCCAAAGAGAGTCATTTGCAGTCTCTTTTTAATGAAAAAAAGAACTAAAAGCACAAAAACATCCATGTTGGCGAAAAAATTGGAAGGCAAAATGCTAAAATTGCTCTTGTAAATCACCAGTACTACTCTTGTCACAAGTGTAGTAAGGGAATAAATGGCCACGCTAAACACAAACCTTATTCCAGTGCCAGAGCTCAGTACTGTCAACTGTATGGAATGTGTACCATGACATTGTTCCCTTTATTTTTAGGGCCTGACCATTAAATACTGATGGCCCTCAAGTTGCCCACAAAAAGGGCCAAGGTTGTGCATATAAGTTAACTAAAACATCTTTAAAGTATAAACGGTTTGAACCTGAATGGCAGTGAGAAGAGCAAAACTTGTAAGGGTATGAACTGTTTTCATCAATAGAAAGGAAAATTAAGACTTTGTCAAGGCAGTGAAAAGCCTTCCACAGTTTGGCAAAACACCCACGATCCCTGCTCCCAAATTACATCTTCTCTCTTTCCCTCCCACAAAAAAACAAACAAACAAAAAAAAACCACCCACCAGCCCTAGGACAGAGTCTTGTGTCCATTACTTTTTAAACATGTCCTGCAGAGGTCCAGGCAGGAATTTCAGAACGGTGTCTAAAATGCTCTCCTCATCCTCGTCGTCATCGTCCCCACACCCTGCAGGGATGGCCTTTTTAGGGCGGGTCAGTGAGCCCTCACAAGCTTGCTCCATAGCTGCTTTCTCCTCAGCTTCCTTCTCCTCTTTCTTCTTCAGTCCATACTATAGAACACAGAGGATTCACACCACAAGCAAAATGAGCCATCAAAGTAGGAATACCTGATACACTCATAGAGCTGCTTTCGTATAACACTGTAAATATTTACAAAAATATAGCACTTCTGTTTCAGATGTTCCTGGTTATCCCTGGTTATTCAGTCCAATTCAGTGGTCTTCAAACAGGTACTCATGGAAATCTAGATGGTCCACAGCAAAACATGAGCTGTCTAGGGGTCCCTGAGGAGTGATTTGAAAGCCACTGGTATAACAAATTTTTTTTCATTATGGATGTTGTTCTAGAAATTGGAAGAAAAAATGTGGTTGGTCTGAGGTCCATGAGACGGCCATGTTTAAACTTATTGTCATTCCTAAATGCCTATTAACCAGCCAACATTTCTGGACAGACGGTTACACAGTGTTGTTATGGCAAGAACCAGTCTATGCTCCTAATTTTGCATCTTTAATTTTGTGCTAGAGTTAACAAGGTTAATGTAGTTAGTATGTGATGCAGTCTATTTAAAATCACCTACCAACTTTGAGGTGAAAGTGAAATGGCAATGGTAACCTGCTCACTATAAATTTCTGTAACTACTGAAGTAAACTACAGATGCTTCACACATCAAATTGGTTTTCATTTAAGGTAAAGGGGGAAAATGTGTAGATCTGATATTTTCTTTGTTTTGGCAAACCATTTCTAAGCTGTTCCTTAAAATATGCAACCTTTTGCCTAAAAAGGTTTTCAAATTCCAGATTCTTCTATAATATTAATGGATTAATTGGACATTTTTAACCAGCTCAAAAGTATAAGGAATAATCTTTTAGAGAAGTGAAAGTGATTGTTTTGCCACTGTGAACACACTTAAGCACCACACAGAAATGTGATGTCTGAATTTAACCCTTCACATGTGCACATGTGGAGCAGCAGGCAGCTATTAACAGTGGCCTGGGAGCAGTGTAGTGGGATGGTACCTTGCTCAAAGGTACCTCAGAGGTGCCCAGGCTGGGACTTAAACCTGCGATCTTCAGGTCCCAAGGTAAATGTCCTAACCAGTAGGCCACAAAAAAAGTTTAGTTTGTCTGTGTATACGTGATCCACATGCATATAGAAAAATCTTTTAGCAGAAACGTGATTATGATAAAACTATTGAAAGGCAGGGGTTTAAATGTTAACTACATATCCCAAAGCTTTAAACTTAGGAGTGTGGTGTATGAAGTTTGCAGGGGTTTGTGGTGAAGAGGGACAGCTCACCTTATCTCGAATGGTCTGTCTGACCTTTTCCCTCTCTGCCTCCATGCGAGCGTGTTTAGCCTTTCTCTCCTCCTCTTGTTGCCTCAACGCCTCCTGCCTTTCCTCTTCTTTCTTCTGGGCATCAGGATCTTTCTCCTCTTCTCCACCTAACATCTTTCCCATGTCTTTGGTGGCTCCTGTTGGAGGAGGTCAGAAGCCAGTTTATCAATTTTTTTTCTACTTAATTACTTTATGTAAAATAAGTCAGAAATCTGAAACTTTGATAGAGAATTGTTAGTTCAAAAAGAACATTTCTCAATTTAGGTTTCACCATCTACAGCACATAATGTCGTGAAACAATTCAGGGAATCCAGAGAAATCTCAGTCCGTGTTGGACAAGGCCAGAAACCACTTTTGAATGCGTGTGGCCTTTGAGTCCTCAGAAGGCACTAAATGGGAAATCGTAATTCTGCTGTGATAAATATAGCCACATGGGCTTGGGAGGACTTTGGAAAACCATTGTCACTAACACAGTCCACTGCTGCATCAAGAAATGCAACCTGAAACTATTACACAAAGAGAAAACCATACAGCCACTGAGTTCTCCAGGCCCAAGCTGATCTTGTGTGCTGTGGTCAGATGAGTCTATGTTTTAGAATGTTTTTGGGGAAAATCTGGGATCATATTCTCTGTAACAAAGACAAAATGGATCATCCACACTGTTATTAGCTACAGGTTCAAAGCCAACATCTGTCAGGATATGGGGTGGGTGGGGTGGGAGGTGTTTGTCTGTGCCCATGGCATGGGTGACTTTCATATGTGTGAATCTAACATTGATGCAGAGAGGTATTTCGGGATTTTGGACATTTTGCCTCATGTCTTTCCTCTGGAAATTCATGGTTATGTGAGTAAGACAATGCTAGGCCTTATACTACATGTGATACAACAGTTTGGCTTTATAGATGCAGTGTGTGTGTGTCTGACTGGCCTGCCAGCAGTTCAGATCTGTCTCCTACTGAAAATGTGTGGCACATCATGAAAAAGAGAATCAGACAACAGCAACCATAGACTGTTGAGGAGCTTAAATTTTGTATCAATCAAGAATGGGCAAAAAAACACAAAAATTAGTCTCCTCAGTTCCCGAACATTTAAAAAGTGTAATTAAAAGAAAAGGTGATGTAACACAATAGTAAACCTTTTTTTTCAGTGTGCATCTAATTCTAAGTTTGCTTATTTTTTACAAAATAACATTTAATTGTATTTACAAAATACAACATTTATGTTGGTAGTCAAAAATAAGAAGTTGCCAGTTAAAAATAGGTTCACGAAAATTAATACATCATATATTCTTTTATTTAATTGCATTTTAGAAAATGTCCTGAATAGAACAGAAAATGTACACAATTACTTACAAGAAAACATGTTGCATTAATACAGATTAAAGTTAATGTAATTTTTACTGTTCTGTGACGTTACCACTGAGATGTCAACAGCGATTTAAGCTGTTGTTAATGCAATAACCACCACAGTGAGACTTTTAAATGTTTTTTTACAAAACAGAAAGAAATGGCTGGTGTTGGCCAGTCAAGAAAGAAACCAACAGCATCAGCGCGTTCTATTAAATGTCACAGCTCTCTTTTTGTATAATTAATGTTCATATATGTTCCCTTTCATAACCTTGCTCAGTAACCAGGAAGCTGAATCTTTTCTTTTTTCTTACGTGTAATGTTGGAGGACAGAGGAAGGTCAAAACTAAAATATTCTGTTCAAATCACTGTTCAAATTTTGTTATAATCTTGAGTTTAAATGAATCTATTTTGTTAGTGTCTATTAGCTGTCCCATGAAACATTGCTCAGTATTGATTACACCAACATCACACAACTAGAGTGTTAAGAATCATGTAAGATTCACCAAACTTGTTGTAGCTTAGCTGACTGATTTTAAGCATCCTGTGCTTGTCTGGGAAAAGGCTACATAACTACTGTGGTTCATATTGTGTGATGCTGTGGTGTTCTCAGTGTGACATGGTAAGTGGCTATGTCTGAGCCAAAATAAAAAAAGCCAAACAGGGCCAATGGAAAGACACACACTTACACAACCATCTGTTTAACTTCTCCTCCAAGTCCACTCTTTAGAGAATAAATATTCTGCTTTGCTCTATTTAAGAAGTGCTTTAGTTACTTAACTAGTCTACTCAGTATGATAAGATTGATAGTCTACTCAGTATGATGAGATGGTCATAAAATATCAAATTTTAGATTAAAAAAAATTCTTTTGCAAATAACAAAACATGCAATGATCTGTAATTCAAAAGTGATTTTTTTCCACTGGTATACATTAAAAAAAAATGTTTGTCCATGCAGGTTGCCTTTACTGTGCTAACTGACATTTAGTATACAGTGAACAGAACATGGATCTAAATCATCTTAACCTCTTATTTAACTTTACCTCAGTTTTACTTTAGTTTAAAAACCTCAAAATGCTAAGGAAGTCAGGTAATGTACTTTAGTTAATTATTAATATTGTTATAATTTATATTTTATTATGAAACAATTATAAACAATTGTCTTTATTTGGTAAAAAAACAAAAAAACAAACTGCAAACATATAGTGCTTATAGCTTTTAGTTGCTGCATTCTGTAAAGGCCAAATTGTTCACAAACAAAATCATAATACATATTATGTACCATAAAAATCTTTAAATAATTATATTTCTGCCATGTTTTTGAGTGACAATGTATTATTAGCTGTTACCTGTTGCTGGGCCACATGTTAATGTGTGGGTACTCCAAAGCATCCCATTCTATTGTCAGTGCTTCTCTATGAAGATTATATAACCTGTGTGTTATACTGCCTGTATCAGCAATGAGTGCACCTTAAAGTAGCAGAATTCACTAATTAGAAGGGGTGTCTGGACAGTTTTTGACACAAAGTGTATGTAATGAGCAGGAGGCTACAGAATATTTTATGTTTTGTGGGAAGCTATGTTTAGAGCTTAGTTCTTCAACCAGAACCTAATTAGCAATGTAGTTTGACAGTTAAAAAGTCAAATCAAGCTCACCTTGCAGTTGTTGCCCATTGCCTTTGGTTTTTACATCACTGCATCATGACATGTCTGGTTTTAAATCTCTTTAAGCAACTGGAGAGAGTATTGTCTTTGAAATCTAAATATATTTATTATTAATCACAGGCATATATTACATTCTACTACACATTTGAAATCTATCCTGAATGTTAATGCTCCATCTTCACCTGGGTTTAATTACTTCCACATGCCTCCCAGGGCATTAAGGGGCAAAGGACTGGACACTTTAATTGGCAAATGTGTGTGTGGGGGGGACACCTTAGGCTGACAGATTAACACCCCCCCCCCGAGAGAACTAGCCCCCCGCCCTCAAGCATCCTAATAGATAATTAACTAGCCAGCTCAGCTGTCCTCTTTCTGATAACTGGATTTGTATGCCTGGGCTTTTTTGACATTCCTTATGAACTCAAGGTCTTTAATATTGCTTTGTAACTCTCAATTGAATGGTACAGTACAGTAATGTACAGTCTGAGGCCTCAACACATTGAACACTGACTAATTTCATTTGCAAATTGCAAGTAAATCACTGTGACTTGCTTTTAAAAAGGTGTGTTTTATCAATTCTTCAAAAACAATGTAATAGCACTTCCAGTGAGGCTACAGAAAGTATGTAGGCCATTCCATTTATTCCAGTCATTTTGAACACCATACAGAGATTACTTAACATAACAAAAGAAGAGCTTTTCTTCTCTATCAGATTCTGCATGGCTTTACATCAAAGCACTGTAGGAATAACAGGCTGCGGTGATGGATGGGCGACCAAATCCCGTGATTTATCATGCAGCAGGGTTGGAGCTATATTCATATATCCGAGAATAAAAAAAAACCTAATTCTTGTTGATATGCAAATGTTCAGGGCTTCCGAAATTAACATGTTAATTAGCTTCTTAGTATTCTTTGATAAAGGAGTAATAAAATAGGTCACTTCCTCCTGCCACTGCAGCAAGTATCTGTTCAAAAGTATTGGACTTTAAAGAAAAATCTTCTTTTATCTGTCATCCTCTTAAGTAGATCACGTTGAACTGGTGTTCAACCAGAATCAGTTTACTTGTGGGTAGGGTGCGGTTGTACTCACAGACAGCAGTCTACACCCTACTCTAAAGAAAAGCATAGTAGAGTAATCAGATTAATCTGGGATAACGTCAAGAATGGGGGAAAAGCCACTGTGTCAGTGTGCCATTTATTTAAAAACAAGAAGCAGTAAAATCTTCATGATACACTGTCATTCTGACAGACTGCACTACACTACAGGAAGTGACATTTTGCATGCTCTTATTGCGAAGCATGATCTTTTCTGAAATTGGTCAATCTACTAATACTAGTTTGCTGCCTTCTTTAGTTTTGCACTGGAGCTATCCAAAAGCTAGGCTGCAACTGAGAACAGCCCTCTGTGGCACTGTTCTATGAAAGATCCTAAATCGTGCTACATAAGGCATAATGGACTTGTCTACCAAGGCCTATTTGTCACATCACCAGAAAGGAATAGGCGCAAAAGTTAATGGAAAATATGCTGCAGGCAAGGGCGCCATAAAGAGGTTGGGGGTTGGGGGGTTAAGAGTATGGGAAGGGCTAGAGGTTTGTACAATTCCAAGGACCCAGGATTGGCAGGGGGCTCTCAGAGGATACTATATATAAAGAATTTTATATATTATTGGGAGCCTAAGATTATATTCTTGCATAAGGCCCCAGATTTCTAGCGGCACCTCTGGCTGCAGGTGTAAATGATAGAAAGTTAGCAGGTCAAACACTGATATGACTGTAACATGGCCAACAAAACAATGATTAGTTTGTAGTTTAATGCTATACTGTTTACCTAAAAAAAAAACAGATCCAAGTCACACTCTGCACTAATTTGATAGTGAAATAGTGTTTTATTTTCAATTTTTTGGTATATTTTACTGGCCTTTTTAAATGCCTAATGGCTGGTTTAAATTACCAGCATTTAGATTGAATTTTCTTAAGGAGTGATCAAAGACTGTGAATGATACCTTTGGGAATCTCAAAGACACCATACGCAAAAGAGTTATCATTTTACAGCAAACAGAATTCCATTCTGGGTTTCATTTACAAAAAAGATCCCAATAGTTGAAATTTTATAGTATTAAAATGTAACAAAATATTTAAATATTGGGCACTTGTTACAGACACCAAAATGCCTGCATGTGGACCACCTGCCTCTACAGTACTATTTTTAGTCTACTCTTCATAAAAACTGTCTCAATAAACAATTTCACTCATATTTAGGACTTTTATTCAGTCCACTGAGCAAGTAGGAGGACAGGAGGCTGGGAGGGTGACTCCGAAAGAGCTGAAATGATATATTCTCTTGAATAATTTGTAAAGGATGTGGAAGTTTGATGAGAAGCGCGTTCTGAATAATGAATGACCTTCATGGATAAATCATGCTCCTCTACCATTAAGGTGAACACAAGTGCAGACACATTTGCTTAAAGAAACACACCAAACATGCTGACAAAAGCTACACATTTTAAAAGAAACCAGTGTCCTGTTTGAGTTCAGACATCAGATTTATTCAGTCTGGATTTACTGCTAATTTGTAATCCTATTAAGAGATAAACTGAAAACTGCCCTACACACATTTTTACATCACCATGTTCAAATATATAATTTAACCAGCTGTTTTTGTTACTATGGCTTTAAGACATACGCTGCATGTCCAAATGCTTGTGGACACCTGACCATCCAATATTTCTGCTGAAATTAGGGAATTATTAGATAGTCTGTTCCCCCTTTGGTGCCGTAACTGCCTCTACTCTTCTGAGAAGGCTTTATACTAGATACTGGAACATTGCTGTGTGGGTCTGACTGTATCAAGTCACAAGAGCATTAGCAAAGTCAGGTACTGATGTTGAATAGTTAGTTCTGGATCACAAACACCAATCTAATTCATCCCAAAGGTATTGGGTGGAGGTTCACTGCTCTTCCCCCAAAAGGGGCTTTATAACTCTGTAGTTGATGCATGGCTTTGGGCATTGTGACCTTTGGTTCATGTGCAGCTACTACAGTACATCCCATTCTTTTGGCAATGCTCTTGTACAGAGATGTGCAACTGAACACCTGTGTCAGCAAAGTGTGCACCTTAAAGTTGCAGAATTATTGGGTACTTTTGGAAACAGAGTGCATGTAAATTATGTCTTCTTTGCACACTAAATGTTCAACAAAGCATGAAATTTTATTTTCCTGACGTGCCAAGCTCTTAGCTTACATTTGTTGCAATATTAAACCTTGGGGCCTGAGTGAGATGAGAAGGGATGATTTTTCCAAAGAAAGAATTCTGGCTTCTGCTACAGAACTGAAACTGGGATAGAAGTTTACTCTTCATCGTAATAATGTCCTTGTCCTCACTAGCCAAGCAGCTGGTGCTTTGACCTGAATCTGACTAAAGAACTGCACTGTGTTATAAAGCTCAGTACTCCAGTATTACCCCTTTGAACACCTTTGCTTAATGTAGGTTTAACTCCTTGGCAATCATTAAAAAAAAGAATATGACATAGTAATTAATAGAGGTATGAGAAGGAAACTGGTTTAATATTGTATCATATAATATCTATATCATATAATTTTTTCAGCGTAGTATTAAATTGATACAGCAGTGCCAAGTATTGATATTTGTTTATGTAATGTTATTTTATATTTTAAAAAGTTCATTAAAATGCTTTTATTTTGGTACATACATCTAATAACATTACTTAGCTAGTCCACAAGATGACATATCCTTGTTCTTTTCTTGCCTTACAGCAATAATTGAAAAAAAAATCTAAATTGCCAATATGGCTGCAGAGATTGTTACACACGTTTTTATATTATATTGTAGCCTCTGTTGCAATTCCCACTCCTAGTAATTAATGCTAAGTGTTTTCTATAGTCAGTGCATCTGTGCCACAACAAGACACAATACACAAATGGTTATTACGGAGTCACAATAGCTCTTAAGAACCTGCCCAATACTGGCCTATTTGAGTGAAGTGGCAGGCAGGGAATACATTATATATAGTCATTTAGCTGATGAAACCAAACGAAAAAATTGATTTGAGGACCCATTGACCTTTGAACAAAACGTGTGCTCTGAAATCAAGAAAATCTATAGTTCATACATATAAATGACTGTAATCACAACATGGTTAAAGCAGTCAATATCAGTCATCAGTCCTTCTTAAAAATGCAGTTTTGTGATTGTGGGTACGTGCCATGTCTGTGAATTATACTTTTGATGCACTGCTCTTTATGATTGTGTGTTCTCAATGTGATCTAATGTTACAAAAATAACATGATTACAGCTGGAAAAATACAAAACCTTGCAAAAAAGTTTACTGGGTAACACTGTTAATACAGTTGAGATTTTGAGCTTATATTCCACATGAAAGCCTAGAACCAGCTAGCACAGAGTATCTTTGGAATTGTGTTTAATTTGACAACGTTTTCCAACCAAATGTTTTGATCAGAAAATTTGATTAAAGAGTAACCACTTACTGTTGTCCATTGGTTGATTCAAAATTGTAATAAAAATTTTATTAATAGAAAAGATCACAATACTTCTAATATGTTTTTCCTGAGTAAATTTGGTACAGGTCATGTGATATTGGGACAAATCAATTACATATTCATATTAAGAGAAATTTATTTTAATCCTTTAAATGGCTGGGACCTACCAGTGGATGCAAGCATCTAAGAAGCTGATTGCTTTTTTTTATATTACTCTCTTGTGTCCAAAACCTTGAAAGCACACTGGACTACCACAGACAACTGATCAGGCAATTGATTATTCAGCAGGAGGTGATCGAAGGAATGAGGTGTTTTCATTTCCCTGCAACATGACTGAAGTACACTCAGACTCAGCCATTCAGCTTAATAAGGCAACTTTAACACTAACATTCTGCACTATTTGTATATTATGTTTATTCTGTTATTGCTTGTTGCATGACAATCATTCGAATGAATTTCAACAAAAAAAAGTTAAAAGATTATGCTGTATGAGGACTGGCATTGTCTTGGTGAAATAAACATGAAACATGAAACTTCTGATCACAGCACACGTTTCCCTTGTTTTTCAGTCCATCTGAGATGAGATCATGACAAGAGAACTCAGCTGTTTTTTTGTACAGAATTGATGTTTGACTTTCTCTGTGTAATAGGTTGCATTTCTTAATGTAGCAGCGGATGGACTGTGTTAAATGACTGTGGTTTTCCAAAGTCCTCTCAATCCCTGCATCAAAGTTAAATCCTACAGACATGAAATATACCCACTAAGAAGAAAACTACTGGTAATAGTGTAACTCAAAGAAATATGCCAGCTTGTGCATTATCTATCCTTCTGTTAATTCTGAAGGTCTTATCATCTTTGCTGTAGGGCAGGATCCAGAAATAGTTTATTTTCTCTCACTTAAAGCAATGAATGCAATGAATAACAATCTGTGTTTGGAAATAGACAACAAAGCAATTGTTAAGATGGAAGTCTCAAAAAACTCATATTATTGGACATGTCAAATGCAGTCATCTTTACACTTACCTCCCAGTGCTTGCTTCATTACAAAATCCATGATGTAATCTGATATTTGGCCTGCTTAAAGTTAAAGGGAATGGTGCATGTAGTCTGTCTGTAGTCCCAACTGTGTTAGTCCACCACAGCCTTTATTATCCTGTGCTTGACGACAAAATGTTCACGTCTGTTGGGAAAAAAAGAAGAATAAATGATAAGGAGCTGGCAGTTGCCCATCTGCTTTCGGGGACAATCATGTCAAACACGTTCTTCAGCAGCAGCTATTCTCAATAGAGTGTAATAAAGTAATCCTGTTTTGGTCAGTCTGTGCTGAAACATCAATAATGTGAGGCAAGTAAGCGCATTTGCACCATATTTAAATGCTGGTCCTACAAAGTGCAAATGCTAGTTTGGCCTATAAAAGAACAAATGAGCTTGAATACTGCAAATATGGTCATATAGCCCATACAGTGTGAGCTTCAGATTTAGAAAAGGGCCTTGAAGTACTTGAGCTAATAAACAAGAAATGTACAGTTGCTATCAGAACAAAACCTGGTATCTCCACAAAGTAAGTTCTCTAAAAAAGCAAATGTAAATGCAAATGTTATTCTGTCACTGTGGAGTATTTCTATTGGTCTGTTCATCATGAAATTTTGTTTGAGTGTAAAACTAAAAAAAAAAAATGTTAAAAGGGAAACAAGGTTTTGTCATTAAGATGTCTGTGCTTAATAACAATATTCAGTAACAAACACTACTCAAGAACAAGTATTTCAATAAGTGCAAACCTAAGTTTGTGCACTAGATATACTAGAAACATCTTTATGTGAGACAGATGTGATGCAAATCAGAACATATGTGCTCATTTCTAAAGTTAGCTTCAATAATAGAGGTTTACTACATATTGGATAAATCAAGAATGACCTTTTAGTGTTAGATAATGTTAATGGACTCAAATGCAAACAGTTGGAGCATTGCTAGGCTTTCATGTAGACTTTAGTGGGATTCAGATCCATTATGTTTTTTAGTGGTATGCTTAGCGCACCATTACCTTTATGCTTATTAAGCAAATCCAAGCATGGCAGGCTTCTCCTGGAGAGCCACCGACTTGGCGCCTTGGTTTCCCTAGCAGCACGACATGTTTTGGAAAAAGAAAATACAGGAAGTGATGCTTCTAGGAGTCTTCTCTACTGTAAACAAGTGGCAGTAATTGCTTGCACAATTATTCATCCACTTGTGTATTCATTGTACCTAAGAAGGTGAATCCACAAAAAACTGTACGCTCATTGTAGTAGATCACACATAACACAAGACAATGCGTTGCCCAAAGAATGTGCCATCAGTCATTGACCTCCTCTGCTACTGTAAATACAGCAGCAATTTTGCTGAGTCATAGGCTTCACTTGTTTTGACTGTACAGAATATACAGACTGAGATAACAACATTCAGTATCTCAGTGTCTGCCCTGCCCAAGAGCTTTATCACTAATACGCAGCATGCTCAGAAAGCTTAAGCCAGAATTCTCTCACACACCACAATGTGAGATCACATTACATCAGCCCTTAATTCCCTCCACTGTATTCCCATTGGATCCTGGTTTTAAAACTGATCTATTCCTTTTTTTATATGTCTTATCCATAATTTCTTTAATGTGTGTCCTTTGTTTTTTACGTCTTGCCCAGGGGGTCTAATAATGTCTCAGGTTTGAGAGTCTACTGTTAGACTCAAGAGATTTTTTGTTCAGTTTAGCCTTCATACAAACAAAATGTCATTCTATGGTGCAATACACAATAGCAGCATAGCACAGGACTACATAAAGTGAAGACACATGGCAGTGTAAAATGAATGCAGAATGTTCAATATACAATAAGTACACAGGGCACTACTAGACACAGCAGTAAGACAAAACAATAAACAGGGTGGCATCAAAGAAACATACTGTCACTGTCAGACCAAAAAACTGTATTTCTAAAATCTAACAGAATGAGGAAATATTTTAGCTTTTAGTGTAAGTCAGTGTAAGAAGATTTTACCTTAAGTCATTTTTGTGTCATTTTTATTCATCATGAAATTGACAGTGTAAATGTGTTTATAAATATAAAAGAAAAAAACAAGAAAAATTGAGATACAAGATTTTGTTCCAGCGTAAAAATCTCCTTTAATAGCATTCAAGATCTGAAAAATCAGTGAAAGTGATTGTATGTTTTTTGTTTTATCTTGTATAAAAAGAGACTATATAAATACCTACATAGTAATAATATTAATAATAATAACAATAACAACAACAATAATAATATTATTATTACTCAGCTATATAATTATGAATAATATTTATACTTCCCATGGTTTGAAACCTAGAAAAAACTGGCATCTAAGGTGAAATGAGCAGCTTGCATCAACAGATGTCTGATAAACCATCGCTAACCTGAGATCTCTCATGCTTTCTCTTTCTGCCATATGTCTGAAGCCCAGACTCCTTTGTGTTTCTAGCTCCCAGAGACTCTTTACTCTGAAAACATGATCAAGTCAATTTTTTTCTTTAGCTCTTTTTACAACTGACGTTGTCATGTAGCAGCTTTACAGAAACCAGGTCCGAGCCCCCAAAGAGCAAGCCAAAGGTGACAGAGGCAAGGAAAAGCTCCCTAAGCTGTAGGAAGAAACCTTGGAAGGAACCAAGGCTTAGAAGGGGAGCCCATCCTCCTCTGATGATCTTGATGATATCTCAGGTTTGTCAGTCCTCATCACATCTCTGTAAGACTGCCTCGCTTGTTATATCAAGATATAAGCATTTTCTGTTTAGACCAGCTTTGTCCTGTTCCCATTATAAAAGATCAGGGATAGACTGCTTTCATACTTCCTTTAAAAATATTCTGTTCCACTGCATTTATAAATGAAGCATCCAAGAGTCCTGATCTTGGCTGGAACAATACTGATATCAATGAAGCATAGGGGAACCCTGCCAATCAGAGCATGAACAAACAGCACTCTTGTTGAGAGCGTATGGCACTGCTGGGACTTGTTGGCATTGGGGTGCCAGCAGGTTACTGTTTTATGTTGGAAAAAGATCATTGTCTATCTTATCTTAGTTTCCACCCCTGAGCACTTTATTACAGCAGTGATGACAAGGACTCCATGATAAACTTATGAAGAACCACATTCTTATAATCTTTGTGGAATTGTAGGGCATTCAAAACACGTTTTACATTGTGACACTGGATTCTTAGGGTCATCACACAGTTTTTTTTAACCTTCTGTGGAATATTTGTGGAATATTGTGATAAAGTTATATAAGCATGTAAGTCATCAGGTCTGACTGAAGAGTACAGTTTTCTTTAAATGTCTTGTGCCTCTATATTTGAATGCACAGCTGAGGATGGATATCTTTTGATAGTTTTGTTTGTTGAGCTACACATAACATCTTAAGCACAGAAGAACAAACACAGCACTTGTCTTCCTGCAGCTGTTAGTACATTTTGATTCTTACATAACATCCATTTCAGTGGCAAACTACTCTACTGTATTAGACTAACACGGTACATTCCAGTTCTGTAAGATAACTCAAAAAAATGGAATAAATAACCAGAGGCAAAAAAAGTACAGAGAAACTAGAATTAAGTGAAGTTCTTTGTTAAAATCAAAGTCAATTTACAATGGAAGTTTACAAAAAAGACAGAAGTAATACATTATCAACTATTCCACAATCAAAATAAAACTAAGACCATAATATGTTAGTCATCCTCTCACTGATTTTAAATCTGAAAGCTGTTCTTTGAAGCTGACAACTTTGAGCAAACAACGTTTTAATATGACTGACAATCTAAGCTACTGTTTGATATTATTGGTTAAAAGGATGTTGTGGGAAATCATTTCGAATTTTAACTAAATATCATGGAGAATAAAGTTCTCACAGGCCTTGCTGCACTCTGGAAGAGACCATGATATTTTTACTACATCTTCACTACAACCTGGCTTGTTTTTATAGTTATATTATCAGTTAGAAATGATGTGTATTCATTTCAAATTATGTAATTATGTATTTCATTGCTAATAATTTTTTTTAAAGGCTAGAAATAAAACTTTGAGAAGCACTATATGCCAGCACTGCACTGCAGTGGCAGTCATAATGAGTAAAAATAAATTTTCTCTTGAAAATGTAACTAAGTAAACAAGCTCAATTATAATAGAATTCAAATATTCTGCAAAATAATACTACAGTTCCATTCCTGCAAACTACCAGTGCATTAGGCTCAAATCAACATTTGACATAAAAAACATTTTTTAGACTTAAAATACTTGGTGTTTCTGAACAAGTATTCAAACAATCATTGCCAATAATATTCTTAGAAACAATACTATGTACTTTATATATTTAACCAGAATTTAAGGTTACATTCTACTGGAAGCCCTGTGACTTTGATAGGTAGGCAACTATGTAGGTTATTTAAATGCATTAAACTAACTTTCAGTTCAGTGTTTAACTGTGAAAATAATTACAATTTAAAATAATTTGGATATTAATCTTTGTTATAATGTAACATTTTAATATATTTGACATACTTATCTTGCCCCAGTGTTTCAGAGAAAATGGGTAAGTTGTAATAAAATGTACATTTCCAGATTCCAGAGATTTTCCCTTCACATCCCTCAAATGTATTTTCCCAGACATGTTAAACCACAGGCTGATGATCTATTAGGAGGAACTGATTGCAACACAAAGTGCATTTATGGACATTCTGCATATGTGTTGGGCTTTGAAAGTTAAAGCCCCTTCATTCTATCAATAATGGATTCTTCTATGTAAACCCATTTAAGACAGATATACTTACAGACACACTGTCTTCATTCTGTAATCCTGTTGCAACTTAGTTGTTTTCAGTAACAGCCTAAAGACAAATAGTGCCAGGTAGTAGGAAAACCAGAGGGTAGGGTTGATTTCTAAGTTAGTACCTAGCAGCTGTCAGAGTGACATGTAAAATACAAATTGCCAGTTGGCCCAGCAGATAGTTATAAACAAATAACCTTAAGGAAAGGTCCCTGACTCTCGTTTTCTCATTACATACTAATACAAAACTAACATTAAACAAACTTAATATCTAGCAGACTCTATCCATATCTAGCCAGTTCATAGGCCAAACTCATTTATTCCTGTGGCTGGATGGTGATCAATTATAGTAGCAGGTCCTGCTCGAGGGTAAGGTGGCCTGGTTCTATTAATTTTTTTATAACAAAATGATACACCCAAGCACACCATCTCTGAAGCTTATTACAAATTAGTATGTCTCAAATCATTTTTACCCTATAAGTCTGTGAACAGCCTCTAAAAAAGCCATCTCCTTTCCTTCTATTTGAAGGACACAGTCATTATGGAATATATATCTAACAGAAAATGAGTCTTTTTCCTTGCCAGTTTAATATAAAAGACATGGGGAGATTCTTTTTAAGGCATGGAATAGAAGAATGGTTGTCAAAATGTAAAACATGTGATTTTCAGATTATACACAAATATTTCTTTCCCACTCTTTGCTTATTCTAGGTTTGCATTGTTATCAGATTTAATGGACAAAAGATGCTTAAGGTATCGTATTGTAAGAGGAAAAGTTTCTAATATTACGAATGTTATACAATATACATTTGGCCTTACAATACAATATTTGATTCTTAATGATCAGCCAGTACTGAGTACTGATACTACCTCCATCTGATTTACTGTTCGGTAGGTGCCTATAAAACCTAATATTTATAACATGCCAAATACTTTTATTGTTGTAGAAGTAGTGCTTAAAGGCTGCACTAATCATTGTGCTTTTACTGCTTATCTCAAACAGAAAACAGTCCCACACAGTAGACATGTTACTTGCTTCAGTTATGGTCTATACTGATACTGTATTTAAGTGCAGCCCTATTCACAGCCATGCAATGCATGTTTGTATTCACTTGTACAATACAAAGTGTGTAATATTGAAAGGCATGGAACCAAGAAATGAGAAGTCCATGTAAATTAGGGGACAAGCAAGGCAAAGTCCTGCATGAACACTTCAGATCTTGTGCTTAAACATCTGAGGAGCATGTTTATTTTTAGGTCAGTGCCCAAAGCGCAAGAGAAAAAAAGACAGCCTTACTTGTTGTCTTTTCTACACAACAACCTAGACAACAAAAGACCTCATCTGATACGTCTTCTGTCGACTTTAGAGATCTCAATAAAGTCCAACGTAGTGCTCAGGTTTGCCAAGACAATAACCCTTATCTTTATCAACTTAACTTTCACATCTCCTTCATGTCTCCTGTACCTCACATTACCTTTTCGTCTGATATTTTTTCTCCTATAGAATTTCAAGAGAATCACCATGACATCCCCTGACCCATCTGAAGAGAAATTTTAAAGCAAGAAACTTTTCTTCTGCATTAGATCTGCATTGGGGCAAACAAAATGCATGCTGCTATTGCACATTTCCCCTTTTGCTAAATTCACTAGATACAGATTGTCTAACTGTAGCAAGTACACTTTAAAGTGAAAATTACTATCTGTCATTGTGAACACACCCCATCAAATAAAGTACACCCCAACATAATGTGACCTCCTAAACCTATCCACATGTAGAGCAGAGGGCAGCTGTCATCAGTGTCCAGCGAGCAGTGTAGTTGGACAGTACCTTGCTCAAGGGTACCTCAGTGGTACCTGGGCCAGGACTTGAACATGAGACCCTTTGACCACAAGGACAGGTCCCTAGCCGCTGGGCTTTCTGAGAGAAAATGTACCCATTTACTAATCTAAAGACATAAGAAAGGGATATGTATGATCTGGATTAAACAGTATGGAAGACTGCATTGCCACCACAATGCTACAAAATACATGGCTTGGCTAACTACCAAGTCATTCTTTAATGCTGTTTTTAATGTAATTTTGTAGTGAAAATTCATTTCGAGTGTGATCAGTGGGCTTAAGCCCCTGCTTTTTTCCTTTTAGTGAGCTTAAATCTGCCAAGATATCGCAATGTTTGGAGATACATCCAAATGGACTTCTAATTTCTTTACATGCTTGCACATTTCTAATCCATCAATTTTCTAAACCGCTTCTTCCGTTTCTGGGTCACGGAGAAGCTGGAGCCAATCCCAAATGACTACAGCCTAATACGGGTTAAACCCAGGACAGGAGGCCAACCCATAGCAGGGCAAAACATAGACCGCCAACCATTCACACACACATTCGGCCAATTTTAGAGTACCCAATCAACCTACTGCAAGCCTTTGGACAGTGGGTGGAAACACGGGGAGAGCTTGCAAACTCCACAAAGAAAGGCACCTGTGGCTGACCAGGGGATCAAACCCAGAACTTTCTTGCTGTGAGGCGACAGCGCTTACCACTGCACCACCAAGCCCCACATTTCCAATATTAAACAATGTTCACCAAAGGTAAGAGATAACTGCTATTCATAGCATAATGAGGCTTATATAAGTATATAGATGTAGTCGCAGCATTCACAGTGCATCCCTAACAATGTTGTGTATGTATGTTTTCTTCAATTGTGCATTGGACTTAGTGCTCTAAAAGAATAAAGACTATCCTGCCTTTAGGGTGGCAGGTTCAAAAGCTTCTCATATATAACAAAAGTAACCTAGAATGTAAGACTTAGCAAAAAGAACCTAAGCAAGCCACAATGTGCCCACAAATATGTACTTTCATAGCAGGTGTTGTGATTTTGACAATTTTTTTGTAGTGCAGTAGAGGCAACTTTTGCATGTTCGACTTCAGCTGCACCTTAAATGTGACACTCCAAAGCAAACATTTTTTTTGTTGTGGATAATTTGTCCATAGGCTGAATAGAACAATTTTGTAACTGTATTAAAAGTAATTTCTGACCTCATATTAGAAACAATGCCTCTGTGGGTGGAGCATAGAAAAAAGGACAAACATAATTATGGCACTGCATATGATTACAGTTCTAACGAATCCAACAACCTAATTTAACTGGAAGCTCATGTCTAAGGAGTTTTAACTAGCCCCAACCCCCCCCCCCCCACCCAACACACACACGCACACTTACTTTACCTAATGCACGTAAAAAAAGATGGTAAGAGAAGTTTTATTCATCTCAAACTTCAAGCATTTCTAGAGCTGTGCAGTGTAAATCAGTGGATGACAGATGGCTTATTTCCATTGTCCATTTCCTGTGCGCACACTCAATTTTGGCTGCTAATTTTGTCTGTCTCCACCTCATCTGACACACAGTAATGGAATACATTACACCGAGCAGAAGGAGGTAAGGAGAGTGAGCTCTTCTCTCTCCTCATTAGTGAAGCTCTGCCTTCACTGCGCCATTTGTACGTAGAGGCATTGCAGTTGGTGCAGTGGGTTAAAAAAGGTATGAGGTGAGTAATCTGATCGGCTGAGAAGATCCTGATTAATCACCACACTTCTTTATTTCTGTTCCACCTCTCTAACCCTTCTTTGGCGTTAGTGAGTCAGACTGCGCTTGTGTGGAAACAGCACATCCATTGGACACGCCTTCATGACTTACTAGCTGAAATAGAGTTGTCTCCTCGGTCCTCAAAGGAAAAAAAATCCTGGATCAATAACCTGATTTTTTTAAAGAAATCAGAAACAGACGAGTGGCAGCTTTAATATTAAGATGTAATGTATTGCTTCATGAAAACAAGGTTCTGCTTTTACACAGTAGAATGTTCTGAAGCAAGCAGTGTTTATCTGCTCCAGCTGAATTTAACCCTGAGTGATTTTATATCTGGGGCTTTTACTGTAGAAAGTTTGAGCACAACAATATTACCAATGCCTTTTTCATATGTTTTATATTATATTGTTAAATTATATTTTCTAATATAATTCATTTAGCTTACCATCTGGCTTCCCTTTTTAGGCAATTATCGTGAATTAAGGAGTGTAAAAGGTATCAGCAAAGTCTAAGAGCTCTCTTAAATGCTAGAAATAATTACTGACCCAGATACACACAGTACACTATCACAGTTGTATTGCAAATGTCACTGTACAGTGTTTTCACTGTCAAAATACCGTAAAAAAAGTAATAGTCTATTAATTCATGAACACCCTTTTAGTTAATTTTTAAGATTAAATGCCTGTATATAAACCACACATATACTCTTGTCTTAACATTGCTGTCTGTTACTGTAATTTTTTAAAATCTTATTATTATGGTGAAATCATATGTCAGAACAACTAGTTAATATGGTTATAGCATAAAATAGTGTTAATATTAAAAAAAAGAGTTTTGATATTAAACTGATGTTGTGTGTTAACATGCTAAAAAATACAGAATTTCATACAGCAAAATGCAGTATTTAATTATCCTAAATGACTGTAATTGTACAGGTTTTTACCTCATCATTGAGAAACAGACTTTTACTTTTAATAGTTCTTGTGTAGCACCCCTGCTGACAGATTTGTTACATCTACAGTTGCCATGGCAAACCATACGGAATTAAAACTGTAAGGCATATTCTGTGATATTTTCATTCAAGTCCCACCAATAGGGGAATTCATTTAGAAGCTGGAATAAAGCTGTATAAAGTAATTCAGAGTGATATTATGTGAAATGGTTCATTATAGTAGTAATAGGAACCTGGGGTTCAATGCCTTCAACAAAAATATAGGCATTATACTCTCTATCCAAAATGGGCAGTAAATCCACATGTTCATAAGCTTGTCTGTGTTGTGTTATGATAGATAAATATGATCATATAATAGTGGTAAAGTCAAAATAATATTTTCTTAATGTACTATTAAGGCCTTAAGCTTCTCTTTAAACTATTGTACAACAGTGTCCCAGGCATAAGATGATATATTTCTAGAGAATTTTGTTTAATGGCTTTGTAAGTTTAACATCTATTATTACCAATTCTGACTACTGTATGTGTGAATTCTGTATGTTTCTTTATAACAGAGTACTTCAAAATTTAAAATCTTTTGACATTTGACAGAGAAATTAGGTTATATAACAAATATCTGTTGGAAATTAACATTATAGATTATGTAAATACTGTTCCATGTTTCAAGACGTTTTCATTCAAAACGATGTATGCATAAGCATACACTACACTGAAAGAATAGTGCTTTTACCAGATTTGAATGTGTACATTGTTTTTATATGAATGAAATGCATTTCATTCATACAACTGGTGTTGTTCATTTACATTTTTGGCAGTTACTGTGTTGATGTGATTTATATATTATACATAGATGTACACATTTAAATCAAGTAAATGCAAGCACTGCTCTTTCAGTTATTTCGGTCATTTCTCTTTTGCTTGATGTTAAGGATCAAAAAATGGTACGAACTGTTCCTGTGGGAAGGTTTTAGCTTCTGAAATAAAAAGACTGAGATCCTTCCCACACAAAGAAAGCAGTGGGAGTCACATGGAGGGATACTGGAAGTCAGGGCATGAAGGGTAATTAGGTTAAACTGCATGTTTCTCTGCTTGGTTTACAAAGTGTTTCTGACAGCAAAGCACCATTGATGATAAGATTAAACACGGGGCATGCGGCCAGGACAGAACGCAGTGCAGATCCAACACACATGGGAAGGAAATAAGCCTGTTTTTACTCAGCCTATGTAAGCATATATCCCCTATATGTGACATTTTAAAGAGCCCATATCCTACATCTTTCTTGTATTTTATTGCTGTACATGAAGTTCACTTATATTTGTGAACTGTTATGTACTGATACAGTTGTAATACATTTTCCCAAAAAGAACAACCATAATTATGCAGATACAAAATGTTTTGTGTACAACCACTTGACAATTTAATCATGAACCATTCTTTTCAGTGTCAAATTAAACAGGCTGTTTTTCTTGCTGCGGCTTTATGACTGATATATGTAAATTAGCTCTGTTGTGACTAACTGACCTGTATTGTGCTTTATTCAAACAGAAGCCTGGGCTGAAATACTCCTTATAACAAACTTGAGTGAGTGTATTTAAACTGCTTTAGGCAGTAAGTAAGGTGAGTAAATGGATATATGTAAATTGGTTTTTGGGACATCACAAAAAATATGAATTAAATATTGGTTGTTTTTGCAACTTAGTTTAATGTGAAAAGAAGTCTCCAACAATCCCAGAATTTCATCACAGGATTGGCAGGTTACTCTTTACTCTTTAATATTATCAATATTATCAAAATATTTTGCTCTCCAAAAAGAGCATTAGAGCAAGACTAAAACAACATATAGTAAAAGGGCAGACCTTCTAGAATAATGCAGATAAGAGTTGTTTAGCAGTAACAGTGCACATGTGTGGCTTAGACCAAATACAGGTTTTCAGGAGTAGAACCCATACCAAATGTCAAGCATGGTCATGGAAATGTTACGGTTTGTGGTTACTTTGCTGCCTCAGAGACTGGGCAGCTTCCAGTCATTGATTCAGCTATAAATTCTGTCCAAAAGTTGTTCTATCAGAGGTGAACTTCAACTGGATAATGATCCTATGCACACCTCAGAGGAAGAAAAAAAGGGTACATAAAAGAAATCCCATCAAACATCTTCAACTCGACAATGAGTTTTGCATGGCAGAGTGGTCAAGTAGTTCAGCAAGCCAATGTCAGAGACTGGTTGGAAACTATGCAAATTTCTGCTAAAGGGCACAATACTACCCTCTGTGTCCAAATCTTACCTACTCCATAGAAGAATATTACATCTGTTGATATTTTTGTTAAAAAAATGTTTGAAAATGCCACTTTTTCTGATGGTTTTACAACACCTTTATCTGTAGGCACTGCATCTGTGAAATCTTTGCTTGTACAAATTTGTTGAAAAAATCACCAGTTTCCATGGGTACTTATTTCACATGAATGTATAAGGACTTTATGGACTATGGAGTACATATTACGTTTAACAGAGTTTACAGACTAAATTAATATCTTTATTTAAAAGCAGTATGGATTTATTCTATGGTCTTAGCACTTTAACAATTCCATAAACAATAGTTAATTACATGATATACATCTGTTAGTCAAGTTACACGTTGAATGTATGTGACATAAAATGTAAAAAATTTTTTTACTAAGACCAGAAATTAACATAGGCCCAAAAATATGAATGGCAGTTTCTGCTTGTGGGACAACTGCAAGTGTACAGAGTTTAAGTCTCTAGGGGTGGTCTTTGCTGTTATCGAAAAGATTACTCAGCTGTGTGAGGTTTGTCTTTATTTGACTCTTCGCCTGCTGTGTCATTAATTAACTTTGGCCTCTCCTTTGTCTGCTTCATGACATGCTTGACTGAACAATAATTCATGTGCTTCATGATGAGTGACGGTGCTCCAAGTGCGGCTATGTATGTGGGATGACCTTTCCTGGGCTTTTCACGTACGCTATTATTCTAACCAAATTTCCTTTTGAATTTTAAATAAATCCTTGGGGTGAAAATAAGGGAGGTAGCAGTTCCCTTATGGCTCTGAGCATCCAAAAACTGCTTATAATCTATATTAGAATGACGCAACAGCTAATAGAGACAAGGGCTGCTCAGATATCTCCATGCTAAGCGTATATTTATGTTCTCTTAGATCTCTCCTGAGTGTACCTCTTAAATTGGCTGGGGCAAATGAAGTGGCATTATAGAATCAGGTGTGAAGAGTTGTTTCCAGGGCAACGGCTTCTTGTGTAAAACATCAGCTGCCAGGAGAGGATGACGAGGCCTAGCGGAGCGCAGGAGCGACTGCAGGGACGCCGGCACATCGCTTCTTTATTACCCATTGTTCCTTCAGCACACCCTACGCCTGTCCACACAGCAAGCCAGACATGGGACATGCTTGCAGTGGCAGGTAGGGGGAATTTTTTTATTTGCTGATTTATGTCGAGGTCTTATGTCATCTCTCTTAGAGCAGGCATCTACACTTTTCTTCACCATGCTTTTTACTCACAATTTTATACTTTTTTAATAAAAATCCCATTATAATATTGTGCTCTGGAATTCAATATTTAATATTCCTTTAATGATGAATAATTCAATTATTATTATTCATTTAAAGAGCTGATATCATTTATTACAAAATTATTATTACTCTCCTGTTTTTTTTAAAAGAAAATTCTTCCTTCACATTTTTGTCACAGATTGACTTAAATTTGACCAAAAATGAAATAATTTATAAACAGAAAGAAAATACAATTGTTTGTGGAACTGAATATGTAAATACACATATATACATGTGAATAATCCACCATTCTTATTTTTTCTTATATGTTGCCACTGTTCAAGAACTGTGACACCTTCCTGACATTTTACTGTAGTATATAATGATTCAGTATTGACCCACTTAGGCCAACATATGAATGTTCTACCAACTGCAGAGTGAGAGCAGTTGGGGACAATTGCTTACAGGGAGGGGGTCTTCATTCACTTTTACTGACCTCCTGCTAAGAAAGTGTCAGAGTATATCAGTGGCATAAGAGGTCATGGGAAACCCCTTCTCGGGTGGGGGCCAATTAGACTCTGTCACAACGCAGTATGCACGTCTGCTGCACGTAGTTGTAGCATTTGCTGACTTCAGTGCATAATCCTCAATTCAAACGTTTCATGCAAGAATGTATGCAAATAAAATGTCATGCTAATTGTGGATAAATATCCACAGAGGCAAAAAGCACTATGATTTCTGTCTTTGTTTTCTATCATTTTACAATTTAATGTATTGTATAATGACATTATTAAGATTATAATTATTTTCTATAAATATTATATATGTAGAGAGAGAGAGAGAGAGAGAGAGAGAGAGAGAGAGAGAGAGAGAGAGAGAGAGAGAGTTTTTTTTGCCACATGGCTGTCCCTACTATGGATGTGAACATTGATCATGAAGTATCAAGAAATTATAAAATATGCAAAACGGCAGTCAAGGCAGTCCTAATGGGTGTCATATTACAGATTTGATTTTGAACTTTGATTGGATTTGATTGGTTGGATGAAATCTTACTGACATATACAGGTATGCAGCATGAAAGGACCATCCAGCTGTTAGATCAGTAAAGACTGCATTAGATGTCTCCAGTTCTTTCTGAAAGGCATATTTGAAGACATTTGCTTTGTAAACAGCTAACCATTTATAGTATTGTGTTTAGGCAAGGGCACATATAACTCTCTCAAAAGGCAAAACATCTTCACTGTCATAAACTGGAACTCTATCCTCATCTGGTAGATCTAATGAGCTCAGAGACTAAAAGGCTGTTTTAATAGTCATTTAGCCTAATTTAGCACTTATGCACATCATTACCTATTTATTTCATTTTAGATCTCAGTATCATTTTATTTACGAGTGTCATCCTATTTTTACTCTTTTCCTTTTAAACAATTTTTTTTTATCTATGCTAAGCCCTACTTTAACAATCAGGCATCCAGAAGCAGCCTAATAAACGTCTGTTTTCTCATCTTCTGAGTATAAATGGGAATAGTGGCAGTCAACTAATACAGATCCTAACTACAGATCTGCTACATCTGTCATGTAAGGTTTTCTTATGAAGAGTGTCAGACTGCACATACCACATGCAGTTTTTAAGGTAAGAAAAAGATGTTCTTCCATCTGTGCAATGAGTGTAGAACTGGTGTGCTTTAGGAGTGGGTGATACAGTTTGATATAGATCAGTATGGAGTATGAGTGGGCATATGGGAAAAAAAATTGTGAAAAAATGCACCTTATGATATTTTAACACAGACTCAATGTGTTTGTGAGCCACAACTGAAAACTGCTCTGAAACCACTGCACTAAACAATTCAACAGGATAAATAATAAGGGGTGCACCAAAATAGGAATTGTGTACTGATGTCGATATCTGATATTTTATGTACATGTCTAGCAGGATTAGCATTATAAAAAATATATAACATTTATAAATGTATTAAAATGAACTGTTCAGCTGTTCTAGTTTGCTTCACTTCATCAAATAAAAGCTTATATCCATTGTCGGTTATATACACCAATCAGCCAGAACATTAAGACCACTTGGGGGGGGGGTATATTAGTTAAAAAGTAACTGTCAGTTCTAGAAGTTGATGTGTTGGATTCAGGAAAAACAGGCAAGTGTAAGAATCATTGAAAAGCACCACACTGTTATGGCTACATATCAATAAGTGTATGTTGATTGTATGTTGGTAACATATGATAAGCCCATATTTGATTTGGAGTTTAGCAAAAGAGAACAGATAAACCGTAGCTGTATCTTCAGGTCTAAACCCTCTGGCATTTCTTAAAGACAACATTCAGTATAAAAATATTCCCACGTAAGCAGTTGTTTGACCTCCAAAACTCATATCTGATGACCTCTGCTTTTGGTACTCTCAGCTAGCTCAAGAATCTTTTGTGTGCTTGAAGAGTGCTCAGTGTCCATGCACGTCTGCCCAGGAGCTAACCACTTAAAAAGAGGAAGAATCTGGGGAAGGGAGATAAGCCCTCATTTGAAATGCTTGCCGCAAGCTGGCAGTCCAAAAGAGCATTATCTCCATACCATTTTGCTAGATTAAAGGTCTTTTCAATTACAGCCAACTTCCCTAACATCTCGCCACAGCCAGAGATGGTGTCATTGGCATCCTTTTTTTTTAAATCGTTGGACAATCAAATCCACAACCACCACTACGGGACCAGCAAAGGTACCAAACATGACTACTTGCTGAAAGCAGTGGCATAGCCAGTACTGATATCAAAAAAGGGAATTTACAGTACACTGCCAATTTCACACTTACAGGATTATCTCAAGTAGCCAAGCTAATGAACTGCAGTGGAAACCTTCAAAAAGACATCAGACTCTCAGTGGCCAAACGCTCTAATCTGCAGCAGGCCAGCAGTGGAAAGAGAATTGCATACGCTACCAAGGAGACAAAAGGCTTTTTAAAAAGTGCTCCTGCTGACCTGTCACTGCCATACCTGTTGAGTTCTGTTAAGCTCCTTAGCCGCCTGGCCATTTTATGCCACACTGACAAGTTTAAGGCGTTTTTGAGGAAGAAATGTCATCATCACCTACCAAAAGTGTAAATCTAAAAAAGCTCACACTGCATCTTGACTGGGTTTTTTTTATGCAGATATGAATAATTTAGCACTTAATTTTTCTTCCTGCTGCCAGGCCTGTGCTGATGGCTTTCAGAACCAAACACAGAGAGAGGGCTTCACAACCTGCCAGTCCTCACCTGCCATGTACAACAAATTAACTGCATGTCGCTAACATGAGCTTATCTGTTTGGCCTGCTTTGTAGTCAAGTGTAGGCTCATGAGTGTAAGTGTGCAAGGCATCTATGACATCTAAAGCCCAATTAGATTGATGTTCATTTAAAATGTGATCTGTCCAGCAGTGCCAGTAGGCTTATATAGATGATCACATTGCAAGCGATGAATACTGTATATTTTATAATAGCTGTATTTACTTAGTGGCTTCAGTGTCCCCGATACATTTTCAATGTTTTAAAGAAAAGATATACATTTATTTCGGAAGCATTTTTTCATATTTCTAGAATTCCTCTTTACTTCTGGATAGTAATGAATCTATTTAATGCTCTGACAAAAAAAGAAAAAAAATCCCCCATCTATGGCAGCTGCAGGGCTGTAAAAAGCCTGTCAAATAATTTCATCCATTCTGACTAAAATGACTGGATGACCTATCTGCCGGTCAACATGCCTACCTGCCTACTTGCACATACATGTGCAAGTGACCACCAAAGTCTTCTACAAGGCTAGTCAGGCAGACACTTCAGGTAACATTAGCAAGCCAGTTGCACAATGGCAGAGAAACTGCCTTCAGCAGCTTTCATTTCCAAAAGAAAGACAGAACTGGAGAAAGCTATGACCAAAAAAAGGTTGGCTAGAGCAAGAAAGAGAACTAGACCATTGTTGTGGCTTTTCCACAATGGCAACAAAAGAGGGAAAAGAAGGAATCCTGCAAGGCATGGTCATGTGTTTTGAAGAGAGGTCTGAAGGGAATTTTGCATATACATTTCTTTGAAATCTACTGATTCTTCCAGAATTGCTTTCCCTAGCTTTAACATTTACAGGCTTTAGTGGATTTAGTGGATTCTGCCACTTTTTTCCACATGTTTAGGCAGCCAATACTGTAGTTTGTATACATGTTTTTTAGAGGCATTAAACATTTCAAACCTCTGGGATGTATCGTTACCATTGAACCATTCTATATTTTGTAGTTTCTTTAGTATGGCATACTTCACATTACACCACTGAATGGCCTCAATTTTGATGATCTAACATAAAGATTAAAGCACAAGTATAAAGTGATATAGTATATAAACATTTATGTGTGTGTCCAAATCCATTTTGCTATTTTGACAGCAAAAAATCAGACTTTGTGCAAGCGCAAGGTGCACAAATTTGTTTTAACTTTCTTGATTATCCAGAGTTTTGGGCTTAACTTGCAAAAAACCATAGAGAATGGGACGTCACCTTACCTTTAAAAGGCAGGGCTGCATGAACAATGGTGGATTGCATTTATAATGGTGTGTACACCTGACAAACCAGATGGGTTTTTGACCAAGGAAATAGACCTGCTCATGCACAAAGTGAAAATCATTCACGGGAGCAGCTCTGTTCCACCTAAGCTTTTCGAGTGCCAGTAGTGCATTTCAAGCACATACCTGTATCTATAAGCACTGTTACTTAAAAACGCCGCTATATAATGTGCCATTGACTTTAGACATGGTTTTTTTGTCAAAAGTGCAATGTCATTTCACTGCCTAAAATAGAATCATGCCTACAGCCTTGCCTCATTTAAAAAGCAAAGAAATGTTCCTTTAAGAACTAAATACTTTATCTTTGATCATAGGCCAGGGCACCAACAGAAATCATGGGCCCTTTATATAAAAGAATGTTGGGATCCAAATTTTATATAATATTCTTATTAAATAGTGTTCTCTGATGGTCCCCTTAAAGCACCCCTGACCTCGCTGCTGCTCTCGAGACCAGCTCTTAGCAGCCTAAATGTTCCAGAGATATGTTCAGTGTCTTAAAATTTACAGGTTTTACTGGATTTGAAGGTTGTCCTATTGAGGCAATCAGAAATGTTTAAGCAGTGAACACGTTATCTTTGAGCATAGCTGTATTTTGCTGCCCTCATGACCAGCTCTTAGTGGGCCTAAGGGCTCTACTTTTGCACAGGGTGCTAATTGTTCCAGACATATGTTCAGTGTCTATAAATTCACAGGTTTTAGTGAACCTGAAGGTTTTTCCTCCACACTTGTCTTCTCACCAGATCTGTTGGTCTGTACTTTTAAACGTAATAAAAGGCTGGTGAAAATCACACTGCTCGGTTAGCACATGCTTTTTATTCTTGGCTCATTCTTAAATAACACACTAGCGTTTGGTGCTTCCAAAAGGTTGGTCAAAGCCCTCTTCACAGTTTTACCTATTTATGAGATGTAGGCTGACACACTGCATTATTTATTTGTAACACTTTCCTAAATGTGTTTTTTTCCCTGGCTTAATCTACTGTGCTGGCTTTTGTAATGAGTGCTAATTATGGTGTGGCCATTTACACTTTGATGAATGGAAACGTACTGTATGTCCTTTACTAACCTTCATGGAGTGAACAGTACTCATGAGTACACACTGCAGCATGGCCCACATTAATCACAGCTTCAGCGTATTGCTTCTGACACGGTTACAGCAATGACAGTATGTTCGCCCTCTCTGAGAAAGCACAAGAAGGGTGCTCAGAGGCTACTCATGATTCTTCCTTTGCCTCAGGAGCTGCTGGTATAGAACAGTAATGTGCATTTGGGGCATCGAGTGTGTACAGCCCTAGTGAAAACTAGTGGTGCTGCAGCTGCAGCACAGGGAAGTGATGCTTTAATGTTTCTTTAACCTCTGTGTTTTTGTCGTGGAAAGATCTTATGTTCTGTTACTTGTATACGCCACAATGTGTAGCTTATACACTCTGCAGGTAAATGTTAAAGGAACACTTCATTGTTTTACAACCTACTCTCTACCTGCCACATCTGTAGCATAGACATCATTATCATGGACAGTAATAGACATGCAGCGATGCAACATTTTCAGTCCAGATACTGATACTGATACCTGGGCTTTGTGTATGGGCTGATTCTAAGAGACTGGGATCATTTTTTTATGTGATCAGGCTTGCCTTACACACTGCTTACCTAATGTTGTGAAACAAACTGTAACAGTTTAATTTAAACCAATTAACTGATTAACTTATTATTCAAATAATAATCATTCACCAGCAACTTGGTTAAATAAAATCAGAATTACAGTTTGTATGTACATGTACACAAACATACAACAACAGAATTAAATTAAATAAATCAGCCCCATGGATCAGCCCATTGTTACTGATATCCAATCCAGCCATTTGAGCCATTATCGGATTGATATCCGATATCAGTATCGGTTTGGTGCATCCCTGCTGATTCAAAACACACTTATAACAGAAACTAATGCTCAAGTCAATGGATTGCCTATTCTTTAACTAAGTAAACATATTACAATTGCGGTCTGTTGTGAATTGTAATCTATAGATGTAATTAGGAGTAAAAAATCAGATCACAGTCTTTTTAACATTGAATCACAATCCATAATCGGAATCACAAGCTTCCTTCCCAACAAACCTATGGGCTAATTTATCTTTATCTATAGGCACCATTTTAAACAAAACAAAATTCTCATTAAACCCTGAGAAAAACTTTGTTTTAAAAGATAAATGCTTTGTTTGAATAAAACCCAGATGCAACAGACAGATATTAAAGCAGTCACTAAATTCGAGCACATTTGATCTTTTTCCGTATGCTGTACTTTACAATCAATCAAGCACATCTGCTTAATACTCATGCAAACTTCAAAGCTATTGGCCCACGTGTCCTTATAGAATAAACGAAGCAAAACATAAATACAATAAAAATAAATAAATAATCAATAGTAAAACGCCTGCCATAGGTTCATTAACCTGTTACAGGACACGTGACATTCTTTATTTATAAGACTTACCACACACACACACACAGCTGTGAACGTGAAGCATCAGGGAAGATCAATACAGCTCGGAATCAATTATTTAAAACCTGATACATAAAAGACTGACATAAAGCCAAACCCTGAGGAAACATGACAGCCGCAGCGAGCAGCGCACCGCCTCTGCAGCCAAGCTTCCAGCGTTTGACCGGCAGTACAATGAAATCGGCACCCTCGACCACCAGACACCTTCCGCACTGGCTCTACCTGCACATTCCGTCTTCTCACAACCCCCACCCCCACCCCCAACGCCCCTCCCTTGCGAGGACACCAGTTTCCTATCCTTGCCATCTCCAGAAGCACGCGGGGGCTGGCACGGGGGACAACGGCCACATCGCGCACGGTTCACCTGCACTTGTTTATTCGTGTCCGTCCCGCAACATGGAGCTGCAACTGGCAGATCACGCCTTTACCCTGCATGCCCAGCCCTCCGCATCCATCTGCGAGTTTGCACCACTGCAGCACGCGCTGCCAACGGGGGGGAAGAGCCTTGAAAGACGAGCGGCTCGTGCGTGCGCGCGAGATCACGGCTTTTTTTATGCTGTATGAAAAGAGCATGCGAGTATGAAACGGGTACAAACCTCCGCTCGCGGTTCCAAGCTCCTCACCCGTGCTGTGGCTCGAGAGACTGCTCTTCTCTCCAGCATCCCCCTTTCCCTCCTCCCCTTCCCTCCTTCCATCCCTCCCACCATTCCCTCCTCCCCTCCCTCTGGGCTGCTCCTCACTACCGCCCCCCTCTCCAGCCGCACTTCTGCACCTAGTCTTTGGAAAAAGCTGCTATAAATACGTGCAGTCATGCGTGGGTTGCCATAACGTTGAAAGTTTTGCATTTTGCTTACGCAGAATAAACACTTTGCCCTGACAAAAGTCATCTATTCAATTGGCCTGGCACATCAGTAGAATGCATCACATCAACACAATTGCATCCTTCACTTTTTCTTATTGTTTTAATGTGCCATAATTCATTATCCTGGTCACATTTTAATGCTATTTATTCATTTTTATTGCAGTTTAGTTATACAATGCACAATGCATGGCATAAATCTGTGTGATTGTATATGATGTATATTTTACGTAAATGAGGTGGGCCTACACCTGTCTGTCATGCTGTAAGCCTAACTGCATTCTGGAAATTCTCAAACACCAAAATCAATATATGTTGTATATTATCCATTGTGTAAAGCTATGAGTGATGGTGATTGAGAATGAGTGATAGGTCTGTGAGGTGCCTGGCATATTAAACTAGAACAGTAAATTAACCATGTTGCTTTCCTTATCCAAAGCAGCACAGAATTACAAAATCCTTCCAGGAATGCTCACCAAACCTGGTCTCTGGCTTTCACTTAAAAAAGGGACAGTGGTAACCTAGTGGTTAAGGCTTTGCCCATGTAATTGGAGGGCCGCAGGTACAAGTCCTGGCCCAGGTACCACTGAGGTACCCTTGAGCAAGATACCATCCTGCTACATTGCTTCCCAGGCACTGTTGATAGCTACCTGCTGGGTTAACTGCAGAGATCAAATTTCATTGTGTTGCACCTTGTGTGATGGGGTGTGTTATCGATGGCAAATTTTCACTTTCACGTTCATATTTAAACATCGGTTAACATTTAATTTTTCATATGAAATTGTACAGCACATTAATGACAAACCTTTTTAAATGACAAAAGTACAAAGAGAAGATCTTAAATGCTTTCTCTGAATAATATAACTGTATTTTGTGAACAGAAACAAATTTTGAATTTGATAGCTGTAGCCTACTTTAAAAAAAGGTTGTGACAGAGGCATGTTTTCTGCTGTGTTACATTACCTTTACATTGGGCTTCCTGGGAAAAGACATCACCTTGATGGTAGCATATGTCTTTCTAAAATCCCAGTGTACACATCAGTGAGAATGAACCCTTTACACAAAGTCCCCCATGCTGTGATTCACCTCCATGCACCGAAAAAGCCCATACCATGACACCGTTTGGCTTTTGCCCCTTTTGAAGATAACATCCATTTTGTCTTTGGCAAAGCGACTTGACTTTTTTTTCAACAAGCTGAAATATGCACTTATCTGACCACAGCACTTTTCCACTACCTTTTGGTCCAAATGAGGCGCATTTTCTCCAGTGACCTAAAGCAGTATTTTTCTGTACTATTGCCTGGCTAAGAGTCTGACTGAGGGTTAGGAATTCACAAGGGCACTATAACATCACTCAGTAGCATTGATAGAAACCTCAGTCACAGCTTCTAGCTGTTGTATATATAATCTATAGACTAACATTGATTTTTTGGCCTTCCATCCAGTTTTATAGACATATAGATTAATATCATTTCAAATATTTAGTAGAAAAATAATTAGCTTAAGCTCAGCTTAAGTCCATAACCCTCGGGTTTATTCTTGTTATTACCTTCAGATTTCAGATTATATTCTTAATCAACTCTAAATGGCCCAAATTTAAATTCTGTAGGTATGAGATTAAGGACCTGAAATATTGGCCGCATACAGGCCTTTTGACTTTAAGGTTAATTTATATTTTTAGACACAAACCCTGTTTAAATAGCATACAGAGTCCACATATTGCATTTAATATTGACATATTTTACTGAAGAAACATACTGGCAGTTTTAGGGCCTATGGTCACTATGTGAAATAATGTTCTACTCTATATTTTACAGTTATAGTGTATTGTTCTACTTTTAAACATGTACCATATTTATGAAAAAGAACAGTTGGAGTGGTCTGTAACCATATAATCTATCATTAGTGAATCGATGTCGCATTGTCTGGCTGAAGCACAGCAAAGGTACTGAAATACAATACAGACATAACTACATCCAGTGCTCTTTGGCTAGTGGGAGCATCAATCCACAGCTTAGCATTAACAAACATTCAGCAAGTTTAGCTTGTGTGTCAGAGTGGTTTTGGCTATTGGACATGTAAGGGTGCTGTGCTCACCTGTCATTACCTGGCCCATTCATCAGGCCCATGCAAACAATACTGACAGCTGCTCAGCCTGTACTATTCACAGTGTTACACAAGGTCAAAACAAGGCAAAATATATTAAAATATTAAGATTATATGGTAGAAGAGGTACTATGTTAGTAACTGCATGCCACTATATCTACTATATCACTACTTCAAATATGCACACATATTGGTGTAATTGTCATGTTAATATCTGAGGAACATTAATTAATTATACATGTGAAGTAACCCCTTTTTGTAGAACAAAGGTTTGTTCATACACCTATTGAAAAATACAGCATTCAGGTGTTATTGGCCAGGCATCTTTTAACAGGAAAACTAAAGCAAATATAGAATATAATTGTAGATCATTCTGCCAGACCAATGGCTCTGATACTATGGTATTACATTACATTTTGGAGAAAGGGAACAGTGAGACTCATCAAGCCGAAGTTACAGCAGCAGAGCAATCATAATCCAGAAGAAAGAGAAGTGAGTGAGCAGGCTTGCAGGACTTCACTGGAAATCCATGTAATGGAGCATTCAGAATGGGTCACCCTAAAGCCCTTTGAGAAAGCTGATGTAAAATATTGCTAAAGGAATTGTAATACATGTAAGACTGTTATAAGTAGTTGAAGTTCGATGTTTAAATCACAATAAGAAATTGTAAAATCTCAGCAATTACTAAAAATATTTGATATTGTGTTTTTATTCTGGAACAGTGTTTCACATGTCTGAACTAGACCTTTTAAATCACATAATGGCAGTAAATAATGAGCAAGATTGTTTTAAAAATAATTAAATTATGTTGGTGACATACACTCTAGTATTTTTTTTATACTTCTTGTATCTTGAAAGTACCAATAAAATAGAAAACGTATGTATATTCATGAAATGAACCAACTTTCGTTGCATCTTAAAAGGAGAATAATGGGGGAGAATCTCATTGATAGCATTGACATGTGGTTTTGGCCCATATATGCAGTTTTTTTTCCAACCTTGCTTTTTACGCACTGAGATGTCTCTGAAATCTCGGAATCTTTTCACAATATTATGTGCCATGGACGTTGAAATACCTAAATTCTCTGCAATCTTATGTTGTTCCTTTTGAACTGACTAACAGTTCTCTTATGAATTTTGGTACAAAAATGTCCTTTCTTGCAAAGACTGAGCCTTTGATGGATGCTACTTTTATACCTTATCGCGATGCCTGCTACCAGTTAGCCTGCTTAATGTGGTCTTTTACACCAGTGTTACTTGAATATTTTATTCAATATTTCAGTCTTATTTTACTCTGTCCCAGTCATAAAATTCTAATTTTCTGTATGTTTAAAGAATACAGTTAAGTTGGTCAGTAAAACTAATCAAATTCATTTCTTTGTACTTTTGTCAGCTAAATAAAAGTTCACATGAAATTACATTTTGTTTTTATTGCAAAATTGAGAAAAAAAAATTTGCCAGCTTTTCTAGAAGTGGAGTTTGTAAAACTATAATTTTTAGTGTTTGATTACTGTTTTATATGTGCTAAAGTAAACTGTAGTGTCAAGTGTAAAGCATAAATTCATAGAGTCATGAGAACTACTCAACCATTCAGATTGTGCCATCAGAACTGACTGTTGCTAGAGGGACTACTAACTAAAGGTGGTGTATAATAACATCACAGCTGTGATTTGGTTGCAGGAATGAACAAAGCCAATTACAGTCATTATGATATTGGTGATAACATATGATCTGGAATATTCTAATACTTTTATACAACAGTTCTACTAAAGCCAGAAAAACGTAAGGCAAAAAAACTTTTTGTACCAAATGTACCTTACTGTTTCCATTTGTGTAAAAAAGTACAGCATTTTGGGATAAGAATAGAGCCATGAAACTGTCAAATTCAGGTTACTGTTGCATCAAACTGTACAACACCGAAATTAGTAGAGGGTCATTAGACATTTTGATGTTTTGGAGCACGGATATATGATCCATTGCAGACTAATGCATATGGGTGCAGCCACAATGCATAGAAAGTTTTCATGACATGGCAGCCCATCTATTTACTCATGTTTTTCTTATCCAGTAGTTTAAAACCTGCAGTGAAATGTCTGTGTTAATGTGTGTTGTATTGATTTCAGTAAATGTTTTATGTAGCACAATAATTAATTATTAGACAACTAATAAATAAAGTGATGTAAGTGGTGTGCAAGAGCATGTTGTTAGCAAGCCTGTGTGAGAAGAAATTTAGCAATGCCACAAACGCATCTTAATGCAATTGAATTAGGCAAGCTGAGATGCATTTGAATGTCCTAAGAGAAAAGCCGCATCTTGTTTGGACAGATTAGTGTCTTGTGTGCACTTGGTCGCCAACAAATCCCTGTCTGTTTGCTTCTCCAGTGCTGCAATTTAACAGCCAGTGGCTCTTTAGGCAAGTTCAGAGAAGTGCAAAAAAAGTGATATTTATTTCTGTCAAGGGAAGAGCATTAGGATAATATGGATTGTGTTTAAAGTGACACCAACTCTACCATCCTGCAGTGGTGTTTCTGCTATGACACTTTGTGGAACCCCAGTATGAAAGCTTGCAAATGTATAATTGGAGGGAGGCTATCCCTGTAGAATGGATAACTACTGTTGTGACATTTTAATGCTTAAACATGTTTCCTCTACTATGTTTACAATTAGATATAATCACTTTACATTTAGATCCTCTACTATGTTAACAATTACAATTAGATTAGATACTTACCTGGCAAGGGCAACACCAAGATCACAAAGGTGGTAACCAAAGGCCCGACCATTGAGGCTTGGATGTTCTGACACTTGTGAATTCCCCAATATGGGAATCTTGACTTTTTTATTTCTGGTAGTGGGGGAATGTGTTCGCACTCTCCCCTGATTTTAGGACAGTAGTGGCCTAGTGGTTAGGACCTTGCCCTTGTGAACAGAAGGTCGCAGGTTAAAGTCCCGACCTATGAGGTAACCTCGAGCAAGGCGCGGTCCAACTACACCGCTCCCTGGGCACTGTTGATAGCCACATGCTCCTGCAAATGTGATGGGTTAAACGCAGAGGTCACATTTCTTTGTGGTGCTTGAGTATGTATACAATAACAAATGGACATTTTCACTTAAGATATAGTTTGCAGTGTGTCTTATTTCGGATTTATGAGGTCATTAATTTCATGGTCATAAAATATATATATTTTTAATTTCTCTTGTTGAATTAAAATAACATGATGTACTGTATAAATGCTGGTAAAGTTTCAAAACATTTAAAACTTTTAATTTCAAGACTTTTTTGCTAGTTTATTTTATTAATAAAGGTGTGTGTCTTTAAAATACTTGCTCATTGGTCAGTTAGGTACACCTAGAAAGTCTTTGGTCTGTTCCAGTTGGGGCTGTGCATAGTAGCTGTCAGGATCCATGCCAGACTAACTGAACAGCCTGCAGTTAGAGCAAATCCACCTCCAGAACTCCAGTTATTGGAAAGACACTCATCTCCTAAGATCAAAATTATCTGAATTTTAGAGAATATAAGATAAGATAAGATAAACCTTTATTAGTCCCACAAGTGGGAAATTTGCATTGCTATGGCAGTACAAAAGGTAAG
>JBBPDA010000034.1:7753238-7782648 GCA_037974385.1 Arnoldichthys spilopterus | reverse complement strand
AAGTTATTTTTGTGACCATTGTGAGTTTTTCTTTCATTGACTGAAGGGTACCAACAATTTTGTCCACGTGTGTATATGTATCAATGAAGTTGACTAGGGTTACTTAAGTGAAACTCTTGCAGTCGTTTTCAGTGTACATAAAAAAGTTGGAGGTCACTGAGGTTAAATTACATGTTCATCTTCTTCAAAGAATAAACTTACATATAATTACTTGCTGTGCTTCACACAGACAGTACAGCAGAATGTTTTTCTCCAAAATATTAGTGCCCACCCCTTTAGTCGTTCCCCTGCGATCTTTGACTCTATACCTTGTTTCAGTATGTAATTCTGTTCATATATTCGTGTAAACTGATTTCCTTTGAATATTTAAGAACAAGGCTTTGGAAGTTCTCATTCAGGTCTTCCATGCATGTGCTGCAGTCACTGGCTCTTAGCTGCTCACAAGCATGGATAAAAGTCCAGATTAGTCTTACTTCTTCAATAACATGCCATCTCTATCTTGCTCATTCTATAGAATGCAGAGTAAACAATGTAGAGCAATGCTAAAATGCCACTACCACAAAGGAATGTGTGGTTTTTAAGAGCCCTTGAATTCAACATAAACTCAAGGGACCAAGAAAACCCTTTGGTAAGGCCCATGTATATGACACTGATGAATACTGTTTTTCTCCAATAAGAATGATATTCAATGAGTAAACTTGAAGATGTCCTGAAATTGTTCTTGCTTGTTGGCAGAAACAGATGCTGCAAACCTAAGCCAGCAAACAACACAGTTACATTGTTAGTGATGCCACAACTGAAAACACAAAGAAGCCAATGTTGGAAGCAGGCTGATGATTATGCAATTCAGCAGCTCCATCCCTGACATCCAACTGACCAATTGAAAGTTTTTTTTTTAGTTTAAACCTATAATTCACATCACAATGTCCACTACTTATTAAATAACATGGGTCTTCAAAACAAATGTTTTCTGTATAAGTTCTGCAGCCAAGAGATTAATGTTACTGCTGAAAAATTATATTTTTATTTAAACCATGCATTTCTGTTTACAGGTGGGGAAAATCTGTAATATCTGTGTAATGTTTGTTATTCGGTCAATATATATACTTACATATACTGTGACTTGCTATGTTTGAGACATTAAGACAGTACAGCAGTATGCTTTTCTCCAAAACCTTAGCACCCAGCCCTTTAGTCATTCCCCTGCAATCTTTGACTATACCTTGTTTTAGTATGAAATTCTGTACATATATTAGTGTAAGCGTTTTGGTGCAACATGCAGAAACAGAGACCATGACTCAAGTACATAAAACAAGCAGAACTGATTTCCTTTGTTGTTTTTAATATCTGTGTCTTTTTCCTTATTCGGTCGATATATAAAAAGCAGCAAGCAATAAATGTCTACATTCTCATGCAGTCGCTTGCAAACGTTTGAGGACCCATATTCACATTTAGTTAAAATTTTATACAGAAATAAACACGATCTCTGCATGGACTTGTGACATATTTCTGCAAATGTTAATGCACAGATAATTTATTTGCAGTTTTACACATTTTACACCCCACCTTGCATGCACAGCATGTTTAATATTTTCCATAACGTCCATCTCTGGGGACAGTAAAATATTTAATTTTAAATAATAAAATAGTTAAATGTTGATGTACGTTTACTGATGTAAAAGTCAACCTCTTTTCTTCTATAGTTTTCTTCACTGACTTTGGGACAATTGCTTCCAGGATTTTTTTATATGTAGTAGAAAGATTTTTTCCCTCAGTCCCATTAAGATTTCCTAGGCTTTTGGCTGCTTCACAACCCCAAAGCACATCAGTTCCACCATAATGCTTAAGAGTTCTCCTTTTTCCATCAATCATATTTTTGTTGACTGCTGGTGCCTAAAGAGTCTAACATTTCAAATTTTGTTTAATCAAACCATAGCATACATATTAAAAGCATGTATGTATCAATGCCACATGTTCAGGGAAAAACATTGGACTCTGCTTGTTGTACCTTTCTTTATAAAATATAATAGAATGTAATTTACTGTATTTACATAAGTGCACTATATTGCACTATATACGCGTTTGAATCCTGTATGTACAAATGATAAAATTGTGCAATAAATCTTAAGATTTAACGGTTAACTGATGACTGATAATGACCATTTGCTCAAAGGCCGTACAATTGCTTTATAGTGAAGACATGCAACTATAAGCAAAATACAAAATTAGTACATTAACTCTACATATACAAATATAAAGTAATCTGTAAAATCGTGTGTAATTCATATCTTCTCTTTCTTAATATAAGAAAAATATAAGTGAAAATTTAACTGATAGCAAGTATCAATAACTAGCTAACCCACAGATGTTGCTAAACAGTAAAATCTTGGATGAGTATTATCCATATTAAGAAACTAGTAGGTGTCTGTTATGTGGAATTTTGGAAGGTTGTTACAGGTTTCGAAAAATCTTGAGGGAAAGTTCATAGCCCAGGAACATAGTTGCACTCATGGGAAACCCTCTCATAGCGTTCACTGTGGCACCGCGGAAGAAAACCTAAATTAGGATTTGAAAAACAAAGTGTTAGAACCAGTTAAAACTATGATGACCAAACCTAACACTGTACCTGAATACTAAAATAATGCACAATTCTACAATATTTGAGTGATTTATCATTTACGTTTTTAATAAATCAACTCATATGTGAAGGGGAAAATGTGAAAGTTACTATCAACAGCGCCCAATATCATAAACTTTAGGTCACCATTGTCCTATGACCAATGCCAGCTATATGTATAGCTATATATGTCAATAATCAAGTAGTAACAAAAACATTTTCTATCATATTTTGCAAATATGCAAATAGCTTAAGGCTCAATACAATTTTCAGTATGATTTTCAACCCGTACAACTTTTTGAATGAGGAACAATGCAGTGTAGCACATCAGAAAAGAGATAATTTACATATATCAGACTTAAAAGTAGAGTAGACAAAAATAAGTAGACAAAAATTGCCTGATTGGGGTTTTAAAAGTGTCCATTCTACCTTACAGTTTAAGTTAATTAAATGATTCCAAATAATTTATCATAACAATGTAATTCATATAACGAGGTTGAGAAATTGATTTAAAAATTATCGATAACTTATTTTGTAACTCTTAAAACCATAAAAATGTCATTAATGGGCCCTAAACATTATGGGGAACTATAAAAAAATTAAGTCTAAATGTTGCTTATTTTCTACCCACTAAAGAAAAAAAAGGAGTGAAATTAAAGTGCAATGCTTTCATTTTTTACACTCTGTGACCTTATGGATCTTAGCCAATCTGGCATTCAGACAGGCAGACACATCAGTATCTTTTTATTTATGCAAGGTGAACCTCTAGTTACTGATTATGTTATTGTGCAAGAATGTTATTACAGGTCATTTTCTGTCTAGGCCTATAATAAATGCATTTCAATATAATAATGCACCTTTACCTTACCGACACGGCATAAATGTCTACCTATCTACACTGGTGAACTTACATGGAGTCCCTCCATCTTGTAACTCTGCATGATGCAATGGGCAATTCCTTTGTATTTCCTTTGGTGCATGGCGTCTGCCTGCAATCGACTTTTGATGACGTCAGCTGGCGTCGCTGTGACCCAGGATATAGATCCTGCAGGAAAATAAACATAAATTACAGAGTGAGACACAAGTGGAAAGCATCTCCAAGGAAACTGGTAGGAGTTGTTTCTTCAAAAGCTGCAGACCAATCCTTCTGTTCATCATAAAGCTTACCATCTATTAATATATACCATAGGATTATTTCCATGGTATATTTATGTATATTTTTTCATTTCTCTTCTATTGCATCTCTTTGTTGCTGCCTGAATGATGTTACCAATACAGATACAGATATTCTGATAAAAGACACTATCACTCTAGGTCTTTTTATATAGTTAATATGCTTCAGAAATTTTAGCTAAACAGTAATGACCAATTAATGTCAGCTGTCAACAGTGAAGTGTCAAACTTGATTCAGTCCTATACAATAGAATTTCTTAAAAGAAAAGTAGTCATTATTGAAGGGCAAGAAAATTGTTAAGCTTCCCAAAGTCTTAATTTTTTCTTAGTTTCTGTTATTTTACTCTTTTCTCCATCAGTTTATACAAGAGAAAGTATGTATATGTTCTAAAAATTTATTGATCCTCAATATGAGATGTAATGGGACAACAAATATATCAAGTAAGATCTTTGGATTAGAAAACTTGGAGCAGAAAGCATGGGGCACCTGAGCAAACAAACCAGAGTCTTGCATGTCATTTCATGTGATCAAACAAACATCCTGAATCAATGCAGTCTAGAAAAGATGCCAAAATATCACATTTGGATACAAACAGCTCTGTACCTGCTAATCCTCCAGCAAGCCATATGCAGCATGGGTGAGGGGAGCTGTACCCATTAGGGTTTAGCCAGTCACAAAATAGTGTGTATGGGATGAAGTAGAGGGCATAGCCAGGCACATCCCGCAGGACCATGGCTCCTGCACCTCTGTAGAGCCCTTGGAATCCCTCAGTTTGAAGGATGCTGCTGATGCAGTGAAGTGGGCCTCTATAGATGGGCTGGGCCTGCAGGCCTACTGATCGAAGAGGGACACTGCCGTTGCCAGCAAGGGTGACATTTTCTGAAAAAAGATAATATGTACACAGCAAGTAAATTAATATCTGTTACATTTTATTAATCCTATCTAGTCCTGTTCTATCTCATAAACTTTAGCCATTTTAACTCCATTTTGAGCTAGGTCCATTTTAAAATCTGCCTGAAAAAAGTGGAGACATAAAGAAGTGACCTTTAGTCAGTGGTCCCTGGGCTGGGACTTTAAACTGTGACCCTCCAATTACAAATGCAAGTTCTTAACTACTAGGCTATTACTGCCACTAGGCTACCACTGCCCAATTACTAGGACTTAATGGGAGATTAAGGTTTGGAGCATTCTGTGTGCTACTGTGTTTTCTATCATTATACAAATTTAGAACACAATGCTGTTTATTGTTGAATGCATTAAATTGTTTTTGAGTAAAGGCTCAAACACATTCAGATCATAACCAAGATACTGTACCTGTATGTTTTTTTGACTTCATCCATTAGTAATAATACAAGCACATGGCTATTTGTCATTGTGAACACACTCAAGCACCACAATGAAATGTGACCTCTTTTTAACCCATTTAACCCATCACATGTGCACACGTGGAGCAGTAGACAGCTATCAACAGAGCCCAGGGAGCAGTGTAGCAGGCCGGTATCTTGCTCAAGGGTACCTCACTAGGCCACCACTAGGTGTGAATTATATGCCTATGCATTTTTATTTTTTATCTGAATGCTACAGTTTTTTAAAATTATATGTAAATTATGTTATTAAAGGATAAGAGTAGATAAAATGCAGAAATGTGCACTTTTTATATCTGCATTATTGGATAAAACAATTTCATTTTCAAGTTAGAGCTCTTCATATTTGTGTTTTTTTTGTTTTTTTTTTAAAGTACTCTAACAACCCCCCATATTTGTTTTGACAATGCCCCTTTTTTAAAAAAACAGGCTCACCTTGGGCCACCTCATCAGAATTTCAGACATACCTGCAAGAACAGGCTGTGTTTGCATTTGAAGCCTGATTTTGACCAGGTCAACGGGGGCCCCCAAGCCTACTGATACCAGGCCGGTCATCATACTGGCCACAGTCAGGTCAAGCATACCAGACGAGTGCCTCCCATCGCCATAACGAAGCTTGCTAATGAGTCTTTGAGAGTTGCTGAAGAAGCCAAACACCATTGAGTTATAGAGAGTGATGCTAGCCAGGGGGAAGGAAAGGCCCTTGAAAAAGCCAGTAACCTAAGGCAGGAACAAAAATAAATAGGTTCCACTGAGATGAGGAATGGTTAGTGCATTCCTAAGACTTGTAAAGAAGATGTAAGCATGTTAGGGCTGACACCTAAAAGCCTCCAGAGACACTCCAGGATCAACTATTATATTACACATGCATGGGTAGAGAAATGCTTTCACTTACTGTTTCTTTTTTGTAGATGGTCACGATACAGTGAAGGGTGTTCTTGTACCCTTTGCCTGCTTGTAAACGTGTCTGTCAAACGCACAGGTGTCAGTAACAAGAAAGCAGACTCAAATTACAGAACTGTGACAGACAAATTGCATTGATTTTTTTCAAAAACAGTATATTTGCTAGTTTCTTCTGGACAAGAATAAATGTTAATACCTTTACTGTATCAAGTGGATGTCCCACAATCACACTGGAAGCACCTGGAAGAATGAAAACGTGTAAAAAACCTGCAGAATTATTTTAACAGGGATACCACAGGCCACTAAGGAGGACGAGCAGCTTTTCATGACAGCTTTGTGGGTGGACGTCCCAACAGTGCGCTCATGAATACCACTTTGTCCTCTTTGATGAATACCATACATTGTGCATTTTAGGGCGAATGCACAGACGCACAAAAAGCCCGAAAGATTGAAAACATAAAGCATAAGCCCAGCAAGCAACGCTGGACACTCCGAAAGCAGGGATTTTATGGTGGTTGGCCAAAGGCCGGTAGCCCCAGGACCCTCGTTTTCCTTAACTTGCAGTGCAAACAAACTTGAAACTAGCTGCTCCTGTTCGCCTCTGAAAAGACAATATCAACAGACCTTTACAAGCGGATGGAGCTTATTTCATATGCATAGTCAACAGGTTGTTTGCAACTATAATGCACCGCAAGTGCAGTAATGTTAGTAAGTGCAGAAAAATGAAAAAAAAATGAAGAAAACTGCACAAATAAACAAAAGTGCACCGACGCCCCATAAAGCTCCCGTCCTGTCATGATTTATGTGTGTTCAGACACTTTTGTAGGATTTTTCCAGGGAAACCAAGGCTCTTGCAAACATTTAGCCCTGTTAGGGGCTCCTTTCCTGAGACAAACAAGCGTGCGTTCAATATAATGTGGTCAATACACTGATCGTGCTTTAGCCTGCTTGTGGTTCGCGATATTTTCTTGCGCTGGGAGAGAGTCGCGCGTTGCCACCACACGTTTCTAACCAAGCGAGAAGATGCTGACTGGAATAAATAGGCGCAGAAAACACTCACCTCCTACCCACCCTGCCAAGAAATCCTCAAACTGAAAGAAAGTCATCTTACTCGACGACGCGTCGGCCGGGCATTCGGTGCGAGCACAGATGCTCTTCAAATATGTGAGAACATTTTAAGCCTTAAGGGTGTTTCAGTAACTGTAGCCTATAACACAAACGTGAAGCAGCACTGAGGGTAATAGCACAACTTTCCCCTAGATGTGTGCATTTTGTTGGTGGTGGGGGAGTGGTTGGAGAGATACGGAGTCCAGCGCCTGAGCGCCAATAGCGTTGCGAGACGGGCTGAGGGGCGTTATCAGGATCAAAACATATACCATAAGAACATATGGCTCGCTTCTCGGTATTTCTGCTCTCCGGTCGATCCTTTATAGCCTATCGTGCAAGGTAAAGGGCAATGGCACTAAAAGAAAACGCCTATTTTTGTTTTTATCTTACTTTAGACCACTTCTGATCAATAAGTGGTTCCAGGGAAGCCAACTTAAAGGAATCCAAAAACTTCTCTAGAGTGATTTCCTTAACAACCTTGAGTCGGTGTCATTTTTGTGAATGATATGTGTGAGTATGAACTGAGAGGTCTAGTTTGATAAAAAAAACAACAACCTTATTGCAGAGCCATCTTGATAACCCCACAGACCTTCTTAGCTGATAACCAAAACAACCTTAATGGAAATTTACCACTGCTGACCAGGCCTGAGGGTGCACTGCAGTCCCTGACCACTGTAAATTCTAGTTAACCTTACTTTAATAGAGCATGCCAACTGATTTCCCCTTAAAAAAAGTAAATTGGCACAGGAATTGTATGTTGCAAAACATGAACTGTGTACAATCGTTTGGATGCTTTTTTTAAAAGTCAGGTCCACTTATTCGAATAGACAGTGTATGCATAATTTTGTATGTGTCAGCTTTTCTCGTCACAATGGGAATGTGCAGGAATGACAATTGCAATATTTATGGGAATGCACAGCAATGCTTGGGGTATGAAATTTCAGAACTCTTCTGTATTTTCCTGCTGGACGATTGCAGCTGCTACAGTAATTATGAAAGGCCCTAGGGGTGGGTCTCTTTCGCAGATGTTTACAGCTTAGCCACAACTGTGAGGGACTGATAACATAGCTTATTTCCCAATAAACCCCTCATGCACTGGCACTTGACTCTTCTAGTTCTGTCTTGGCTTTCTCTTGTAAATTGACGAAGTGTACTAAGCAAAAGTCTGTGCATTGATCAGATATACTTACACATACTTAAAATAAAGGGGCTCAACAGGGTTCTTTTGGATGAATGCCATCAAACCTCCACTCTAAATAGCCTTCCAGTTTCTGCACTACATTACACATGAAAAGCAATGCACCCATAAGTTACTGGAGAAGAGATGTCTAGAACTGTCAACAGGTTTTGGTCGCTTAAGGAGTTAAAGAACTTCCACATAATGTAAAGGTTCAAAGTTCTTTCTATGGCTGTATACTCAAGCTAAGAACAATTTAGAAATCTAAATTTTATGAGTGTTTACCACAAGCACAAGCACAGACATGCTGAAGCTTGCCTCTTGTAGGTTGAATTCTCATATGCAATGCATTTGCCACATCAATCCACCCAAAAGGCTTCTCGATGACTAAATGGAATGTAAACCCATTGACATAATATATATATTATCCAGAGAAACTGGTTCTTTGTTTAACTGGTTGCTGCAGGCTATTTTGCCTTATGATTAACCCAACACCAGTACAAAAGTAAACTAATTCTCCCATTATAACCTTTCCCAGGGCAGGTTAAGTCAGGCAAGGACAGCCAAACATCTGATTAATCATGTAGTTTGACCGCTATGAGACTCATAACTATTCACTTGCATTTGCCGTACTGACTTGGAAACAATATACAATATATTGTTATATTACTTTTTATGACTGCATAATTAAGTCAATGTGCAGAGCAGCAAAGCGTAATTACATTTACAGTATGTGTAAAGGTTGCTCTTTTTTTACAAACCAAGGACCTGGTGCAAGAATGAAGATTGGTGTTAAATGGAGATCAACAAAAACAGGAAATTCAGATGGATAAATAGACACAACATCAAAACAGTCATTTGACATACCTGTGGTGATATAAGTATCAGTATGTTCAGCCAAAGATGCAGACAGACTGTAATGTTTTCCCTGTTGGTTTTCCATTTGGTACTCTTTTTTTCCATTTGGTAGGCTTTTGCGGAAGAAAGGGGTTATTTGGAGCAATGCCATAGGAGAACCATGTTTGGGTCTATAAAGAAACTTCCAAGGTATAGTTCTTTGAAAGAAACATTTGGTGCAGGATGTGAGTGTGAAGAGTTAAAGACCTTCACATAATGAAAACCAAATTAAGGTTTCTCCTTAAACTGTAATGTTTTTTATGATTGCAGAATCTATTCAGCTGATCAGATCATTAAGAAGATCATTGCTTCGCTTGTCTCTGATATGTGAAATCCAAAACACCTTCACAGGTTCAGATTGCAGGGGTGTAAACTTAGAAATGTGACCTCCTTTGAGGGAAGTGTATTTAGCTCAGACTGCAGGGTTGGACTCATATAACACTGAAGTTGGTGGACTGTCGGAGTACAGTGATGTTAAACTTTTTAGTTTAACTCATATTGCTGATCAAATAACATGAAGTCAACTATCTGACTGTGGTTTTGCTTTGGCAACTAGCTTATCCTGCTGAAACAGAACATAATAATTGTTCTTACAAAAACCGCTTGCTACACTACTTCTTAATTAACATCTTTAATTAAAGTTTTTTTTAAAGTCAAGTGCATAGTTCCTCTCATCATGAAATGTAAATTTCATTGCCATGGGTCTGGAATTCCTAAGCGCTGACATTTCCTGTCTGCTCAGTTAGAGGTATGTTTTGAGTAGACACCCTTTGGTCTCTCTGCATGAGCTGGAAAACAGACAGCACATAAGCAAAACTCTACCCTGTCCTGACTTAACAAAACATGTTTTTTGTCTGTGTTTGTGTTGACTGAAGTCACAGTGGGTGATCATCAGGAGTCATTAACCTTGACTTTAAACAAGGTTCATCCCAGTTGTCCTGGAACGACACTGCAAATGTTTTTTTCCTAAAAAAAAAAAAAGAAAAGAAATGAAAAAAAGGGGTGGCCAAGTGGTTAGGACGCTGCCTTTGGGACCTGAAAGTCGCAGGTTTGAGTCCCAGCCTGGACACCACTGCAGTATCCTTGAGCAAGGTACCGTCCCACTACACTGTTCTTTGAGCACTGCTGATAGCTGGCCGCTGGTCCACGTGTGCACATCTGATGGGTTAAATGCAGAGGTCACACTTTGCTGTGGTGTTCACAATGACAAATAATCACTTTCACTTCACTAAACAAAGCTGTAGTGCCCTGAAACAACCTAGAACTAGAACGCACCTAGAACTAGAACGTGGCTGTTTCTGAACACACACTCGCACACAAATTCACACAAAACACAAATAATGGAGTCAGATTTATCTCTGGTAACTATCTCTGGTCACTGAAGTTACAGTTATCTCTGGTAACACTAAAATCATGTTCAAATATGTCAGAGCTCAGTGAAACAGGCAGAGGAGTTCTGTCAGTGTTGCGTAAAAGAGGAGATATTGTATTGAACTGAATTTAATAATTGTTGTTATGTGCTGTTATACAGTGTTGTTTTGCACGTTATTAATATCATGAGTTTTGCAGAAATGTAAATATTGTCAGCATCATCACAAAATCTTGCATCCCCAAAAAAGCAGCTTTAAAGGAATGTAAATTTGAGTGTTGTTTAATGGACACTTCATTTGGAATCATTTTTGCACCATTTCTATTAGGGGAAAAAAAATTAAAAACAACCAAAAAAGAAATACAAGGTTCTGTTCTGACAGCAACAATATTTTTTAGATTTGTACTAAATATGACATCAAACAAACAAAAACAAAATAAAACAATTTAATCCTGACATGTTAAATATTATTTTTTTGTGTATATGTTACTATTACATGTACATTCTACAGCAAGTTGGAAGCCATAAGGGTAGGTTGGATGTCAGTTAAAACACACAGTATGATTTTCTTCTAACAATGGTAGACTAACTACATGAATGATTTGGTTGATACTCTTAGCTGTTTGGGGATGACAATGCTGCTAGATTTGTCTGTGCACCTGCAACCTACTGTTAAATGGTGATGCTGACTGATTACCACCCACCATTCCCCAATGGTAAACATAAAATATTTTTAGGGTGCCAGATTGTTTAGGGCTGTCATTGTTTAGCTGTTCAAAAGTAAAACTGTGCTTAATTGTTTGTCACTTTTGAATAGAGACTAGAGTTTTTATTCCTGCCATTCATGAGGTGCTCTTTTTACTTCAGCACTGGCTACTGCCTTATGTTGCTTTTATTTTCCATTATGACTGTGAATAGGTCCTGCATCTATGAAAGCACCTGACAAAACAGGTCATGTGGCTTAAGTGTAATGTCTCTGTATGGGATTTTATGGGATTTTTAGCTGTAGAAGTTCGTATAATGATTAGCTTGCTTTAGCCAGTTAGTGGGAAATGTGTTACTCAGATTTGATTCCCTATAGAAGAGTTTACACAGTGTTCAGAACATACCAGTCGATTTTAAAAAGCTATTCTGCTTATCAGTTCACTTCTTGAGAACAGTCAGTGGCAAGAATGGGGTGTACTAGCCTTCAGATGCCAAACTTTCCCTGAAAGACTGCACATTTTATTCCTCAGTTAGTTGAAGCTCCTTTTTCTGTGGATATATTTGTTTTCTGCTCACATCTGCCACTTCCAACCTTTTTTGGTTCATTTTTTTAGGCCAGAATGATTCTGAAATGAGGAAAACAGCACTTAATAAACTTCTTAAGCTCTTATACATCTTATGCTGCAGGTCTATAAGTCATTTAGACTTTTATGTCTATTATTATAACAGTGTCATTTTACAATTAGCAGTAATTGTTATAACAGATACTATAATATTTGTAACATGACATGTAGCTTGTGACATGTAGCAAAGTGTCATGGCATCAAACATTGTAGTATATTAATAAAACATAATATGTCATGACATAACAGCATATGGCATCGTCCATGACGTTTAGGGCGTGATGATGTCAAGCTATGAAATAGGAATCAAGAAAAAGTGTTAATGTTAACTTTTAGGTGATAATGCATTTAGGCTACTCTGCTCAATGCTGAGTTTATTTTATAACTTAGAGCTGAATATGGAATACCTTTCATGAGTCATCTGATTTATAATTGATATGTTATCACCAGTTTGATTAAATTAGTACAGTGACTGGAAAAGATAATATAAGTGTGATGTAATTGGAATCTGGCATTATTTTCCACACTATCAGATCAGTTGCAGAGCAGTCAGGTGGCAGGTGGCTGACCTCATTTTTTGGAATTTGTCCACAGATTTCTACATAAATGATGACAGTCCAGCTGATTAGCAGACGTTTCACCACACCCCCAATTCTTGATCAAGGGTTGGCTGCTGTTAACCAATAGAATTGGCCTGTACCAGTTACAGAATTTCCGAAATGATCTACTGACTAAAGGTTTAGATGATGCTGTCTGGTTCTGCCTTGGATATTATTGCCCCATATGTTGAAATAATCAGGGATAGTAAACAGTGATAAAAGTAGTTGTTTGTTAACCAGACTCATTTCAATATCATGTGGATTTGCTGAATAACTTTTTTCTCTGAATTAGTCTACAGTCTTGACCTGGATGTACAATTCTAGAAAAATACTAGGTGACAAACCTATAAAAAACGTTCTTCACAGTCACACATCTCACACAAGAACTATCCCATGAAACTTTCTTAAAGGATGCAAATGTTCTTCTTTTGTGACATTGCTACAAGGAACCCTTTTACCATGTTGAGTGTATAACAGTATATTTGAGGAATAGTACAGTTAATTTAGGTGATTGTTAGTCTTTTAGAGACAGATTTACACAGCTAATTTTATATAGTTACCACTTGACAGAATATTCTGTTTTTTACTCTTTGCCTTCAAATGTTTACACCTTTAACAAATCTTTTGTTTAAATAACTTTTATGTAACCTAATGGCAAATTCATATTGTTATTTTCATATTGTAATTGATGCCTAATAAACATTCTCAGTAACAACACTTTTATATGATGGTCAAACCAAACCAAGGTTTTCTAAACAGGGGCTCCTAGCCTTGCCACAAAGGACACAATGGCCAAAGGGGCAGGTTCTTGAGCACCTAAAAATGAGCCCCTGCACGTGCCTGCTCACAGACAAGCTGTTCATGACTAAGCAAGCTACTGCTCACTTTCCCAGTATGCTTTGAGAATAACAACTAATTACTGTGAAGTCCAAACTTTGGCAAGAAGCCTGACCTATTTCTCCCAGAATGCACCATTCTTACAGCACTCAATTGTATAAAGGAGATTACTGCAGTGTTTAAGCTGTAAATTTACACCAGAACTTTTTAGCCAAATACCCATAGGCCCAAGGCCCAGTACTCAAGCTGCCTTTGGACTGCAAATAGATATTTTGAATATGACCACTGGACACACACCACACACAAATACACAATGTGGCATACAGTATAAGATGGTTAACAGGGTACTAGTGCCAGAGCATGTGGACCACTAGTACACAGTTAGGCACAGAATAAGTGGCATTATTAAAAACGCTAATCAAAACTACATAGAGTAATAACATAGAAATAAGCCATATTAACCTGTGCTCTCCAACCTTATTATCAAGAAAGGAAAAAGTGCAACTACTAGACTGAAAAAAGTAATAAACTAAACTTACTTGATTCAAATGGGTTATAAGCAATGTATTTTAATATCAGTGACACTAGGAAATTCAATGGATTATGTTTTCATTGCAGACAAAAACTATATAGCATTAACTTCTTCTTGGCAGTAGTCATCAGGCCTCAGTGTAGGATCAGAACGAACATGCCATTGACATTCTTCATATGAGGGTGTGACCTAGCAGGCTGCTGCTCCTTTTTACCTCCCCTCAGCTTGCTTACTACAGGCTGAAAAAAGTTGCTTTGCAATAAAACAGACTTTGAGGCACTTTGAGACTAATAGAACTTCATCATCTCAGTCACTTTAATAGCAATGATAACAAGTACCCTTTCCTGAAAAAAAAGGTTGTAATAATTCATATTCAAGTAGTGTTCTAGGGCTGGCTATGCCAGTTCCTATTCAAGCCGGTCAGATTGAGAGAAACTAAATTCAGATTGCATTTATTGGAGTTGCACTGTGATGCCTATGCTCTTTCTCTGTCCATTTGGCTTAAAAGTCGTATGCACAGACTAATAGTAAAGCTGATGTGAGAACTTGAACATCAGATTCAGCATATTGCACAACATTTGCAGAAACTACAAAAGTATGATTTAACAAGTTAAGCATTGTCCTCCCTTCCAAACTCTACCAGTACAATTTACTTGAAGGTGGAGAATAGACTAAATGGATGCTTTACTGGTGCAGAAAGTCTTTAATACTAAATACTAAATGTTTACCATATTTTGTTTACGTGCTGCATTTCTGTGCACTAGGGGGCAGAAGAGTATAATTTATTCTTCAGTAACTGTGCTTCGGAGTCCTTTGCAGTCTGCCCAAGTGAAAACGCACCCTTTCTTTCTTTAAATTACCACTGACCTTTTCTCTGTCTCAGGGGATTTATATCATGGATCGTGAGAGTCCTGACTGATTCCTTCACCTCATGGAGAAGGCAAATACCCAATCCTATGTAAAGTAATCCAGTTCTTTCATTTCCCAAGAAATGTAATTTTGTTAAACATAATCTGTTTAAAGCAAAACATTTGATATCTTTTTAGTTGCACTAATACATAATACATTAAATACACTGATAACCAGGATAGACCTGAGTGGATTCCCCATTTTACTTTTGGACTAAATCTTGTGAACCTGTTTATTCACATATACTGTAATTTTAGTCAGTCATGTGTGATTAGATATAACAGTAGAGTAAAATGCAAAGATATGACTTGAAAATCAAATGCCATCTTTCCTAAGGAAAAAGAAATGAACTTTGAACATGTTGAACTGAATTTCACTTGTTTAGTGAAATGTGCCCCAGCTAGACGGGAAGTGAACTGGATATTCTGGGGAGTATGATGAAGGCTTTTTCAGTAACTAATCTTAAAATGTATAATTCAGGAACTGAATGATTGAGTAGCTAATATAAAACCAAAAGCTAACATGTTGCAAAGTGGCATAAGATGTGCTAAGTAAATGACATTGTGTACAACTGCTCCTCTATCTTCTGTTTTTAAGTAGACCCATGTCTTGTAACTATTATTTATTTAATAATTATTGTTATTATTGTTATTGTTGAAAACATTTCTGAACATAAGATTACAAAGGTATTTCATCATACATAACATCTCAGTTAATGGCTAGAAAATACTGTTGAATGTGCGAGACCTTATGCTGTGATAAATACTGACACATGGTTTTGGGAGTACCCTTTAATTTAATGTAATCCACCACGCATCAAGAAATTTAACTTGAAACTCTGTTATGCAATGAAAAATGCCTAACTTTGTAAATTTCATTAGCTGAGAATACTTTACAACAGTGTAATAACTAGAGCAGATGTAAGTCACTTTAGTATAAGGGCCTTTATGTCAATACAATACAATTTGCTTTATAAAACGTGCCATATGAAAACTGATGCACTGTCCATAAATACTGAAATCTTGCTTCCATAATGTGTAATTTATTGTTCATGCATGTGTCATAAAGATCCTATGGAGGTAGCCTTTAAATCAGGGTCTCAAACTGACTACTAGCTAGGAAAGTGGAACTGGTTGAAAAAAATTTTTTAAATATAAATTTTAAATACATAAGCTATATTGTCCAATGTTTTACGAACATCTTAGTTAATATTTATTACTAATTCTTCTGTGAACACAACACTTTCTCTAACAGATTATGGTGATAATAATAATAATAATTAAAATAATGATAATAATGGCTTATTTATAAAACAATGTAAATGTTATTATAAGAATATCATTATTAGTAGTAGTTGTAGCAGCAGCAGTAGTCACAATAGGAGTATAAATACAGTTTTTTTCACAATTCATCACATCATACCTTTTAAAAGGTATTTCTTGTTTTCCTGTAAGCCTTAATCGAAGTGTGGTGACCTTTGTCTGCCTGTAAAAAGTTTTTTTTTTAATTTCTGATTATGTCACTGTGCACCACTGGGTGGGGTAAATGATAATACTTGGTTACATTAAAGTTCACCTCCCTCTCCCACCACCCACACCTATGAGGGAATCACTCAGCTAGTATAAAGACCATACCTGATACTGGGTGCCACTCAAATACGTCACATTACAGAACGAAAATGTGCTGTAATATCTGATTCATGTTTGACTTCAAGTCATGACCTTTATTAAGAATTACATTTTTGATTTAGTAGCATAAACAAATGACAGCAAATGAATTACTCTGCTCATAAATTACATAACAGATATGTCACTATGACTAATGGCATTAGTTCATTTGGTTTTGGGGAAAGAAATGGAGGAGACGAAATATCACAACTTTATCTCAAAATGGTTTAAACAATGAAAGGCCAATGGCTACTGGATGCATAGAAACTTTTTAGGAAGAAAAAAATAGAATACGAGGCAGTCCAGAAGTAAAGTAATTTACATATATAAAGTATTATGTTTTAAATTATGTGCTTTGTAACCAACACAGAGCATTTGTTAAGTGTGCTACCCAACACAGGAAACAAATATGTAAGTTAGATGAAAATAAAGAATTGAGGTGTAGCCTCTGAGGTTTAAGAGGCTGGTCAGTCTTGCTGTAGCCAGCCAGTATCAGCAATAGAATTAGATAGAATTGAATGTTCATGGTGAACTGGTAATAAGCAGATGAATCTGTAACAGGTGAAAGCATCATGATTGGGTGTAAAAGCAGCATCCACCAAAGGCTCAGTCTGGGTCATTGTTAGCATTGTCTGAGAAAACATCATGTTACTCTGACAATATAGGATCATGAGCTTGGGAGCACTTTTAAAAACTACATAACGTTTCTTAACACAGTCCACTGCTGCATCAAGAAATGCAACCTAAAACTCTGTTTTGCAGCCATACATCAATTCTATACACTGAGTTCTCTGGTTGGGTTAATTTCAAATGGACAAAAAGACAATAAATATGTTTCAGCTTGTTTTTTGAGAAAAATCCTTGTTGGGTTTTCTATGCTAAGACGAAATAGACCATCCAGACTGTTATCAATGACAGCTGCAAAAGCCACTATCTGTTATAGTATGGTTGTGTGTTATTGCCCATGGCATGTATGACTTACGTATGTGTGAAGGTGCCATCGACAGAAGCATATATAAGGTTTTAGAGAGAAATATGCTGCCATCAAGGCAAAGTCTTTTCCTGCGAAGTCCATACTTATTTAAACGAGACAATGCCAGGCCTCAGACAACAGCAACCTGCTGAAGTCCTGTATCAAAGAAAAATGGACAGAGATTCCACTTGTTGCAAAACACCAATAATTACATCCTCAGCTCCCCCAAAAATAAAAGAGTAATTAAAAGCAAAGGTGGCATATCACAGTGGTAGACATGGCTCTGTCCCAAATTGTGTGTGTGTGTTGCAGGCATCAAATCCTAAATTTGTTTTTGTTTACAAAATACTTTTATGATGATCAGCAAAAACATCAGAAGTGCTTTTGACAAGTAAATAAATGTTAAAGAAGAAAAACAAATAACAGATTCTAGATTTTATGGCAATTTACAAAATGTCCAAACTTTTGCGGAAATGAGGTTTGTATATATTATACATATTTTCATATATTGTATATATAACAACAAAGTGGTGTGAAATTAACAGTAAAATTGTAAGAGAATCAGTGAATCTGATGTGTTTACGAAACTAAAATTTTAACTGCTCCTTACGGTTGAGCCTTGTATTGATGCTATCATGTTGCTGAAGTGTAATTAGCTGCAAATGAGCTGATGCTGAAGTATTGATTAATTACCAAGGGGTTTTGTTTCCATTAGTGCAGGCACCCTCTCATTTGTAAACTTGATCTTTACAGTGATCCTGTATGCATGCAGACTGTAAACACATGGTGATGCATGCTGCAATGGCTTGGGAGCAGATGTACAGGGCTGATTTGCATTCAATAAATCCTTCCTTTAAAAGTCAAGGGCAACAGAGAACTCAGAATGGGGAATACAAATTTGCCAGGCTACCTGACTCTGAGCTGCAACTGTGGCAGCAAACACAAACAGCCTAATGCTTTAACTGATTGGTGTTGTAATGGATAGGATACAGATCCATACAGATACACATACTGTAAAGGGATGGTTTAATGAAAATCGAATTTAGAAATTTTTTTAATTGCTCCCAAAGTCTGCTTCTTTAAGTTTTGATTTGGAGCTAAGAGGCTAATGTAGCTAACAGGTAATAAATCAGCATCAGTTAAACTGGATGCCTAAATCATCACAAACGTTTAGTAATGCAGTAATTTTAGTAATTTCTATTAACCTTTATATGGGGGCTAATGATTTTAAGTCTTTATGTCTCACACTGGGTATTACTACATTATATATTTTTATATAATAATATAGCTATATTATAATATAAATAATAAACACAAGAATTCAGATATCTGTAGGCTCAGATAATCACACCATTTTCCATTTTCATTGTTTCAAGTTTTTCACTTGTTTTGAAAGTCTACTTTTTTCATTAGAGGTGCACCAGCCAGATAGCTGAATATATTAGGGAGCAGGTGAACAGTCAGTTGATGTGCTGGAAGCAGGAAGAGTGAGAGCACGCAAGGATCTTAGCCACTTTGACAATCACCTTATTGTAATGGATAAACAAGTCAGAGCATCTACAAAATGGCAGGTCTTGAGTGTTCCAGGTGTGCAGTAGTTAGTACCTACCAAAAGTGATCCAAGAAAGGACAACTGGTGAATCTGTGAAAGGATTATGGAAACCCAATGCTCACTGATACATATGGAAAATAATGTCTAGCCTGCTTGGTCTGATCCTAAAGAGGAGCTCGTGTTGAACAAAATGTTAATGCTGATTCTAATAGAAGGGTGTCAGAACACAGAGTGCACCACAGTCAGAGCTGTTTTGGCTTCATGAGGGGACCTACTCAATATTAGGCAGGTGGTGTGAATGTTACGGCTGATTGGTATATTACTGTATGTAGAAGTATGCCTTGATTTCATCAGTTATCTTTAGATACTGATGACATGATGTGCTTGGTCTTTTCAAAATCGAACTAGAGGTGGAGTCTGTTTGTCTGTACTTTTGCCTATTTGATGCAAACGTGTGCAGTTTGCACAATATTAACTGGAGGGGTATAAATTATGATTAGTTTTTATAATTTCTACTACTTGATAGTTACATTAGCTGGTGCATCCAATTGTGTATAGTTTTTTTTCTCCAAACCATTGTTGTTGAATGGTTCAGTTAAGGTTTGCTGTGTTCTTTACCGCAGAACTGGTCACTTAGGCTGGTCATGTCTAAAGAGAGAGCAAGCAGAGTGAACACACTGGTGAATTTGAGACTGTTGGATGCACATGCACGACTGTGGTACTCTGCCAAAGAGAGAAAGGTTAACACTGTCCTTAAGTCACACGAGGAGACTTCGGAAGTGTGAGTCACACGAGGGGAGTTCAGGGAGAGCGGGCGGAGGTCTGTGAGGTGCTTATGTAAAAGCTGTGCTTCCCCCTACAGCAACAGATTGGGACTAATGCAGAGTGACACTCCTAAAACCGGAATTGGCTGAGAGTTGCGTGGCATGGCCAGGCAGAGGCTGACTGTCCTGGCCGCAGGTTCGCTGAGGTTTCTGCAAGATTAACACCGGCTCCCGCAGAGGAAATTCACTTTGCCCAACTAAGAAAAGAGCAAAATAAACATTTCAAAGCATTTTATTATTATTATTATTATTATGTATTTTTTTCTCTTTTTTGGCAGTTATCTTCATTTGGACATGCTGTAGCGCAGACCCTTATTGAAAATTCCCATTAATTTAATTTTACCAATAATAAATTATAAAATGTATTATTAAAAAGTCTGTTGTGTTGTATAGTTTGATCAGTTAGATCAGTTAGTCTTTTATTGAGTAAACCTCAACTGGACACAACTTCAATCCATCCTGCCTTTTTAAAAACTGCTTCTTCCATTTTGGGTCATGGGAAAGCTGGAGCCAATCCCAGTTGTCTCTAAATTGTTTAGGTCTAAGTCTACTAAACTGAGTTGCTTTTATATACTTTCTGTTGACCATATTAGTGCAAATAAATGTATGCATAACAAAAGTGCATCATATATATTTTCAGTGGGTTTGACTAAATTTATTAGGTTTTTCACAACACAAAGCTGTTTGTGTAACTCTGGAAAGATCTTTTAATATTCAAAAGTGTCATTTCAGTTGTGTTGAAACACTGTCCATCAGCTGAGATTATGTACAGAGCTTCTTTTTTTTCCTATCCTCTACTGCATTGTTACACCATTATGTTATGCACATAATGTAACGTTTTCTTCTCAAAACATAGCAGAACATACTGAAACTGCAACTTTTCTGTAAGAGCAAGCACAAAAGATGAAGCTGTAAGTTCTTGCCATGCCTTTTGCTGTATGCTCACACCTTAGTGTGACAGTGTTCCATAGGGACGTGCCTTCAGCCAGTGTCTCTTCCTTCTACCAACTTTGAATAAATAAATAAAATACTCTTCTAAAGGCTATGCTACGAGCTGTCTTTCATGGCTTGTATGTGCTTCTGATCTGCCTACTGCTAGAGCAATCTACAGTTACCCAAACCAAAGCCCATATCTAAGACTCATGCTAAGACTGGAGACACAAACATAAAAGTATTGCTTAGTGATGGACCAGATCAGCTGTAAGCATGCTGTGGATTACATAAGCAGGTTTGAAAAGTTCAACGTGGAGTTTTAGAAAACGAAGCATATGCTTGAGAGCACAGCTCCATCCTGGCAGTGTTTTGTGCTTAGTCATTGCTGGCATTTCTCTGCTGTGCTGCCAGGCCCGCCCTGTGCCGAGGCATCTGGAGGAGAGCTGTCATTGGTCATGTGCACCTTTGGAGCTGTCGAGCTTTTCACTCATCATAATGTACCTGCAGGAGACTTCGCTCTGATGATCGTCACATTGTTAATCTGCAGGGTAATGGCTGCAGAGAAAAAGACAAACAGAAAGCTAAAGAAATAATCTTTAGCAAACACGCTAAACTGCACAGTTAAAAGTGCCAACAGACAGTTAAATACACTCTATATAGAGTCCAGAGTGCCTGTCTTGAGTTCATATCAGTCCATTGTGGTCTCACATCACTGGAAAAGATAATTCAGTGTTGGTGATTTTATTGCATACATCATGAGTTATCTCTGCCAGAAATTGACACTTTAGTTAGATATTCGCATTTATCTCTTTGAAGACTTTTATTTTAAAATATCACACATTCTTGTGGGATTTCCTGACATATAAATACACACTTTTATTTCTCTGATAAAGATGTTAGTAATCTTAATATAGCATTGATATTTCTTAAATGTTTAAAGCCCACTCCAAGCAACCAATCATATTGCAAAGGATTGTTTTACTGGTGATTACTGGAAATAAAATTGGTCTGTCAAGAAGTATCTCTTCACATTTTTCTTTAAAAAAGTGCTTTGAATTACATAGTTTCAACATTAATATATTACACCAACACTATTTTTGAAAATTGAGAATAGCTATATAACAATTATTGTATTGCTGTAATATAATTTATTCATTAGACTTAATTATTTAGACTTGCCATTTTATATTAGCTTATTATATTAAACACTATGTAAGTGAGCTGGAATTGAATGTTGTTAAGAACAGTATTTGGTGCCATTGTACAGCTTGATAACATGGATTATGCATTATTTACTAAAATTCTTAATGTGGGGATGATGTAAAATGTAAATTATCTGCATGTTGTGTAAACCCATATTTAATTGAAAATAAAACAAAGACAACATATCAAATGTTAATCCTGAGAAATATTTTTGTTTTTTCAAATGGTGTTGGTTCACCTCTACCTTAATGCTGTAAATGCTTGGGAACTGAAAAGACCAGTTTTGAATGTAAAATGTTGCCCCATTCTTGCCTGATATATGATTTCAGGTCTGCTTTGTCATGTTTGATTTATGATGTTCCAGATGTTTTCAGTGGGTGAGAGGTAATATGTGAAGTTTGGCATTGTTTTGCTGAAACATCATTCTGTCCAACAGTCTGTATATCTTGCTCAGCAGTTGGGTGGAGCATGCATATTTGGTAGTTGTGTGAAGAAATGTCTGGGCAATGGAAAAATCTGGACCAGAGAAGGACTTTACCTTGATCTGTTACTTCTTACACTGCAATGTCACATGTGCTCCCTCACTTGGAAAGAACTGCATCTGAACTTGGTATATCACACATTCTCAGGGGATTTTCTGCAGGAAAAACTCCTGCAGAACAAAAACAGATTCATATCAACAGTTCTCTCCCTGAATACCTGTGGTCTTTATGGTTTAAAGCTAATTCTTGAATTGACTGAAAAAGGTTTACTAAAGAGACAAAAGATTTTTAGGACATTTTTGTACAAATCATAACATTTTCTGAGGGTCCTCAAGGGATTTATGTAAACAATCAAAAACCTACATGATTATATTCTTGTCCTTCTAGAGCAATAGAGCAATATCTCCCTCTGCGGCTGAGCTGCTTGCCTCCTTTCTAGTGGGAAGTCTGATGGCATTTTATATAATTGTTTCATTTCAGACCAAGTGATGTTTGGGGGGTGGATGACAAACAAAAGGTAGTTCGTAATCAGCACATCCTCTTAAAAGTTTCACAGGCAATGCCGGAGCCGTTTGTTTGGTAAATCACCCATGAAAGGGTTTGTTATTGTGTCCCATGGACAAAGTCACTGCTCTCCTCTCTGGCCTTGAGGCTTGATTATGTTCTGTCATTGCCTTAAGTAGGACTGAATGCTCATATTGGCTTTTTGCCACAGCGGCAGCATCATGCCCGCCCCTATTTTCTGCAGCTGACCTGGGTAGCCGCAGCTGCTGTAGTCTCCAAATAGCACTCTACTCCTACGTTGGGATGTTTATTGGTTATACTGGCTTGAGGCAAAACCCAAGATGCTCATTATGGAATATGAGAAACAGCCAGGATTCCTTTTATCACGACACATGAAGAAAATCCCCTTTTACCTTCATTTTTAATCTTCTTTTCAAAGTGAAGTCAGTCATGATCCACATTTGCATATTTCACTCGTATATATTTCTGTTTCTTTAATTTTGTTTGTTGACCTGACCTAGGCCTAGTTTTCACATTGCTCTTCTACAATTGTATCTGGTTACGCTTCCTTTCTGTTTGACTTTGACTCGGTGGGTATGTTGTGTATTGTTTTTGTGATACAACAGGCAGCATGAAATATAATAAAATGCATGATTGCTCAATACATAAAAGTTATTTTTTTAGAAAAGAAATGAAATCAAATAGTGTACAGAATGTTATTATTCATCAGCAACCATGGCCTGCTGAAAAAAACACCTTCAGTTACAAATTGTTTATTGCAGTTGTTAGAATTTGGAAATCCTCAAATGAGTTTTGGACACAAGTGCTGGTAACGATAGAAAGTTTATTATTAAATTCCAGGTCTTCAAAGCAGGGGTCAAAAACACGGCAACCAAGAGCATCAAGGACAAAGACAGAAACGTGGTCGAAGTTCGGGCCAGGGTTCAAAAACACGGTAAACAGGTTCCACACAGATAATCCAAAATCACAGTCGAAAAAACAAACAAAAGTCAGATACCGGCAACCAGGGATGAACAGGGCAAATCCAAATCTCAAAATCCAAAGTCCAAAGAAAGTCAAAATCCGAAAAGTCTAACAAGAATGCAAAAACGCTCAGAGTCGCAGATAAAACAATACGAAACCTCGCAACGAGTGTCTGTTCAAGCCGTCCTTAAAATGCCTGTCCTGATGTCCCCTAAACGAGTATCAGCTGGAAGGGGCGTGGTACCTTTGAAGGTGCTGCACGATGACAGAACTTTTTTTGTCAAATCTCTGAAAGTTACTGTTTTTCTCTGAGAGTGTATGCTGATTTGTCATAAATGTTAGTACCGTCAATTCACCCAATTATCTCTAATATTTATTATAATATTATTGTTTTTTAAAATACATACGAGAGGTTAAAAGCTTTGACAGTTCTTTTTAAACTGTATTGTATTGCTTCTTCTAACAATATATTATCAGTTATGTGTTGTATATAGGGCGGCATGAAAGGTCCTGGGTTCAATTCCTGGGTTGGCCATGGGTGCCTTCATGTGCAGAGTTTGCAAGCTTTCCCTGTGTTCGCGTGGGTTTCCTCCGGGTTTCCTCCGGGTGCTCCGGTTTCCTCCCACTGTCCAAAGGCTGCAGTAGGTTCATTGGATACTCTAAAATTGCCCATAGGTGTGAATGTGTGTATGAATGGTTGTCTGTCTACGTGTTGCCCTGCGATGGGTTGGCCACCTGTCCTGGGTGTACCCCGCCTTAGGCCCGCAGTCAGCTGGAATTGGCTCCAGCTTCCCCGCAACCCGGAAAAGGAAGAAGCGGTTTAGAAAATGAATAGATGGATGGATGGATGTGTTGTGTATATAGGATGGCAAACATATGAATGTAAAGCCCATTAGCATTCCAAAAGATAATGAAACTAATCTAATCTTTGGACTTTTGCCTGCTTTTAATTAACATTTAGGAATTAGTTTGCTTATTATCTGACTGTGCAATTACTTTGCTAATTTAAGTAGATTTTATACCAAAGCAACACATATATTATCACATTTTATTTGAACTTTAAATCCCCATCTGGTGGTGCCTTTCAGTCGGCCATGCTTTCTCTATTATACATGCACATGTGGAATGGAGTGGTGAATTCTTGAAAGGGGCTCAGCTTTAATGTAACTTTAATACCTTCATCAGTGTCACACTCCTCTGTATCACTAATTCGTGATTTTTAATTGTTACATTAAGCTCTCAGACTACACTACTAGAGAAATGTGTATTTTTCAAACCACTTCTTTTTTATCTTGGCAACATCCACACAGTGGTGTTATCCTCCATGTACTGGGTGAAACAGGTGGTGTAAACAGATTTGATGAATGAATAATAATATACGTGTTCTAGGCAAACATCCACACAGTTTACTGGGAACAGATGGCAAATACATGATAAGAGCACCCAGGGTGCTGTCTTTATGGATTTTGTTGTTGTTTATTATTGTTGTTTGCTGCGTAGTGTGAGGTAACACTGCATGTCTAGACGAAATTGAAGCAGTTTCTCATATCTCATAGCTTGAAAAATAAAATCCATTTACATTTGCCTTATTTAAGGACACTCTGAGCTTGAGCAAACAAAAGCACAGTGTTTCCATAAGAAAATGTTTTTTTTTTTATGTTGAGGAAGACCTGTTCTGAAGTGTACCGTGCAGTCCTTTTGTAATCTAAGCACTGGCATGCAAGCTACCCATGCACTGTCTTACTATAAATCATGCAGTATTATATACTCTCTGTATAATGTGTGGGATGGCTGCTGTGGTGTAACATGATCTTCTTAAGAACTAAGTTGCAAGAGCAGCTTTGTTGGTTTCCATATGAATAAAGCCATAAGAAAATCTGAGCCGGAAAGTTGACATCACATTTGTCCTAATGTTGGAGATGCAGTGTAGGTCTCTTGCCTAAATAGCAGGAATATGAGAAGTCAAACTTTACAAAGCTCTCACTCACCTAAGACTCCTTTCCACAGATGCAGTTGCCATTTTTTGGCATTTTCACATCCAGCATGTCTCATGCTCTCTAACTGTCCTACACTAAAAATAAGGCTGCCAGAAACTGCACTGGACACCCTTGCATGATGTCATAGAACACTGGCTACTCTGGTCCTGCAGGACTGGTGTTCAGCACAGTTTGTTAGACCCCTTCCTCAAAACCTGGCGATTAAAAGATGTGCTGAAGCAGGTGGCTCTAAGAAAGAAAATCACAGAACTATGCTTGACAGTGGCAGTTGGGCACCCCTGCCATAGAAGAACCACTTTTGGCTCCCCAAGAAAACCTTTCCATGCATGAGAGCCATTTCTAATGGATATAGATATGTTAGTGTAAGGAACCTCCACATAATGTAAATTAGTAAAGAATCTTCACAGTATGGGAGATTTCTTTATACCACTAGGGTTAAAGGTTCCTATCACTTGCATATCTCATTTACAAGAGGATTCTTTAGTGAACATGTTCTATCACTCAAATGGTTGGATTAAAACATTTACATGTGACACAACTTTGATAAACTTGACTGGTTGCATAAACATTTAAAAATAAATGTGCCAAATGTTTTTTTGGGGGCAACACCATAGAAGAACCACTTAAGGTTCTGTTCAATGTGGTTCTTTGGTAAACAGTTCTTGTAAGTGAAATTTGTGAAGGAAATTTAAAGAACCTTCATGCTGTAACTGTTAAAAAAACAACTACAACAACACTTTTCTAACACTTTTATTTTGAATTAGCTGGGTGATACAATATAGGGTTGGGGTTTAGGATTTTTATTAGGTCAGAGCATCCTTTCTCCCATTTATCTCTGACAAGTTTTGGAAATCCTTAAAGCTAATTTTCAGTATGGCACTCTTTTTAAGACTAAGGCCCCTCTTTAGCACGAGTGGAAAGTGAGGCACAAAGTGGCTTTGCTATTTTCATGCCAGGGCATCCATCATTTTCACGCCATGCGTGCACATTTTCAGAATAACACATGACAAATGATCTCGCTCATAGGAGTGCTGTGTTTTAAATGAGATATGACTAGATGCATTGTTGACACTTTGCTATTTTATAGAACCGACATGACATTGTGCTTTTGACCAACAAAAACCACATCTGAAGTCAGTGGCGTATTATTTAATCGTATTTAAGTGGGGAGTTTTAGTAACGTGAACGCATGCTCATTATGTGCATTATGTCGAAAAGCATAGGTAGAACAGTGAATGATGTACTCCCACATTTTTACTTTGCACACAAGCAGGTCCTTTTCCTTGACGAAAACTGATCTGGTTTTCAGGTAAACACGTATTTATAGAAGCAGTCTACAGTCTACAGCTCATGCGTTCCTGTCTTTTAAAGGTAAGATGTCATTCTAATTGGTTTATTTCATGTTAAGCCCAAAACACAACTTTGAATAATTAAGAGAGTCCGGAAATACTTTTTGCACCTTGCTTTGGCACTAAATCTGATTTTTCAGCTGTCAAAATATCAAATGAATTTGGACACACATACATATTAGTTGTGCTTTGCATTAGATCATCAAAATAGAAGCCATAGTAACAGATTTTTTGACAGATTTTTATGTCACTGCTCACCAGGTTGTTCATCTGCTTTCACACTGCATCTGAAGAGAATACTGATTTACTGAATTACTGCTCAACATACCATTTACAATGACACATGATGACATTTGGTCTTTCATACTCAAACCTCAGGACGATACAATTGGTTTCACTTTAACTAATAATAACTAATCTGAATTTAGTGTAATTTTATTTTAATTTTTATTTTATAATATTCAGAAATGTATTGGCCACTCTGTTGGTCACTCTTTTGGTGTGTGAAATAAACCACTTCACCACCAAGATGCATGATCATAAAACCACCCATGCCTATGTAGTCTACTTAACTGAATGCAAAAAAAAAGTTTGGTATTTGGACGATAATACAATTGCATAAATCGAATCTGGAACATGATTGAATTACATGCAGCATGGTAAAGTATTCAAGGCTGTTGAATTGCGTCAGCCCTTCAATGTCAAGCCATAATGCCCCCTGAATGGTGCTGAGAGAGGAATGACGGCTGAGCTCCCTTGAGAGGAAGTGAGGCTGGGAATGACAATGCCAGCCCACAGCATATGTCACCACCAACGCCTCAGAAATGCAGAGGAATTGTCATTGTGCTCTCCAGTGGCGTCTAGAAGACAGCCAGGCAGGAAGTGGAAGGGACAGGGGAATGTTTGTTTTATTAAAATGGAATATAATGTTGCATGATGCTGATGATATAGTGTGTAACGGGGAGGAGCTGGTCAATGTCGTTGCACCGCTCACCTTCAGAACTTCTTTCCTTTCAGCTTCAGGTGGAAAAAAAAGCTATTAGATCAGGTACAATTCCTCAAACACACACCTGGTCCCAGCCATAAATCTCTGTCTCCATTATAGCTCTGCCAATAGAGCGGCCATGCTGGCTGCACACACTCTTTATTGTTGGGTTTGATGTATATTTCACTGTGGTGGGGGTGTGACAGAATAGGGTTGGGAAATGAGGGAGCTGCTTCATTATGGCACTGCAGGATCGCTGAGTGGAGCCGCCCAAAATGGCATAAAATGAAGGGAATGTGGCAGGGGAAAAAGGGAGGAAGCTTTGAAAGCAAAAAAAGGAGTGTCCACGTCTGCAAGCAATCCCCTATTTGAGTCAGTGGATGGGCATCTATAGGGGTTACCTTCTGCCACATATCGACAAGACTGCAGCAGCCACAAAGCAGCCATTAATGCACCCTTACTGAGCCTGCAGCTTTAAGACTCCTCCATATTGGTTCCGTACTTCACATCCACATCAGTGCAGCCAAGTGCAGATCTTGCTGTTGGTGTTAAACAGACATATAGACTATATATAAGTAAGAAAAATTGCACTGCACAATGTAAACCAGCCAGAAGTGACAGCAGGTCATAAAATTGGATGCAAATAAAAACCTGAATGTCTGCTACAAGTTAGTGTTATTGCATTGTTGGAAATCAATTAAATACATGATTTAAAAACAAATGAAAAGGCATTAAACACTGCAGTGCAATGACATACTCATAACTGGGCTGTTTTTAGCTTTCACTTTCAACAACATAAATGAATCTTTACATGTGTGAAGCAAGTCTCAACCAAGAAATTGGTTTGTCCATGCCATTACTGCAGAATGCAGACTGTGGGAAGGCAAAGCTGGATATCATCTATCTGGCGCTTCACTACATGTAATGCATCATGCTGTATTTGACAGAGAATCACTGATAGGCTTTGTAAATCTACAATCTGTGCTAGGTATAAATCAGCCCCAAGCCTTATTTTTATTATGACCTGTTGGTGGTGCTCAACAGAAGAGAAGTCTAAATAATTCATCATCTAGTCAAAGCAAATCTTTTTTTAATGCATTTTCTTTGAAAAAGAGGAAGGACTTAGCCCTACTAGCTCATATAT
>JBBPDA010000034.1:7719980-7731973 GCA_037974385.1 Arnoldichthys spilopterus | reverse complement strand
TATGAGTGTCACAGCAAAGGGTCTGAATACTTAGGACCATGTGATATTTCAGTTTTTCTTTTTTAATAAATCTGCAGCAATTTCAAAAATTCTGTTTTTTGTCTGTCAATATGGGGTGCTGTGTGTATATTAATGAGAGGAAAAAATAAATTTAAATGATTTTAGCAAATGGCTGCAATATGACAAAGAGTGAAATATTGAAGGGGGTCTGAATACTTTCTATACCCACTGTATATAGGTAGATATTTAGTCAAAGAAAAACCAAAAAAGGTATCTTGTTTCTGTAGTGGAAATAAAGTGCTACCCAGTTTTGTTGTTTTTGGTGAGAACTGCCACTTGTAATTTATTAACCTCAAATATATTTTAGCTCTGTATAGTTTATGCAATTAATTCAGCTGTTGTTACTTAATTAAAATGTGTGTTATTCACATAACTAAACATAATAAATAACCAAAGCATAATTGAAAAGGATGTCAGTTTTTGCCTAAATCAAGGAAGTCTTAACTGTACAGCTATTTTAGTCCAGGACTATTACAGTGACATCTTCACAATTATCAACAGGACTCATATCCATAAACAGTACCAGCCCTTAGAAGAGAGGTGGTGCCTTGGGTTGGCCTTTAGCTAAGCTTTTCTTCACTGAAAAAATTCTGTCATTTAAATGTGTACATTGGTTTCACTTTAATTCAATATGTTACACCAAACCAATAAGTGCCTTTCAATTACTCTCTTTTGGCAATAATCATGTTGGTGTGATATATTGCAATTATGTGGGACTAATGTACACATTTGAATCAGATCATTTAATTTTCAGTGTACACAAACATTAACTTTCTAAAAATAACAAAATGCCCTTTCTAAAAATAACATGTCTATATAATGCTGGTTTCTGCAGCTATTAAGGTTAGGGTTAGCCTGTAGCTTAGCACTTCAACACGGAGGCTCCCTTTGTAAAAAATAACACAGTAATAACATCGAAACAACTTTTATGAAGTTTAGGGGTATTGCTCATATGCTCTCCTGCTCAGTGCCTCTATCTGTTACTGTCATCTTGTAAACAAAAGTGCAATAGCCCAGTAATCCACAGCACCAACTGATGCACGGGACCTGTATATGCACCTACTGATGCACAGGATCTGTATATATGCACCTACTGATGCACAGAACCTGTATATATGCACCTACTGATGCACGGGACCTGTATATATGCACCTACTGATGCACGGGACCTGTATATGTACAGGACCTGTATATGCACCTACTAATGCATGGGACCTGTATATATGCACCTACTGATGCACGGGACCTGTATATATGCACCTACTGATGCACGGGACCTGTATTTATGCACCTACTGATGCATGGGACCTGTATATATGCACCTACTGATGCACGGGACCTGTATATATGCACCTACTGATGCACAGGACCTGTATTTATGCACCTACTGATGCACAGGACCTGAATTTATGCAACTACTGATGTACAGGACCTGTATATATGCACCTACTGATGCCCAGGACCTGTATATATGCACCTAATGATGCACATGACCTGTATATATGCACCTACTGATGCTCGAGACCTGTTTATGCACATACTGATGCACAGGACCTATAAATATGCACCTACTGATGCATGGGACCTGTTTATGCACCTACCTATGCACAGGATCTGTTTATGCACAAACCAATGCACAGGACCTGTAAATATGCACCTGCTGATGCACAGGACCTGTATTTATGCACATGCTGATGCACAGGACCTGCAAATATGCACATACTGATGTACAGGACCTGTATTTATGCACATGCTGATGCACAGGACCTGCAAATATGCACATACTGATGTACAGGAACTGTTTATGCACCTACTGTTGCACAGGACCTGTATATATGCACGTACTGATGCATGTATGTTACCAAATAATTGGTTGTTCTAAATTAAGTAGTTGCTGATTTGCATACTGTTATGATACCAGAATTGTAATTTAATACCATGATCTAAACACCAAAGAGTTAACTGTATTGTCACTACTGTTCTTGTGTTTGTTTTCCCTCAAAGTGAAAGATAAAGTTGGACAATACCAGCAGTGTGTTACATAACTGCAAACAAGCCATTACCCACAGCTAATCTGCAGGTGTCATAACAGCCCAGCAGGAAATCAAATGATGAGAGATTATACCGGCGTAGACAGAGCACCCGTCATTTCCATAGTTCATTCCTACGCTTAGTATTTGTTCATTATATAATCATCAGTCACAAGAGGAGCTGAACTACCTCGATTACACAGATCTGAAAATGTTGTAGCCGCTTTGTTGTTGTTGTTGTTGTGGTATTCCTTCTTTCCTTCAGGACTGATTGATGCCAGCCAATGACTCTTCTCTTGTAGATGCTTGGAGATTGCACTTCTGAGAGGAGAAATTAATCTTTGTTTGATCCTCAGTAGGCCCAGAGCTTCTAGACTAAAAGAAGCCAAACAAGAAGAACAACACGGGAGAGAAAGTAGAATAAGAAGAGGGAAGAAGAAATGAACATGAAGAAAGCAGCTGCCACTGTCACCTTTAAACACATCCTGGTTTCCTAGATTTGATTTGCCACAGTTCCAGGCCAGTGTGGGCCCGCCGTTCACAAACACATCACTATCCGTCCCCTCAGCCTGTTACTAGTGACAGCTCTGCCCTCACCCACCACCAGCATCTTATTACCACCCGGCTGCTATTGTTCAGCACAGAAACACTGGAACATCCCAGAGGCTCTGGAAAAGGAGCTTAATCCTAATGGATTAGTAATGGTACTGTGTGCTTTACAGTTCTCCGTGCAAATGACGTGATTAAGAGATTACAGGGCTAGAGACCAGATTAGTTTTTTTAACACTTTGTTTGAGCAGCTACTACATACTATAAAGGCAAGATAAGAAATTGCAGTGCAAATCTCTGACCGCTTAATACTTTTATTAAATAGTCACTTTTTAAAAGGATCAAAAAATCATGTTTATTTATATACAGCTTCTGAATCCTGGAACAGCATTCCAGAGAAAATATAGGAGTGTATGCTGAAAATGGGCTTAAATTTAGATTAAATATATATTTGTTTATAGTATATGTTTACTGCATTGAGTCTTTTTTTTCTCCTGGCACTGTTTGTAATTGTGCCTTTATTTCATTTAAACCATATTAATTTATTTTTGTAATGTTTTGCTATTTTCTTTTTTAAAGCACTGTGAACCCGGTTACTCAAAATGAATATATGGTTTGGATAATGAATCAATGAAGGAATAAAGAGCTGTGAGATGTTTTTATGAATAAAATGTAAAAAAAGGCTGCCTAAATAATGATGAAAAAAATATTGTTGTCTTTATTATTACCACAGTTCAGTTTGATTTAAACATACTTTTAGAATATTCTCAATATGTAAATGTTATGGAAGATCTATTCACACAGTCAAATTTTTTTGTTGATTTTGTTGAACATAAATGTGGCATATTGAAAATATAACATATTGAAAAAAAAGGATATGTTTTAACTATAGCATGTTTAATGGACAAAATTAGATATACAATGTACCAGAACCTTTTGCAGATATTATTTTTAATATTTCCCCTTTCAATTTAAATGTAATAAAAAAATTTCTAATTTGTACTGCAAAATCCATTTATTTTAGCCTAAAATTAATACACACTTATGTATAATTATAATTATAGATTAGAATATTTCAATATTCATGTGATATTAATAATATCAATAGCATTATGTACTGCTTCATTTTTTTACCCCTTGCAAGATGTTATTAGCAAATATAAAGACCAAATAGTTCATTTTTAAAACAAAAAACCTGATGCAACATGTTCATGTCTGAAGGAATTTGGCTTAATTAATCTTGCACTTACAAGAGAATTCTAAGAAAATTGTACAGCTATAGCTTTTCTTAATTTAACACAACCAGAGCCGTTGGCTGAGCCCAACTTTTGCGACTCAAAGGCCAAGAAAGAAAGGATGAATAACAGAAGCATACATCAATGTCGCTCCTCCAAGCTTTGGTGATTGATGACTCCAAGCACTGGAGATTCCTAACTCACAGCTCACTAATGTTCTGATTACGCCCGTTAGCCCATGTCGCTGAACCCCGCTTCACTTTAGATTATTCAGATACCAACGAGCAGATCCTTTCCTCCCTCAAATAAATAGTTACTATAAAGATAGAACTAATGTGAACATGGGTGACATTTACCATGCACAGTCTTTATACCATACATATGCTGCAACCACAAGCATGAAACTGGAGCTGGCAAAAGCTTTTATATATAACTGTCACTGCATATCAGCTGAGGGCCCTGATTCTTCCAACAGCATTTTTTAGTGTCTAGCATAAAATCATAGTTTGGTGAAATTTGCTTTTTACTTTTTTGGCCAGAGCTACAAAACTAATTTAGGTGAGAAATTGCACAAACTGCGTGCTTCAGTAATCAGAAAGGTTCCTCCAACTACAGTAAGTTGCTGAGTAATATTAAAAAGACTTGCTAATGTGATTTCTGATGGTTTATACACTGTTTAAAAGTGAAACAGAGCAAAAGTTTCAAGTGTTTTTAAGATTCAGATGCTAGCTCTCCCAGGAGGATGCAAGCAATCATTGCTGCTAATGCAAAGTCATGAGACAGCTCAACTTGGAGGACAAAGCTGACTGCTACTTTTATTACAGTTCAGCCACACATGCTAATGTTGCCTGCATTTAGTAGGTGCTTTTATTCACCAGTCAACACAATATGAGTTGAATAATGCTAAACATTAACTTCTTCTTTTATGCAGTGTTCTTTAACGGACCTCCATGTTGGCTAGCCTCGCACAAGTGATGGGGAGAAAAAGGGCCATCATACTGAGCGAAGAGCAAAGCCAATTATGCGGTCACAGACTCCCTGCCACTGAAAGCTCTATAGCCTGGGACTTTTGTCCATTTTACAGATAACAGTATATAATAAAGTCTCAGAAATGGGAGACTATTTGAGATTACCCTAATACGTTGAGGCAAGTCCATGAAGATTGATGGATGTAGTGGTATACTGTGGATGCTTCCAAAATTTGTTAGCAGGATTGTAATTATGATATATATATTATATTAATATATATGTAAATATGCTCAAAATGTCTCCCCAGTATATACCAATGAATAAATAACAGACACCACTGTCCTGTCAAATGCAAGAAATTCTCAAGCCACAATCCCTCCCACTCCCTGGCAGATTTGGTCCCACTAACACACAGACACACTTATAAGTTAGAATCACTTATGTTGACTTCATGGCTATGGCGTTGCTTGTTAGGTTAAGTGTATAACAATTAAACACCTTGGCTGACTGCCTCCCATTGGGGGAGAATGTGAGGTTTTTTTTTTATATTAAACTGTCGTTTTAAAGGTAGAACAGAAGATGCAATTGTATGTTCGTTTTTAAAGAATAGCCTGACAAAACTGGATGGCCTAATCTGAACACTGAACTTGTATGTAGTAACATGGGACCTAACTAGACTACTAGTGACTGAATATTCTTATGGCGACCAGGTCATTAAGCTGAGCTAAGTTCTTGGAGTCTTTTGGCTTTAATTGGAGCTAGCCTCAGGTGCAGGTAAATATGTGGTATAAATTTTTCATGATTATGTTGATAAGAATAATGAGGATGCTATTTTCAGCACAGCAGAGAATTAAGGCTCAAGAAAAAAACCAAAGGCCTGGGCACCAATTTTATCTTAATGGCATTATTCCTTATTACTATGAGAAGACTCAATCAGCTCTGTACTTGGGGAAGGAACCGCAATTGTGATTAATGAGAGCACTCAAAAATACTGTGTAAATTACACAGACGTCAGGACAATGCGAATGAGGGCAAGAGAGAGAGAGAGAGAGAGAGATGGACTACAATGATGAACCAATTCTCATAAGTGAAAGCAGTGACCTCCATGCTGAAGTGAAAGTGGCTCTGCATCTGGCTCATATTCTCTAGTTTGTGAATGTCCTGTTAAACCGCTGTCTGTGTTCTTCTGGTATTAGTATGCAGCCGGACAGGGCCGAGCACTCGCAGATATTTATGAAACACATTAAACTCGGATCCTGGGATTCATTCCACCACTGATCTGAAACAGTGTGTGAAATTGAAGATGTTTCCAGGTGCAATCTCCTTTATGTATTCAGCAAAATGCTTCTGAAACAGATAAGGCAGCGATAGCTTTGTTGAAGCTTTTCCCAGAAAATATGCTTGAATGCCAGAGGTCTGTTGTTAATTTCATTCAACACAGCATGTGAACAACACATTTACTTGTTTATAGGAATGGAATTAAACTTTAAAAAAAAGAAAGAAAGAAAGAAAGAAAGAAAGAAAGAAAGAAGAAAAAAAAAACACCCATACAGTGCTGAAATGGTCTCATGTCATTGTGTCAGTAATGTTATCTGGCCTACAGGTGAAGTAAACGCTCTAGTTTCAGAGCTACATCTGGTTTGTTTATTTACAAAAGTGCTCAGCATTCAGTTCACACCCTCGATTCCATTAGATGGTATAAACACTCATTAAATTCAGTGAGCTGTAACTACAGTCCCCTCACTTTTAAATGAATTCTTTTCTCCTTCTGCATAAACATGTTTGCCCTTGACTTATCAGTTGCACTCGAAATGAATGGGAACGGAAAGCTAGGTGATTTTGAGAGGTGCAGAAACAACTAGATTTGGGGCTGTCCCAACTAAACGTTTTACCACATGCTTCATGGAAATGCCTCTCTTTCACTCTGCGTGTGTGTGTGTGTGTGTGTGTGGGTTTGTGCCTCTATTAAAATTTTGGGGTATTTCCATCTTAATCTTTGTAAAATGATGCTGAGCTTACAGCGAAACCCTTAAAAGTAATTTTGCTATTTACATTATTTATATAAATTACTATATAGAAAACAGTATTTAAACTACTATTTAAATTAACCACATATTTACAAAAATACCTATACTGTTAATTGCATAAAACATGGGGATGGGGATGGGAATTCCACCAGTTTTTCTGAACTGCATGATTTATTTGATGAGATGTAAAGTCGTTGGGAGGGGTTTGATGTGAAATTATTTATTGTAAAGGAACTTGTTGAAAGGAATCCAGGGTCAAAGCCTCTACAACACAAAGCTAGACATTTTATCTAGACATATTTTAGTCACACAGTCTGCACAACAGTAAAGTAGTGATATATCTGAAAAATACTATTCTAATACTATTCTAAATAAGTACTACTCTATTTGTGTTGCCTTACAACTTGCATGTACCCCTCAGTCATTAATGGCTTTTAAAGAATACATTTTAGACTGTAACCTCAAAATTATCATGAAACTATGGCTCAGGCATCAGGCAGCATAAAGAGTAGTGTCCTCAAGGACCCTCTGCTCTGCACATTTTAGTTTTCCCTGCTCCCAGCACATCTGATCACAGCTAATCAGCTCATTAACAAGTCTCCCCTGGGTTGAGATGGGTGTGTCAGAGCACAGAAAATACTCAAATGTGCAGGGCAAAAGCCCTCCAGTGAGAGGTGAGAAACACTGATATAGAGGGTATGCACTTCACGTCAGAGTAGGTAGAGGTCACTGCAGATACACCCGTTGAGTGGCAGAAAGACTAACTTTTACTGAGTTAATGTTAAGCTTAATTGCCATTAAACATGGCTGAATAGAAACATGGTTGTAAGATAAGATGTAGATAAATGTACATACAGATTTGACAAGAAACAGGAGTGATCAATTTGAAGAATGAGAAAAGCTAAAAAAAAGAAAAAGAAACTGATCACTGCAATTTACAGAAACAACTACTTTTACCATGGAAAAACTGAAAACCAGAAATAAAATAAATGATTATCTACTTAAATTGAAGTGTGCTCAAGAGTGATCCTTACAACTTACCCAGGAATGAGTGGTCCATTGACATTGACATGTGGGCGAGAATCCTAACATTTATTGTTTGTATGATTTCAGTCTTTGCTTTGTGCATACCTTCAGCATTAAAATCAAGTACAAATGAATGTCAGGAAACCTAGTTCCTGCCCACTTGTCAATGTCTATTAACCACTGGTTCTTTGGTAAGTTGTAAGGATTACTGTCAAGTACAACTGCTATCAGTTAATGTAGATAATTGTGTGTATTACTCAGTTTCCCCTACTGAAATTTCGTGTTGCAGCATGTTTTACCACTCAATTTGACAGAGAGTAAACTGGTGTCAATGCATGCTTTCATCATCATTTTGTGCAATAGTTTTCTGTAATGTACTTTTTAGAAGCAATACATTTGGACATTTGCTTTTAATCACCACAACTGAGAAACATCTTATGTTGAAGCATAAATATGAAGCATTTCACACCAGATCACTCTAAATGAATGTTTTCACCTTCACCTTTTAGTTATGCAGAGATTTTGAAAAAATGCCTTTTAATATTTTTAAAGTTTAGAATTTTCACTTTCAGCAGAATTTCTCCTCTTGCTTCAGCGATCCATAAATGAGAAATACTTTATACAATTTTAATTGTGATAAGCACAAAAATGCGTACAATAAAACCAAAGCCAAATTAAAGCTTATATATTTCCAGCCAAATGACATTCATGTGTTTTATATGTGACTGCCCTAAGTAGAATCATAAATGTTCTATTTAATGGGAGATGTAATAGACTGGCTGGGGTTTGGATATAGATCTGTCTCCTAGGAGTATCAGCGAGGATAACTCCCGGAAGAGCAGAGGAAAGATAAATTCATTGTCCATTTATTTATGCACATACACACAGAGTGAACATCAAACACAGGAGGACCTTTGTGTTAGCTAGACTGTGTGTGTAGTCTGCATAATGTGCAGCTTTACGGGGACTTACATGCTCAAATAGAAAATGATCTTTGTCAACTCTAATACTTCCCCAATCTCTCTCGCCAAAAGACAGCTTCTTCAAATAGTTTAGGTGCCACCTAAGTCAAACACTAAGTCGACTTGGGTGTCAGGTGGGCAGTGATAGGAGGCTGGTGTTTATAAAGGAAATGCCATTAGTGATTCTGGTGAGGATCAGGAGTGTCTGGGATGGTTTGCGTTGCACAAGTTGAGCCAAGAGGTGCAAGAAACATAAGGTCCAAGAACACGACTAGAAACAAACCATTTTTCTTTACAACAAACAACTGCCTAGTTGCACCACTTGTTTCTCAAATTCAGATTTGACAGTTGATAAATACACTTGCCTAATACTCACTGGCCATTTTATGAGGTTATAGCTGCTGGGGGGCTGGGATTTGACAACGTACTTTTTTTATGTATTTATATGGTGAGAAAATATCTGTATATGTATAGAATTTTATTTATAAATGCACAAATTAAGCAGACACCCTTCGCAATGTAACATTTATACTTTAATGACTTTCTAAAGCCTCACAAATTTTTTTTTAACATTTTGAGCAATCTTAATTATATATCTCCCTAAGCACATTTAAGCACATTTGCGTTTGTATTTATGAATGTTTTCAACATCTATAGACATTGTTCTTATAAACGCCATTATTAGCCATATATATATAATTTTGAAAATTATAATAAATAATAATAATGTGGTATTATATCAGCTCAGTAGCACTGCTTTGTTCACTGTCTTTCAGTTTTTTGGCCAGTTGAGAAGTTATTTCTCACCAATCACTAATGTAATTATTCACATAAAGATTTCAGGGTTCATGTTAAACTGGTATTTTTGAATAAAATATCCTTCCCCTGTTCCTGTTTAAATTCCTGTTCTAGTTTTGTTTTGTGTTTTGTGTTTCGCATTAAAACCATAATTTCTTAAAATCCCAGTATTGCGCATGTTTCCAGCTCACCACCGACAAGTCCTGACAGAATGAAATGCCAAACATGGAGACAGCAATCTGGGAACAAGACGTGGAGGAGTGGAAGAGGCACAGGAGAGATCCTAAGGAGGGTGAGAAGTTACTGTGGGAAATGAAGCAGTATGAGGCAAGTTGTGAGGAACCGGAGTTGGGCGAGTTGAGGAGGAAATTGGGCCTGCTTGTGTGGCAAAGTCAGAAGGGATATCTACCGGCATCGGCTACTTGGGACACACCATGAAGGCATCAGATGCGCAAGGAGAAGTGCTTGTCCGAACCAGCAGTTGATGGAGTCCCAGAAGTGGCTCTGTCAGGGAAAGGGGCTCAAAAGCTCTTCATCTTGGGTGCTAGAATTATCCAGCATGTCACTGGGAAAGATGCAGCACCTGGAGCCCGGCGAGCGAAAACCTCAGCCTCAGGTCCAGAAGCGGTGGCCGACGTCAAGGGGAATATCAACTCAAATGGAGCTGCACGTGACTGCGAAGATCTCAAACGGTAAGATGCGTTAAGAGGGAGTTTTCCGTACAGGCAGTGCAGCACGTCGAGGCAGAGGGATCTCCCCAAGCGCTGTCACCAGCCGCAACGGAAAGCTTCACTTCTACAGCAAGGATCAATACTTCTGAGTTCGGAAGATCCGACCCCCACACAGCCGCACAACATTGGCATCACGAGTCACAGAGTTGCCAAGTCACCGAGTCAAAGAACCGAGTCACCGAGTCAAAGAACCGAGTCAATGAGTCAAAGAACCGATTCACTGAGTCATAGAGTCTCCGCGTCGACGAGCAATTCCTCAGCGTCAAGGACAAAAGAGGAATCTACTAGTGCAAGAGAGAGGCAGCCTGGTCCCACCCTCACAGCGCTGATCTCACCGTGTCCCGCCCTAGACACCATGAACCCTAAGAGAGCCGTGTCAATGTCACCGCTCAGCTACGCCCTGACTGCGCCGTCACCACTCAGCTCTGCCCTAACTTCACCGTCACCACTCAGCTCTGCCCTGACTTCACCGTCACCGCTCAGCTCCGACCAGATGTCTCAGTTTATGCCCAGCTCTGCCCTGACGTCATTACCTACGCCACGCATCCTATTCACACCACTGTCTACGGTTCCTTCCACCCAAACGATGCAGGCTTCGCCTTGTTCCCCCTGGACATCGCGTGCACCTCCTGGCTCCGCCCGGACGTCACGTGCATCTCCTGGCTCTGCCCAGAAGTTGCGTGCATCTCATGGCTCCGCCCAGATGTCGCGTGCATCTCATGGCTCCGCCCAGAGGTCGCGTGCATTTCCTGACTCCGCCCAGATGTTGCGTACGTCTCCTGGCCATGTCTCTGATCCCAAGGGGTTCATAACAGGAACGTATCAGCCATGGACAATGTTCCCCAGGCCAGACCAGTATTTCCACAGCCTAGACCTGTGTCACCTTTAACCAGGACATTGTTTCCCCAGCCCCAGTTGTTGTTGCCTTTGATGCTACCCATGTTGTTGCCAATGTTTCAGTTATTGTCTTGGTTGTTTGCACAGATTCATGTTTAGATTTCCTAGCATCTTGTCTTTGGTCTTTAGTCTTGTCTTCAGTCCTTAGTGTTGCCGTCCTCCTAGGTCAACGCCCGGTTGTGGCCGGGGTTTAGAGCACCGGGACGTTGCGCCTAGGGGGAGGGCTATTTGACGTACACGCCCCCGTGTGGTCCTTGTGTCACTGTTTTGTTATCTGCGTGTTCGTCTTAGCCACGCCCCCATCAGCTGTTTCGTGTCTCCCAGGTCTTGTAGATTTGTGTTTAGTATATATACCCCTGTGTTTCAGTCCTCGTTGCATTTCGTTAACATCCTTTCATGTTCGTGTACCTGCCTAGTTTGTTCTATCGTGGATTCCTGTTTAAGTGTTCTAGTTTTGTTTCGAATTTTGTGTTTCTTCTAGTGTTTAGCATTAAAACCTTAATTTCTTAAAATCCCAGTATTGCGCATGTTTCCAGCTCACCACCGACAAGTCCTGACACTGGTTGAATACAGGTGGACTATTGCGTCGGCGGATAACGGGTAGGTTTACACCGTCTTCCGCTGGTGCAACAAGTTCAAGTTCAAGTTTATTGTCATATACAGGTAACAATGAAACATCATTACCAGTAATGAAATTCTTGGACTCAGA
>JBBPDA010000034.1:7709595-7719880 GCA_037974385.1 Arnoldichthys spilopterus | reverse complement strand
TGTTTTTCTGGTCTAGGTGGGAGAGGGCAGTGTGTAGGGCTAGTGCTACGGCATCGTCTGTGGACCTGTTTGGCCTGAAGGCGAACTGGAGTGGATAAAGTGTAGCTGGTAGAACAGATGTAATGTTGTTCTTGACAATACACTCTAAGCACTTCGCCATTAAACCAAGGCTTCTGGTTGGAATAAGCCCGTACAGTGACCTGCGGGACAACATCGTTGATACATTTGTTCATGTATCCCTTTACGTACTCAGCGTAGTCATTGACGTTATTGTCCGTGGCAGCATGGAAAGTTTCCCAGTCTGTAATACAGAAGCAGTTACGCAAGGTGATGTCTGATTGGTCGGTTCAGCGCTGAACCAAATGCAACACGGGCTGCTCGCGTTTCAGCCTCTGCCTATAGGCAAGCAGTAGCAGGACTGCAGAGTGAAATGATTTGCTGAAGGCCGGTCGGGGGAGGGCTTTGTGTATGCAGCATGTAAACATGGTCGAGGACGTTCTGGCTGCGTGTTGGAAAGTTTACGTGCTGATAATATTTCGGCAAAACCTTCTTCAGGTTGGCTTTGTTGAAGTCACCAGCCACTATAAAAGCAGCCAGTGCACTCCTCAGAGGACCAGGGAAAGAGGCCCTCTGCCAACCTGCGGCTGAGTAAGGAGCCACAGGTGGACTCGAGTTAAGGAATAGGGGGAGGAAAGGGAGACCCTGAGTTAAAACCCAAAACTTTTACCAAATTACCAGTGTGAGCTAAAACAAGCAGCCACACCAGCCGACAAGGACTCCGCGCCCGACAAGGACTCCGCGCCCGGTCCGACAACCAGCGCTATGAGGGCTTTGGCCCAAGTGAAACACATAAGAATGATTGCCGTATTCTCAGGATTCTCAGCATGCATAATATTGGCATACAGTTTTTATTTGTGTGTGTGTGTGTATTTGTACTGATAAAAGTGCATTTGTGTTGCGTTATTTTTACTGATAATGAGCTGAGAGCCAAAAATATCCAAACGCCACTACAGAAGGGCTAGAGTATGGCTAATGCATGAATGGAGCTATAGAGTCTTGTTTAAGCTGTACTAAAAGGGTGGGTTTTGTAGTAAAACAATCACCAGATATAATCCAGCTCTGAACAGTGTATATCCTTTATGTTTTCCGATCCATGTTTCAAGGGGCTATTAAGTGAGTTCTATTTTGCATTGCTCTAATTGTAGTGGCACAAAGCCACTGCCACACAGATGGTTCTCGGTCATCTCCTCCAACACCTTATGTTTCTCATGTACGGTGCGTAGGTGCAGGGGCACAGCATTACAACCCGAATAAACTAATGCAGAGTCCATTATGAATGCAGCCCCATTCTGTGCCATTAAACCAAAATCTTTTTGGTTTTACAGAATAATTTGCTATTATTGTTTAATGTTCCCTGTTTACATTGTTGTACACTACTTTTATTATTAAATGCTTAAGTTGAACAGCATATTTATACTGATCAACCATAACATTAACACCACTGGCAGTAAAAGCAAATAATATTGTTTATCTAGTTCATTACAATGGCACATGTCAGGGGTTGGGATATGTTAGGCAGCAAGAGAACAGTCAGTTCTTGAAGTTGATGTGCTAGAAGAATGGGCGAGCATAAAAATCTGAGTCACTTTGACAATGACCTTATTGTGATGGCTAGACAGTCAGAGCATCTCCACTCTCCAGGTCCAGGTACGCAGTAGTTAGTACCTACCAAAAGTGAACCAAGGAAGGACAACAGGTGAAACAAGGCCATGGGCACTCAATATTTACTGATGCATGGTGTGAAGGCTAGCCTGTCTGGAAATAACATCCTGTCTCGTCCTGCAATGTTCCTGGTTTGTTTTAGTTTCCATGTGCTCCTTGTCCTCATGGCTGGTGTTTATGTTGTGCCTTAGCCCCGCATATTTCTCCAGTAGTCTCGTGTGTTTGTCTCGGCGAAGGTCACTTCTCTGTGCTGTTGTATTGCTGTTATATGCTGTTATAGACTCATGTGTAGTTGTTGTCTTCTGGTTTTATTAAATAAAACCTGTTAAATATTGCAAGCCTGCACTTGCTTCGTACAACCCCATCCATTACACTGGACTACTGTGGTTTAAAAAGTGAATGCTGACTAATAGAATGGTGTCAGAACACAGTGCAGCACAGTCAGAGCTGTTTAGGCAGCATGAGGGGGATCTACTCAATGTTAGGCAGGTGGTGTTAATGTTATGACTGATCAGACCAAAACTCAAAATTTGCAAAGATTTGTTTGGATATTTATAATTATTAATATCACAGATTTTTCTTTTTGGCAAACAAAGTAAAGATTTTTTGTTTTACCATATGTTTTGGATTGTATGTATTTATTTTTAGAAAAATGCTAATTTTATATATATTTCAAAATAAAATTATTTTAAACAACAAAATTGCTCATATTTTAGCTTATAATTCCTTATCTACACATTTGAATTACCACATTTAGACTGAAGCATGTACACATATGTATACCCCTAGTCATTAAGAAATTATGAAATTATCAAATATTAGGACAGAACAGAACACTATTTACTATTACATTCCTTTATTTCCCATTTATTTCATATACAGGAGGTAAAATGAATGCAATCCAGGGGAGAGTCGTATAAATTAACACCCGCACTGACAGGAGTACCAGAGATTTTCGGCACAAGGATTGTAAAACTCAAGGGCAAACACCAGCAGGATATGAAGCCAAACAATGTTGCTTGATGTGATAGCAGGTTGGATGGTGTGTCATGGGAGCGAGTACACACCATGAATTAAAGAAGGGACAGGCCACTGCACAGCTCTTCTCCACACAGCAACTACTGTGCAATAGTACACATCTAGGTGGGAGTGTGGTGATGTGAAGGAAAACAAAACAGATATAAATTATTTCACCTTGTGGTGGCAGAGGCAGGATAAATGAATCAGGGAGTGAGCCACTAGCATATGTCTTATTAGACAGCATCTTATTACATATTTTCCACATCCAAATGGACTGCATTTATAAATGGTTAGATTGACTCATTTGTCTTAGGGAGACTTGTGTTGCAGATAGCAGGCAGAAGCTCAAAAAAAGAGAAAAGGAAAGAAAAGCAGGCAAATCAAATTCAATTAAACATCATTACAGTTTCCTGTAGTGCTGGGAGAATAGATTAGATGGCTTTCCATCTTTTTAGTAAGGAAACCGCATGTATAGGGGAGCAGGGGGAGCAGGCCCAATGGTGACAGATGATATTTAACACCAATGGATTGGAAAGAAATTGAAGAAATTGCAGGCGTTATCTGCACCATACCTTTTTAAGATTTCCAGGTCAGTGTAATTGGTATTTCCATCTTTATCTTTTAGTTTCTGCTCTACTGCCTCCTGGGTTCATGGTGCATGCGCCAAAGTTTTGCACATTTAGCGTGAAAAGATGAGACATTCACACTTGATTAAAGCCCAGCTCAAGCTGGACTTGCTTTACCTGGTGATGTACAGTAATTTAAGTGATTTTCAATGATATTTTACATTACTTTAATCCTGCATGATTCAGCAAAATCTGCACTTTACAGGAAATAATAATATAATAAGCAATTAGTCTAGAATTAATTGCTATAAATGGCTAAAGCTTTTTGAGAGTAGTCATATGCAAAATGACCTCAAAATATTGTGATATAAAAATCCACTAATAAAGGAGTAAGAGCCATGTTGTTTTTGTTATTGAGTCTGGCAACTCTGGCGTAATGCTGACAAGCCATGATATTTTAATCATCAGCTGCCCTTTACGTACATTGTGTTCATTTTAGATGATAAATGAACCAATAGAAATGTTCTAAAATGATCTGGAAAAAAATGTTTCTCCAATAAATTACACTGGGAAGAATGCATTTTCCAATTCAAGTTAAGTTGCCATATTGGAGCTAAGTTTTTGTTCCACCAGTTATGATATGGATGACTGTTATTTAAGCTAATCACATTTATTAATTATTTCATCATTTATTATTATTATTATTATTATTATTATTATTATTTAATCATATGTCACAATAAAATAAATGTTCATTAATGTAAATTAACATTACATAAATTAACATAAATGTGACACATCATAGACTTTAAATCACCACATTCTTCTACATGTTATTCTTGCAAGAGATAGTAGTCCTGAAGTGTCAGATTAATCACCAACATAACTAGAAACGTACAAAGGAATCACCAATCACATTTTTATTTACAATGTGTAACTAGTGACTTAACTAGTGAGCAGTGTTGGCAGTGGTGGCCTAGTGGTAAGGACCTTTCCCCTGTGACCTGAAGGTCGCAGGTTGAACTCCCGGCCTGAGCACCACTAAGGTACCCTTGAGCAAGGTACTGTCAAGCTACACTGCTCCCTGGGTGCTGTTGATAACTGCCCGCTGCTGCACGTGTGATGGGTTAAATGCAGAGGTCACATTTTGTTGTGGTGCTTGAGTGTGTTCACAATGACATATTATCACTTTCACTTTTTCAATGGTAGCTCAAAGCAGATGGTGTCACTGCAGAAATGCTGCATGGAATGTCTTTTACAAGCTTCAGATATCTATGTTTATACTATAAGTCATGGCTCGCAACTGACAAATTTGACCTCTGTGAGAGATGTGTCCAAAAAAAACATTGCCCTCCAAAAAGAACATTAGAGCAAGAGTACAGTTTGCCAAATAACATATAGGCAATAATGTAGATAGAGCCATTTGGCCACAGGAACAATTCACATGTGTGGCTTAAACCAAAGACAGCTTTCAAGTAGAAGAACCCCATACTCATATCCATGTCAATATTTTAAGTCATTGATTGAGCTATGAATTCTGCATCATATCAAAGAGTTTTTGAAGATAATCTAAGGCCATCTTAACCTGTTCAAAAGTTAAAGCTGAAATAGAGGTGAAGGTTTCAACAGGATAATGATCCTAAGCACATGAGCAAATTCACAAAGGAATGAATCAATAAGAAGAAAAGAGGATTTTTTTTCTGTCCCCATTGAAATGTCTTGTTAAATTCGAAAAGGCCAGTACATAAAAGAAAACCCTCAAAACATCTTGAACTCAACTGAAGGAGTTTTGCAAGGATTATGCCTACAAGATGTTATTTCTGCCAAAAGGGGCAATACTATCTTTTGAAGCCAAGGATGTACTTATATTCTCCACAAAAAGAATATTATAACTTTTAGTATTATAGGCAAACTATGTTTAAGAGGGTGAAATGTTTGCTTGTTCAAATACCCTGAAAACACTGTCAAGTGATAGTTTTCTAATAGACGCTCATGTGCTCAGAGCATAGTACTACACTACCTCACTGCTTCTTGCGTGCACACATTCACACACAAACCACAGCATCCCAGAAATTTCATTTTGACATTAACTGTCATTTTGCTTTATGTCATAATCTGGTAAAGAAGAGAGACTTTGTTTCAGACAGCAGTGAGACAATAGCTAACAAAGCTTGCTCTTGCAAGGGATGCAACAATCTAAGGAATGCAGGGAAATGACACACAGCTTTGACAGAAAACAGTTTTGCTTTTTACGCCTCAGTAATCTTGCTAGTTGATTCATGCTTTCTTCCACAACATTGCAACCTACCATGTTCGACATGTCCTGCATTGTGCTACACAGCACAGATCTACACTTTAAAAAAAAAACACAGCAGACATGGGTGAATTTAACACAGCACATAGCTTATGTTCCACCGACTGCCTGCGGGCTCTGGTTCTAGCCATGTTATTGTGTTAAAGAGGCTGCTATCTGCTCTTCAGCCAGGGGCTGGGGCTGTGATATAAACAGCAAAATGCACTTGTATCAAGTCCCCTCTGAAATGGACAAAGGCAGGTCAGACAGGAAGTGTGGGTTTAACAGCCGTGAACTGAAGCGCATAAAGCCATCGGAAACCTTCAGAGAGTTACATGGGGCAACAGGCCTAAAGGCAGCCATGCCTGAGAAAAGGAAAGACAGACAGAAAGAGAGAGGGAGGATTAAGTCATGGGGGCTTAAGGTCAGGTTAGGATATCATCGCTGTCCTACACAAACCTCAACACTCTCATAATTTTGCTTTTTCAGGGATTTTTTTTTTTTGTGGTCTAGTTTTTGCACTAATTGATAATTCCACGCTCTTTTTATTGTAAAAAGATTTAATGGAAAATAAAATGATATATAAATTGTCCACAAATATGAAAAATCCTGACATTTAACATACTTTAGAGTAAAGAACGTGTTCTTTAAAGTTACCAGTTCAGATATTCAGAGTACTGTTAAGACAAGAATGTCCATTTGCCCCTGTAACGTATACGCTCAGTGATTTGGGGGCGTGGCTCTGCGATTTGGGGGCGTGGTTTGGCGATGCGGCGGTAGGACTCACTAATGCCCCTAGTGACGGCGTTTGCGTGGCTGCTTCTGTGTGCCCTTCTCCGCTGTGATATGTCGCAACGCTTTGGAGGGCTTTTCCCTCGTGGAACACATCCCAAAAACCTTGCTGGTCGCTCGGAGTGGAGTGTTTGCTCCTTTTGCTCCAGGTGCTTCGGCACTTCCAAAAGCACACTGGATTTTTCGAGCACACGGCAGAGACACATTTCCAGTCTCTGCCCCATGTCTCTCAACCAACTGTCACCTGTTTTCTCTGCGACCAAGTTCATCGTCTTGAGGAGAGCGTAGCCCTCCTCCTTATCTGCCCCTTCCCGTTGCCACTGGTCATATGCCTGATTCCACATTCCTCGGTCCGGCTTCAGATAAGCGACTGCTTCCATTTTTTTGGCGTTTCGATCTGTAATGAATGTCCATTAATGATGAGGAAGCAAGTGCAGTGCTTGCGTGACATAAAAGGTTTAATAAACAATGTAGATTTACAAAAAACACCAAACATAAATTCGAAAAATAAACACGAAATACAAAGTAGATTGCAGGACCACGACACACTCAGGAAAACAAGGAATGACGTTATCGAAACGCAACGAGACACGAGAACAACTGATTTTAAATACTCAACAAAAACACAAGACACCTGGAACAAGGAGGGGAACTAAACTAGGATCAGGTGGGAGGCGGGGCAAAGACAAAGCACACACAAACATGAGGCATAAAACAACAACAAACAGACACGTGGAAAGCACAAGGGGCATATACGTTACAGGGGCAAACGGACATTCCTGTCTTAACAGTACTCTGAATATCTGAACTGGTAACTTTAAAGAACACGTTCTTTACTCTAAAGTATGTTAAATGTCAGGATTTTTCATAATTGTAGACAATTTATATAATTTTATTTTCCACTAAATCTTTTTACAATGAGAAGAGGGTGGAATTATCAATTAGTGCAAAAACAAGACCACAAAAAAACCTCCACCCTGATGTCCCAGTCACCACTCAGCTCTGCCCTGACGTCACCGTCACCGCTCAGCTTCGCCCTGGCATCACTGTCACCGCCCAGCTCCGTCCAGACATTTCCGTCTATGCCCAGCTCCACCCTGATGTCACTACGCGTGTTGTGTGCACGCCACTATCTCCGGCTCGTTCCCCCTGGATGTCGCCGGCTCTGCCCTGTTCCCCCTGGACGTCGCGTGTGCCTCCTGGCTCCACCCAGACATCGCGTGCGCCTCCTGGCTCCACCTCCGCACCCTATGGGTTCAGGACTGGAGCTTTTCAGCCCGGGACCTTGTTTCCCCAGCCCGGGATCTTGTTTCCCCAGCTTGGGACCTCTTTTCCCCAGCCCAGAACTTGTTCCCTCAGCCCCTGTCTCAGTCTGTACTTCCCTTGTTAGTACCTGTTTTTGTTCCTATGTTGCATATCTTGTCTTGGTTCCTGTCTTTGTTTCGAGTTTGAGTTTTCAGGTCTATCTTGTAGTCTTGTCCTAGTCTTCAGTGTGGCTGTCCCCCTGGGACAACACCCGGTTGTGAGTGTGGTTTAGCGCACCGGGACGTTGCGCCTAGGGGGAGGGCTATGTAACGTATTTGTAACGTTTGTTTGTTGTTGTTTTATGCCTCGTGTTCATGTGTGCTTCGTCTTTGTCCCGCCTCCCACCTGATCCTAGTTTAGTTCCCCTCCTTGTTCCAGGTGTCTTGTGTTTTTGTTGAGTATTTAAAATCAGTTGTTTTCATGTCTCGTCATGTTTCAATAACGTCATGCGTTGTTTTCCTGAGTGTGTCGTGGTCCTGCAATCCAGCTTGTACTTTGTGTTTATTTTTCGAGTTTATGTTCAGTGTTTTTTGTAAATCTACGTTATTAAACCTTTTATGTCACGTAAATGCTGCACTTGCTCCCTCATCATCAATGGACATTCATGACAGCCCCTACAAAACTGCTTTGCCTCCTTTGCTTCCTCTCAGTAAAGGTGCAATCTGTCAGTCACACAACCCAGAGAGCTCAAGCAGACAAAGAATCATTGAAACTAAGAGTGTAATTCATACTGGCTTTTGTTGATTAGACCCATTTGTTTACTTGCAAAGTGCTAGAGTCTTATGGCCAGTATGAAATGACATTTTTTTGGAGAGAATGAAAACAATTTGATAGAACTGAGCTCATAAAGTTAAGGGGTATTTTCAGTACTTTCATATGACACTTATGTGCATAGCTTTGTTGATGATTATCTTACATTGAACTTATATTCAAATAAATATAATATTAACATAATCTAACCTAACCTCAACTGTAGCTCTAGTATCTTAACTCTATCCTTTAACTTAATCTTCATACTAAAACTAACCCTCTATCTGGTCCTAAACGTAATCCTTTTACTTATACTAAGCCTAACAGTGTTGACTAAAAAACAGATTTCAACAGATTCTTTAGTTTGTTGCTAATTGTAAAAATTGGTCTATCTGTTGGTAACTATTTAAATAACTTGAAATTTGTATTAATCTTAAGGCATATTTTCCAATAACTAATATATATCCGTTAATTATGACTGAATAGTAATGAATATGAATATCTAATGGATCTTAAAATTCATTATATCTAAATGAGGAGTGTAAGTTACTAAATAATGCTGAATTTAACGTCTTGGGATTAATAGCTTAATAATAAGTTTTCCGTTTACGGGTTTGACCTCTAGGCTTATTTTCCAGTTATTAATCTTAGGAAATGATCAAGTAACTACTATTAATTACTCAGGAACCATTACGGAACTAACTAACTTCATTAGATATTAATGGATATTAAAGATGTCTTATCTAATATTCATTCTGCCAGGAAGTGAGGAGTGGAGGTCTAGACACACTCACAGGCTCTTAGAGTTTAAGAGGGTAAAAAACCTCTTAAATATTTTAGTTTTTGTCGACTGAGAACTCCCCCTGCAAAGCAGTTTATCAGCACTTTAGAAGACGCTTGCTCATACCTGTTGATTTTATCCCATTTTGAGTTCCTCTTTTAGCCCCTCTGCCTGTCAACAGCAGATTGTTAACAAAACAATGTAATTTCGAAACACAAAACGGGATGCAATTTATCAAGAGTCTGCAAGCGGAGAGCAACTTCTTGGCACTTAAATAGAGCTGTGCTTGTTGCTAAGGCAAAGGCTGGCTTCTAGATCTAAAAGAAAACTGGGGGCTAGCGGTAAATACTCAGTATTCAGTGTGGAGGGGGTGACTGTGGTGCCTGAGACAGAAAAAAAACTGAATGAAATGAACAAAAGAATTAAACATGTACCTTGACCTAAGATGTTCTCTCTGCTTTTACCAATTTTCATGTGAGAAAGGATTAAATGCAGCATATCAGGTTTGTCACAATGTCAAGAAAATCTCTCTTATATATTATGTACAATATATTTTACATTTCATTTGGATCTGTCCAGGGTTCACAAAGCAGAATCCTTTAAAAGAACCATCAAAAAGTTCACATTTAGGTTTTATTTAGAACCATGTTTTCTACATTTGCCTGGTCTAAATAGATTTTCCCTTTTTTATTTTGTTATCACGATTATTATGATATTGTGTATTTTATAAGTTTTTGTGTATTTAAAAAAATGTTATAATGATGATGATAATGCCTGATAAAATAAGAACTAATGACTTTAAGAAAATGCATGCATACATCTAGTTAACAGTAGTTCTATAATGACCACTACACCGATCAGCCACTGGCATCGGTCATGGAGATGGTATATATTAGGCAGCAGTCAGTGAGAGAGAGAGAGAGAGAGTGAAACAGGGACAGAGATAGAGAGAGAGAGAGAAACAGGGACAGAGAGAGAGAGAAACAGGGAGAGAGAGAGAAAGAGAGAGACAGAGAGAGAGAGAGAGAGAGAGAGAGAGAGAGAGAGAAACAGAAA
>JBBPDA010000034.1:7679004-7700288 GCA_037974385.1 Arnoldichthys spilopterus | reverse complement strand
CTTTGATTGGGTAGTGTTAGATTAGGTTTGGAACTAAACTCTGCAAGCTGAGTAGATCATTAGTCTGTGTGTGTGTGTGTGTGTGTGTGTGTGTGTGTGTGTGTGTGTGTGTTCAGGCTGGGCTTGACCATGTCTGGTGACTTGAAAGGGAAAAGTAAGGTAAATGATTTCAGACAGGCAGAGATGGAGGTGTCCAGAGCACTAAGTCTGGTACCTTTAACATGCTTGTAACATGATACATGTGGAGAAGCACAACACTAGATATTTACTGGAACCTGCACATGTAAACCCAGTAAACCCCAGGGTTAAAGTAGTCAAACCCTGAATTAATGATATACTCAGAGATGCAGTGTGGCACAGCATCGTAAAAGTGTGGGAGAGGTAACACAGTCCAGTCTTGATCATCCAGCCCTATTTAAATGCTACTTAGACAGAAGCCCAGAGCCTGTCTATGCCAAGACGGGTTCCTGTTTGAAAGTCTTCATAATGCATATACATCAAGAGTCAATAATAGAGGCTGATTAGGGCACACCCTTTGGGGCTTTGGAATGAAATGGGCCTCTTTTTGAGATGTTAGCAATATGCAAGGAGAAGACAGACCTCTTCAAAATAATATGCCTTTTCCTGAAGCGTGCAAAATGCATTTTTAATGATCTCTTTCACCTTTATTACATTTTATTGCCCCAAACCTGGTAATTTTGCCAAGTAAATTATTCAAAATATGTACTGATGTACATGCCTGAAGGAAATATATTGAGTCCCATTGTTATTAGGCAGGTGGAATACTTAAATTTGTTTTAATAGCACATCAGAGGCACTCCTTTCTGAGGACTCCTTTTCATAGGTTTCCTTTGTCTTTTCTAATAAAACAGTTTCAGTTCTCCATGTACAAATTTGTTCTCAGTGGATGCCGTGACCTTTGTGAGTCAAACTTTATTGCAGTAAGACATTACTCAAACTCAGGACCTATTGACCTAACTTCACTCAGTGAATGGCAATGGATATCCACCCAAATCATTAATAAACATCTGCTATATTCAGATTTTTGATATGTATCTGAATTGACGGGCATTAGTACTAAAACATATAAGCCCTTCCTTAAACAAACAAACAAACAAGTTGATGACTTAATTAATTAAATTACCCAAAGTGCCTTACTGTTTAGCTCAAAAGTATGGAAATATTGAAATAAGCAGGAACTATTTACTAGCTTTTCCACTGACATGCGTTATTTATGCATATTCACATCAGGTTGTGAAGGGGAGAGAGAAAGAGAGAGGGAGAAAAAAATTAGCCTGCTTAAAGGGATTCAAAATGTAACGTCACAACTCATTCCATCAGGAAAATACTGCAAAAATCCTCCGCTCCAGGGTAAAATCATGCAAATTGGCCATGGCAGGGGAGTGTGGATTGGACATGACTATAAATAGGAAGGCACAGTCATACCCCCTGGTTGTGGCAGTGGTGCTAGGCGATGGCTCTCTGCTAGCGAGTGACTAGAGGAGTTCCCCAGTGACTCAATGCCAAAACACTTCCAAAGTCATGCACTGACAGTGACACACTTGCAACGAGCAGCTTTACACCACTGGCCACAGTCCCCATCCAATGCATGACCCACGCACAATACCACTAATTGATGCCTCCAACGCATTAGGCACTTGAATGAGCTTTTATTGGTGATATCCATTTAAAACAAATTACGAAAGCTTTGTTGCTGTCAAGCCAAAACCTAATTTTTTTCTCCACACAATTTGAATATGCCAGCGGTCTTTCACACTGTGTGAATGTTCCACAAGTGGAAGAACAGATATTGTTAAAAGGACTTTTGCACAGGCTGTATATAGGCTCTAATATAATAACAAAATAGCTTTGTATGTATCTTTGTACACATACTTTCACTGTAACACACTGCCTGCTTTGTCCGTTTCTGTTTTTGTTTCGGTTTCCCCGCTCCCTCTTAGCTTTGCCCTCTTATGCCCTCTTATCTGTGTCGTATCTGTTACTCCACCATCTGATTGTTCTCAAGTGTTACGTTTTTGTGTTCTTCTGTATTTATACCTCTTTTGGTTTTTTGATTCTTTGAAAACCTGTTTCCTTATTTGTCAAATATGTCATTAGTGTTTTAGTGTTAATGGCTTCATGTCTTTTTCTTTCTTTGTTTTTGGTTCCATATTAGTTTTATTAGGTTTGGTTTTTAGTTTTGTTCTACAGTACATAATACTGTGAATAAGCTCTCAAAATTCAAAACATCTCATTGCGTAAAGGACAAGGTTAGAAACCCCTGTTGAATGTACGTTATCTTCAAGCCCTCATACATTTTGCCATATGTTTCCTACATTTTAGCTTGGGTGTGCCAAAGATGAAAACAACAATCCAAATTGTTGCCAGCAAAAAGTGCAAAGGCCAGCATCTGTAATGGTATGAAAGTGCATTAGTGCCCACAGCATTGGTGAATTGCCTGTTTGTGAGGGTAACATTGACTTTGAGGAGTATATTATAATTTTAGAGAGACATATGTTGCCATCAAGGCAAAGTCTTTTTCTGGGACATCCATGCTTATTTCAGCAGGAAAATGCCAGACTACATTCTGCATGGGCTACAACAGTATGACTTCACAGCTGTTAACAGCTGTTGATGGGTTTAGCACTAAAGACAGAAGAACAGACATGGACTACAAAGCACTGTTGTTCATCGCTCTGGATAAGAGCTGTAAATGTAAATGCTTCATAGGCACAGAGTGTGTATGCTTGATTGGCCCGATGGCAGGTCTGTCTCTTATTGAAAATGTATAGTGCATCATGAAAAAGAGATTCAGAAAACAGCATCCACAGACTGCTGAGCAGAGTAAATCTTCAAGCAAGAATGGACAAAAATATCCAGTTGCAAAACTACTACAGTTAGTATCCCCTGTTCCAAAATAATAAAAAAAAATATATTAAAATAAAGGTGTTTGTGTATATTTACAAAATACAATTAGTAAAACTATTGAAAATCTTTTTTGTGTACTTTTTCAGTTAAATAAAGTTCCATGTGAATTAAGTTGTCACAGATGTTTTGTTTTTACTACATTTTGGAAAATATTTCTTTTATATTCTTTCTTTGCATTTTCAATTCAAATGTTTAAAATATGGGTGGCACGGTGGTGCAGTGGTTAGCACTGTTGCCTCACAGTGAGAGGGTCCTGGGTTCAATCCCCGTGTTGGCCACAGGTGCCTTTCTATGCGGAGTTTGCAAGCTCTCCCTGTGTTTGTGTGGGTTTCCTCCCACTGTCCAAAAGGCTTGCAGTAGGTTGATTGGATTGGAAAAATTGCCCATAGGTCTGTGTCTGTGTGACCCGGAAACAGAAGAAGCGGTTGGAAATGGATGGATGGAAATATTTAAAATATTTCTTTTCTGGAATGAGGTTGGCATCATAACACCTCAGGCATCACACAGCATATATTAAACTCCTGCACGTAATAACTTAAACTTGCAGAAACATTAAACTGTTTATCACTTTGAATGATTAGGACTCTGTAAGTTCCTCTAGAATGGCACATTTCACATCAGACTTCGGACCCCTGCTGTGGACATACACTAAGTTATATTCATTAAGACAGAGAACAAAATGTCATATATCCTGTGCTGGCCCTCTAGCCTTACTATATGTATGGTACGGTTAAAGAGAATATTTAACATACTTGTCAACTTGTAATCCTTTTCTTCATTACAGATTATTCTTTTTATTGACTACCTGCATAAAATAAATTACTTAAATGTTCATAATGACAGAGTTCCATATTACAAAGATGCACTCTTTCTCTTTCACCCCTATAAAAGCATATTTAAGTGGTTCTGCAATGGCGTCTGGATGCACAGCAGTCAACCTGCAAAACGAGTCGATTGAAATTTGAACAGCCCTGAAGCAGGAAAGTGCTTCAATGACAGCACCTCCATCATCTAATGTCATTCCAGCAGTTTTGGGTGGTGAGGATAAGTGTGCTAATGAGGAAGGGATAATGCTATTTTGCTGGAGTTGGATGGTGGCCACAACTGCCTTGTGGTTTAAACACAAACAGAACACAGGAAGAAGACTGAGATGCGGGTGAACCCCAATAATAAAAAATTCGCTTGTATATCACCAAACAATCATAACACTGTAGGTCTCCCTCATGCCATCAAACAATTCTGAGCACTTGACCTGTGAAGTTATGCTGTTATCTGGCACCAAGACATTAGCAGCACATCCTGTAAGCTGAGTTGGAGCCTCCACGGATCAGACTAGTTTGTCCAGCACAACTCAAAGTTGCTGAATTGGAATGAGATTTGGAGGCCAAATCAACACTTTGAACTCTTTGTCATGTTCCTTAAGCCTTCCCTAAACATTTTTTGCAGTGTGTCAGGGTGTATTATCCTGCTGAAAGAGGCACCTGCCATTAGGAAATACCTTTTGCCGTGAAGGGGCATACTTGGTTTCCAGTAAGGTTTAAGTAGGTGGTATGTGTCAAGGTAACATCCACATGAATGCCAGGGCCCAAGAGTTCAATTGAGCATACTATGAACCTGCCTCTTTCAACTTCCCTTCTTCCCATTGTGCATCCTGGGATACTCCCCAAATAAGCACATACACATGAAATGTAAAAGTAATGTAAAAGCAGATGTGATTAATTTGAGTAGACCATCTTGACTAAATGGTCCAGTTCTGATGCTCACATGCCCACTGTAGGCACTTACAGTGGTGAGCATGGGCACTGTTGCTATGTAGCCCTGTGTGCAGCAAGGTGTGATGCACATTGTGTTCTGGCACCTTTCTATCATAGCCTGCATTCACTTCTTCAGCACTGTTTCTAATGGACTGGATCTGTCCCATATCTATTGGCATATGGGAAACCGATTTTACCCATTCTATCAGTTTTCACTTAAGAGTTCTGACATTAATATTAATTTTACAAATCTCTAATGCATTTGGCATATAATTTGTAGTTTAAGCAGCACACTGATGTCCTTGCAAAATACCACTGCCAGCTGTAACAGGTGCATAGCTTCAATTCAGCACACACCAGTCTAATGTCAAGGCTACCAAGGTCAGCAATTGTCTCAGCTGGTTACTCCCTTCACATTTAATTACCAGATATTTCAGCCATTCCTGTCCAATTACTGGACAGCTGTTTTATTTCAGCAATGAAGAAAAGAGTGACCAATGGGCCCACAAATGTTAAAATAGTAAAAAGGAGCAGTGCTTAACTTTATAAGACACACATTTTATTTTCTATATTCTTTTTTTAGCTATCAGCTAGAGGCCTGTACTGTGTGTTCCAAACTCTATACTCTCAGAGTATGCTTGATATAAGTTGTAATCTGTATAATTGTCCTAAACAAGTTCGTCCTCCAATGTTCTTACTCGTCCTTACTGCAGAGCACTTCTGTGGGTTAGTCTGAATGAGAGCATCCACTACAGTGTATACCTGTAAAGGTAAATGAACACCAGTGGGTGTTTTTAGTTAGTATTTGATGTTTTTTTTTGAACAAAGCAGATTTGGGGGGAAATGTACAACTATGTTGTAAGCATCAATGGGGTAACCCATGTTTGAGCCAATGTTAGCCTCAGTGTTAGCATCAGTGATGTTACTCATGTTAGATTAAACATTCTCTTTAGTGTTAGCTTCAATAGAGTTAGCCATATGTTAGCTTCCTTATTAGTGCCAGTGAGATCAATGTAACAAAAGATGCATTTTTGACTAAAGTACAAATAAACTTTACTTTTTCTGTAAAATGTATTGTTGGTCCATTCTTGCTTGATATAAGACCTCAGCTGCTCAAAGTTCTTTAGTCACCGCTGTTCGATTCTCCTCTTCATGATGTGCCATATATTTTCAATAGGAGACAGATCTGGCAGCAGGCCAGTCAAGCACACAAACTCTGTATCTATGAAGCCACGCTGATGTAGTCTGGCATGAACACCCTGGGAAGAGACATTGCCCTAATGGCAACATACGTCTTTCAGAAGTCCTAATATACACCTTGAAGTCAATGGGACCTTCACATACACGTAACTCACGCATGCTGTGGGCACTGATGCACCCCCATTCCATCGCAGATGCTGGCTTTAGCACCTTTCATTGATAACAATCTGGATTGTCTCGAAGCTCCTTTTTTCAGAAAACAAGCTAAAATGTGAACTCATCTGACCATAGCGAACATGATTCCACAGTCTTTTGGTCTATTTGAGATGACCTTAGGCCCAGAGAAATTGCCAGCATTTCTGCATAGAGTTGATGTATGGCTTCCTCCTTGCATAATACAATTTCAAGATACATTTCTTGAGGCAGTGTCTGACTATGTAAAGGGAAGTTTTGTGGTTTATGTCTCTGAATTCTTTGAATCTTTTCATAATATCATGCAATGTAGATGTTCAAAGAACCAAATTCTTTGCAATCGTGTGTTGAGAAAATTCTTTCAATCTAACTTTTTTCTACAAATGTTGACAGAAAGGGGTGCACCATGACCCATCCTTGCTTGCAAAGCCTTTGATGGATTCTACCTTTTCATGCAGTCATGATACCTCGCCTGCTACCAATCAACCTGCTTAGTGTGGAGTCTTTGAAACTGGTGCTACTTGAATATTCTCTGGACTTTTTAATCTTATTTTAATTCTGTCAGAACTTTTGTTGGGTTGCAGGATCAAATTCTAAATATGCATCTGCATGTGAATTAATTTACAAAATATAATTAAGCTGGGCAGTAAAACTACTGAAAATCTTTAACCTGTTAAACAAAGGTTCACATTAAGTAATTTATCACAGATTTGTGTTTTTACAGCATTTTTGAAAATATTCCAGCTATTGCAGCTGAAGCAGAATAATCAAATTTCGTTAAACATAAAGTTTAACTAAGTTAAAGTGTTTCAAGTATTGCCCTGTATCATAGAAATTTCTCATATATTTATGGAATAAAAAAAATACATTAATTACAATATTTTTACAAAATACAGTAGTTTTTCCACAAAAAATCTAACTGGATAATGAACAAGGGCATACATGTCTTCATGGGAAACAACTCTCTTGGAAAAAGAACATAAAAATATATCCCATTGTTCCCTGCACACAACAATTTGGTTGGTCTTTGGTGGAGAAAATACAGCTTATACATTTCTGTTATACTTCATGGTTGCCTTAAAAAGGCTAGCATCTTGTCATCATGCACAGAGCTTATTTATGCATGCATGAGCACCTATGAATTTATGAGTCAAATACTGTTAAAGATAGGCGAGTCTTACAAAAGGGATACCGCTTGCCCTTGTTTTTTTACAAGGCTACATTTTAGTCTTATTGAAAATATCTGTATACGTGAGCTGAACTCTACCTCACAGTGCATGCAAAACAGCCTAACCTTGGCTTTATCAATAGATCCACCTTGAGGGCAAAGCCCTTTGCAATTACACATCCATCTCTGTGGCCTAGTATCTGTTTTCATAGAACACTAGCACACACACTATATAATTTTATGTGTGCCTAGTGGAAACATCGTTTTGTTTGTCTAAGCATCATTTAATGTCCAAACAGTGACAGCAAAGTAAGACTTGGTACAAGCACAGACTTGTTTACTCTGTTAAAAAAAGCTTTAAATAAGCTTTACATAAGTGAAAGTGTATTTCTTTAAAAAGTTGGGGGAATTCTTCAAGGCTTATTCTTGGAATTTGCTCAAGCCCAAGTCTTGTGATCTCATGAGAAATTGAGCATTTCTGCGTGAACTACAATATATTGGCTTGATCGGACAAACCAAATCATTAGCCCAGGTCTGTTGATTCAAAAGGTGCTCACAGTTTTACCTGTAGGCTCTTGATGAATCACTGTGGAAAACAAAGGATTTTGTATACACAATGCTGTGTACCTAAAGCGGTTTCATCCTATTACGAAAACATGAAACAGTCCTTCAAGCAAACGCCCCCTGGTTTCATTAATAATTAATACTAAACCGATAAAACAGATGTTTTTATGCTCTCGTTTTTTATAAAATACCCATTTTAGTGTTTCTGCCAGAAATGTTGAGTAATGAGTGAACACCTGTGTATTAGATATAACTATCCCACATGGAACAATTTATCAGAAGCACCTACCCTATAGAGGCACTTTGTATTGGTTTTCAGTTGCTGATTGTGGTCCAACTGCACAATTCATCAGCCCTCTTTTACCTAGCCCAGAACGGGACCTCCAAAGGACCACCTTTTACTTGATATTGTTTCAGTGGAACACACTACCATGTCATAAGCATGTTGGTGTCATAGCCACAGTCATGTAAAGCTATCAAAAATAATGATAATTTTATTTTTAAATCAATTAATATGAGCAAAGGAACACAATAGAATAGTGATTCAATATGACGTAGATCAGGAAGCATGTGTAGCTAGATAGATAAAAGTTAGCTCCTAACTTTCCACTTTTTATACCACCCTTGCACATGTCTCACAAAACTAGACATTGTCCAACAGGTTTCCGAAATAACTAACTGGAGCCCTATGTGTTTTCTCTTTAGTGAAAAGATTTTAGAAATTAGACATTATTATAAAATTAAAGTTTCTTGACATTGTGTCTGCAGGAAAAATTAAATGATGGTTGTTTATACATCATACAGCTGTCACGATGGAGGAATGCTTGGAGGCAGATGCAGGGCAGAAAGGACTCTTTATTGAGACTGTAGTAGCAGTACCAAGGGGCAGTCCGAAATCGTGGTCCAAAAACAGTCCAAAATCAGAAAAAAAACATAATCAGGAACCTGAGGGGTAAGGCTAAGGGAAAGTTGTCAATAAACAAGCTATGGGTCGAAACCAGGGAATCTAAGGATCTACGGAAGAGTGTTCAGGATACACACTGACAGCATAAGCTTTGCTCTCTCCTGTGTTTCATGGTTCACTAAGTAGGGATGGTGATCAGCTCCCTTACAGCCCTCACCTGGAAGGGGAGGGGCTGACCAAGATGCTAGAACTCTGGCAACGATGACCTGATCTGGCTGCTAGATGGAGCCAGATCCCCCTCTTGTCCAGAAGGGTCTCTGGTCCTCACATCATCTCCCTCCTGACAGATGGCTCCTGACGTCCTTCGAGGCCTTTCCCATCTTTCAAGGGGCCTGCCCAGCTCCTGATTTAGCCTCTTGGCTTGCCCGTTAGATTGGGGGTGGTAGCCTAATGTGAGGCTTACCTTAACCCCCAACTTCCCCAGGAACTCTCTCTATACTTGGGAGGTGAACTGAGGGCCCCTATCTGAAAGAATGTCCTCAGAAATCCCATGATAACAGAAAATCTGGTCAAACAGAGTTTCTGTGAGTTGCAAGGCAGTAGGCAACCCCACTACTGGAATTAGTCTACAGCCCGTCAAAAACCTGTCTACTATCACTGCAATACATGTGTTCCCTGGGAGGAGGGTAGATCAGTAACAAAATATAAGGAGAGGTGGGACCATGGCCTGTGGGGTACCTCTAATGGCATTAGTTTCCCCACAGGAAGTAGCCTCTGAGCTTTGGTGATGGCACACGTGGAACAAGATTTTACATACCTCTCCAGAACTGTGACAACAGCACCAAATAGGTTCTGGTGATCCCAGGGTGCCCTGTGGCCACACAAGTGTGTACTCACCTCACTAACTTGTCTCTGAATTGCTTTGGAACATAAATTTTGTCATCTGTACACTTGGCTGAAGGGATTTCCCACTGGTTAGCTTGGTCAATTTGTTCCTCTATCTCCCACCTGATAGGCGCAGGCAGTATGTTAGAAACCTCTTGCACCTCAGCACTCCCCCATACATGTGCGAGAGAGCATCGGCCTTCCTGTTCTTGGTGCCTGGTCCATAGGAGATAGAGAAGTCAAACAGTGCCCACCTGGCCTGACGTGAAATAAGACGTGTGGCTGACCACAAGTGCTCCAGATTTTTGTGGTCAGTGAGCACTGCGAATGGGTATTTGGCCCCCTCCAGCCAGTGTCTCCACTCCTCAAAGGCCAGTTTGAGCACCAGTAATTCCCTGTCCCCCAAGTGGTAGTTCTTCTCCGCAGCTGTCAAAACTTAAGCCTCTCACACCAGTAGAAATTGGCAAAACCTAGGAGTCTTTGCAGTTCTTTTATTGTGGCAGGCCTAGGCCAATCTAGTACTGCCTGCACCTTACACATGTCCATCTTTACCCCCTCTGAGCTAATGATGTACCCTAGGAAGGGCACCACGGAAGCATGGAACTCACACTTCTCCGCTTTGACATAAAGTTTGTGCTTAAGTAACCTCTGAAGAACGGCACTGACATGCTTAATATGCTCTTCACTAGTCTTTCAATAAATAAGGAGATCATCAGCATAAGTGATGACCATTTTCCCTAACATGTCCCTCAAGATCTAGGGGAGATCTAACTTAGTGAAAATCTTAACCCCGCTTACCTGCTTACAAGCACCGCATTGAGCCCTCTGTAATCAATGCAGGGCCTCAGCCCCCCATCCTTCCTCCACACAAAGAAGAACCCAGCCGAAGCAGGAGAAGAGGAGTGATGGATGTAACCAATGGCAAGAACCTCCTTGATGTATTTTTCCATAGCTTCGTTTTGGTTCTAGATATGGGGTAAGTATGACCATGTGGGGGCATACAGTCTGACTTGAGCTTTATAGTGCAGTCCCAGGGTCTCTGTGGGGGTAACTGGGTGGCTTTTTTCTTGCTGAACACCTCTTTGAGGTTGTGATACTCTGGGGGTATTGCGATTATGGTGTGTTCGTCAGCATCCTCAATAGTGGTTGCTGCACAGGGCAGTTTAATGCAGTTGTGTTGGCAATATGGCGACTATTCAACAATCTCGGCTTGGTGCCAAGAAATACGTGGGTTGTGTCTCCATAACCACGGCAACCCCAGTATTGTCTTGTGTGTCGAAGCTAAAATAACATGAAACTGCATTACCTCCCTGTGCACAGCTCTCACAGTTACGAGAGCAGGGTTAGTGATCTTGCTAACCCTGCCCCCACCTATGGGCTGCCCATCTACTGCCAGCACAGACAATGGTTGCTCCAGAAACTTAAAAGTTAATCCCAAACTCTCAGCTAATCTTTCATCAATAAAGTTTGCCACGGCTCCAGAATCTACGAGAGCTGCAAGGGAAGAATGAGAAGAGAGGTTACCAATCACTACCGGTACCATGAGAGGCCTAGTCAATTGCTTAGCTACCCCACTCACCTCACTTGCCTGTCCTTGTGGCCTGAGGGGGCATGAGACAATGCGATGGCCGGGTTCTCCACAGTAGCGGCACAGCCCAAGTCTCTCCCGTCTCTCCCGTCTCTCCTGCATCGGCTCCTCACTGGCTTCCAGCAGAGGAATCGTCGCTCTACTCACTTGCTGAGACGTTTTCAGAGTCTTTCTCTTGCAAACCAGGTTGTCCAAGCGTATAGACAACCCGATCAACGAGCCCAGGCTCAAGTCCTCATCCCGACAAGCAAGTTCTGCTCGCACTTCCTCTGCCAGTCTTTCCCAGTACACAGTGCAAAGTGCTGTGCTGTTCCACCCACTGGCTGCGGTGACTGTCTGAAACTGAACAGCATACTCAAAGGCTTTCCTTGTGCCTTTTTGGAGTTTCAGCAGTCGCTCACTGTGGTTTTTCCCCTCGTGTGGGTGGTCGAACGCTGCACAGCTGATTGACGAACTCCTCGTAGCTGCTTGTGGACGGTCCCATTTCGCTCCACACAAGCGCTTTTCCCGAGAGGAGTGAATCAATGATCGCTATCCTCTGGGGATCCGTCTCCACGTTCTGGTGGAGGAAGTACAATGGAAAAGGAATCCTTTGCACTTATCTGGGTCTCTGTTTTACTTCTCCAGGAGGGCGACGCTCCCCCTGAGGTGGCTTGAGCTGTTCGTGCCTGCTTGCGACCGTGGGCTCGAGCCTGGACTGGCTCCAGAAGCAGTAGGGGGTGGGACTTCCGCCATGGCAGACTGTTGGGTCACCGTCTGCTGCAAAACCAGGGTAAGCTCCTCCAGGCTGGAGTGGACGTGCTAGATGGCATGTTGGTGCTCCCCGAGCAGCTACCACACGAAACAGTTCAGCGGTGGACTCCGGCTGTCCTGCTGCCTTCATGGTGGCGAAGCTTTCTGTCACAATTGAGGAATGCTTGGAGGCAGGTGCAGGGTAGAAAAGGAGTCTTTATTGAGACCATAGCAGCAGTACCAAGGGGCAGTCTGAAATCGTGGTCCAAAAATAGTCCAAAATCACAAAAACTAATAATCAGAAACCTGAGGGCTAAGGCTAAGGGAAAGTTATCAATAAACAAGCTATAGGTTGAAACCAGGGAATTTAAGGATCTATGGAAGAGCGCTCAGGATACACACTGATGGCGTAAGCTTCGCACTCTCCTGTGTTTCACGGTACAGTAAGTAGGGATGGTGATCAGCTCCCTGACACCCCGTACCTGGAAGGGGAGGGGCTGACCGGGCAGCTAGAACTCTGGCGACAACGACCTGGTCTGGCCGCTAGATGGAGCCAGATCCCCCTCTTGTGCAGAAGGGTCTCTGGTCCTCACAACAGCGTGCAGAGAGGAGTTTTGGCAGATATATGATCAGTTACCAGAAGGCAAGCATCAAATCTTGTTCTTGTAGATCTTGTAGATGGATTTTGAAATCATTTTATCAGTGCCTATTCCTTGTAAAAAAAAAACTTTATAGGCAAATATTTTTTAAGCCAGCTGGACTGGGCTGAGACCAGCTAGAACATTTGATGAGGACAATGGGCGACTATGAGACAAGTTCAAGTCCAAATATCAGTAAGTCTAAGACAATTGTGGACCACAGGAGAAAACATGAGTCTGGAATTAAGTCAGTGGAGGCCTCCAGTCCAGTCACAGCTGTGCCATCCAAAGAATATCTGGTCAGTAGTTTTTCTGTGGTGGTTCCATTCCATTGATTTACAGGTAAAAAGGGGGTGGATAAATTATGCAGGCTGCAGTTTATACGAAGCACTTATATTGTGTATTTCTGATAAAATGGTCAATGAAGGAGGAACAAGGTAAGCGTACCTAATAAACTCACAACGCAATGTAAATTATTCTCACACTTTTGATTTAAATGTCATAATCATGTCAGTGGTTTTTATTGCTACTATATGACCTCACTGAATTGTGAAAGCAACATAAAATTCATGTCACTTTGACTATCTGTGCTGTATGGGGAAAACCAATTATTAACATTCATGCAAACGTTAAAGCTCTGTTGATGTCATTGTAAGTCAGTGGGCAGATAAAGGTGCTTTATGGAAGAACACAGATAAAAGCAAGTCTTTTGTCCTTCCTTATCATAGAATGACATTGTATGTTTCTGATTGTGCAGGTGTCAGGTGGGTAAATGAGTTTTTTCTTTTATAGCAGAGACATTTTTTCCAATGCATAACAACTGAAAGTAATACCTGGAGCTGCTATATTTCAGTACAGTTGCCTTCCATAAAAGAGCAACTGTTTTAGATTCTTTTCTAATGCATTTACAAACTCTAAAACCATCTGTTACAATGGTTACAATGATGGATAAAATGAGCAAAAGTGCATCAATTCATACTTTGATGTGTAACAACTGAAGAAAACAGAGACTCAGCATCTCCTGGGCTGATGATTCAATGCTGGGTTTGAAACTGCAAACAAGAATCAATTCTGTACAATATTCATAAGTATTGATCCAAGAAGAACAGTGCAAAATACAGTACTGGCCTGAGCAAGGCAGCCGCAGAAGACCAAAACTGCTCTGTATTTACAGGCACCCAATTAGCTGCAGTTGCTTCAGCTAACCTCAGAATACTTTAATGTGCTAGTCTAATGGTTTAGAAGCACAAATAAATTAATGAACAGCTTCTACAGTTAAGCACACAACTGCACGCACAAAACCCATTTGTGACCTGAGGCGAAAGTTTCATGACTACTTGGAGGGTTCATCTATTTATTTATTCATGTATTTATTTGTCCTTTTGCATCTCATTATCTTTCCATTAACGGCAATTTGTACAACATCTACAACAATCTATTTGTGTTACAAAATTCACTTAATCTTTTCCTGCTTATCTCACATGGCTTTGTTCAGCAAGATGTACCATTGTTGCCCTTCTGGATTATTGCACAGGTGTGGAAGCTCAGAATGCTGTGTCTCCTTTTATAAGAATTGACTATGTAACTGGGATATGCAATAAAAAAGAAAATTTAAGGACCAAAGTAGTACAGACATATTAAAGAATATTTTGGAAGGGAATGAGTAAGACCCCCTCCGGTTGAGGGGGGATTGGTGCCATCCAGCGGTCGGTGCGGTCCCCGTCCCCCGAACACTGACTGACCCAACCATTTCTAGGTACGGCTAAGTAGCCCCCTGATCACCTGGGAATATAGGCAGGGCCGGAACACGGGGAGAGTAGGAGGATACTTATTGTATGCTGTGTTAATAGGCAACGATTGTAGGATTAGCAGGTGGTAGGTGCTGCTTAGAGAGTGCTTAGTTAAGCACCATCATTGTAGGATACGGTATCGAACTTTTGAGGAACAGAGCTGAGCCTAGCTTTAGCGAGGACAGTTGCTACCGAGCGCCCCTCGTAGTTTTCTCCACTCGGACGCTGGAGCGCCTGTTCCAATGTTGCTGGTATTGCAAATAATTAATGCATCTTCAAGATCATCAAATTTAATTTCTTGAAATAATTAATTATTTACTCTTTTGACTAGGTAATTTGACTTACTTTGATTATGTAATTTGTAACTGTATACTATGTAAGTCATTTGTATTTCAGTGTAATTTCTCAATAGAATTACTTTATATTTAATTACTTTTTAAAATGTTTTAAATTAAACTCATTATTTTGACTTATTAAGTCAACATTTTGTCAAAGTATTGATTTGTAAGGGAAGGAGTCCAGCGAGAGGTGCTGCCACCTGGTGGTTGGGGTCCATTACCCCGGAAACGGTTCCCACGCCCAGCCTCGCCCAGGTGGCATTCATTAAAAGTCTACATACAAAACTAGGTGGGTGCAAAGCTTACTGTATATTCCTAGCCTTAGCTTTCTTAGCACCTAGTTCTCTTAGTTTGGTTATCGACTCTTAGCCCGTTCTCATAGACCATAGCTTTAGCCTTAGCCTATGGTATTCCCGTTTACTCTCGTTCTGACCTTTGGACTGTTTGACACTGCTTTTCTTTTACTTGGGTCCAAGCTTCTTCTTCCCACTGTGACATGATTAATGTCTTGAAATAATGACTCACTTTGTTGAAATGTAACTCACAAATCAAAATTATGAAAAAAAGTAATTAATTACTTTAATTATTTTCAGAATTGTTTTTTCACCATCTTGTAGGAAGGAGCTTCTACAGAATGGTTAAAAAGAAATCTCTGGTCACACATTTTATCATCATTGTTGTGAGTGAAAAAACAGACCCAGGTTCTTGAAGAAGGTATATATGGTTTGATTGAACTTAGTATCTGTACCATGCTGTATTGCATGGCCCCATGGAAAAGCATCTACATAGTGTATGCATGTTTGTTGAGCAATTCTGAAGAAAAGAATGCCAACCAAAACATTTGAGTGCACAAAATCATCAAGTGTAAAATGCAGCTTCTTAGGAGTCCATTTTACCTCCATGGGAGATGAGACCCCATTTTTGCACGCAGAAATATGGAAGGAAAGTCCATCAATTTTTCTGACAGTGAGACGCCAGAGTGTGGAGCATGCACCTGAGCACTTGTGTGATTTATGGGCCTGTGGAGTCGAGCCCACGCTCTGCCTTTAATTAGAAAGCGGTGAGGAAGCAACCAAGCGCTTCAGCACCATCATCCATGAACGATGAGCCATCCATTCTTACAGTGGAGAATGAAGCTGTAAAATTCACCATGAGTGGAACTTTCTGCATGCTGCCATGCAAATCAGACAGTTAGTCTTGCAATGTTAGATATGAGTAGGCCGCCATTTGAGTAGATAAGAGTAAATAAAGAGAACCCAATTAAACAATTATACATGGACATTTATTCATTTAGTGATAAAATGCACGCTATTGTTGTTCAGTGTTCTGCTGATGGTGGACTAATGTTAACTAAAAACGTTTTTAACTGGTCAACCACTCCTGGAGAAGGCAACAATGATCTCAAATTTCTTCCATTTGTGCACAGTCTAAAACTTTTAAAACTGCTTTCTCTGCTCTCCCATGCCTGATTGTTAGGGGAAAAAATAAATACATTTAAAAAAATAAATAAATAAATAAATAAATAAATAAATATATATATATATATATATATATATATATATATATATACACACGCATACATACATACATACATACATACATACATACATAGACACACACATGCATATATGTGATTCTAAGATACACAATAAATTCAGAGGCTGAAGAAGCTTCTATCTAGCTACCATTTTTTCCAAAACAGGTAGGTCTTGCTTATATTTTTCTCTCCTCTAGACAAATTGTGGACTATGGTTCTTGATCAAGGAGGAAATTCATCTGAGAAGTCATGCTATTGCTTAAACGGCTGACCTTAAAAATTTAGAGCTTTGCTACATAAATAACCAACTCTTGTTCTCTGACATTAAAGCCCAAATGTTTAACAAGTGCTCCCCTACCAAATCCCACCCTAATTAGATTTAGCAGCCTTGTATTATTCATTAGCGTTGTGACGGTGCAGTGCATCTTGCCTGCAATGTTTGGGAGTACTCGCTTCTCATTCTCCAAAGCCTTGAAAACGTGCCTGTAAAATTAAGTCGTTTCCCTTTGGAGAATCTGCCATCCTTTCAGTTTAATCAGCTGGTATTCACTCAATTACAATGTGTGTCTATGGACATCTCTATTCAGTCACTTCTACTGCCAAAGTGAAGCTATGGAAAGAGACTAATGCAGAGACTGGCCAGTTCTAGGGCTGCAACTAACATTAGTAATAGATCAATCAACTATTAAATCATTATTTGACTAATTGAACCATTAAATTTTTGCAGTTACCTCTCATTTTACTGTAGTCACAGTGATGCCATTTTCAAAAGTTGTTCCCATTTTAATTCTGTAATCAAACAATAGAAGCCACACTGCCCTCTACACTTCCTGTAGTGTATTGCAAGCTGTCAAAATGACTGTAGGGAAAATATGAACATTATACTGAAGAACAATAAGGTTTTTGGATTGACTTTTTATTTTTTTATTTTTTATTGTTAATTTACATTATTAACAAATGAACATTAATTTCTCATTTTAATGGACTTAACATATATTGACCTTTTAACATGTTTGATTTATGGCAGAACTTTGGACTTTCAGTGTTTGACATAAATATATAAATATATAAAATAACTTAATCATATAACACATTAAGAGAAGCAACTGTCAAAATCCTAAAAGTTCTAGCTTACATCTGGGTTAAAGACAGTAGTGGGAATGCCCAGTGAGTCACCTCACTAACAAGCTCATGCAAGGTTTATATTTAGCCCTGTATGAACCTAAGCACCTTGAGCTCACACATTAAAGCCCTCTTTCACTAATTATCCTGCCAGGAACACACCATCACTTAGACCCACTTTCATTTAAACTGCCATGAGAACAGATATGTCCACTGTGCACATACAAGCACAGTATGTTCTCCAACCCAATGAATAAAATACTGATGCTGTTTTTTTTTTTTTAAACCTGGAAGTGTTATTTTCTAAGCCTGGGTGTGGGCGATGTGTTCAGTCCAGACGTTCTAATTAAGAGTTATGTGAGCAATTCTGCTCTGAGTTTCATGCCCTCTACTAGCTCTATTTAATACTATTATTGGACTTTGGCAAATCACAGGGCTTTTAAACATCACTATTGAATGGTATGCTAAATAATATTTATAATTGGACCTGTTCTTAGCAGGGCTCCAAACTGGTTTGTGAAAGAAAGAGATTTTTTGCCAGGGGACAATGGAACCAAAAATGTAACCATCTTTAACCAACACAAAAATATTACTTTTAAATATCTTTTAAGATTTAATGGCGGTAATCTTTTACTCTGTGTGTGTAATCCTTCTTCCCTACCTCTAAACTCAAAAATGTATATGGACCAACAGCCTCTTATGCTTTAATTCAGCATATCAGTTTAAACATAATAGAGCTGGCCGTCAAAGACTAAGAGAGGGTAGTAACTATGTTATAGGTCTCTGGCATTTTTGACCACTTTTTTCAATCAATATATAATGTACAATGTTCCTGTTTTCTGCTCCATGTGCTCTTAAGCACTGCCCTGTCCTGATTGGCTGTCTTGTCACCTGTGTCTAGGTTCCGTGCTTTAGAGTTTTTATATTTCTGTGTTTGTCCCTGTGCTTTGTCTGGTTGTAATAATAGTTTGCAAATTAAAACTTTTTGTCAAGTTTGTTGAATGGTCTGACAGAAATTCTAGGTAATATGTTTAGGACAATCAATGTAAAATGGAGGAAAATGGAGGACAGATCCAAAGGTTGAGCCATTTACCTGTGAAAGTTACTGTATCTCAGACTGAGAAACTGAGACAACAAAGAATAAATAAGAAGAAAGCATGCAGGAGAACTGGAAACAAGCAACCGCATCTCAGAGTTCTTGTCTTTAGCAGAAAAGATATCAAACATATTACACCATCACAAAAATAAAAATATTATACATGGATATTTATTTAAGAAAAATTATTAAGTATTACATATAGGTGAGTGACAACAGTATGTGAAACTTTGTTTTCACCTTCAAATAAACTGTTGAGGTTCCTCCCATTATTTTCCTTTGATGTTTTTGTCAAATTTCTCTTCATTTACTTTTTTCTCTTCAGGAGCTGATCAGCTAGTGGTGCTTAGGTCTAAAACTAAAAAAGGTGAAATTGTACTTATTTGCTTTTATGCTTATTCTATCCCTCGAGAGCAAACGTAATGACTACTTTGTATGATATTGTGCTATATAACTATATATTGCCTTGCCTATGTAAAATAGGAAAGCAAGAAGCATTACTATACTGGGTCTGCTGAGAGTGAACCTTTGTTGGTTGTTGATTCTTGATTTTAAGGATCAGTCTGTTTTACAGCTCAGTGACATTTACCTATAAATGTGTTAGTACATTGAAAGAGAAGCCTGGAGATCAGGACTCTATTGATGGAGTGGCGTGACATTGGCAGGACCATTAGCACTGGGGGAGCCAAATGAGTGAGTGTGCAGCGAGCAAATGCGGCTCATGACTAATGATGATGATCTTCACTCAGCCTCAAGGGCAAAATGTGCCTCTTCTCACATTCAAATTAAAGGTAAGGAAACAAACACAGGAGTGGCAGACACCATTGCTTCTGTTTATTACACTAAGTAATTTGGTGTTCTCAGCTGCAGCATGTATCGATAATTAGGGTAGGTTTCAAGAAAAGAAAGCCAGAATGTGTGCAGCTGAAACTATACTGGCTCTGGCCTCTGTCTAATACACTGAAACTAATTTTCATTGCTGCATTCTAATGACTGTTGTGCCTCGGTTCTTTTTGTGTGGCAGGCTGTTTTCCAATCTACTATATTGCACAGGCACACTTTTCCCAGAAAGCTGATAGGAGGCTGCAAATCATGGAGGGAGGGAGAAGAATGGATTGGGGAGAGATGAAATAGCAGGAGGCAGCTTTTCCTGTAGTTATTTCGGAAATATTTCTGAATGCTTCTACTTCCTATTTCCATGAGCAATAGTTTGTCAGCCTCTGGGATATATATATGTTTTTCATTTAGCACAACCATTCAAGCACTGTGTCTGAGTTCACCACCCCATGGAGATGTATAGACAAACAACAAAAGTGCTGGCTAACATCTGCTGCCAGGTATCCAAGTGATATGTAGAACATTCAAAATGCTTTGTTTTAACAGTGATGAGTAGGGTCAAATTACTTATAATGATCCATATTAATGGGCATATCATGAAAAATTGATCTTCTTAAATACAAGAATTTTGTTTAGTTTAAAAAAAAAACATTTAGTTCACATAGAGCCATGATAAAGCAAAGCATTTGAACAAGCAAACATTTCACACTTTTAATGCATGATATACTTAGACAAAACCACAAGAAAAAGTAGCTTTTTCAATCATTTATTCAACAAAAATATTGTCATATGTAATAGTTGTATGTGGAGAAAATAAGTACACCATTGGCTTCCGAAGCTAGTATGGCCCTTCTTTAGCAGAAATAACTTCATATAGGCATTTTGCATAATTGTCCATCAATCCCTAACATTGGCTTGCAGTTTTTTTGTCATTTTTCTGAATATGCTTATTACCTTGCATGTACTGCCCTTTGCACTCCTCAAGCCCCACTCCCAAAACATTTAATTGGAGTTCAGACGTACATTTTTGAATAAGTGTCACGAATCAAGGGGAGCTGGAAACCAATGTGGTTAACAAAGAGTCTTTATGATGATCCGGAGGTGTAGTCACAAAGGTAGCGTGGGTCAATCGGGAGCATACACCGCGTCGCAGGCTAGGCTAACCTAAGTTCGTCAGAAACATGCTATAATCCTCTCTACCAATAATCTTTCCAAAACTGCACAGAGTACCATACAGGACGAGTATCCTTTGCGTCTCTCCTGTGTACCAGCCCTGCCTATATCCCCTGGTAATTAGGGGACTAACCAGCCTCACCTGGAAGGGCTGGACCAGCTAGTATTCGAGAGAGGGAGAACGGCGCCGACCGTTGGGTGGTGGTAATTCCCAAAGCTCCTTTCTGTATCTAACAGTCTTCTCTTGAGTTGGATTTGCTGGGGCTGCCATTCTAGGACAAATTGATGTGGTCGTTTGAAATGCACGCCAATTACAGATGATTTTTTTACTTACATTGGAATTATTTTTAAATCCTTGAAAGACTCCAAGCATCCACAACCTTAAGACCTTAGAGAGTTCTTTAGATCTCGCCATAATGACATGTCACACTTCAGTAGCAAAGAGAACACCTAATGAATGGCACCTTATCTGGAACCCCTGACTGTAATTTTATGGACTTGAAGTTGTGATAAATGTATTGGGTTGCTTACATTTTCCGTATGACTGATCTGTTTTTTGTTTATTTAAATGATATAAATGTCTACAAAATGTCTGTATTATGTGCTATTTGTTGAAGTATAATCACCTTTAGCTGTAGGCACTACATTTACATTTTACATTTATTCATTTGGCTGACGCGTTTATCCAAAGCGACTTTCAGGACAGAGGAAACAATCAAGCGTTCGCATTGCATAGATCAATACTGAGAGTGGTGCCACATGGAGACCAACGCATTGCTGGTGGTTGTAAAATAAATAACAGATGCAATTTCTTTAGTACATATATACGCCAAGTGCT